>JAOXYM010000010.1:24016726-24053058 GCA_028567055.1 Leptatherina wallacei | reverse complement strand
CTCAGTTTGAAAGAAAATAAGTTTCTCCATGAGGTTTTCAATAACACTACCTTTTTCTCATTGCCTTTTATTTTCATTAACTGTTTCCATCTATTTTTGTTTTGTGGATGTCTATGTCTATATAATTATTATTATTATTATTATTATTATTTGAAATGGACACCTTAGCTCAATGTGTGAGCGTGTACTTTCTGCACCCTTTTTTGTACTTGTGTTGTTTAGCACTGCGCCTAGCGTTGCCCTCTAGGTGCAACTCAATCTCAGGTCAAAGTAAAGGCTTTGCTTTCTCCACACATTCTCATATCATCCTGTATTTGTCTCACCTTTTTTCCCCCATCCTTTCATGTTTTATTAAGTGGAATAGTGCCATCTTTCCTTCCCTCTGCCTCCCCAGCTGATGTCTACAGCAAACTGTACCTGTCTCTCCCAGTGCCTCCTATCGAAGTCAGGATTAGTTCCATAATACAAGATGATTACTTTACACCAGATCTGCTTTCTAGCCCATCTATTTCATGCCTCTCCTCCAATAAATAGGGCTAATTGGGCTGTCTTGTTTGCCTTAATTATGCCAACTATCTTTTAAGCATTTATAGAAACTGCTTTTCTCCCCCCTCCGTCTCAAGCTAAATACACTTCTGCTAATGTCACGACTTCAAAGTGAGACTTTTAAACTGATTGTCTTCATAATCATCACCTCTGAAAACCAAATACAGGATGGGTAAAAGTCCAGGGAAGGGAACAAGTTTCAATGTCATGAATGAAAAAGGTCTTAAAATGGCTGAATAGTGAAAGTGTTTAGAAGGATTTCTCCTCATGTGGCCTGGGGATTTTTTTCTCCTTCCTTCAACTTTTTTTTTCCCCTGTAGGAGTGTTTACCTATTTATTTTTTTTATTTTCTTTTTGCGATATCAGTAAATCACTGTATAAATGCCCCAATGATTCAATATAAAGTTGTTTTTTTTAATTATTATTTTGTATGCATTGTCCTTGGTGTCATGACTGGGGGACTTAAAACATTTTTTTTCCCTTTCAGGCATATATCTACCTCACTCTGTTTAAATATATTTGTGCGAACGCAAAACAAATCCATCTCACAGGTTTGAACAGAAATGTTACCTGGATATAAAACCCGCAAGGATCTAGATAAACCTGATAAAGTGGACCAGGACAGGAGATGGGATGGAAGTGGTGCAAGTTCTGCCCATGAATATTTGCTTTTACAAAGACAGTTTTCAGCCTGAAGATTAGAAAAGGAAACTGTAATGCTGAGTGTTAACTGCAAACTTCAACACAGCAGTGTCAAATATTATGTATGTAAAACACAAATACATCAACCTACACTGGGAGGGCAGAGCTCAGCATCAAGCATTCCATCTCCACTGCCTCCAAACTTATTGTCACAACCTCAAACCCTCAAAACGCAAACTTCATTTTCTAGTCTAAAATGCATTTATATAGAAATCTAAAAAACTGGAGAATATTTAAGAAGGGAAATAGAAAAAAAAAGTATATGCTGTTAACTTGCAGCCAACACCCCCGTTCCACAACTTTAGTTTATTCCAAGCAAACAAATAGCATTTAATTTACATTCAGTTGTTCATGGATACGTGCTGTGAATGTAACCAGGACAATTTTATACTTCATACGCAAAAGTATTTTTTGGGTCATTCAGACGTGATCTCAGCACGCCGGTTCTTCTGCTACTCGTAACGGCGACGTCTGTTCAGTCACCTTGCCAGAACTCGTATCGTCACCAAAAATGTTAAGTGCGTGAGTTGCTGGGATTGATCTCAAAGCCTCTTGTTAAATCTTCGCTGTACTTTAATTTTTTTCTCCAAAAAAACTCAGTAGTTAACATTGCATCGGTGCAAGGGTTGGCAAACTGAGAACAAAAAATGACATTGCAGTAAAGATTCCTAAGCAATAAAAGTGGAATTCGGAGTAGGCAGGGAACCGGATAACTCGTAATGTGAACTTTGGGTGCTCCATTCGAGGTACTTCTAAATCATATCTGTGCATGACTTAAGGTTTGAAAAAGAAAACAAAAAAAATGTTTTAAAAAGGTGCAAATCTTTAGTTAAAATATTAGTATGATTGCTGCTAAATATCACATTGGTATACAAATCACCACTGACATGAAAACAGTTTCAGTAGCAACCATATCTGTACACTTTTGTTTCTCCAGTTTTGGATGTGAGGTAAATTACTAGTTATTGTTAGATCACAAACCTGTCAAAGATACAGCGGTGACAATAAACGCATGGACATATGACAGGGATGTTGCGTAGATTACGGGTAGTCATGATAAGTAAACACTATTAGAAAAAATGTATAGTTTACAGCTTCGACACCAGTTGCTTTTTTGCATTACCTTAGACTTCCAGCATAAATAAACAATAACTATACACCGCTTAGGCATCTTTATCATTTTAATTCATTAAGAATGTTCTACATGCAAATGTCAGGTTTATGGGGATGCATCGGTGCGTCCCCCCCGCAATAATAGGTTTGAGGTTTATCATGTCTTGGTTTTTATGATTTGCATTCCTACACCTTCTGAGGGGCCTTGGTCTACTACTATTATCTTATAATGCTTTTGCAAAATCTACATGTTCCTAACTTGACTGGGGAAAGAAAAAAAAAATCAAAAGAATTTCACTAGACTGTCTTCTTTCAAGCTCTGTATCTGAGGCCTCAAAGTTTTTTCACACCTATAGCTGGGATGGTGTATTTTTGACATGCCGTCTCTAAATGTGTATCTGAAAATTTCTTGTATTTTTCCTTTTTTTCTGAATTTTTGAATAAATAAATGAGAACAAGAGATTGCTTCATTTGTTTGTTTGGGTTTTTTTTCTTGCATGTTGCTGTTTCTTTTTCATATTGGTGGTATGGTGTCTGATTATGTGGTATTAAATATCTGCTAGATGGGAATCTGCCTCACTGGGGGTGCTGCTCTTCATGCTGTTTAGTGTCCTCCAGCTGTTGGAGCATTGTGAGAATGAGGGCCTGCAGATGGGGTACCAGTCTGTCACTTGATGCCAGGCTGCCAGATGAGGGTACGTGAATGAAGGCTGCTCTCTGCTGACTGTGATATAATGAACAGTAATATGCAAAATCGCACAGGTATCTGCAACAAAGAAAAAGACAAACAGTATTATTATCTCCCATTTTTGTGTTAACAATGCTGAAATAAATGCCCACCTGCCAGCATCTCTTGAATATATGACATCTATCCCTGCTCGTTTGAAGCGCTTCGACACCGCCCTCATGTTGACCAGAGAGTCCAGTTTCTCTGGTCCACCTTCGATGCAGAAGTTACTCTCAGGGCAGAAACCGCACACGTCTCTGTCTCTGTATCCGCTGTTTTTCCCAGTTTGCTCCAAAATGATAACGCTGGAACTTCTGGCAACGCCCAGATGAACCGCAAACTGTGAGAACATGCGCACAAACCCATTATTCATCATCGTGCAACATAAACAAAAACTGGAGCCACAATTAGACAATAAAGGTCATATCCTATATTCTCTAATACTTTAGCCTTTTTTATGGTGTTCCTGTGGAGAAAACCACGACTAAAAAATGGTCAAGATTAAGTAATGTTATAGTTTACCTTTAACTTAACCAGTTAAACTTTACCAACTGGTAACCAGTTACCAGTTCGTAAAGTTTCTTTAATCTGATTTATTTATTAGTTGATTTATCATAATTATTTCTTATCTTATTTAGGCTATCGGGGCCACTTAGCTACTATATCAAATATATATAACATGCTAGGCTACTACTTCCATCACACAACCAAGACTTATATTTAGCCTACCTTTGGTTTAAGGGTTTGCCAGAGTTCTGAAATGATCTGCTTCGTTGCAACGTAACTCACTGGTATCTCTTTGATGTAAACACCGATCCTTTCTCCCAGCCCGGCCAATTTTAGCTCCTGCAAATTATTTCTAAATGATAAAACACTTCTAACAGCGGACCACCGACACAACCAAAATGTTTCCAAACATGACCTGCGCTGCTTTCCAGCTGGGGTTTACTAGGAACTGTCTGAACGGTCCGAACCCTTAAAACAAAGTATAAATTACATTATAAGACGGAAGTCGGTTTACGGAGTTCCTCACGAAAAAAAAACACTCATTACCTGTAATAACAACAGTTTCCCTTTCATTCATGTCGTCGCTAAGTATTCCGTCAGTAAAGGAGGAATATTTAACATGATAGAGCATAAAATGGAGAGCGCTCTGATTTTAGAAAAAGTAACTTAGTTTTTGTCCCCTTGGGGGCGCTCTTCTCTAAAAGAAAAAAGGAAAAGAGAAATACAGCCGTGGCTGAATTGATGCGTTCAAGTACGTCAGGTAAGTTGTGGAATCAACTTCAGAAGTCATCACTAATGCCGATTTCAAATTTAAGACATTTAATCGACGTTTTACTTTATTGTTATAGTTAGAATTCCTACAAAAGTAGTTATTACATATAATCTAAAAGTGAGAAATAACCAGCCATAGGTTACCTGGTACCTTCTGTTAAACAAGTTATATGACAATCATACTGTTAGCATCAGAGGAAATATCTTCATCCTGCATGTTAAACCTATGATGAAAATGTCATTCTGTTTTAGTTGGTCTATGTAAAATAGCAGCAAAAAGAAATATTTTGGCCACACTCTTTAAATGGTCAAATTTGGTCTGTGTTCATAAAAAAACCTAA
Source organism: Leptatherina wallacei (assembly GCA_028567055.1). Taxonomy (NCBI): domain Eukaryota; kingdom Metazoa; phylum Chordata; class Actinopteri; order Atheriniformes; family Atherinidae; genus Leptatherina; species Leptatherina wallacei. The sequence continues at coordinate 24,048,351 of JAOXYM010000010.1, read as the reverse complement.
ATAAGACTTAAACTCTGTTCAGACTGAAGATACCTCATATAAACAACTCAGTCACATCAGATTATTCCAACCCAATGAGTACAATTTTTTTATCAGATCAAAGGGGGTGCTTAAGGCTTTCAATTATCTGATCAACAGGAAAGTGTTACCATGTATACACTTACGATTGTTATTTTTTTAACTGAAATAAATTTGGTCTTTCTTCACAAACTTAAACCATGTGAGGGAAAAGGTGAACTGTGGAGTTTCCAAGGTTAGAAATGGGATGGTACTGGTCTCCGAACAACTAGTTCTTCTTAGGTCTTTGGATATCTCAGAAGAATTATTAATTGCTGGACATCTTGACAAAATACTTTGGCAGTGCTCCTGATCGGTAAAAACTCTGAGTTTAACGACAAGCTTTTTGTCGGTTTCAAGGTGCAGGCTAAAAGTGATCTATAAAGGTCCACCTTCATTCTCAACTTATTTATTGGTTTAGTGAGAGGGAGGCCTGTTTGTGGTTTTTCATATTTTCTGTAGATCAGAACATATGTGGAAAAGCAAAATCCTGTTTTTTAAAAAATTAGAATTATTATTATCTAGTCACAATAATAAAAAAAAGACTCTTGGGAGTAAGATTAGCTTTTTCAAGAACTTGTTGGATTAAAGCAGCATGTAAATGCACATATAAACGCATTCAAACATTTAACCATTAAGATTTGAATCAGTTTGAAGAGATATTTATCAATGCAAACATTGTCTAGGCGTGCTGAGGATACGGATATTTCAAACGACACTTGAATGCAGCATAACATCTGCCAGGGGCACGGCCGCGCTTGGGACGCTCCTGTGACCGTGATGCAGGCAGGACCCGCCCACCTTCTTCTCCTCCTCCTCCTCCTGCACTTGTCAAAGGGGCACCGATCGCAAATTACATCACAGTTGTGCCCGCAAACGCACACGCAAATCATACCGGGACAATCCACATAGTTGTCAAACAAGCCGGATTTGTTTTTTTGTTTTTTGTAAAACTGACTTTTTAATCATTAGATGCCAAAATGCTTCCTTTCAAGAGAACTTTTGACAGCGAAAAGCAGCAGCTGCAGGAGCTCAACAGCAGACTTGCCCAGTATCTGTCCAGAACCAAGCAGCTGGAGCAAGAAAACGCGCATCTTATTACTGAGATAAATAAGCTGAGACAGGTGAGGAGGACCGCGGAATGGGAGCAGAAGTGCAAAGCTGAGATGCAAGATCTGCGGAGAATGGTGGGACAGCTGTCGTTTGAGAAGTCCCAGGCGGAGATGGAGAGGGAGAAACTATGGCGAGAGTTGCAGACGGTCCAGTCTATGTGCAGCGAGCAGACTGATGTGTGCAGGGACATCAGCGGCGAGCTGAAAGGCTGCGAGAAGGAGCTTCACCAAGCTCACAAAATCAACAGTGACCTCCAGCAGCACTTATTTCAACTCAAGAATGAGTATAAATGCTTAGAGGACGCACACAGGCGTGAGATGGACCACCTCCGGGATCAGGTGGATTCCCGGGTGGTGCCCATCATCACGCAAACGTACCGTGGGCCTTCGGTGGTCACCGTGGAAGAGGTGCAAGAGTACGCCCGCGGTCTGTCTGAGGGATGGATAGAGACATTTGAAATGTACCAACAGAAGGTGGAGGAGATGGAACAGTCGATTAAAGCGGATCAAGCGAAACTGGGTGATCTGCAGAAGGAAAAGATGCTGTATGCATCTGAGTTGGGCAAATTACGCACAGAGGCGCAAAAACAGGGCCAGGTTCAAATACGTCTTGAAGAGCAACTGATGCAGATGCAGGAAAAATTCCACATGGACTTAAGTCAGTATCAGGTGAGGACGTGTACAATTACAATGGAGATGAAATACCAGGTTAACGTTGTAAGCCAGAGACTCTGCTGTTTATTTAGCTATTTCAAGAACCCCCTCAAAATCTATTTGGCATAAAAGATCCACCTTACAGACCAGACAGAAGAATCTTTATTTATCCAAATGAGCCCTGAGAGTGGAGAGAGGCTCCCTCACCCCTGCCACACCCACTGTCCTTAAAGGCACTGATGCAGCTGCAGCTGTCAATGGCTGCTACAAATAAATTATAAATGAGTCTGATTCTCAAAATGATTGTCTTCAAAATAATCATAGCCTACCTCACAGTACAGACTGAAATGCATACCTCTTTACTCTATGTGCCATTCTGATTCAATGTATCTCGGTATGGTAAACCCACCAGTAGCTAATGGTATTAATACCATTAAGTGTGAGTTCCCATAACTGTCAGAAGCATGAATCTAGAATGCAACATTTGACCTCAGAATAAAAGGATTTTAAAACTGGGGACAGTCAACCTCTGAAGTACTTTGCAGTCGCTAGATTACTCCAGCCACTTAAACCAATTAGCTGTCAGACTGACAAATCCTTATTATCCTCCTAAAGAGGGAGCCAGCAGCAGGATGGTTCGTTGTAAATGGCAGTAATGGCCTTGCAGGGCTTCCTTCAGTACAATAAACTCAAACTCAATTGTTGATGTAATATTCAAGAGAAACAACTGACCGGAAACCACTCCTTGATAAAATGATGAGGCAGGTGCTGTCTGATCAGACATGACTGTGTATTCATAATAATGTACTCAGCAGTTAAATTAAAAGGAGTTAAAAAGAGTTTAATCATTTCAGTGGAATTACATGATTAAATACGACTTTGACCCCCCCCCCCAGATAATTATCGAGCAGCTGGAACATGAGAGACACGTGTTGGCTGATGCCATGGCAGAAAAGATGAGAGAGCATCAGCACCTTCTCCAGGTGAAGATGGATCTGGGCATGGAGGTGGCTGCTTACAGGTAATGATCTTATCCATATTTATTTTTTTTGTCACTGTCTCAGTTAGAATAATTTAAATAAGTATGTTAAGTAACACTTTAGTAAAAGAGACCTCATCCCAGCAACATTTACACTCTTGTGGTAGGAAAGGTGCTGGGTTAGAAATGGTTCTGTTCTACATTCAGGTGTGCCAATAGGTCTTGGCAGAATTAAAACCATCATTCATTTTAGTATTTTAACATTTGCTTTTCCTGCTTTAAGATTTCAAAATGTCACCCATGAAAGGATGAATAATGATCATCCTGTGTTCAAGAATTTGGTACCTAATAACAAATCCTTTACTTTACAGGATATTCACGACAAGCGTTGTTTAAGAGGTTGGAGCCTCACAATACAACATTATTCAAACTAAAGCAAAAAAAAAGGAAATAATAAGAAATCTTTTGAATAGATAAGACACCTTGGAGTATGAGTATTTCATAAAGCTAGTTAGTTTGCTCAGAAAACATCTTGCTTTCACAATAGCATTCTTAAAAAAGTTACATGCTGATTTTGCTCAGAGCCACAAACTGAGAGAGGTTGTAAACTGAAATCAAGATTTCATAATTCCACATTAAGGGAAATCCTGGGGCTTGTTTCTTGATGGCACTCTGAACTTAGAAATACTGATTCATTTATATGAATTAAAAATGAAAAGGTGACATTTAATGCTTTGTAATACAGCAAATAATCCCAATATATCAATCACCTCATCTCGAACACTAACAAAACAAAAGAGATGAATGTGGATTTTAGGAGGAGCAGGAGCAGGCAAAGCCCTGTTTACATCCTGGGAGAAGAGGTGGGGGTGGTGGAGAGCTACAAATACCAGGAAGTTCAGCTGGACAACAGACTAGAGTGGAAATAAAACAGAAGCAATCTGCAAGAAAGGACAGAGCAGACTCTACTTCTTAAGGAAGATGAGATATATCAATTTTGCACCAAGATGGTGCACATCTTTTATAAATCTGTTGCGGAAAGTGCAATCAGCTTTGCAGCAACTTGTTGCGTATACAGCTGTGGGTTGTATTAGTGATGGACAAGAAGCTGAGTATTCCTGGTGGTGTATTACTCCACCAGATTATTATAATATCACAACATTTGCTTCAATATTTGCATTTAAACAATAAGGCAAGTCTTTCCACTCCTGTGTGACTCTATATGGATTCTCCTGTGGCACAGTGAATTTGTTTGGAACTTTTGGAATAGGGAGAACACTTGCTTCGAGACGTGGCTGTGGCATGTGTTTTTGTAAGCGTCACGAGTCAGCTTTTGCTGTGGGATTTATAGGGAAGTGTGTGGACAGCCCCACATTGTAGCCGTTATTATTAGGTCAGTCTTTCAGAAGGTGCTCTCCGGAGAGGTTGTTCTTTTTTTGAGGCACTTTGGCTTGTTTGTTTGTTCAACGATGACCAAGGAAAGGTGAGCTGTCTAAGCTGTTTACAACAAAGACATTACTTAGTAACAGTTGTGTGATACGATTTTTAATGATTACTGCCTTATATGGCCAGGTCCAGGATTCATACAGTCTTGTAAGCCTGTTGACTTTAGTTTGAAGGGGGTTGAAATGGCAGAGCTGAATGATTTGCATCGTCTCGTGAGGTACTTGCCTTTGATTAAACTTCATATTTATGTGTAAAATAATTTTGTTTACATAGTGTGTTATCCTGACTAATCCTGAGTTGCCTTTGTGAAAATATTTTCCCTTGTCTCTGTTCAGGGCTCTCCTAGAAGGTGAAAGAGGTGGTCTGCAAGGTGCTCATAGGGGGATGAATCAACATCAAAGAGAAAGAATTATAGGTACTGTATTGAAAAGTGTCTTTTCAGTTATTTTTATTGATATGTTAGACCATAAGTAAACCTCGTAACACTATCTTCTGCCAGGATAAGTAAGAATACTTTTAGATTTTGAAGTAACACTCAAAATGTTGGTCCATATTATTTATGCTAACTACTTCTCTGCTTCAGATATCAAGGTGCCTGCTCAACCCTACACCCCAAGAGCATCCACCTTAACCACCAGATCACGTATGGACATGAGGTACGCATCACCGACAAACCTAAGAAGATCTCCTGTGCTTCCCCCTGGATCCATTAGTCCCTCCAGGGTCATTCCCATTTCAGTTGAAGGGAGGGCTCGCCATCAGAGTCCGACATCCAGAAGGGATATGATCTCATTTAGCAAAGCCCAGGCTGCTTCCTCTGCCTCTGCTACAGATAAGCAAACAAGCAAGAGAGAAAACCGAATGAATCAAAGTGTGCAGAAAACGGTGACAGAGGAGAAAACGTTGAAACTCAAACAGATGTCTCAAGAGAGCCAAATCAATACTAAAGCCGAGACTCAATCAGTTAGAGTGTTGTCGCCGCCAATGATGAGCTCCAGCACGAAAACAGAGACAGAGAGCAAAAAGCATGTGTGGAACGAGAGAGAGAAGGGTAGCCCTCATGATGTGTTCAAAGACAAAGGGAGAGCAGAGTATACACCGGGCCCAACTGAGAAAAAGATATTAGACTCTGTATCTGTGGAAGAGATCATTGAGAAAGTGATAAAACCAGCAGGTTTAGAAGCTAAAGTCTGTTCTTCAGGGGACTCAACAGTCAGATATCATGTTGAGACAAAGCAGCAGGAAGATGGCACAACTAAGACACAGATTGTGCTGGAGTCCAAAGTGGAGGAAGAGCTGGATATTTCTGAGGACTCTGCCTTGGAAGAACTCCTGGGTCAAGGTGTGAAGAAGGTGTCACTGGAAGACATAGAGAATACAACAACAGGAAGCATGATCAAGAATTTGCTAAGCAGCCTTCAAGGAGGAGAAAACCTCCAAAACAAGTCTGTCAATGTGGAAATCATTGAGGAACCTATGGAGTCGTACAGCGATGAGGAGCTGGAGGTTGAGCAGACAAGCAGATCTAGTTTTTATGAGCCTTCGACATACTTCCAAATTGAGGAGCTAGAAAATGCCTCTCATGACACTCGACAAGAGAGGAGTGATGACACCATAAAATCCTCCTTAAGAAGCACAGACCAGTTCCCTGGCGGATCTGAAAAAGTCCAGGAGGTCTTTAGAGAGAGTGGTTCTCCACATTTCTCCCATGACCAAGAATCTAATGAGTATTTTGTGTCTACACCAGATGACAACCTCTCTGAGCCCGAGGAGGCTGGAGGAATAATGTCATATGGCCACTACGGCATCGTAGATGACCTGTCTGATGAGAGGTATTATCAGGAGGAAAGCCTTCCCCGGAGAAGAGTGATTGTAGAAGAAAGTGACGAATACAAGTACATGTCAGGCGGTCGCTCCTTTGCCAGGGAGAGTTTATCAGAGTGCATTGAAGAAGAGGTGCGTGTCTCACCTGTAGTGCAAGAGTCAGTGCTTGGGTACCTGAGAGAGGAGTCTTTGGAGCCCAAAGAGCAGCTGAAGGGAGCTTTGGAGAAGCTACAAAGCTCAGTGTCAGGTCCACTGAAGGAGGAGTTGGCTTTCCTTTCAAAAATGAGTAGTGAAAGTCCGCAGAAAGTAGCTGTCAAAAAAGTGGAGCAGTCAAGTGATAATGGAACCATGACAATAGTTGCAGAGCTAAATGTCTCTCAAACCCTGGAAGACTCTGGGTTGCTGGAGGCAGATGATGCTTCTGAAGAGCAGATCATGGCAGCTATTAGATCTTCTAACCTGGGTCTTGAGAAAGCCTTCCAGGAAGGGGCAGGAGAAGGGTACAGTATCAGAGTTTCCAAAGAAGAAGTCGCTCACGGCGGAGGCTTTGAAGGCTTCAGCGGTGAAGGAGAATCTGCATCTGAAATAATCGAGAAACACATTAAACTGGGCCCATCGGAGAAGTCCTTCAGCTTTAAGATGGACGTAGAGGGCAGTCAAGCTGGGGCGAGCTCGGACACCCCGCTGAAGATTTCCCATGAGAAAAGAGTTGCAACAGTTTTCCTGGAAAGTCCTTTAGAAGACTGAGAATTTAATCAGAAACGTTTTCAAAATCAGTAACTGGCAGAGTGCATATATAGAGAGGTTATCCTAATGAAGCAGCACACACAAGTGGCAGTTATATCAGCGGCAGATGCTGTAACAACACTGCAAGTTGTGCAAACAAAAATATCTAAATGATTTTGGAGTGATGTTTTACAGTACTGGGATTTCAGTTAGTTAAAGTTACTAGATAAACAACTTTTGTATGAATTGTGGCTGTGCTACTACTACATCACTTAATACTAATATAAGCTAGATGGAGTTAAGACTGAAACATCTACACACTGCCGCAACTTATTGTATGGGATACTGGTGTGTGCTGCATTAGTATGTTTGATCTTTTCATAACATACAGTTGGTCTTCTATAGGCTTTGTTTACTCTCTTTAGATTTCTATTTTTGTACTAACCAGTTCTGTGGACCTTAAACAGCACCATCAAGTCAGCCATCACTTCATCTGCCTTTAGTTTGAGTCTTTTGGATGACATTTAATGCAGATCAACACAAGGCACTTTGAGTTATGAGGTGCAGATCAGGGCTTTCATTTCCTCTTGTGTCCTTGTCCTGCCACTTTTACAAAAAGGAGTGATGTTAGTACACTGGTTTATTTTAACAAGAGGTCACTAATATGTACAGAATGTTGTTGAGCATGAAGCAAAGACTAGACGTGATACTGGGAATGAAGAAAACAAAACAATGTCTTAAGTAAACATGGTGTACAAAAGTGGATCTGAAAAACCTTCCAGGATTTAATTTAACTTTGTATCATGTGCCCAGCTAAGGGCACATTATACATTTTGACCGCCACTGCTATACCAGCTAATCTGAAACATGTGATTGGAAAAAAAAAAAAAAATTGGAGACAAAACAAAACAAACAAAAAATATTAAAAGCAATGATTAAATGTAAGATAATCACACCTGATTTTGATCTATGTCACCTTTTACTTGTCCGCATTTGTTGACTTTCACAGCGTCAGCATGAAGGTTTCAACTTTGCTCTGACCTAAGAGCATGTTTATGACACTATTTTGGGATCATCAGATTAGTGGCATGGAGTGTCCACTACGGTTTGTTGTGTTGTGTGCTTGTTGCAGAGGCAGAAATGGAACACTAATGACAACAGTCTAGTTATACGTCTTGTGTATTTTCTTCACTTGGCTGTTTAATATACACTTTACTGCGAAAATGTCTTTGCAGATCAGCTTTTTTGTTATGTTGTCAAAAGCAGAAATGTTTAGTGTGAATGCCCAGTTTCCATTAGAAATCTTTTTTCTCCCATAAAAACACATGAATTAACTTGTATGACATCTTTATTAGTAATATTTGTCAGGTAACTGTACATCTGTACATCATATAAAACCTGGAAACAATGTGCCAACAAAAATCTACATGTATAAAATCTACTGATGTGTAAAGAAAATTTGACTCTGATAAGTGGATTTGGAGTGGATAGAACAACACTGTTCATGTTTTAATGATTTCTGTTGTGAAAAAAAAAGACATAGTTGTTTTGGTTGACATTGCTTCTAGCCCTTAGTTGAACATTGATAAATATCTTAGCATCATTAAAACATATAATGGAATGTTTTGTACGAGTATTTTTTTTAAAGTTTACTCATTCTACATTATTTAATTAATGAACAGTACGCACTAACTTTACAATCCAAGAATTTTTTGAGCTTTTGGCTCACACCTCCAAAAGGATCAGTGACAAAGAACGAAAAAAAAAGGAAAAAAAAAGCCCCAAACTTGGAATTTAAGAATCAGACGTGGATTTGTCATCGTTATCAAAGGATGGTACAGATGGAAATGTGTCCATTTTCTTTTTCTTCCTGCTTTGCCTCTGTTTATCAGCCACCTCTGGTGCCCTGAAAACGACAATGAATTGAGTCATCGATAAAACAGTCCCATTTATTCTTCTTACACATCCTTTATTTCAACTTTTACTTACTTATACTACTTAAATAATTGTGTTGATATATGCCCTTTACTATCCATATTTTTTACCTTGCCAGCATGTCCACAGCTTTCTGTACAGCTTTTGTTTTCTTGTGCTGAGGACCATATAACACACTCTTGATCTTCAGGCACTAGAATTAAAACAAAAACAAAAAAGACAGCAGAGAGAGTAGTCACTGAAAGATGAGAAGTGCAACTTATACTCAGAGGGGAAAAAACACTTCCTAGCAACATGTAGATGCACCAAACATACCAAAATAACCCACTGTAGCTGTCCAAGATTTAGATACGGCAACACCTGTGCTGATCACTCTGAGTGTCGAGTTGATAAGGAGAATCTGTCAGATTCATGATGGGAACGTTTCACCAACACACCAGCAATCTGGGGTCATTCACAGAGTAAAGACTGAATAATTCTTTCTGTGTGTAGCTTGACTTATTATATAAGAGAAAAGAGCATTTATGGCCTAAGTCTATGATGTAGTAAAGTATTACCAAACTCTGGCCCCCCCAAAAATGAAAACATATGGATCTGATTACACATAGTGACGTAATAAAAACCAGCTTCCCGTTTCTGCAATCATTATAGATAATAAGACATGAAGAGTAAAAGCAGAGGAGGAGTGAAAAGCTTCTCTCTTCACTGGGGAAAGCAAAACACTGGTAATCTGGAACGGAGCCATCTGGCCTCTTGGATGTTTTCACCGTTGCTAAGGTTGATGTAATGGAAGGTTTTTTCAGTACTACTTCAGAGGAAAAAGGGGGGGGGAGTCAAAAGTGTGTTTCTATGTGTAGCATTGTTCTTTGTTTTTAGTCGCTCTTGTGTAGTGTTGACTGTATCAGCCAGCTTTCCTATGGGAAAGGAAAAGTTACTCATTCAGTGTGCAAGAGGTGTCATGATGACAGCGGTAAAAAAGAACCCTCCTGACATATCCTCCGGGTCAGGAAAGGTTACGAGCTGGACGTGATGCAGAGACTGAGCCCTCATGTACCCTCTCACACTTGGACCTCCACTACACTCGGATAGCAGCGACATAGCAACCAGGCTGCTTCAATTTACAGGCATGTTACCACTAAAAGGAAGTGATGACCCTTTTTTTTCTTTTTCTTATTACATTAAGTTGACGGCAGAACTGAGCTCATCTGGCAAATGCGCAACCAGGCAGAATATGGAAAACCAGAACCACTGGTGTAGGGAGAGTGAAATAAAGTAATGGGAAGTTGATTAAATGAACAAAAAGACTTCTGTATTTTTTTTTTAATGCTGACAGATATAAAATGCCATTTTTGATTTAGGTGACAGAATACTACAAAAATCAGGGTCAGTGTCTCTTTAATTGACCACAGTTGGCAAACAGTCCTTCTCTTCCCAGCGTTGTGTTGCTTGTCTGTCAGGTTCCAACCAGACTGCAGAAACACAAAGTCAGTGTGTGTGATATTTTACACCAGAGAGAGCGGCTCTGCACACTGCCCTCTTCCAAGATTAGCATGCGACTCTGATAACATTGAGCTCCGGAGAGATGGTGGAAATAGCTCATCTTAAAATGACAGGGACTCTTTGTGTGTATTTTGGACCAACCTCTCAACCCCTTACTGGCATCGGTGTCCAAAAATGCTGACTCCTGACCTTTTATTAAAACCTCCCAAATGGTTTGGGACAATGTCACAGCAGACGACAATAACTACTAGTCTCTTCAGCATTACTCATATGAAGGCGGTGACCGATACAGAAATGATGTTTGATGCGCGTGTTCTGTAACATACGATTATTACCTTTGTCATGGTCCTGTGGGCCTGGTTCATTCTACCCTCGGTCATCTCAACACTTCCTATCAGCTGAAGAGAGTCCGCTACCTCAGAGCTCAGGTCGCCAAATGCAGATCTTTTAGAATGAAGAGAGGCTTTCTGGATCGCCACACATTTCTGTTATGACACATGAAGCTTGTAAATAATCTTACTATCAGACAAAAGAGCAATTTAACTGCTTAATTTTGAGGTCAACTCTAATGTTATGTTTCTATGGTGCTACTTTTTTTGCATAAAATGCTTGTCTAATGAAACTCTGAAGTCTATGATTATTCTACACTTGTGAAAAAACCTTCATGGTGACACTGTCAGATTGGTCTAAAAGAACTTTTAGTTTGTGAGCATGTGGAACCTCTTGCTGTCCGTTAACGAGAAGAAAGCGACAGAAGTCATCCTGGGCGGCGAGGAGGGCTGGATCATGTGGACCTACAGACTTCTCGTAAGCACTTAGACTCTGCTCAAAGTAGTGGCCTGCAGTGTCTACAGCAGCACAGGGGAAAAACACAGAAAATGTTGCAATGTAGCTTAAATCATGCAAATAAAACGACTGGTCGAGTGATTATAAAAAATTACACAGCTAGCAAATTCATACAAACTTCTCCGTATAACGTTGTCCGTACATGATGTTATCTCGTGCTTTACATAGTTTCCGTTGTGCTTCAATTTGCCTTGAAGTGGGTGACATACCTCAAATTGGTCTTCAAAAGGGCTTTTATGGAGCTTATTTCCACAACACTATCTCACAGAATTTGAGACTTCGGGAAAAAAAGAGATATTCCAATCCTAATTAACCCCTTGTCCACATTGCTCAGGCAAACCCAGGGTTTGAATAGACTCACCATTGTGATGGGGCTCTGCAGCAGAGAGGATGAGGGCCAGGCTGTGGGAGATCTGAGCCCCCTCTAGCCCCTCTGGACTGTGACTCATAACAATGGCATGAGCCTAGCAGAAACAACTCACATGAAATAAGACAGATCACATACCAGCAAATTAGAGGAGAAGGCACATTACCTAATACAGCTTGGCGGTGTCATAAAGTAACCCTCATTTCTATGTTTTGTACGCTGTACAGAAGATTTGTTTCTTGCCTTGGAGAGGTGCTCTACAGCTTGGTCCAGATGGCCTCTGTCCTGTTCAACGGCGGCCATGTCTCTATAGACAGAGCAGGTCTTCTCTGGATTATTACAGTCCTGCAGCAGTTGCAAAGACTTCTCACACTGGCTTAGAGCATCTTCTGGTCGGTTCTGTCTCTTATAGACACTAAGAAAAGAACATGAGACATCAAAATAGGGCAGACTGGCAAAAAGGTTCAGATTTTCCTCCAGGAGATAAAAAGAAAGTTAGACTACAATACAGTACATTACAGCTGTACATTCATTTGTTATTTCTTCAGCATACAGTATACAACAGGATGCAAGTCATTTCATTACAGTGAGACTGGATCATATTATTAAAGTAACTGGTATATGCCTGGCCAAACTGGGCCCTTAGAGAGGAGAACGCTTTGGTTGTTGGCTGCAGTGGAAGCTGAGTGCAGTGCAGACTATAATAGGAAGAGAAACCCCTTTAACTGCATCCACTCACAAGTCTCCAAACATTTCCTCTAAGTCTGAAATTTACGCAGCTCTTAAACTCTATGTGTGGATAAATGATCGTTTAAGGATGTCTAAATTAGGGGATGTCTTTGGCGCATCAGAGGAACCCACCTAATCGAAGCTGAACACAGTACTGATTACAAGAAATACAGAGCTACAGTGTTCTTATAACAATGTCTTAGTTTATTTAACCTTGACATGCTGTCTTTTTCTCTTTTAATGAATTTCTTGTTAAACTGCATGGAGCGGGTCTGGCTACTACAGAGAAAGAGGGTGTGAGAGTGGGGAGTGAGGAAAATACGACGGCATTACCAACACAAGGACACTGGATCCATAAAGCTGCTGTGCTAACGGCTTTAAACTCTCTAATGGACTCTAAATTTAATTCAGCTCTCCGGTATAGGGGGTGATCTTTCTCAGAGGGCAAAAGGCTTACTGCTGTACAATCTCTAGCTTCAAGTGCTGTCACAAAGTGTTACAGGAACTCGGTTTCACAACATCAGCCAAGTATTTTGAACTGGTTATCTGACAATTCAAAATGAGACTGAAATCAAGTACATCAAACGTGTTTGGGTGGAAGTGTGTGTGGGAACAAACTGTGTCAGTTTGCTACTTTTCTGCCATTCCTTGAGCATATGAATAATGTTATTTGTAGATCAGTGGTTACATGCCAGTAGAAAAAGTTAAGACAACATTACAAAAGCTCATTTCAAACTTTTCCCATGACTCTGAGATTATACCAAAAGACCTTGATGGACAGTAGAAGTTCTCCACCCATGTTCAGTTCAGACCCTTTTAAGGCAACAAAGACAGCTAGAGAACAGCTCAATCCAACATAGCTTGGGTACTGCCCCTCTATTTGTGTGGACAGACCCACACAATGTCTCTCTATCCTCTAAATTCACTCTGCATCTTCATCACTGAGCAGCAAAAGGCCGCATCCTACTGAAATATACTAAAAGTTCAGAAGCCAGGGACTAAATCTAATTAAGGATCTGTAGATGCGCTGCCAAGCAAACCACAAAGTGCTCTTTTGTAAATGTTTCCTGAAGATGGTTGACGTAAGTCCGCTGAACTTTCATTCGGAAAATGATATAGATACAGTACGTACTGTGTAAGACAAACACGGAACAAAACCGTAACAGTTTGCTGGAGTAAATCTGTGGTGCTTTTAACGGACGGAATCTTGACAAATAAAGATTTTTTTACTGCTTGTATCGGGGTAGATATGGCTGCAAAACAATAATATTTCACTTCAACAGCTGGATTTATTCAAGGCAATAGTTTTCTCAGCTCACAAGCAGCTATTTTACTTACACTGTCCAGTCAATACCATACATAAATAGAGTGGCATACGAAAGTCTCTGAACGCCACATATCAAAATTTCTGTTCTTGTGTAGAGTTACGTGAATAAAGAGGATAAAGATAATAATAAAAATGACATATTTCTTTTATAGTCCGACAAGAATGGCAGCTCCAGTTAACCCTACACTTCTTTTGTGCTTTTATTTCCACAGCAGACAGCATTCCATAAACATGGGTCAGATAAGCTGTTAGTCATCACAGCGTTTAGCCAGGCAAGGGTGACCTGGAGAAAGGTGACAAGTAACACACTTACAAATAAGGTACTAATGATACAGAGGAAGCTGAAGAACCCAGAGAGAACCCACGCATACATTGGAAGAACATGCAAACTCCACAGAGAGACTGCTGTTTGAACCCCTTGAAATAGTTTTTATCATCTTATTTTCAAATAAAATAAATTATGCGGAAATATTTCTTACAGACTTTCAGTTTTACTTCCAAAGTTTCTATGAATTGTCATTTTTCAAATAAGTTACACACTGAGGAAGCAGCTACTCAGAAATGTCTGGCTATTGTCTCCTGTTCTGCACATCCATTATTCTAATTTTCTAAGTGCCAGGCAATAGCTTAGAGGAGCTAATGCCTGCTGATTGTTGGCTGGGTTTAAAGGAGTCTTCATAGAGTGTGGTAGCAAATACATGGTTTCAGCATCATCACATCGTTTGACCACTTTTTTGTTGGTTAATAATAGAGAAAAACACAACTTCAATCCCCAAAGACTAATCAACGAAGTAGAGTAACAGGAGTAGATATAGTCGTTCTTTTAGCTTTTTTAAATGAGTTTCTTTGTGGCTCAAAAGCATCGCCCCAGTCATTCTAGAGTAATTTATTATATCCAAACACACCTATGCAGGATATCCTCTACTTTCCACATCACAATACATTTTATGGAAAAAATAAACTGCTCAGACCTATTTTCAAAATATTTCTTGTGCTTTTGGAATTTGCATCACAAGGTCTGACAGCTGTGTAGAGTTCTGAAAGCTCGTTTCTTTTGGAGTCCTTATGCTTTTGGGCGGCTTACTTTGCTTTTTAATAAATCGCTCCTCCTTAAAATGTCTCAAATTTTACTTTGTCTTCACTTGATTAGTTTTGACCATGAGTGCCCAAACTATTGCATCTCTGAACAAATGAGATCAGAGATCAATGAGATCAGCAGAGCAGTTTCTAATAAAAACAGCAAAAAATCTGGAAACTATTAGTAGAGAGCTGATAAAAAAAAGAGTACATTTCAATTAAGATGATGATGCATATACAAAAAACATTAAGATGAAAGGAGCAAATTTCCCATATTATTATTCATCTTGAGATAATTAAAGGACTGCATTCTCACGATATGTAAAGAAACGAAACCTGTCACCTAGAACTGTTGATTCCTGTAAGCAGTCATAAAGAAAATAACTCTTCTTTACAGCTGCGGTTGGAGAATTTAAGTCTAATTACAATAAATCCAAATGTAGCAATGAAACCTTAGCTTTCCAGACAGAAATCTCACTTCGTACTGACCACAAGAGCACACCTTGAGAGTGAACCTAAAACTGCAGAATATTTGGACCCAGATCTATAGCTAGAGCTGAGCTTACTTCATTGTTCCAGGCTTTGTTGGAAACATTCCTCTTCATCACAACAGTGTTGACTGACAGAGCTTTAGAAGCATGCCAAATTCTTAGTCATCACCTAACAAAAGAGATTTAGCAAGCTTACACACCAGCCAGAGTCTGCACATTTTTTCAATTACACACATAATGTCAACAAACACTGACTCTCTGAAACAGATAAAGATGGCATCATTTACAAATTCCTGCGAGAATAGCTCATCCCGCTTGCTGCTCTCAATTTTAAGTGAGAACGTTCATCAACCGTTTACAGAATCGAGATACAGATATTTAAAGTCAAGTAATCTTTTAACATTTATGGGTAAGTTCAACAGGATGAGAATAACTACTGAGACATTATTAGGATGATCTAAACCGGGGAGAGACATTTTTCTCCTATTGTGCTTTCTAATTTCACCCCATGTGATCTGAAGTATGGCAAGTGCCGCTATTTCTTATGTTGCTGTGCCACACAGTTCCCATAACAGATTATCAGTCTGTACGTAACTTGGTTTACGTGCTTGGTGTCTCCACCATGATCCTTTAAGTCTTTAATCTTTTCCTGAGCATGTAGTACAACTCCTGTCAACTATCACGAATGTATGTTGCAAAATGGTAAAAACAAATCAATGACATAATAATAGTTTTAAATACAGTGGCCGACATTTAACAACATAGAAAAGGGCCAAGCGATGTTTCAAGGAGCAATGAGGTTTACATTAAATAGAAAACCAAACAGTAAAAAAAGACAAAAGATTATTGTAAAAAGAACAGAGTTTGAAGAGTAGCAGTTTCTTTCCCAGCTGTATTTCAGCTTTATCAATGACTGAAACAACATGCAGTAACCCCACCCAAAACATCTGTAAGCCAAAACACCTACGCTCACTGCTGATTGTACAGGACAATCACAGAGGAAAGTCTTGATTTGATAAGAAGTTGTTTATAAGAGAAAATGAAATAAATAAGTCAGCAAAAAAACCCTCTCCATGTGTGGGTTCTTATGTAAATTTGCAGTAATCTGTTGCCATCTTGTGGCCAAACATAAATACGAACAACCGTATTAGTATTGTATTTCAAATAGGAGTTTTGGAAGAATGAATGCTAATTAATTATGATAAAAGGAAATTAAATTCATAAATGCTCTGGGCTACAATCAGAACTTCCACTTGAAAGATTTGACCTTTTTTTTTTTTTGCTGGGAATGGTGCTTAATTTGGCTCAGCTTGAATATGACCCTTAGGAAATAGAACATATCCACTAACAGCATATGTAAAAGCCATGAAGCAGCTCAAATTATATACTTTTGGCTGCTAATTTGGATTGGATTAGAGCCTCTAATCTTCCCTTTAATTCCCACTTTTCAAATCTGAAAGCAAAGCTTTTGCATTCTGCTGAAAAACAAACAAACAAAAAAGTCCCAAAATATACTGCACCTGTGTAGACCACTGCTGATCTCCAGCTGAGTCTTTATCTTCTCTTCCTGGTTGATAACACTGTGTTGACGAAGCTCTGCAAGGATCTGCTCTGCCTTCCGGAAAGAAGAGTCTGCGTCTTCCAAAGTTTAAAGGTCAAGGACTTTTTCATTTGAGTTAATGTTTGCTACATATTTTATCCCTCAGATGATTGTCAAACCTACCACAACAAGGATATTTATTTGTAAGCAGAGAAGCACCCCCCTGTGTGAGGTGTACACTCATGAGACATGTGAGTGCTTCAAGCTTGTCACTTCTGCAGGAAAGGTTGGAGGAACAGAGAGGCAGTAGTTCTCTGGCCTGGGCCAAGTGCTCCAGAGCTTGCAGTCCCCAACCTTGTGGAACAAACAAAGCTGAATTTAAAATAGACGCTAATCTAAACATCTCCTTCATGTCACATTGGGAAAACATTCCTAACAGTTTATTTTTATCAGAAGAAAAGAGCAAAACAGATGCTTGAAAAAGAAAGTATGAAAGTAAGAAAAACAATCAGTCAAAATGTAGAAGCACAGTGTGAAAAAACGACATACATCCCTACTGTTTCTAAAGGAATTATGAAGTAAATAGCAGCTGGGTGCTGCTAATTAATTACACTTTGTTAATTAATGATAAACAGTGTGAACAACTCTGTTCAGGCAGAGGTTTGGGCAGTTTGCTGGTGTGGAGCATTAAGGTATAATAACACAATTCCAAGGAGGAAAGACATCAGCAATGATGTCTTTCCTCCTATTAATCTTGGGTTCAAAGGCCTTTTCCAAACAATTTGGAGTCCATCATTTTACTGGGAGAAAGTAAAACATATTCAAGTCAGTTTCAATGACAATGTCTTCTAATAAATTCAAGCAAGATTGTAAAGAAGAATGAACCAAGTTTTTCAGAACAACTTGAGAGACTGATAACATACAGAAAATAGTCACTTTAAATTATTGCTGCAAAAAGTAGTACAGGCTTTTGAATCTTGGAGTAACTTAGTTTTCATACGCTACAATTTACTAAATCTTTTACACAAAGCATAAGGTTACTGAATTTAGTATGTTAAAACATATATTTCTTAAAATTACCTTTGAACTGGAAATATGCTTTAGCCAGTTTGGCCCGGGCCTGGGCCAGTTTTAGATGCTTCTCTCCATATATTAGTCGTGTCAGAGCCAAACATCGCACCAGGTCCTGGATACAAGCATCATACTGAACATGCACAGCGGGAGTATCAGCAGTCTTTAAAAACCATTATGTTCTGCAAAGGTCATTTCAATGACACAAACCCTACAAAATAATGACAATCTAACAAGTCATGATAACTTGACTTGACATCTATTCTTAAATTATAATATTGACAGTTGTTTGTACAACTTTGGCTCAATGCTTTTTACATTTATACAAGACTTCTATCAGTAATAAAGACTGAACGTTGAATAACTTTGGGTTTCAGGTCTTTAACTGAGATGAACAACCTATCAAAAATCAAGATAATCAGTATAACACTAATAGGTATACACACAGGGATCCTGTATATGATTGACTTATTGGAGCACTCAAACATAACACTGACAATTCCCAAAGCTGATAACATTTTGTTCTTTATGACATTTTTAACTTACATTGCATAGTTAAAAATGTGCAAATTAAGTTGTTGTTGCGGTGTTACCTGTTTTACTGTGTGACAAACCTGGTCAAGGATACAGATTTTTACAACCAATGCTACTCAAATTACAATAAAAAACATTATGATTCTGTTCAGGATCATGCAATCTAAAATTTTGTGTTGCTAGAATTTAATTGCCACTCCTCAATCTGTTATGGTATTGCCATTTAAACCAGGTAACCTATTTTGTTATGTTCCATATCAGTGTTACATCAAGAGTCGTATCACTAAAGGTGTGCCACCAGCTGACAAAGATGTATGTTTCATAATGAAAACAAGCCCCACATCTACCAGACTCCAACATTTAGGCTACGTACCTCAAGATTGTCCTCGTTGAGCTGAGCCCGTGAGTCAAAGTGTTTAAGTTTCTCCTCTGGAGGCATCATCAAAAACTCCTTCTTCTCACATCCCGCTAGTGATGGGCTCAATACATCTGAACCTCGGTCAATAAATACATCCATGCCCCTTACATGGAACCTAAAATACTCTTTTTTGGCAAACGCTCAAAGACTTGTCTGAACTATATTAAACAAAAGTGTTGGAAAAAAATTACTCAAGTTAAGAATTCTGCTGAATGAACGCAATTTTTGATCATTGCTTCAGCGTCATCCATTTCCACGAGCGTATTTGATTCGGATGCTGTAAAAAAAAAAGTCATCCTCAACGTTCCTTACTAGTTTTGTTGCCGTGGTAACATGGCGCGTGCTAGCTTGGTCGCTACTGCTGCAATTAAACGTTTAATAGCGAGTAATTAACATAATTCAAATGTAAGGTAGTGGAAATAATTACCTTACGCGGAAGGCTATGATGCTTAAAATGTAACTCCGGAAGAAGTGTTGTTATTGTCAGTGGAGCCAACCTCCATGTAGGTCTGCTGAGGACAAACAGCCCGAGCATACACATACGCGCATAAGGAAGTGAGCTGCGTTCAAGAACAAGCAGGGTTGAAAGCTCACTTAGTTTTAGGTTAAAAAGCTTTTCAGGGAGTTCACTGTCCGACAGTGATGATACAAGTGGGTCAGTAGATACTTGCTGAGTTATGGGGGTCCAGACAACAAGAACAACAAGTAATTATTTACTTTGAACTCTACAAAGCCATGGTCATTGGGTCTGACAGATCATGTACAAACAGCTGTCAATCATTAAGATCCTTGCAGTATGAATTTAAAACGATCTTTCATCAGATTAATTGCCAGTATCTGGTAGATACATAAAGTTATGTCTGAATACAAAAGATTTTTAGACTGCAAATAGACTTCAGTGCTTATGTGTCCCCCAATATGTTCTGGGATGCCTCTGTAACAATTTGTTGTAAAAGTTTGTTATATGCTGAATAAGATAGTGGTTAGTAGCAGAAAAAGGGAAATACTACCCCCAAAATTGAATCAATTTGTTATCACTGACGTGGCATCAAGTTTTAAAATGTATCAACCCCCCAGTTAAAACAGGAATTTTCTGGTCTCATTAAGGCTGTTGTACAATTTCTGTCCACAAGATGTCAGTGTAGTAACACAAGTAATGAGACTAAACATACTGTAGGTTTAACATTGTTCTCAAGGGAGAATAACATTGTTTATGTGCCCTTTTAAGAAGTGATGGCTTTGGGTTTTGGCCATTCCTGAGGGCATACATTGTTCAAGGTGTTAAACTGAAAATGTGTAAGCCTTTGTGCTGACCTTCTGTCCCCTCTGCATTTACTTCATGTTTCTGTAGAGCTCCTTAGACCACATAATGACAACAACATGGACCATAAAATCTAAACTTAATCATTAGAGGAAGAAAAAAAAACCCTGTGACTCAAAACCATCAATAAATGGAACTATTTCTGTATACTGATTTGTTGAAGCAGTCCGTGAGAGGGGCAACATTGACCTAAAAGTTGTTCAAAGTCATCTGCTAATAGCTCATTAGTTTTAAAGGGTGGGTGTTAAATGGGCTGAAGTCACTGCAGTGCACAGGTTGAGATGTGCCAATTGGATGACAGGTTGGCAATGATGCTGAAAGATAATCCTCGTTATCTGAATATGTCAAAAAAAGCTTTTTTCTGCAATCTTTTTTATGCTTTTCTGAAGCTCCACTTCTAGAGATTAGTTGTTTGCTACCAAGGTCTTGTTTTTTTTGTGTGTTTTATTTATAATTTCAAGCAAATGAACAAGAAACTGCGTAAGCAGCATATCCTTCTATTATTATCATATGACCAGGATTTGTTCATCTACAGTATTTCAGTGCTGTGTTCTTTCGTCTACTGGGTGTACTGTATAATGATTTATAGAACTGAATTACACGTATAGATGGAAACGTAGAAGTGAAAAACATGGCAGTATAAATAAACCAAGAACAAGGAATTTCTGTGTGCCACATGACTCTGAGCTGTAATAGAAATAAAAGCTAAATGCACCTAGCAACAAGAGGAAATGTACATTTCCTTGGAAAAATATTCTTTCTTACATCGGTGCCCAATATCCATGCCAAGTAAACAAGAAATAACGTCTCTGTGGCTGCTTTGAGAAATTGCTCTCCGGAGACATCTTTCTAGGTTAATTTATTCTGTGTCAGGCTGGCAGTATGTGTACCGTCACCACTTATAAACTTAGGGCAGGGCACATTTTGTGTGCAAAACAGCCTAAGATAACTTCTACTGGCTCCTTGGGATGGCTACTGCCGGTTGATTCTGGCAGACCATCAGACAACTCGTTTATTTGTTTGTTTGTCCCGTGAGTTTTTGGCTGGCCATTCAGGGTTCTGTTTGGCCCTAGTCCCTGTTGGGCTTCTATTTCTGAAACCCAAGTGGCTCTTAATGAAGCTGGTAGGGTTGGCATGGCCCCTCAGCAAACCCAGGCCTGATCAGACCCTTCTTCTTCTGACTTGGCAGCCTCACTCCATTTGCTCCCTCTGGCTTCCTAATTTAGTAACGGTGGGTAAAAATATGCGCTAACGAACAAGGTCTGGTATGTCAGGCTGGCGTCCAGAGTAGAGGGAGAGCAGGGAGGGAGGGGGTGAGAAGAGTGGGGTGGTGCTGTTTTCACAGCAGGCAACCAGTGACAGGAGTAGAGTCACTCAGACGTCTCTGACATCTGTGTGTTTGTGTGTACGTGTAGACATTCAAGGGAGTTTATGTGGGTGGATGATGAGAGGTGCAGCGTGAGTACTTAAAATTTCTCACCCTTGCTAAACTCCATCCAAACACTTACTTTCAGATTCTTGTCTTGTATTCTAACTACACTTCAAGACAGCTTAACATAGTATACAGTGTAAACATAAAAAGCTTTGGAAACAGATGTTTGGATATTCTTTTTTCTTGTCATATTTGGAGTAAAATCCATAACTTTTAGTCAAATTCTCAAATAGGGTGTACTTTGAAATAAATGAACAACTTAGCACTTTAGAGATGAGTAATACACCACATATTTTGGGGGGTTTCTACATTGTGACAGCTCTTTAATTCATCCAAATGACACTTACTTCCCAGAAAATGATCTTCACTATAACACAGATCTATGACTTTTGTAAAGCTGCCACGTAATGAGTATTTTTTTGTGTGTGCACGGTTTATATAACATTTAGTGTTTCCGTATTATTTCATGTGGCATTGCTCAAACTTTAGGATAACCTTTCAGACGCTCAGCTTCCTGCTCAACTCTGTGCTCGCCTATAAATGTAGCTACAGCACAGAGCATGCAGGCAGCAGAACAAAAACACATCTTTAATGTGCTGTCACGCTTACCCTACAGACTTCTGCTTTTGTATGTTCTTTATTATCCATAAATACATTCCAATGACATCAACTCTGAATTTTAAGAATATTTTATAGAAAGACAAATGATAAGCTGGTAAAATAAGTTTATTTTAATGTATATATTATGTTTTCCTTGTAAAATGTCACATGGAAAATGATGTCTCTCAGCCCTTAACAATAATGCGATAGGCTCAGTGTCTCATAACTTAGAACATCCTCTGCCTGGAATAAATCCTGTGTTTGTCATTATTCCTTTTTCATCTCTCAAGGCACTTGACTGTGGAAATCTGTCCTCAAGTACTTTAGCACTTGCCCTTCCTGTTTAGGCTCATAGCAGCCTTGTCAGCTTGGCTTGTAAAACCAAAGCTTCAGATGAAAACAGAAGACCTCCTTGTCTGTACAATGGCAGCCGCAGCAGAAAACCTAAATTTACAGGCAGGCGTGCAGCAACAGCTGCTTGGCGTACCACTACAGTACTGTAAATGTTCATTGATTATTTTTAAAGAAGCCCAACAGGATATCTGAAAAACCCAAACAAACACATGATAAGTCATAAAGCCCGTGTCTTGTGTCTTGGGTGAATTCTCACAAGTTGTGTGCTGAACTTTTGCCACACAACTGTGTGGTCGCAGACTGGCATAGTAACAAACCGCATTGTTGCCAGCATGTGCAGAAACAGCGTCATTTACTTGCTGGGTGATTCTCATAACCGATGTCAAATTTCTCCGAACTTAGCCTAAATAGATAATTAATAAACAAATAAATAAATGCACAACATGCTTTGTGTTGTAGGTTTTTTTTGTGGAGTTGTCATTGATCAATAGAAGCACAAAGTCATGTGCTGCAAATTTCTTATTATGTATAATGGGATTAGTTCTTCTCAATGAAACAGGAGCAATTGTTTAATAATAATAATCAAATGGAAGTATTTAAGCAGTTTCATAAAATGATAATTTTCTGTTTGAATGTCCTTGTTTAGTAGTCGGCCAACGAGGCAAGAGAAATTACTTATTTCCATGTCTTTATTAACAACTCCACCCAGCTTTAGCTTTCCACACAGGACCATGCCAGTCTTTTGCTAATGATAATGCCATTCATTAATCAAATCTACAGCTAAATGAAGTCTACAAACCTTTATTGCAGTCGGGTTTAATCAGCAACGAGCATCAATCATTTTGCACTCATGTTTGTCAAAAAATGTCACAGTTATTTGTTAAAGCCACAAACTAGCACCTATCTTTTAGACAGCTGTCCCCACTTCCTGTGTTAGTTAACCCACAGACACCCACCCATCAGCAATGAACATGAGCCCCTGGTGTCGCATATGGTGTTTAGAGCAGGAATAGATAGTAAACAATGTTTAATCTGCCATGTTTTTAAGTAGTAATAAGTCTGTCTAGCCAAGATATTGAAGTTGTAATGTTCTATTTGTATCTTAGACAACAGCATTGTTCATTATATTTTCAATGGAATGTCTGAAGTTCTGGAAAACTGGCTCAGTGGTTCACAAGTCTGAATGTTTAATTGTATGGGTGGTTTACTCCTTTAACAAAGGTATCATCTCCTGCCTTGTAGCAAATATACAAATGTCTCTGCAGCTGCTGCACTTTAGATAAAGCTAGGTTATTTGCAGGAATATGCATGTCAATACTGTAATTAAAGTATTTGTTCAAGTAATGCCAATGTTAAGAGTCACAAACAAAGGCAGACACTTAGCTAAGCACCCTTTCCTTTGAGCCGACTGAAGCTGTCCATAGCATAGACTTGATAGTTGCAGTACGATAAGATAAGCTGTCTTTGCCTCAGCATCCTTCCATTCCACTGCTTTGGAAAAACAATGGATGCCTATTCAGAAGTGAATTGTTCTCTGCTATGTCGAGGACTTGGAATGGCTTAAACTTATGTTTATCCACACCTAAACCTTTGAAGCATATGCAGAAAACAAATCTACCATTGTTTCACCTCTAAAGCTTTCTCGCTCTTTTCTTTTCAATGTCAAATTCAAAGATTATGGAGCGCTTTGGAAGTGATGTTACCGTTCTTTGTTCAGACAATTGCAGACTAAACCAATAACTGTGTTTTATGCACTGACAGCATGCATATTCCCTCATAATTGCAGCTTTAGAGGCATTGAAACAGGAAGATATGTGTATGGTGGAGTTTCATCTCATTCCACTGTCTGCAATCATGCTTTAGCTGCTAAAACAAGCATCAGCAGCTGTTAGCAAGACATTTCCAAAAGGGTTTGTTTGTGCCTCTGCAGCCTCACCGTTATACTTACACATGCACGAACACATACTCAAATCCAACACAGCCAAGGACATTACACAGAGGGATGAGTGGATAGTGCAGATCCTTGTCCTTGTCTCATTCTGGTCCAGCCTAGCACCCATGTCACACCTGTGTTTGGGAGAAATTCTGCAAATTACCTTCACTCTCTCAAAGTGCTGCACAGTGACTTTTTTCTTTACCACAAAGAGATTCAGTAAAAAGTCATGAACTATTTCTTTGTTGGTGCACTTTGAACATAATGTTAACAGCATAAGAAGTGATCGCTGTTTATCCTTCTTGATTAAGACTTGGGTATACCGTATATTTAATCAACACCTGCAACAGCGTTCTTTTCCAAACAAAGGATTTGTATACAAGAGGAATATCAAAAGTGAGTTTTGTTACTTTACTTTGACTGTAAATTCAAATAAGAGGCTAAATGTTTGCCAGTGGCTCCCTGACCTTCCACGGCCCCTCCGCTGACTTGGTTCAGGTAAGTTCAGGTTTGTGTTGCGGTGGTATCAATAATGGAAGAAAGGCAGCCCCCCCCTCCCTCTTGCTGCTATGTGGGTCAAAGGAGGCTCTTGGTGGATGGGAGAGATTGATGAAGAGCACCAGGGAGAGTGCTGGAGCGCCTATACCTCACAGCAGTGAAAACCAAGCTTCTCCCCCATGCACTTGTTCCAAGGCCCCCCTCCTGAGCTGCACCGCCTGGCGCTCTTTAAATGACCTTCAAATTAGCCTTATTTTTCAGGGCTCAAAACCCTTCAGGCTCCTTCATGGAAGGTTGGTAGGTCTTGTTCTCACTCTCTTTGTCTGCTCTTTCTTTTGTTATCCTTCTGTTGACGACTAATGGAATAAAAAAACAGCAGAGAAGAGGAGTTGGTACAGTAGCGGTGACTGTTTTTCTCTCCTGTTGTGTTTCTGATTAAATCAGACAAGTGAGTTATGCAATAAACTCAACACACATACCCACATGCTCATAGACTCAAATATTCATCCTTTTATTGCAGGTACACTTTAAAAGCAGTCCCTTTGTCACACATCCTCATCTCAACATCTGCAGACTATGATTAATACTGGTGTTTTGAGATGTTTGTGTGTGTGAAGGTGGATGGGAGTCACAGTGGTCCTCATCCACTACATCACAAAACAGCATTGTGTGTCAAGCAGACATCCATCACCCCAGCTATAGGGTTTATTTAGGCTCTTGCTGGTCCTCCATCCAGACTCTATTCAGATCTCTTGATTATCCATTTACTTTAAGAAAAAAAAACATCACTGTAATGGGACTAAGTGACTAGGATGGTTACGGTTTCTATGGCTATCATTTGCTTTTCATAGATCTGCAGTGATTTGTGAACATTTTCATCAACTCTGTGATCACTATCACAGCCCGATAATGATGAAGAAAATTCTCTAATTTATCACACTGCAGCTGTTTTAAAATGTGTAGTGTGAACAAACTCATTTACAGCAACTGATAGACACACTTGTCGTCACCCAGTCTGTGATGTGAGAAATAATCCTCGGCTGATGTTTTAAATATAATTCTGCACAGCATTTGTTTTGCTTTTAAAAGATAGTGGTCAGACCTTTACTTAATGAAGACAATAAAGCTCTACACATTGCCGGCATAGTTAGTTGCACAAAAAATGATTTTCTTTTAACTACCCAGGTCAAATGAAAAATGTCTTTGTTTCTTTCCCAGGTTTTTCACTGCTTGCTCGACACTGAGCCAAACATTTGGATTGAATTCTCCAGCTATTGTGATGGAAAATCGGCAGATGGGATTGTAACTCACAGGCAGCCAGAAAGTCAGAGAGCAACATCAAGGGGAATCAATTCGGAAAGCATAATAAGTCATTGTGTAAGCTGCGGAGTGAAAGAGATGGTGTGAAAATAGGCAAGAGGACAACCAGAGGTGGTGCATGACTGATGGCTGGGTAGGATGGGAGCTTGTTGCTTCAGAAGGGCAAACCTGACCTGATTGATTGGTTGGTTTTTCAGAAAGGCCCCTGTGCCCATTCACTTACAACACTAGAGTACAGTGGTAGCATTTTGTTAACATAATGAACAGGAGAAAAAAATATGGAGAGTGAATAAAGAGATAAGAAGAATGAGGGCATGGGAGGACATCATGATTTATATTATTTGAGCTAAATGAGTACTTTGTGACCCTTTGATGCTGCTTATTATATTAGTCTTAGTTTATCAGAAGGAAGATTCAGATGAGAAAATCTAATACATCTATCTGTTGTTATTGCTGCTGACATGAAGGTAATATGAAAAATTAATCATATATTTACAAGAGTCAAGGCAGAAAAAACATTAAAAAGTATTCATATTAGATCTGCTGACATGAATCTGCGCAAAAGAGCAACAAGAGCAACAAACAACCATACTAGCAGCTCTGCATGGCTGTATCTGAACACAGCTATGTCCTCGGGCGTATTCACACATATGTGTTGCAGGTGTTACCCATCTTACTTCTTATTTACTTTGAATAGAGTGACTTCTTGGTGTTTGGATCCATTCCTTTGCACTATGGCTTGCAACGAAAAGCTGAAAACAGTTCAACTTTTTCAAGCGGCAGCAGAGGAGCCAACCAATCAAATGGCCTGACTTACCATGTGTCTCATTTTATGACCGATGGTTGCTATAATCTCAAGCATCAGGCCTGCCCACAACTGAGCTTTAAAAGCATCACATCCATGTGAATCCTATCTAATGTGCTCTTCTGCATAAGTAATATCACTGCAAACTAGCATCTGTGATTGTGTGCTGTCCTTGTTACTGGAGGATTCCACTATGGGGGCACATTAGACAACTAGACCATAAAGTTGCCGAATTTGTGAGGAATGAACAAAATGATAAACATGGTGACAGTAGAGGAGTTCAGCATTTTGTAAATTTAGAGATCACTGCAAAAAAAGAAAATACTATCAAATACTTGTACACGTGATCTTCTTTCTTGTCTGCATTGCGATATTTTCAGTGAAAGCGATAATTAAATAAAATATGATAGTTCATTCGGTAGCTTTTGTTTTCAGTTGCCTTTATGCAGCAGTAGAAGCTCTGACACCAATTGGAACTTTTGTAGACTTAACTGCAAATTGATGCATAGACACCCATTGCATGAACGTAAATTCTCACATAAGCATAGGTTTTACAAATGTAAAAAGCTTGTTTTCTCCCTAGATAAAAACCATGTTTTGAAGGTTCTGAAATTGATCCTGAATTGTGATCAAGGGAGTGGCATGACAATGACAGCGCATCCGAGTTGCTGTTTAGATATTTCACTGAAACCGTATTAATTGATGTCACAAGAAAAACAAGAAAATTGCAAGAAAAAAAATAAATTAAACAGTTATTTGTGGTACTTGCATATCTTTGTTCATATACAGTAATACTGCCAGTGAATTATACACTGTTGTGCCGGGGGTCATGCCATTAGCAGAGCTGAATACCATCATTTTTGGATTTATTATATTTCTCTTATCTGACTAAATTCTTGAAGAAATCCTTTATTATTCTATTATAATGAGCATCTCAGTGTACTTTAACAATTTCACAACATTAAACTTTAACTAAAGAAGAAAGAAACATTTACTTTTGTAATGTGCTTCATTGATAAACATTCTTATAACATCTATCCTGAGAGGTTATTAAAGAGATATCATGACTCATTAGCCATAAACATGTCTTAAACACAATGCTGGTTACGTACTGAGTACTTTGTGAGGGTTTGACCAGCTGTTAGGCTGTTTTAAATAAAGAAAGAGGATATATGCTGCGTTCACTTTTTTTTTACACTTTTCCTCTGCGTTTGCCTCTTTGAAGCTACATCAAACATTAGTCAGTGTGTGTTTAGTGTCATGCCAGCCATGTGGATGGCATATGCTAACACTGTAAATGGGCTCATTGGTTTTGTGTGTGTGTGGTGACCAGTAGTTCCTTGTTATGTTCTTGAGCTGTAATTTTTATGTGAGGTGATGGATGCCAATAGTGGAAGGGTGATGTCTGAGGTGGATGTGTGCATGGAAACAATTCAGATGTACAGTGTACAACGGTAGCCACATGAAAGGCCCCTTTGTGGGGCTCTGCTACCTTACAGATGGTCAGCTTCCCTCGTCCATTAAATAATAACAGTCTTATATGTCTCATCGGGCCAGATGTACTAAATGGGTATGATGCGAAATGGAAACAAATCAGTGGGGCATTGCCCTTTAATTGAGCATTGGTGTGCTTATTTTCTTGAGAGTGTCATAATAGACTCCAAAATTCCCAGAAAACACAACAAGGATGGCAGATTAGCCCATTTAGCACCTCTAGACAGTATCTTTCACGTGAGATTTAAGTCTTAAGTGCAGTTCTGCTGTTGGCAAGACTTCCACACGGGACTGGCCACATCTTTAGTCACTTCTTATTTCTGCTCTGTGATCTTGCACTCAGAGGCACCTCTTGTGTAAAAGCAACAGTGGCAGGGAGGTCGCCCTGACATCTTTATCATAATTGCCCTAAATACCCCCATTAGAGAAGCTAGCCTGTATCTTCAATAACACTAGTCATCCCTGGTAGCACTGGTGCATCTAATTGCCTGGGCCCTTTTTTTTTTGAAAGATTGCCTGACATCAGCTTGGCTCCCTGTGGGCTGGCCCTCTTCATTCTCTGCCCAGCAAAGCATATCGTTATCGCAGCCAGCAAAGAGACCTGGCCTCCTTGCTCCTGGATAATTAACTGTCTAGCTTAACTGCATAATGGAAAAAGGAACATTGGAGGTATAGTAGTTATTCAAGCAGGCCTTGGAGAGGTATAAGACAATACCAGGGTCATCCATGCTCACCATTTTTCAGTTGGATGGGTGATAATGTAGATGGATAGAAAGTCATATTGGAGGCAGAAGCTAGTTATGGAGGCTTGGTTTCATATGATAATTAGGCCCATATGCTAATTGCTGAGGAGGCTTGATGAATTTTTACAGCCTAGCACTCCACTTCTGTGCTGCCTCTGCTATCAGCTGTCCCCAACGTCCCTACTTCAAAGACTTCAACCATCCTTGCATAGCACTACATTTGCTGTCTTTTTCTGCATTACAACAACAATTCTCCTCCCCCTATTTTCCCACCAAAAGAGGAAAAAAGTATAAAGAAAAGAATAGCAACAGCAGGAGGGGGAAGTAAAGGGGCGTCTGCCGTTGTTTGACATTTACAAGTCTCTTAGTGAAATGTATGATGCACATCCTTGCGAGTGTGTGTGCATGCTGGTGTAATTAGAACACGGCAGGCATGTGTTTGTCTTTGTGTTGTTGTATAGTGGAGGTATCAAGGACAAGTGCATTAATGAGCACCTGGAGAGGAACAGCTTGTGTCTCCTGGTTAGTGTGACCGCGAGCAGGGCACAGACTCCTTCACTGACTCAGATGACGTGACTGATGGAGGGGGAGGTTTCTGTCAGATCTGGGGCACTCCCATGAGCTGCAGTTTGTCTCTGGCTGACAACGAGGCTCACCAAAGGGGCCCCCAACCTACACTTTACTGGAAAAAAAAGAAGGGATGTTGCCCATCCCTTATAGCACTTATGGCCCTTGTATTCCTCCTTTCCAATATTTTTTCCAATCTTTAATATTTGTATTTAGATTATTTCATTTTTCTGTTAGCCAATGGCTAACAAAATGTGGAAACTGAACAGCTGGTTTTATTTTACTAATTGCACATTTGGTTCAAAAATACACATTAGACGCTTGTGCTATGTTATACCTCATTGGCATCTTAAATAACATTTTCTTTGGTGTCCAGTCCAGCTGTCAAAATGAAACTATATTCATATGGTAAGCTGGGGCAAATAAGGATGACATGAATTATCCATCAACAGTGATATTGACTTTTTTGTGAATGGCACAAGAACAAAGAGAGAGAGTCACATCCTCAGCTACATATGGATTGAACAGGATGCATATGGGACCCGGACCATGAGAGTGCAGAGGGACTTTTGGAGTTTGGCATTGCTTTAAAGTGTGTTGTGATGCTATGTGTAGCCCACAGTGCAAAAAGAGCAAAGACAATCTTCCCTGCCACTTAACAATTATGAAGCTTTGTCTGTGTTGTGACTTTGTTGACAATTGCCTTATCAGATTAAAAAGCCCCATGCTATGTTATATACTTTGGTGTGTGAAGGCTTGTTTTATTTTAATATGCAGAAATAGTTTTTATTATGTAAAGCACTTTGTGTTGCTAGTTGCATAAAAAGCACATTATAAATGAAGTTTGATTTGATGGTATTTTTCTGCTCTGTTAGTAGAACTGTATTTGCACTGTTAAAAGCAATAGATTCACTTGTATCTTTCACAGAGAACAACAATGGTTTGTTTTGTGGTCCGTGTTGTTGTTTTGACATAAAAAAGAAAAAGGAGCAAGCACTGGGTACACTTTGTCCTAAACCAATTACTTGATTCTGGATTTTCTACAGTGTGTCTAGAGAATGAAGAAGCTTGAGGCCTCATGAATGGCTTAACTGTCTTTCATTCAACCAAGATGCAGAAGAGCTCATAATGGACACTAGAAACAGCAGCTGACAAAATGTGCCCTGGAACTTTCAGCCATATCACATGTAGACATGTCATTATTATCGAATAGACCGTTTGACCTCATGACAACCATCATATTACAAAATGGTAACAATTATTTTCAGTCAGCTTTGAACTCCAATTTAGTAACAAACCTTGTGTTCAGTCTTTGTCAACAGACAGTAGTGTTATTAACCATTCATTGTTAAAAACACAATACAGAACTTTTGCACATATTCTGTGACAAGTCCCCTATCGACGGGTAAAGCTTGGTTTATACTAGCGCGGTCTCAGGTCGGGTCCGCGTTGCGGATGCACATGGAGTGTGTGTTTATACTCGAGCGTAGTGTAAAAGTGTTGTGTTGCAGTTTCTTTTCCAGATCTTCAGGTAGCAGTAGGGCTGATATCGGCCAGTAAATTCCACAGGGCAAGAGTTTTTTTCGATGGTTTAACAAAACAAGTTTACTATATATGTCAACATTAGGACTGACTTTTTAAGCTGATTTGCCCATCTTCTTTTACAGTGTTTTAATCTTGTTTTTATATGGTTTTAAATTTTCCTTGTGTGAAGATGGGCAGTCAGCTAATTGACTCAGCACAGCTGGATTAAATATTTCTTGAGTGGCAGCCAATTAAATATAAAAGGGGACAGGTGTGAGACTGAAGAGGAAGAGAACGACAGACACAAGCAGGAAGGAGAACCAAACACAAGTAGGAGAGGAACCGCAGGAGAGAAAGAACCACAGGCACAAGCAGGAGAGGACGGAAGGACGGAAGGACGG
>JAOXYM010000010.1:24003507-24016649 GCA_028567055.1 Leptatherina wallacei | reverse complement strand
TAAACTCTGAGCAGTTGTCTCCTTCTTTCAACAGTGGTCTCCCTGCTGGTATCGAAAAGGACCCCGTGTGACATATACAAATTACATGTAGTGATCAGTCTTTATGGGGTGCTGTTTGTAGACTCAGCTGCAAAGCACAGCCCGCTAATTTTGTACATCTCCATGCAAATCAGCAATGTGGCTGTAGAATCAAACATCCGGAAACAAGTAATAACAATGACCAATCACAAGGGAGTACTTCCGTTAGCTGTGTTCATGTAGCCGGGATGCACGTCGGGTCTGAAGCAACTGTGGACCTGCGATGGTTACGGTGTAACCGACCTGACGCAGACGCTGCATGAGTATAACCAAGCCTTAATATGGCATCCATCTCCTACCACTCTGCTATTTAAGATAGCTGAGTTTATTTCCCAGGTAACCAATGGGATTTTCTTTGTGTTTAGGATGAGAAGTCCCCAAGTGGCGTTGAAACTTGTTTGGCAGTTAGTTGCTAATATTTTGAAGCACATGAAACTCTGTGGTCTCTCTTCGTTATCCACCATTGCACTGGTCAAGACCATAGGGACTGGAGTTGTTGGAATGTCTGTTTATTCATTATAGCTTTTCCATTGATTCTTTCATAAATTTTGTCTGTCTTTCTCTTGCAGTACAAAAGCTATATGTTTTATGTAGCCTAGTAGGGTCTCTTCTGCCATACCGCTGGGTCCCCCCAAGGGGTCGGGGCCTTAAATTTGGGAACCGCTGGATTAGTGTATATGTTAATCCAAGCTTTCTCAGATAAAAGTGTGTAAAACTACTGGTTTAAAAATGAGGTAGGTCTTGATGGTGATCCTTAGCTTTTTATAAATGTTGCTCTGCACAAAATCGATCCACTGAGAACATTAACTTGATCCTGAACAATAATCCAATTCACTGAGGTGATGCAATAGTCTAGCTAAAATCTTCACATAATCCATAATATTCTTTTTAAAAAATATGTCATATTTGTGTGTTTTTTGTTCTGATTATTCAACACTGATTTAAGCAGACAACCCAAGTCCAGTAAATTCTGAAAAAGTCAGAACAGTAAGTTACTGAGGGTGATGTATTGTTGTAGGCCTGTTTGTAGCTCTTTCTGCATAGTGGACTGTGATTTCAATTCTGCCTTACCAGTCCCGAATAGAAAATCAATAAAAAAATGGTTAACAATCGAACTCCACAATATTGTTTTTTATCTTTCTTTTTTTAAATAGGTTTTGTTTTAAGAGACTATTGTGTGACACATTTCCTTTCAAATCTCTGATTCTCTGAATTTGCTTTTCTCTGACCGTAAAGCTGGATTCAGCTCACACAAATGTTATTTTCAGTCTATATTTTTTACAGTGATTTCCACTGTTTGAGGTTTTGACTTATTTTCACTTAATGATTAATATCTTGTTGTACCCCTTTCTGGTGTTGAGGAACTATGTCACTGGCTGTTTGTCTGAAGGTATATCGTTTCTATTCAACTATTTAATTGGCATTATTGGCCGTTGAATTAGCATTGCACCTTCAAAACTAAACACCACACAACTATTGGGGGCACATTTAGTTTTTAGTTATAGGAGAATGGAGGACCAAGTAATTTGAAGAAAAACAAGTTTTCTAATTTTCAGAACTGTAAATCATCAACCCACTCATTTCTTCTTACGGTATATGTTTTTTTTTAATTCATGCTGTGAGAGTGGCATAAAATAAGCACAAAAAATACATTTACATTGCCATTAAATGTATGGATTTTTTCTTCTTTTTTTTGTTTTTGCATTGACCTTTAATTCGTTTTCTCTTCCACATTGCTTCTTGTCAACATGTAAAATGATCAGAAATGAATGGAGAACTGAGTATTTGCTATTAGAGCTGGACAAATTCAGTCTGCCACTGATGATCATGTGATGTGACTAAAATGCGCAGAACAATTCTGACCTGTCCTTGTAAGGCAATTACTTTCATCAAAGGAAAAAGAAACAAGATTATAATGACATAATTTCCCATGAAAATGATCACTTACCCACGCACACTCATTTTGCCTGTTCATCATACTTTCCTTTGCTCACCTCAAAGTCTTGCAGGTTTGTGTGAGGTCTAGGTTTTCCTGGTTACCCTCTGCTGGTGACAGAGCTGCTGGTTTTATGGATAAAATAGCTCACAATATAGACACGTGATACTAATCACAGTCAAGCATTTCTTCAAATAACAACATACAACACAGTCCTTCATTTTGACTTCTTATTGTCAAAATTAAGGGTTTTGTTAAAGAAGCTGTGGTAATGAGAATAAGAAAAGGTACAAGTTTTTATACATATTTTAAACAGGAGCCTTTTATGTAAACTCAGACTTATTTAAAGGTTTGAACTAATCTGGGAAGGGGTTGTTGTTATAAGACTGGTTATTATACAAGCTAAGAATTTCCACAGACATTATCAATACAGTGCTTCTTCTCACCAGTTTGTCAACCCCTCCCAGTAAAGCATATAGATATATGTCTGTGTTATCTTTGCTCATATTTACCATCATCCACCTCAGGCTCTTTCCACTGAGAGAAAGATGCTGGCTAGGGTGCAACTCTGCAAATCCCACCTGGATGTGGCATTTGTAATAAACAGCCTAAGGGCATGGCTGCCACCCTGTCTTTTTTGTTCCCAGCGCTCATCCTGGAGCCCCTTCAGCACAGTTCATAAGTTTTCTAATCAATCTCCAATTTACTTTTTGATCAGTGACTTATAAATTGTGGTCTGCTGTTTCTAAAGTAACTATGAGTTGTTTCCTGCAAGCTCTCTTTTCCCACCTCTTTCACAACATATGCACTCTCATTTTTCATCGCTGTGAAAACACATGAGAGGGAAGATATAGTTATTCAGGGAATTATCTGCCTCATTGGTGCCATATCTCTTCTAGTGTGTTTTTTTGCCAAATGGCTGTGTTTCCATGGAGCCTGCCTGTGTTTACAGTGACGTGCCATGGCAGGGCCTTTTCTGGTACAGTGGGACTTAGTGCACAGCAGTGGAGTGTATTTCAGTCCCCGTTTGGAGTTTTGGGGCTTACTTCTCCTGCTCTCTCTTCTTTTCCCACCTGCTCTTCTTGCTGTTCCTTCGCTGGGTGCCTGTGTAGCTGTGTGCTGCTGCTCCTGGCCCTATTCTTGGACAGGCAAGGCTAATTGAAAGGGAAGGCTGCTCTCTGCTGATCAGCTCTGACAGCAGTGTCTTGCCAGAGGTAGGTGTGCCACCCCATGCAGAGAGTTTTCACAGAGAAATAACAGCGCTGTCGTATAGAGAAAAAAAAACCCCAAAAAACAACAACAAAAAAACAACCATGACTGCCCAGGCAGCTTGCCAAGGGAACAAGATGAATTTTGCATGCAAAAGAAAGAGGGGAAACCCACTTTGTCTGCTTTATGACTTTAGGGAAAAGAGCTGTGCAGGCATTTAGTGAAACTCAAACAGGCTTTCTATTCTTCATTCATGGTCTTATTGAAATGATATCACATGGATTTTCAAAGAAAACAGTGACTAATAATCATGCTTGATCACAGATATCCACTCTGTCTTTTGCTTTGCATTCAAAAGTTAAGTAACAAATAAGTGCTAACCAAAATTAAATGCTCATTAAGTAGCAATTCTCACTTATTGTCCTCAACACTCCCCTAAAGTGAACATTCCCCCACACCCAGAAAAAAAACAACTTAAAAAACAAAACCAAACAAGGTAACAGAGATTAGGTCAGAAGTCCAATAGTTATTGAATAAATACCTTCAAGTATATGCATGTTTCTGTGGAGACGTGTACAGGCGCAACTTTACCTCTTTAGAAACTGGTCCTAATATAACATGTCTTAAGTTGTCATTTTCCTCAAATCATGCTTTTAAAACACAGTTTGATTGTCTCAGCCCTGTGGATCTATTTAATTTGCTTCAGGTTCTTCTTGGCACTGCTTCTTCTTCTAAAGTTTTGTGATGTGTCTCAGTCAACTTGCAGGTCCATCTCACTGCCCATATCAGAGGTGCCACCATTCAGTGTGACTTAATGCACCAGGACAGGCTGGGAGCCCTCAGCAGACCCACAATGGACAGCTGTGATTACTGCTGACAATAATTTATGGTCCCCTCTGATTGAAAAGTGCTGGAGATAGAGGGACTGATGCGGAGTCAAGGCACCACCTTAAGATATAAAACTGAGGCCGCAGCTGCTGTCAAAAGCAGGACTCCTGCCAAGCTCTGCAGGCCTTCTGCCCACCCAGACAAACACAAGCTTTTGCTTTTAACTCCCTTTTTTCCCCCTTCCTTTATATCATCCTTCCTCCTTTTCTTTGCCCCCTAGCCTCAGCTTCTATCTACTTTGCTAGTCTCAGAATAGTTTTACATTTAGCTCTCTAATCTTTTTTTAAAATGGCAATCTCACTTTGGATCTGCATCTCAAGATAACATAATAAAATGAAATTTAACTTAATCTAAAAAGGGTTAAATTTGCAAGGTATAGCAAAAGTGGTTCAAAAGCACACAAAGTCAATGTATTAATAAGGAATGCTGCTTGGGATAATTGTGCAGAATAAAAGAGGAACAAGTACTGATCCACTCTCTCTGATCAGGTGTCTCCACTGTGAGCTTTTCCAGCCCTGAGATTACCCCACTAATCCAAACAACAGCACTGTGCAGCTGGTTTGAACAACTAGCTGCACCATTGTTTATATTGTCATCCCTGCCGGATCTTACACATGAGGAATAACCATTTTAGTGGATTTGCATTTACTATTTCAGTGCCTTATCCAGGGATGAAGACCCCCTCCTGTAAAATGATCTATGTTCTGGATATTACATTCTATTTCTAAAGGAGATCTTGAACCAAAGGGAAGGGTTAGCAAAGCTCTCATGAATATAAAATGGAAATTAAACAATTCCCAGATTGAATTGAAAACAGATTAAAATGGAATCAAATGTATTGAATAACAGATACACTTGAGTAAATTAATATATTCAGTTTGCTGTTTGTTGAACAGACAGTATGTATGTTTCCAGCCTAAGCATAACTATATCACACATGTATCTATCGGTTGTTTATCAAGGTCTTCAAACCAACACATATGGATAATATGCACATCAATAGATGAATAATGACATTTTCTTTTCCATTTATCCACATTGAATTTGCTTTAAGTGGATATAAACAGCACATTTTTACAACATAATGTAAGTAATTCTCTCCACAATCCTGTTGGCAAGCATTCATTTACTAGTCTTCAGAGTCATAGGAACCAAAGGGCATGGAATCCCCCCAAAAGTCAAGGCATGCTACTCTGTTACTATTTGAAAAAAAAGGAGTCTTTATTCACTTTGCCACATGTTAAACAAAGCAACAGAAAAACAAATGGAATGCAAAGAGGTGATGAAAAAAAAAGAAGCTTATCAGTACAGGAAAGCAACATTTGTAAAGATGAACCAAATATGTGGTTAGTGACCTTGAAGTAGTTTATACTCTCCCTTTCCTTCATTGTGTGCTGGGACAGGCAGCAATGTCCAGTCTTAATCCTCTCAACAGACTGAGCAGGGTTAGAAATTGAATCATTGATGGAGAGACAAACAGATAGAACATCACAACATCATCAAAGCCTTAAAAAGGCAGGAAACTGACTTTGTTGCAGCCCTCCACTCACAAATGTTAGTTATTACTTTTAGCAGTTACATCATTTCCAGTATACACAGTTACAGGAAGCTTTAAAGGAAAAAAAAAGACATCACTAATTTCAACAACCCCCCACCCTCTGTTACAAAAACTATTTTCTCTATGATTCATTTTACCTCATGATAGCTCTATAACATTTCCAATAGACATACGGACAGGATACTTAAATAATCAGCAGGTAGACATCAACAGGTATACCATATGCGGAAATATCTATTCAATGTCCTGTAACATTAAAATTGAACAAATCCAATTTTAGATTCTCCAAAGAATACATATCACCACTCAGAAAATTCGCAAAATGGGTTTTACCGCCACCATTCCTTTTTCACTCTCCTTAGAAAATTATTTCTACACGTTCTGGTCATGGGTCATAATGGGGGCTTTCCAGGATCCTTGGTGTCCCCAGCTGTCATATTACTAGGAGACCTATCTTTGACCACACCCAAAGACCTCCACACTTATATCTTAGTATCTTTAACCATTGGAAAAAAAAAATCTTACTCAACATGAATGACAGAACAAAATTATCAATAAACCAATGGATGAACTTGTTGACTGGTCATGCAAATTTAGAAAAATTAACATAATCAAATTAACTTATCATCTCTCAAGAACAAAGAAACACAGTTTTTTTTAAAAAGCTACTAAATGGTAATTTTCACAGAAGAAAAGTTGTGAGCAAACAGTTTTGCACCAAATGTGCCCAAGATTACTAATAGGCCTAATGAAAAAAGGTTCGTAACCACAAAAATTTTAGGTGTCAGTCTGTGACAACAAACCAAAAAGACACATATATAGGCATTTAAGCTACAGTATGTCATGGTTTCTACTTAACCAAAATGATCTTGCATTTATTCTGAGAAAAACATGTAAATCAACGTAAGGACAGTTACGAGATAATCTTTCCAAATGTTTCAGTCTGAGCTCATTCATTTTGCCAAGAGCCCCAAATCAGAAAATGAACATTGATAGATTTTCATATGAATTGTATAGTCTAAGACAAAGAGTAGAGCCCAACAAACAGAACCCATATGTAAAATGGTGATGTCATGTTGAGAGGATGGAGATTTTGAAGGAAGTATTTCTTATTTCTGTGTTATAATAATAAAAGTTTTTTCAGTTAAGTGAAATAAAACCATCCGGAATAATTAAAGACAATTTATTTTTTCATTGATCCCAAATTTGAGCTCTTTAATGCTAAACCTCCTCCATTTGTAAAACTCCTGAACTTTGTGCATCGGGACACCAATAGCTTTCTTCTCACACAAGCAGCTTAATGATGTCAGTTCAATCAGAATCTCTGTATGCATATATAATAACATCTATGTCAGATAAAATGGGGGAAAAACACACCAATAACCCCCTCTAGAAAACTAAATCTCTATTTTTAGTGTTAAATGGTGCAAAATGACTGATTAATGATATTTGAAATATCTATTGTGCTATCAGAGAAAAAAAACAAGAATGTAGAAAGTGAAAGTGAACATTACGGCAGAGTTGCTGTTTTTTTTTTGTTGTTTTGTTTTTACAGGGTGGCTGTTGCCATTTGCTTGATGTTTTATTGCTCACAGGAGGCTGATACCACCAGACTCGTTGCATCGCATTCTCTCACATCTCCCTCTCCCCCTCTGCAGTCTTTGCTCACATTCACTCTGTGCCACCTGCACACACTCACATACGCACACTTCCATGACATAAAAAGACTGCTTTCTGATGAATAAATTTGTATATTTTAGAACCTATCCCCGTTTCAGCAAGTATCCTCCAGAGGCTCTGTCTTCTTCTCTCCTGAGTTCCCCTGCAACCCAGTGGAGTCATTAGTCTGCTTGCTGTGTTGAACTCTTTAATCATCTGTGTGTTACATAAAAAGAGGACTATTCCTCAGTGACACACAACGGCATACTCAGCTTGGTTGGGGCTTGCTTTGATGTGTATAGGCTGTTGTGTTGTGTCTGCACTATGGGCTTCTTCAGGCTCAGTTTTTCCTTTTCTCAGTGGAGGTGAGATAAGATGTCAGTCTTTCTCTTGTTGCAGTGCAACTACATATGTAGAGTTTGCTGCTAAATACGAGCATCAGGCATGTATAGATACAGTGTAGTCGCAGGCTTGTCTCTGTCCCTATAGTGCGTGGATCATGATTTTCTTTCCTGTGATGAGAACATGAGCGAACAACTTGCAGTGTTGATTGATAGAAGCTTCTGATTATTAATTAAAAAGCAGCTTTTCCAACCATAAAAAAATCCAGTCCTTTTCTAAAAGCTTTTCTTTTATTGTACACATGCAAACACGCCCATGCAAGCATATACAGTACAGTACTTGGGGCACCAGTATTCCGAAGGGACGAAGGCAGGCGCCTAAACTGCCATGGTATCAGGTTGCAGGTCTGTTAGACACAATGGTGAGGAGTTGCCGTGGGGCTCGACCTGAGAGGGCAGAACAATGGTGCCGCAGTGCAGACAGAGCAGCAGAGGGCACGACGAGCCAATCTGTCAGCCTGGCAGAGTTGTGCTGGTCCAGTCCGGACTTAGACCCTCTCCTTGCACATACAATGGAGGGTGGGAGGTCAAGAGCAAGAGGAAATGGTGGGGAATTCCCAACATGCCATAAAAAAATGGAGTCCTCTATTTTGGTGACTGTAGGAATGGGACAGTGTTAGACTACACCCAGAATACATCATAACTTTCAATAATTACAGTGAAGTCATACCAGTGGGTCCACATGCAGCTGGAGAGAATTTATGGGTCAGTAGCCACTGCTCATTATTTCTGCATAAAAGAAAATAACTTATCTATCTGACAGCTGATCTTGTACCACAAGGCTAATACTGCCATGTCTTCATGGTCATCAGAACTTGTTACTGTACAATATGGTTAAAAAATATCATTTTAAAAGGGCAAAAATGTTTTTAATGTGGGTCACTTGGAATTTGATTGGAATAATGTGACGGATGTTGTGGTGCACATCTAAATAGCCAATTCAATGTGCTGAGAAATAAAACTGAATCATATCAAACCGTGACATCCAATAAAGCTCAATGTGTCTGAGCTCTTACACCACTTACAGGGGGAGGGATAGCACTTTAAACCAATTTAGCTCAGAGTTCATGCAACACAGCAGTAATATCTCCATTCTTGCCTTTTATCTACTACACACATGTACTCTGCCCCAATCTGTTCAGGGGTGTTTAGTTGGAGCTGTATGCAAACTGAGGTCCTGAAGACTGCTACCCTTAGTGAAGACTAAGGGGGGCTGGTGAAAGCCAGATTTTGTAAAAGCTTTTAATAAGACACAGTGTGATATATAAGCCCGCAGGCAGCAAAGCTCTGTGTGCAAACACTTCAACCACTCGTGAGATAGGGCAATCTGTGTATGGAGCAGTGAATGGCCTAACAACTCAGTTATTTCACACGTGACCCTATTTGGCCTCTCTGATATCCTTAATTTGGTAGCTGAATTTGATATAGTGATGCAAATATTTACATAGGCACATTAACTCTGTTTGCCTGGGATGTTATGATAAACAAACCGCAATGGTATACTGAATGTTATAAATGTTAAACAGTGCGTGCAATTATATACTTCACATACTTGGCTTTCCACATTGAAAGCATGCTCTGTTAACCTGAGCTGTGTTTTGACAGATCGTAACTCCCCTTCCTGGCCACCAAGGGTCACATTCAGAAATGAACTGTTTATGAGATGTCCAGGGTAGAGGGCAAAGTTTAAACCATAGTTCGGTGAAAAGAAAATATTTATTTTGACATGAAATTTCCACAGTTTTGAGGAGAAAAATGCATTAAGATGGACGGTAAAACCAGCATCATGCAAATCTTAGAAGTTTAAAAGTATACTGCACAACCAGTGAGTTAAATTAACTTTTGTCGGATCAATTTTCAACTTAATTTTCCTCTTTAAGAGCCCTTTATTTTACATTTCTAATAACTTCCCTCCACTTTTATGAAAAAATGGGGCTACAGCCTGCATGTTGCTGCCAGTTCACACACTAAGGTTTTGAAAAGTTTGATTATAGGATGTCTTTTCCACTTCTCTTCAAATATAAGTGTCCTTTCTCCATGCCAAACTATGCATCTAATTTCTGTAATGTCCCTGAGATGGTGATGATTTTTGAACAGAAGTTTTTTGTGACAAGGTTTCATGGATTTCCCCCACAACACATAGAGAGGACAAACCACGTAGAAAACGTAGATGCACTTCTTGGCAATCACTATGTGGCATTTTGAGCTCGAGCATGTGCGAGAAGTATAGAATGTAGTGTCAGCTATGTTTTTCCTTGATGTTCAAAGTTAAAATCATCTTCCTCAAAGGAGATTTAATATTACTCCTGCTGTGATTAATTTCCTCAAATTCAGTCTCAGAAAGGAAGGAGTGCATATGTGCGATTGGTAGAAAGTGGGGCATCAGCAGTCAGCTGCATTTGGATTATAAGTCAACATGCTTTTAGCTGCCCTAACTGCTGAATCAGGTGTTTCTTCCTGAGGACAGTGAATGATCTTAATCCTGTATATCCAGGTAACCTTCTCTGCAGGAGGAGGAGAACAAGAAGAGTGCAATTCAGGATCCAGTATTCTTTTTTAGATTCTAGCAACAACAACTGGCAAATCATGCAGATAATAAGTAAGAAGTACTGTTTTAGTACTGAAACTTTACATGTTTTTCCGGAAGAAATATGCTCTTTAGTCTCAGGGGGCGCAAGCAGTTTCCTCATAGTTCCATATAGTTGTTCTGAAGTAAGCTTTTCTCAGGGTGGTGACAGCTTGCAGCATTTGTGTGTGAGGAGAAGAAGACAAAGCACGTTGTACTCTCAGGCTGTATGTGATTAATGACAGAGGTGTGTGTTGCAGTGGGCACCCTCGGAGCAGCTACAGATCAGTCTTCCTGTAAGACAAATCTGACACTCACCAGCCCACCGCCTCACCTGCTACCCCTCACCACCATCAAACCTTCAGCTTCTCACAGCCAAGTGCACCCAGCACGACACAGCACTCATAAATCATCCTAAACAAAGCATGTTTAATCTGTGACGCGCAGGCCTGACACGCAAATTTATTACCTGTTGTAGGAAAACTGCATGTGTCCCACTGAGTCAAGCCTCTATTTACCTTTGAGAAGCCAGCAAAATACTGGAGAGACAATGTGTGCAACAAAGAAAGCTGATGATGCCAATGTCTTTCAGAGGAATTCAGAAGACAAAGCCTTGCGATGCTCAACCGTCTCACCGCCTTTTCATGGTGGATGACATGCTTGCTCGACTTTCTCGACTGCACTCGCCAAAAAGATTTAGGGATTTTACTGAAGCACATTTGTACAACATGAATACCAAATTATATCTTGTGGATTAGAGTTGGATATCTGTTCTATGCCTGGTGTGAGTCATAATGCTTAGGCAGAACTTTGCGCCTACTACCTAAAACTGCAGGATGGGGTAGATCTTTTGAAATAAATTGTTGAGTAAAAAAGCATTGTGAGGGTATAACTACAGCCACTGCTGCAAAATATTTCGGTGTATTTTGCAAAGCTACTTTCATGTAGCGAAAAAAAGAAATCCAAATACCAAACATATCCCGGACAAAGTTTTTGACAACCTTTAACCAATATTTGTTTGTAGGTATCAGCAGGAGCTTCTTGTCGTATCTGCAACCCTTCTATTGATAAGGAATGGACATCAGAACTGGTTAGCAGAGTACAGTTAGGTTTTTTTCTCATCCATTGTTTTAATTGTTGGTAAAGTATTTCCGTGCAAAATTTCTTCTGCATTATTGTTTCATTTGATATAATTTATTTAACACCCAGTACCAGTCAGTACAATAACCTACAGCATGATATGACCACCACAGTTTTAATGGCGTAAGGGTATTCTTTTATTCATGGGTTCCAATTTTTCACCTATCCACTGAATATTATTTACCAAACACTGTGACTTATCTTTCAAAGTTTGTTAGATTATTCAAGGTATTTTGTCTTTCTTTGAATTGTGGTCTGTTCCATTTTGTATTCACTCATGAAGTCCTGATAATGATAAAGTATTTCATTCTCAGCAAACTTATGTGTTTAGGAAAAAGCAATAATATGAGTTTGATCAGATGGATATTCACAAAATTACAAATTCAAATTAAATTTTATTTATGAAGCGCTTTTCATGCAGAAGCAACACAAAGCGCTTTACATAGTAAAAACTATTTATGCATATTAAAAAATAATAATAAAAATAAAATAAAATCTTCACACACCAGTAGATAACAGAAATTTTCAAACACACCTCATTATGCAAACATCACATAATCATACAGCCGCATTCACACACACAAACACACAAAGCACATGTACACTTTCCCCACCCTCCACCCCTACGTCAATCATCACAAACATGAACTCCCATCCCTAGTGACCGTCTCTTAATTGAATGTATAAAAATAGATAGAAATATCTGGCTTTATGCTGCTATGAGGAAACAATATCTTGGGGACCCAACCAGAAGCCCGGCTACACAGGACCACACCATAGGGCAGGCCGGAGTCTACACCACAGCCAAAGGGCTGCTTTGCAGGACCTCCAGCCACCCAGGCAGGGCATTTACAGTGGCGACAACCCTGCAGACCGAGCAGGCAAAGCCACTGGTGTGGAGGATACCCATGAGGAAAACACTGGAGTTCAAAAATAAAGACAAGCTAAAATAAACTTAAAAACAATAATAACAGACAAAAGCGACAGCACAGGAAGAGGTTTGTGTCAATAGAAAAAAATAAATAAAATAAAATAAAATGAAATGAAATGAAATGAAATATGTTCCACAGATGAGGGCCATAACACTGGAACAAGGCCTCACTGTAAGTTTTAGTCCTAACCTTAGGAATAGTTGAACTGCTGGTACCAGAGGACCTCAGGGTCCATGAGGGCTCATAATCTAAAAGCAGATCAGATAAATAAGAAGGCCCAAGACCATTAAAATAAATCCTGAAACACACAGGGAGCCAATGCAGTGATTTTAAAACTGGTGTAATGTGTTCACGCCCTATGGTCCTCGTCAGAACTTGTGCCACTGAGTTCTGGATTAACTGTAGGTTACAAATACTCTTTTTAGGAAGACCAGAGAGCAGGGCATAACAATAATATAATCTACTACTACTACAAAAAAAGCATGAATCAGCACCATATGCTGGCAAAAGAGAGAAATGGGTGGACTCTGGTGATGTTTTTAAGATGATAAAATCCTGTCTTTGTTACATTTCTAATGAATGAAATCCAGCTCAGAGATAAAAAGAACACCCACATTTCTCACACACTGAGAAGGTTTAAAATATTGCAATACTGTTAAAATGATCTCTCTCTTGTCTTCAGGTCCGATGATTAAAACCTAAAATCTATCTATCTATCTATCTATCTATCTATCTATCTATCTATCTATCTATCTATCTATCTATCTATCTATCT
>JAOXYM010000010.1:23961861-23999597 GCA_028567055.1 Leptatherina wallacei | reverse complement strand
GGCG
This sequence comes from Leptatherina wallacei, assembly GCA_028567055.1. NCBI lineage: Eukaryota > Metazoa > Chordata > Actinopteri > Atheriniformes > Atherinidae > Leptatherina > Leptatherina wallacei. The sequence goes on along the minus strand of JAOXYM010000010.1, from coordinate 23,999,593 downwards.
CTCGCCCCCGTGCCCCACCCCCAGGCCTGGCTCCAGGAGGGGGCCCCGGTGACCCGCGTCCGGGCAGGGGAAAACTGAGTCCATTTGTATTGATCATCGTAAGGGCCTTTGGGCCGCGCTTAGTCTGGTCCCTCCCCCAGACGACATAGCCGCTAGGGTCGGGACGCGCAAACCCCTCCACCACGATAAGGTGGCGGCCCAAGGAGGGGATATTCAGATTTAAAGAGTATTATTCTGGAAAATGTTTGCAATTTGAAGCTTCAAAGGATATTCTAAGTATTATATTGTGTCAATTTGAATCCTTTATCCATATAAGTGAAAAAGTAAAATTACATAATGAGTATTTACTTCTAAATAATGAGCAACTTTAGATGGCTTAAGGAACTTCTGTCTTGTCCGGTGCACTGGAAATTCAAGCACATGTATGGGCAAATGAAGACAGAAATACCCCTAAGGCCTTACATACAGATTTTCTCCTAACTTTGACTAACTGTAATTATTAAAATGTATTTAAAGCATCTATCTAATGAATGTAGAGAAGTTATATGTAACCCATGCTTTACTACTTCTGCCAAATACTGTCAGTTGTCATAGAAAGTAGCAGAAAAGATCATACTGAAAACATGCAGCCACTAAAGCCCTTCTTATAAAAGGTCTAGCTCTAAACTGCTACAGTTCATCTGCCTGCGTACATTTCTTCCAGTATAAAGTCTACATCTGGTCAGCTGTTGGTTCAATCCATTTTAAACACATAAATTGAAGAAACGACGGTGTTCACGCTGGTCTTCCATCGCACCTGCCTCCAAATGCCAATAAAAACATCAGTCCGAGCCAATCACCACACCTCCACAGATCCCGCATGTTCACGTGACGTAGTTAAACAGCTCCCGCCTTCTTTCTCCAATTGGCTGTTCAACAGGCGCTTCTGGTTAGCATTGGCCAGAGGATATGCCTTTTACAGTGAATTCCATTGCTGTTGTCTTAGAGATATGACGTCAAACGTAGTATCTAATGTGACACGGTTGGGGCGAGCCCTTAAGCACTTTGAGAAAGAAGCTGCTCTGATTTAAAGTTGGTGTGGCAGAAAAACAGAAAAGAATCCACTAATTGTTTCCTCCGTGTCTGACAGTAGTGTTTCTGTGTTAATAACGTTTTCAGAAGGTGTCCCCCCCCCCCCCCACTGTATAGTCTCAATAAGTTTTTTTAACATAAGGAACAGCCTTTTGCAAAATATTTTCTCATGAGTCGGTCAGCAATCCAGTGGAAGAAAGATATAGCCTAGTTATTTAGCTACAAACACTGTCTAAAATCCAGCAGGACTTCTTTAAGCCTAATTGTTATTTTTTTTCCAGAGTGTCAGAGTAAAACAGAAGACTTTTCTTACTACATGTTTTGACTTTGTGAGTGTGAGTGAGAGAGACTCTGAGAGGGAGGGGGTAGCGGGGACGGAGAGGGAGAGGCACTTCGTCAGATGGGGAGGAGTCTCACTGACAAGAGGGAGATTGGCTTTTCTGAGTTTGTCAGCTCCCCCTAAAATAGCAGGCAGCGTGTAAATGTGAACTGAAATTACGTTTATCCACTGGAGTCACCGATATAGAGTGTCTATATACAGCAGCGACTGACTTGGGAGTAAAGGTGAGTAACGGAAATAGAAACAATGTTGCGGAGTGTGGCAGCGATACTGCTACAGAGAGTGAGAGTAGAAAAGCGCAAGAGGGAGACGTAGAGTGGATTTGGGAGACGTTATATCAATCTGTCTACCTTCTACGTGCGTCTCCTTTGGCTATACATAATGTAAAGAGTCGTGTCGTGTCATTTAACACGAGTTAACAGCGAACTAGTGAGCCGTCGATGCTATAAAATGTCCTAGTGCCAGGTTAAAGGGTGCAGTCAGACGCGCGCGCTCTGTTGATATCTGCCAATGGTTAAAGTTTCATGTCACACCGGTAATGAGTTGTACTGTAGCTTCTGTTGGATTTGTCAAATGGGAGTCTTAAAAGTCCCCAAGAGTGACTCGTGTGTTTCGGAAAGTGAAATGTTACGCTGTGCCTTGTAAAACAGGCGCGTCGTCAGGACAAAACAGTAATCAGTGTGTATGTAATAACACTGTTGAGCCATCATGCTTGCTCACACAGTGACAGTATCGTGGTTATAGAAGTTGTCAGACAATGTGTTTACTGTAAATTGCATGTTTCCGTGTTATGCAGCTTCTAAAAACACGCACCCTCATTTAAATAGTGCATTGGTAAATAATTATTTTATGAGCAGCCTTTATTTGAATTACTACATATAAAGAGAGGAATTATTTTTTTCCAAGCTGCGTGCTTTAAAACCTTGAACTGAGTCAGGCGACTGTTGTAGGGATATAAAATATCAGTTCCTTTATTGAAAACAAGGTGTCAGGGTTAATAAGCTGAACTAAGCTTAGCAGAGGTGTGAATTCAAAGTTTCCCTCTGTCTTGTAGACTTCTCACTCAGATCTCTTGATGATCTCACATTTTATTAATAAAAGTAGTGTGCAGCAGAACAGTACAGAGTTCGTTGTAGCTTGTATTTGAGAGGACCTTTGCTCTCTTGTGACTCTTTGAGTCTCTGGCACTCTGGTGACCTTAACCTCTGGCTGGAGTGGGAAATGGCCAAGAGTAACCTGACCTTCTCAAATGTTTTTGAGTGTATGCCCTCACCCTACATGCCCCATTAATGTTATACTGAGGGAGTACTTTTTATTCAGTAAGAATCCGACCTGAAAATGTTCTCTATTAAATTACAAGTTAATGCTGGTACGAAGATGTTCTATGGGAAGGATTAAGGGGATCTTGCATGTTTCAGCTTGTTATAGAAAGACATTTTGTATTGCATGTAAATCTGTGTATTATCAGAATATGTGTGTATTTGATGCATTGTTTACACTTTAAAAAAAGATTATGTCCACGGTGTAAATATTTTCCTGCATACAGTGTATCTCTCAATTATCAGGACGGACCAATGACAACTTTAGTCGTAAAGTTCAAGTTCAGGTCCTAGTAAATTCATTGTCTCTAATGGGAAACTTTGTTTACAGACAGGTTCTCAAGACATTACAATAAAATCCTCTCACATACACCAAACATGAGATGTTAAAGGAAATCTTCCTGGATCCAAGTCGTTGCAGCAGTCTTAAAGCAAACTTGTATTTTTAACTGTCCTTTTTATGTTACTGCTATTCAGACGGCATGCACATTACCATACCAGCTGGTTGCCAATGATTTCTAAAGCAAAGCATTAAAGTACCATCCAATCTGCAGTCATTAGCTTCTATGCTGCCCTGGGCCTTGCCAGTAATGGGCCTTGTTGCTCATGATCCACATCACGTGAGCTCTTATGTCTAATGTGTGGATGAGGGATTCTTTTACTGAGCTGAAATCAAGTTAACAATTTATGTCATATATTAGTCAAAGCAGTGAAGGCACAGATAGAGCCATCAGAAATGTCTCTACATGCTGCGAATTGTTGCTCTAACCTCAGAGACCCCAGATGTTCTGCTTCGGCCATTACACAAACACACTGAGAGGTTTGATGATAGGACTATTAGATTTCGCCCTGCATCATTTAATCAAGTGTACAATATTATTGCATGATAGATTTCTGATGACTATTGCTGTTTATGAAACATTTTAGCCTTGATAGACATTGTGTTTTTTGTTGCCCTGCATGTTCCTGCAAATGTGCGTAAGTGCTTGTTAGCGTCTTAGCACAAGTTCTCAGTGAAAAGGGAGAAATGAGAGGTGGTGATGGTGCGAGTAATGGGCAGCTGCAGCATCTTTTACCACTCTCCTCATCCCACTTCAATCTCAGTGTCTCAGCCTCTCCTTCCAGGAGAAATGTGGAGTGTGTGGGCGAGTCGGATCTGCAATTAACGCTGGTTGTCAGAAAGAGAATGCTGGCGTTTACACGATGCCTCTGAATCATTGAGTGAAAGTCTTTCTCCTCCACTCTCCTCCTCTCAGGACATTTTTTTTTCCAAGGAGGACAAAAAACCAGAGAGCTGAAAGCCAAGGATGCATTGAGTGCACAATAAGAGATAGATGCAGAACATTCTGGTCCAATAAAGAGGATAGTGTTTCTCTGATTGTTTGGTAAGCCAAGATGTTCTTTTATACAGCAGATTTAGAGAGAAAATTAAAACCCCTACAGATATTATGGTGGTATACAACAGAATATGATTGTTGAATATATTTTGACATTTTATGCATGCTTTGATTTTTTTTTCAAAATTGTCTTGGCTTAATAAGATGCATATCCCTGTTGTGACATTAGAGGAAAGCTTGTAGAGTACATTTTGCAAGTGAGTTTTTGTTTAAAAGTTGGAGCTCAAATTAAGTTTTTGATGATTTTGTTCTGTCAAAAATATCGTAGGATGTGTTTGTGTTCACTGACAACAGTTTTCCTAATCTTTTTTTGAATGTAGGCTACTGCTATTTTAGTTACAAAAGCTGGCAGCAGTTTCATTAAAAAAACAAAGCAATATGTTAGAGGCACGGTGATGCTTATTGTTACTGTTTAACTTTACCATTGTTTAACTAAAGCATCTTAACAACATGAATCATTGTTTATTGGAGCTCCGTCATCAATACGGAGATTCCAGCGCTCCCATGTGAGACCTGGAGCTTACGTGCAGAATCTTGAGCCTCGTGGATAATGTTTTAGACCACAGTTAACTGTAGACTGTCCCCTGTACACTGAAGAGGAAAGACTTATTTGGTCAACAACAGCCAACATGTTAATTCTTTAAACCAAGATGGATATATTATTTGTTTGTTTATATTTCTTGTTTGCCCTTCCTACGATTTATAAAGTATTCAGTTCAATTCAATTATTTATTAAAAAAGTAGACTCAATTTAAAACAGAAAGCTGGATTTTTTTTATTTCAAATTTAGTGACAGATTTGAAATATCTTTCTTTTTGGGATTTTATTTTTATTTATTCTACAATTTGAGTTTGATGACAGTCATTTGCAAATTGAAGTTGTCCACCACCCAAATATGACCCTATAGTCGTATGTCCATTCAGAAGAATTTGTCTCTTCTAGGGGTTGTCATAGCAACCGGGTATCAACCGAAAGAAATGGTGTCCATTAACCCGATGGTCGCAATGTAAACCCTAACCGTGGCAGTCTTCTAACCCTGACCAAGTAGGTTAGATTTCTAAGTCTAACCGAGTTTTTGCATTGGAATGTTTTAGTAAAGTGTTATTACCTGGACATAGCTCAGAAGAAAAAACAAAACAAAATACAGTTAGGGTAGCCTATATTGAACTTGAACACGCTTTCAGGTTAGATTGACATTGTAGAGTTGTTGGGCCATCCAACCCCTACTCCAACCTTCTAATGAGAATTTTGTGACTTGTTAGAGGAAGAACTGTAGAATAACGCCTGTTCCAATGTGGAAACACTCATGTCAGTCGTATTTCCTCTTGCTGTGAGGGGTGGTACTTTACATGATGCCATTATGGGTCATATTGAAGGGTAATGAACAAATATGGCCGTATCAACTGGAATACTTGTACTAATTTCTGTGTAACATGGAGTGGTTGAGTCATTGTTTTGGGATTTATTTTAACAAATTAAACTAAACTCAGTACGGTGAAATATAATTTTTAGACAAAAAAATGTAAGTGTTATGTTAAAGTAAACACTGTAATTTATGCTATTTAACTCCCTAAATAAATACCTACAGCTCTCTGGCAGTAAAAAACACAGTTCTTAAACACCAGTAATTTTTTAATCCCATTAGAAGCCTGATGTAAGCTCAGAGGGTGAAAGCATTACTTGCTGAGGTGCTGTTTGTACCAGACAGCCAGCACTGACCTTTCAACTGTCCTGCCCTTGACTGAGACCTCTGGTGGTAAGCCACCGTATTCGGCTCACTCAGCACGTGCTGCTGAGCAGGACAGAGCAGCTTAAGGCTACTCTGTCTCTTCCTGTGTCCCATTCTCTTTCAACAAGTCTTGGCTGGAGGTCTCTTACACCTCCTCAACATGGACCAAGCGGGAGACTCAGCAGGATGATCCTCTTAATTATTTTTTCCTTTATTTGTAAGTGACTGGACATAATGTCCTAGTCCCTGAACTGGTGGCTAAGTTTTGATGCTATACCCTCTCAAACAAGCAGAAGACTAGCTCATGCACACTGCGGTTTTGCAAGGGTAGACTGTGGAATCATGTGGTGGAACAAAGGTGATCACTTTAACAAGTTGAGTCATTTTGCAAGGTTATGCTGCTTCCTCCTCTTTCTTTGGGGTTCTGGACTGCAAAAACCACAGAATCACACTGCACATGATCTCTAAAGTTAGTGAACACACTCATAGGACATGCATCCCAAACCTATGTGTGTTCTGTGGTTTCATTTGTCATTATATTTTTGTTGATCTTGCTTTTGCCCCAAAACTGAGGTATGCCTATATGTAGATGTAATTCCAGTGATATTGCTGCAGAGTATTGTGGCCATATTTTTTAAGTTGAATTGTGTATGAGGCAAAACTGAACTTAAGAAAGACATCTCTTTGCTGAGTTGCATTTTAACCGCATTTTAATGAGACTTCGAAAAAAAATAAACCCAACATAAATCAAAGGAATATATTATAATATAATTTACTAGATCAAAAGATCTCCCATGATTACTAACTTACCCCACTTTATTGAATTCCTGATGCTCAACTGTAGATTTTAAAAAGCATTACTCACTGGAGATTTAACTGTTCCGGCTTTGCATGGAGTCACTTAAGTGGAAGCATCCTCAGCAGACAAACAATTGAACTGTGTGCAAAGTAAACTTTTCTAAGAGTCCAGTAAGTTATTTGTGTTAAAGGGCTTTGCTATTCTGTTACGACGGGCTAAAACAGGCTATCTAAAGCATCCGTTGCAGCCCTTATTGCCATTTCATCTAACCTCCCATTATGTTACCCAAGATAGAAAGAAGTAGAATGTGTGTAAAAGTGTTTATCAGCGGCTGCTGCAGTAATTACAGCTGTGAGACTTTGGTGCCACAGCTCATACATCAAGCCCATTGACTAAAACTTCAGTAGCTCCTGGAAATACCAGTTGGATCTCCTGCAGCTGGACCAGCTCCTTGGCCCCACGAGCTGCAGGAAGGAGACCTGGCTTGCAATATCCTTGTTTTTCTGTCTGTCTGACAAGCCTTGTGAACCAGGACAGCTGGGGGGGATGTGATTCCTCCCATTATTCCGCTGTGCATATCAGGCATATGAACAGGGAAGGGAAGTGACCCAGCCCCCTCTGCTCACTGGAAGCTGCTTCGGCCCACCGTGGGGTTCTGACTTGCAGTTCAAAGTATTCTTCCTCTCTTCTGTTAGGGCTGAGCTGCAGCAGCGTGAACGCTACAACGCCTTATGCACAAGTTTTTCAAGCAGTTTTGCAATAGATCAAGATAGATTGTGTTGCAGATTCAGGATGATAACAACTGCCTTGTTGACCTTGCCCATATAAGGGAAAGTATAAGGCTGCTCAAGCATAATAAGCAAAAGCTATCATATCATCTTTTGGCTTTTGCAGTTTATACAGCACCCTAAATTGTAAATGTTCCTTTTTTTGGGTGTCTATTTTTGTCTTTTTTTAAAAATAGTTTTTCATTAAAGAGAAGTTACATTTTTTTTGTTTTATTCAAAGCATTAAAAAATGATTGGCATTGCATCTTCAGCTCTCTATAGTGTGACTGTGACTGTGAGAGAGGTGTTGAGTCTGCCCGCTGTTTGTGCGTCTGCCCGTCTGTCCTCTCCCTTTCTCCCCGTCCACTTTCCATCTGTGTGCTGTGGGCTGCAGATCTAGGTGAAAATGGTGTAGCGTTTCCACCAGTGAGCTGTTGCCATCCTGTATTCATGTCAGACCGTGTTGTCCCTCAGTTTGTTTCCCTCCTCCCCTCAATCTCTGCTTCAGCTGCCAGGGATTGGGGAAAGGAACATTCATCATTGTCTGCCGGACTTGAGGCTCAGGACTAGGGGCTATGAGCTATCAGAGACTGGGATTCAGAACCAGATTCTAACCTGGAATGAAAAAAGATTCTTAGAGGGACGAGCGGCAGCCGGGGCCTGTGGGCTTTTTTTTCGACTTTCTCTTTCTCCGTCTGTCCTCTTCTCTCTATCCGTTTTTTGCACACAGTGTTCATGTGACAGCTAACACATATCATCTGATTTGAGAGAAACTGTAGGCTGTAGCTGCAGAAATACTCCTTCGAGTACTTCCTCAGTGTGCGCTGTTCATCGATGTCGACATGAATCAGACTGAGAAAAGAAAATTATCACCACACCTTCTTTACTTACAAGAATCAGTAAAAAAAAAGAGATCATGATCTACCTTGCACGTTTTCAGGGATAGTCCTGTCATTTAGTGCAAAACAAATTCATATCATCACTTTTTATTTAAATGAAAAGCTTTGTCCCGATGTGTTGTATGGGCAAACATTGTACAAAATAAGATCTTACACATACAGCATCTCTCGGTCACATGATCTGTTTAGAAATTAGTGAGTAGAGGCTTTATTTGAAATGCTTTACATAAAATGTAGTGTGTGAATCAGAGGCCCTGTGTGAGACCATTAAAAGACTAATTCTATATAAAATTTCTAGAAAAGAATCAGTTCTACTAAAGCAAGCTCCTGAGTGTTGTTATGACTCATGGCCATCCTCACTGCTCAGATTGCATAAACCTTTTATGTAATGGAACACTGTGGGAAAGAGGCATTGAGTGGAAGATAAAAATGGGAAGAGAAAATCAAATATTTATTCTCAGCTTTTTCAATTTTTTTCTTCCATTAAGAGCAGGCACACTTTGCTAGCAGACTTTATCCTTACTTATAAACAATATGTACTACATGTATGTGCACCAAAACTTTTTAAACACTAGAGGAGAATTGAATATCTAGAAGTCTAATCTGGGTTCTCAGTGTTAAGATTGGGTAAGCACGCTGCCGCTGAGACACATTATGCATAACATTCCTAATATCCTCACACTGTGGATTCCCCCTGGAGGAAGATCTTGGTTCATCTTTGCTGTTTACCATTTTTGAGTTGCGGTCTGTGCAACATCAAAAGGCTGCCATGACACTGAACACAGACTGTAGGGATCCTGAGGGGTTGGGGGACTGTTGCTCCCTATGGGGTTGGCATTACAATTGTTCCCTCATGAGAAGTCCGACTTGTGATCGACAACCATGCAAATGGACACATGCCATCATTTCGTATCAGACCGCAGCACTTCACCGTAATTCTATGCAAATTCATAAACCTCTAGGACCATGCATGGATTAGTTTTTATTTGTGCTTGCATCTTAGTGTCTGTCAGGAAAACAGGGAGAGCAGTATGCAAAAGAAAAAAAAAGAAGAAAAAAAACAGCAGAATACTGACTTAAATACTTAGATCTATAACATGTACTGCAACCTAATTAGAGCAAAGTGTGATACAGGAAGTGTTCATTCATTTAGGGTGTTGGATATGGATGTTGTACCATGTCAAGACACTGAATTGTTAAAGTCACACGCTGTCATAAGGAAGAGCCTAGCTCCAAGATGTAATTTGTTAAACCAACAGGGTTTATATGAAGCGAGTAGTTAACTATTAGTCTGTCAAACGCATTTTACAAATATGGCACGACAGTCTGGAGACTGGCTGATTAGAAATTATTTCTATGGGTCAACAGGTCAGCCTATAAGATAAATTCCTCACGTTATATTGATGCTTTAGTCTATGATGCAGTGGGACTATTGTTGTCTACATAACAGTAGTCTCATTTATGTCTATTATATCCCAGATACAGGAATGAATATGAAGAAAAAACTCATTTTGAGAAAATAGTTCTAAAAAGATTTGTAGAAACTATTTACAGGTGAACATTTTAAAGTCAAAGATTTCACAATAAAACCTCCCCTGCTGATTGCTCACAGGACTTTTAGATCATTCCTTTTTTTTATTACAAATTTTCTGAAGTTTATATTTAAATCTGCCAATTATGTATTATCTAGTTAAATGTGCACTGATTTGGATAAATGTAAACAGAATATACAGTGAAACAATGAACTAAACTTCTGTCTTGGATGTTTTCCACCCTCAAAATAAAAGACACATTTTAACAATTAACCAACATGAAAAATATCAACTTTTGCATTTCTCCCTAGTATTAACTGCTGTTGCTAATCCATGTATAGTTACAAAATTCTTCTAACCATTGCAATGAAAGAATGATAGGGGTGGGGAGCACAAGGTACCTCATAATTCGATTTAATTATGATCAGAGGGCTGCCATGTGATTATAAAATGATTTATCAATCTGCCGAAGATTCTGTGGCAACGTGGCACATGTCACATGTCAAACCTTTCCTACCTATTCTCTTGAATGATTTCATGATGGTCAAAAGAAATGAAAAATTCTGAGGATCCAGTATCCAGTCACCCTAAGGACAGTGATTGTTTTTTTTTCACACCAAAATTTTCCAAGGTTTTCCAGGGGCTCTTTTTTTTTTTTTTTGATAATCAGGCACGTAAGTGTGACAGTAGCTAAAACAGGCGTTAGTGGTGCACTAAAGCAACTGAACTCTTCAGTGTAATATTTCTCTGTTGTCAATTGCATTCATTTTTAATGAGACATAATTCATCACACTGCCCTTGCATTGAGGAAGTTCTCATCATTTTCTTTGTTCATAAAAGTTTCACTCCAATATGCATCAAGGGATTTACCTTGAGGAGGAGAGTAGCTTTTCTACATGAAATGGATATAACTGTTAGGTGAGGGTCATCTCTTTATCCTTGAGAAACTGAGAATCCATTCATTGGCTGGGCTTGAAAACCTGACTGACGCAAATGGATCATTGGGAATAGAAGTGTCCCAGCAGTAATTATGTTACAACGCTGCTACCGCACACTACCACAGAGGTGGGATGGGATGAGCGCTGGTTGCTTCTTTTAGTCTTGTTTCTCTTACGTTTTCCTACATAGTTAACACAGACATAGTGCCTTCTGTCTCCCACTCTCCCCAACCTTCCTCGTGCTTTCTTTCCATCTCGCTTTCACACACACACCTGTTATCAAACCCAAACAAGTGTGAAGTGCAGTGGAAAAGTTTCCGATGAGCATTTATCCTTCTCTGTTGGGCGAATGTCTCATTTTTCTGTTGAATGACTCTTAAAAATAGGAGTGTGTTGGTAGAAGATCATGTTACCTATTCGTCACTGTTGTCTTCCCGGCCTCTAGATCCCTGCCGCCTGTGCCTTGAAGGTAAGGCGAAATGTCTGTTTCGTTTTTTTCTGTGCTATCCCGTGCTCTGTGGCACTAAGTCAGTTAAAAAAGAGACATGAAATTAATGTAATGTCAATGGCATTTTCTCATGAAACCCTCTAGGCACTTAGTCAAAGTCACCTTGCATAGTCCTCTCATCCCCTGACAGTGCTGCGAGAGTGAGATGGAGGATGCCTGTCTGGTTAGGCTGTCAGCATATGATGTCCTTCGGTTATTGGTTGTTATATCCACTCATCGTCATTCATATTTGGTAGATTGGATACATGTCTGGTATTTATCTGAAGGAGCAACATAATTTCCATTCAGTCATCTGTATAATGCGGCCCTTGCACATTTTCTCAGCGAGAGCAGGTTCATCCTGTGGGCTTTCTTTCCTTTTGATGTCATTTTGGAGGTGATAAGTAGCTTTCTGTCTCCTGGTCCCTGTCTTACAGCACCATCCCCCAGTCCAAGCAAGGTGCTAGCAGCATGGAGGATTGTTTGAACTTGCATTGATCCAATGTGGGATTACAGCTGGGTCATTGGAGAGTTGGACTGAGCTTTCAGTCATCAGGGCAGATTAACCACTCGCTGTCTGCTTGGCTGCCATTTCCGTGCAGCCTCTCAGTGCTGGCTTTGTGACTGTCCCTACTGTGCAGGTCACTGCTCCCTTTTGAACAATGCATTTTTATATCTTAATTGATTGAGTCTGATGTAAACTGATTAGTGATTATTTTATGAATTAAGACAAGAAACCTACAAGGATAGAATCTATAAGCAGCCTTAGATTTATCGTTGCTCGCTCTGTCTTTTCAAATCTTTTAGTGACTGGGTTTTCTTTTATGTAAACTATTTGAATTTGTAATTCTTTCAACACCTACAGGGTGTTCATAACACAACCATCTTCATATTTCCTTGAAATGTTATTCAAATCATTCCTCTCTATGAGAAATGACACCCCAAGCAATGCTTTACAGAGGAAGGGGAAGTGCTGCAGAATTTCCACTTTTTGCAGACTGCCCCTTTTTACATTTCTCAAAGCCTCTTGTTTAATTATTTTTGTTCAAATGCCCTTGCAATAGCTCTTATTAATTATATCTCATTAGTCGCCTTGGAAACTGAGGTGAGGGAATGTATAACATGAGTTCAAAGAAAGGAAGAGACAAAAAAGAAAGGAATAAATCATGCGAAAAAGCAAGCAAAATAGAAAGAAAGAAGGGGGTGGGCTTAAAAAGAAGGGAAGAAGAAAGTGGTTGTTGAGGGATCAGCCGTGTGTCAGATTAGCATCAGGAGACATTAACACTACTGATGCTGCAAGGGCCACAATCCTGCTTTTCACTGCTGGAGAGGCAGATAAGCACACCCTCACAAAAGGGAAGAGGGAGAGAGCGTGAGAGGGCTGGCTTGCCTCCACTCCCCTCAGGCCAACAGCCCCATTTACAGGTACAGCACCTCCTGATGAAAGCAAGAACAAAGAGGTGGATGTTCTTTTCCCTACTGCACTGGTGTCAAGACGACACTGAAGCAAATCTGTAAAACTATGGATTTAGCCCCTGCCTCATTTTTTGTCATGAATTAGCTGACAGGATCCTATCGTCAATGCACATCAGACTACTGCAAGAGGCTGTTGCCTTTTCAGTTTTTCAGCTGTTGTGTCACTTTATATTTGCATTGTGAGACCTGTGATCCATTCTTATGTAACCAGTGGAGTGTTTGAATAACCAGAAAAAAGTCTGTATCTACTAATTGTGAAGCAAATGGCCGCGGGGCAAATGGCAGGTTCTCCAACCCGCCTGTGTAATGGTCCTTCCAATAAATACAGTTAGCACACTGAGCGAGGCCACTTGAGATGAGCTGGTGTTGTTGTTGTTTAGTCTCAGACTTACATTCAGGAAGGTAATAAGTGGAAGGATCAAAAAGGGAAGGGTGTCCCAAAGGTGGTCCCTCCCATTCTTCCTCTCCACCACCTCCCCCTGCAAAGGGCATACAGAAGGGTCCTGAATAACAGGAAATGGAGGGGCAGGAAGTTGAGTCTTGTCTGCCCATGGTTTGTGGTAGGATACTGAGACTAACTCTGTTTTGCACAGGAAGAGCAACTGTCACGGCTGTGCTCAAGACTTTGGCTACTGTCCATCCCCTTCAAAGAGGGGGAGGCATGTTAGCTGCATGAAATTTCTATGACACTACATAGGTCTAATTTTTTTAATTCTACTTTCATTTGCCTTTTTCCTGGCATGTTGCAGTTTGAAGTAGTTTCAGCCAATACACCTTAGTTGCACTTACTTACAGAATCCTAGTGGCCTTATTTTTTTTGCTCATTAGATAAAGCTCATGACTCAAATGCACTATGTAATTTTTTTGTTTATATAGGCCAGCAGTTGAGGGAGTAATGCTTTAACAATGTGTGGAGTGGATGCAAGCATACAAGGAGAAAGGTAGGAGAACATGCTGGATTCAGTAATTACACAGGGAATTGAGCATGTTTTATTGATTGTGAAAGAGCCAGGGCTGTCACCAAGCTTCCCAGTCTCTCAGTGGTTCATCTTAAGAAGGTAGAAGGAAGAAAACTGGTATCCCTGCCACTAAGTCGTTCCCACACCTCATCTTGGATGGGTTCGGCTCTGGTCAGTTACTTTTGTGGCACGTTATAAACTGTGTGTATGTTTAACAGGGGGTACACTGTAGTAAGGGAAGGACTTGTGTTAGACATGTCTTATTGACTTTCTGTCAAGCTGACGTGGCTGTTCCTATGGTGACATGGACATTGATTTATGGGTTACAAATGTTTGGTAAGCATCTTTCAGAAGTGCTGGACTGGTTCATATCAAAGATGAAATAGGTACATCATATAAGGGGCTTTTTAATGTTGTGAAATGCTGTTGAATAATGTGCTGCTTTCTATGTTCAAGCCAAGGATGCACTGATCTGACACTGATCTGATACGTTAATGTAAATTCTATATATTTATTCAATTTCTTCAAAATGAGTGAGCTAGTGTGATGGTCAGGTTGATTAAAACTTCAGGAAGATGGGATTTAAAAAAGCAAAGAAACATTGTAATTGAACGCAAAAGACTGGAGCCATTTCCAGCTGATGATGGAGGAGAAGAGAAGTAAACATTTGACAGGCAACAAGTCCATCGCATTGCTAACTCAGAGACATGAACAGTCATGCATCCACACACACATACACCTGAAATTATCTTAGAATCACCAATTACTTTTTAGATTGTAAGAGTATAACCCACTTTGTGATAGACAAAAAGAGCAGAAAAGTTGCTGCTGGAAAAAAAAAAAGGATACATCATTACTGCATCAGATTCTAAAGTCATTTAAAATTTTTCCAAATAATTTATGATGTAGCTCACACAGAAAAGAGAGGAGTCTCGGTTGGACTAAAACCCTTTTGTAAACAACGATTGAAAGCCAAAAACTGTAAAGGAAAATTTTGGTGCTTCAAACTTGGGCTTTACTTTCCCATCTTTATAGGTCCAAATTATTAATATTTACAAAGAACTCTGGAATCCGTCCATTTTGGAGTGAAAACACTGTAATGCAACAGTTGAATAGCAATCATCAAAGTACTTGTTTTTACAAGCTGAGATATTTCAGAGACTTAAAGTAAACTCAGAATTTAGACCACTCCATGAACCATTTTGATGTTTGTATTATTTTAAGTCAGGACACTTTCTGGCTGACCACCAAAATTATTCTGTCACTTGTCTTCTTATGCTTGCATTTGTCCAGTTTCTAGCAGATCCAAGATTCCGTTTACACTGCCATTAAAAGTAGGCCATATCTGATCTTTTTGCCCTTAAGTGACAAAGATCGGGTATTTTTCTTGCCAGTGTTAACACCCCAAACCACTTCAAATCTGATCTTTCCACATCTGATTTGGGCCACATCAGGAGGTAGTCCAAATCCAATCAGTATCCGATCTTTCAAATGCAACCACAGTCTAAACAGCCAGGTGACCCGTATCAGATATACATCCAAGCTTGACGTCCTCTTTTTGCGACTTGCGTCATTTTGTGTGCGCAGGAAGAGAAACCGGTGCATGTGATAGTGGACAGTAATAAACAGAAAGTTTTTGCCGTTGTCTTTCGCCTCATGATGCAGTGGTTTTCCTCTACTCAAAAACCACAGAACAAACCCACAAGCATACTCATTTGTAGCATCCCTGTTTTCTTGTCTGGCATGTGCAGGTCAATCAAGTGAGAATGGGGTATATGACCTGAAATGTACAGCCACATTGGGGCCGGCGTGTGTTCACAGGGGTGTCTGAAAAAGGTCACTTTTTTTTTCTTGCAATGTAAACAGTCATTGGATCTGGACCCTAAATCAGTTCTACATCACTTTTGTGTCACTTTCGCCTGCATGGTAAACATAGTCAAAAAAATGGTTTGCAACAAAACACGTTTCCAAAAACAGGCGCTTTGCATTGTGGGGAATTGCCCATCAGGATCATAATGAAGCTATTGGGCTATTAAAATCATGTATAATTTTGTATGAATGTGTACTTTTTTGCGGTTGTTAGGGTCTGTCAATGTTTTGCTGGGGTGACCACATAGTCTCATGTTGTGCTTATCTTCCGTCAACTTGCAGTTTTCTCCTTTTAAGTTTCTCCTCTTTGCCTCCGTTTCTTACACGTACACTCTCACATGCACCAAGAGCACATGATTTAGATCATAACAGATACTCTTTCTAGCTCTCCAGACTGTCATGGCTAACATGTACTCTGCTACACTGCAGACATTGTCTCCTTTGTAATCTGAAATCTACTGATATGTTTACCTGGGTAAAGATGAAATTTTCCCATTTTGCTCTGAGGATCATTTGATCTAGATTGAAGTGTATCACAATATGATCAACTGCAGTTTATTTATCATTAAATCCCTGAAAATAAGTTTTTCATTAAGCCATCTGCTTTAGATTTCATATCACTTCTGATGAATGTTGACACTACTTGAAAGCTGTCTGAATGCCCGGATGCCTTCTCAGCTTGTCATTGCGTATCTGTGCATGAGAAATTAATATATTATTCCTCAAAACTCCTAAACTTGAACTGTTTTACTTTAATAATATTTCTGCATAAACAGAGAAAAGAAAGCGCACATGCCTACGTGTTTAGGTGCCTCAGTACTAGCTCATTTCTTTTCGCACGTTGAAAGAAATAGGGAGATTGAAGGGTCTTAAGTGGTGACTGCTAGTTAAGCTGCAGTAAAAAATTTTTTATATATGTATGGATAATGATATGAAAACATAGAATGAATGCACATAAAATTCACAACAGTGATTGTTGTCAAATTGATCACATGTCTGTCTGGCAGGAAGAGCTCTGAAAGTAATGTTTGGTCATAAGATTTAGCTGGAATTATCTCCCCCTCACTCAGATGTGCTAAAATAAGAAAAAAGATTCCTTTAACATGAAATTATGAATTAATCATAAAATAATCAGTTTCATTCTAAGATATTTTCCCTATTATCACTGATTGTTGTTTGCATTAAAGGCGAAATATGTATAAATAATAAATAATAAGTGTAAATAATAATTTGTAATTATAAAATTAGTGGTCCTGTTAAGTCTTTGGTGGAATTAAAATCTGCTGCTGCAGTCCCTTTAATCCAAACATGGTTATGTCAGCTTATATGTGTGAAACAGTGAATCAACTAGAATATTGTCATTCTTCCAGGTCTGCTGTGATGTGGTTTGGGGAAATTCTTTGTGGGGGTTTAGGCAGTTGCTTTCCTGGCTCTGACAACTATGCGTGGGTAGTTAGCAAGGTGATCTCAGTCAAGTTTGCCTACAGTGGAGCCCTGATTCAAGCAGCCAGACACCATAATGCCAGTCCATCTGTAACCCATAATGACTGTGTACCACTGGAACTGGTCATTTTTGTTTTCACTGCCAATTCAGCCCCTGGCTTCCTCACCCCATAAATGCTGACTGCATCTAATGGCCTGAGTTGTTAACCTTTCTACATTTGTTCTCATACTGTAAGGGAAATGCAGTTGTTTAGACATTTTCTATTTGCTGGGTGGAAGTGATGGATGTGCCTCAAGGGAGGGGGGCTATATCTCCTCTTGCACAGGAGACGAGACAGGGCAGAGTTACATGTTCCCTGGGGCACACTGTGGTTTGAACTACTGGCCAGGTTACAAGCTCATGTGGGAATATACCCCCAGTTCTCTTTATCCCTTCTAGCTTTATCCAACCCAGGATATTTTAACCAGCCTACTGTCAACAGCAAACTGGGTGCTCTCTTAATCATCTTAAGAGCAAAGCTGGCATCAGTGTGGTCAGCGTAGAAAAATGTAAGGGAACATTACTGTAACATCTCAGAAAGTGGGAGAGAAAAGTCTTCTTTTTTTATTTTATATATATATATATATTTTAAAGTGAACTTTAAAATAATGCAAAGGCAAGTTAGGCAGAGAGAAATATCGAAAACAGAGCCAATGTTTAACTTCGCTCAGGCACAGAAGCGAGATCAAACTTACAGTTCCGAGATCACTGACTCACAGCAATTTAGAGTAGTTACCAAGTTGCTGCCACTTGAGAAAGATACTGCTCAGGGTTCTGGGAGATGTATTCTGATACTTTTGGAAGGGATCAAGCTGCTGTAGCTTAGTCCCCTGACTGTATTATCTATCCTAAACCTCAGGCTATATTTATTAGATGTGATATTGATCCAACTCATTCAGCTTTCTGTCCATATGGAGAAAAATTTACAAACATTTTGTACTGCTCCCATTGAACATTAGGCCTCCAATGTAGCCTTTTGTGAAAACAGATAACTTTACATTTGGGCTCCACAACATATTGCCAATGTAGTATTTTAACAATATTAACATGTGCAAGATCATTTTACAAAAATAATTGTTATATTGCAAATACATATTGATATGAAAAAGAACAAGCACAGGTTTTTATAAATGAAGGCTGTGTTTTTATTTTATAAAAGGAAAGTCTGCATCTTATGCAGAGGTGCAGAAGTCGAATGCAGTCCTCATTATTGCAGTATTTGTTTTTATGTTACCACTCGTATCACAATTTTCAACTATAATATAGTATATGTCATGGTTTCTTGATATCATGGAGCCTGTTATGCATGAAAGAATCCTTTAATTGTTAAACAACTAGTCTGTAAGGCTGCATAGTCTTTTGTCCCTTGTCGTGTATAGTAAATTAGAAGCTGATACATACAATGGCAATAGAAAATCATGTTAGGTATGTCTTTTTCTGAATGTGTCAGGTACTCTGGTACTTAAAAGGGCTTAAAGAGACACTTTTGGGGGACAAGTTAACATTTTGTTTTTGTCTCTTGCAGATTGTGGTGTGGCCTGTCGAAGAGAAAAGAGTGTACTGAGAAGAGTGGAAGAGTACACAAGAAGAAAGACTGTTGCACAATGTACTAGGGGAGTGGGTGAAGAAAGCGTGTTGTTTTGATATTGTTGAGGTGTCTGAGAGACCGGAAAACACCCAGCCATGGGGCGGAAGAAGATACAGATCACCAGGATCATGGATGAGAGGAACAGGCAGGTGAGTGGGACAGTATGAGACTTTTTTTCCATTAGAAAGCGAGCACATTTCATGGAAATGGCACAAAATCTTTTGAGCAAGTAATAACATGATCCTGTGTAAAATGCGTGATACATTTCAACACATCCAATGACACATCCAATTTACATCATGATGTCTGTATTGATATGAAGGACACAAATCAGTCAAATGGAAAAGGTAAGTACAGTCTTAAATTGATCACCTTAGATCAATAAAATGAAATGTATTAATTCCAGAAACGATACCAATGAGTAGTGCATCCCAAGGTATAACATGCTGATCTTTCCTGTACTTATAGGAAAATGGCTTTGGTTTTCTTTTCTCTACTAAAATGTGTTATATCACAATGACAAACTCTCAAGATCAATCATCTAAAATTACAGCCAATTTATCTAGGATTGACCACGCCGATAAATTCAAACCACAAGTAGCTTGTTTGATGCAAGATAACATCTCCAAAGAATCGCACATTTTATCACAGGATCTGCAAGTAACCCTTTTTATGTGTTGTCAAAGTGTCTTCAACCAGTAGTGGTGGACTTTCCAACAGGATGATTGTTCTCAGCACCATAAAAAACCCACTGAGGACTGAAGGCTTTAGAAATGACCAAATTGAAACCCAGTTGTTAAAATCAATTAAATATTGTGATTTGAAAATGTATTTATATGCTTGAAAACTCAAACCATCCTCATTAAAAAAGTAATAGCAAAAAAGAATAAATCAGCAAGTTGATATCAGAAACTGGTGGAAGAACGATCCAAAAAGCTATTAAATCTGTTCATAATTTTGCTAAATTAATGTTTATAAATGTAGCTTTCATATAGTGTTGGTCAAGTAAGAAACTATATGTGGTCGCTGTTTCACAGAGGACCCAATATTTTACTTTATGTTGAAAAAGTCAACGTTTTCCACAGGGTGTTTGTTTTCATGCCTGTATTTATGCATCAAATGTTAAGATGAACGTGTATAGATGTGTATAGACCCAATAATTCTTTAGTTTATTGAACAAGTTGCATTTCTGCCCTGGACCAAAGTTAAGCAGCTGTCATGGTTGGCATGGATCTAAACAGACAAACCTCCCTCCCCAAAGTCCCAACCAGCTGAACAAGGACCATGACATTTCATTGTCAGTGCGGTCATATTTACAGACATGATTCCCCTGCCACCCTGCAATTTCTACCGGCGAACTTGATGAGGCAGCAGGAGCACTGGGCTGCAGCGGGGGCCTCGTGGCGTGGGAGTGAACTGTGGGTAGCATGGAGCACAGCGGGCTGCCTGTGGCCTCCACACACTGTAGGGCTTGTCCGCTGGCCTGGTAGCATAGCGGGGCCCGTATGCTGTAACTCCACATGTTTGCAACTGTTTGGTAGTAATTAAGAGCAGCCACTGCACTACAGCACCCTCTCATTTGCAGGGTGGGTCAGAAGGACATGCATAACCCTTCTTTGCCTTGGCTACACTGGTCCTGCCTAGCCACAAAGAAGGAGAAAGCTGGAATTCTCTCTGTCTGCAAATGATAAATTTAAAATCCTCAACAGCAAGACGCTGCACAACATGGGTCTGTTTGAGACAGGAATAACAGGCGTGGATATCTATAGCCGGACAGCTATGTCTGTGTTTTACATAGCTACACTCTCTTTGATTTAAGAGTTAAGTTAAAGGAGGATGAGCTTAGTTTTTGATAAATTACACTAATTAATGAAGATGCGTAGGTTCCTTGTACCCAAATAAAGCACATCTAGTCAACACAGTCTCAAATGGGACAACATTTATGGTAATATTCACTAGGTACGCTGACCATTTTGCTGACTGTTAATGTGAGGATAGCAGTTCAGTCAAGTGTGGAACAAAACTCCACATTCGGGCCCAATTATCAGCGTATCACTTGACTGTTTGGAATCCAAATGCAAGACCATGAGAGGAATCACTCGTGGCTCCCGGTATTCACACTTCATTCTGTGACCTGTAACATGACAAAAAAAAAGAACAAAAAAAAGATGAAGTAAACTTTTCAGACGATCACTTCTCTACAATGCATGTATTAAAGGAGTTAGAGGAGGCATTTTTCTATATTATTCCACATAAAAGATCTGCAGAGAGAGACGGTGCCCATTATGAATGTGTTTCCCAAAGTTTTGTGTTTTCATCAGATTTTAAACGTCTCGCTGTATAATTTGCAGGAAAGTTTATCAGCATAACGCAGGCTTTACAGCTTGCGTTACTTGGTATTAGCTGGCTCAGCAGAAAGTTTGCTGTGACAATAGGCTGCTGCACTAAGAAAAAAGCCTGGGTATAAAGTGATGTATGTGTGTGTATCGTTCTCTCATTTTTTCCGTGGGCCATGAAGCACAAAGTGCCATCTCCCTGGGGCGTGCTCCTAACCAATGGGGAATAGCCATTAGCATATGGTCCTAATTGTCTGGAGACAATTTAAATCTTTGTGCCACTCTACTGTTATCCTTTCATGCTCCAGCACTTTAAATGAAAGAGATCCTTAAGTAGGCTAATTATATAGTATTGTCATACAGGATGTTTTGTGTGTACAACAGGGGATTGTACTATCACTGCAAGTGTTTCAGGAGGGCTATTAACCTTTCAGAATTTATAAGACAGAGTGCAACACAGGCTGAGGAGGTCTGTAATTGCACACTTTATCAGGAATTGATTGCAGTGTGATGTATATACAGTGACATTAACAAATAATGAATTGACGCTTATACTGTAATAAAATATAGGCAAAAGAAAACGGAACATACTGCACAGTGGAGTTTTGCATATGTCATGTGTAGCATTAGGGTTTTTGTTTACAAAAAAGTTTTTTTTTGGCATCTAGCCTTCTGAATGCCTTCAAACTGATACATGCAGGTAGCAGAGATCCCCTCATGTATACTATAGGGCTGCAGTTTCTGAACAATACTCTGCGTAAGTGATAGTTCTACAAGACAGTAGCAGAGTTATCAGCCATGCTGACTTTGCTTATATTGCAAGTGAATAGTAAATAAGAGACAGCACCATGTTGTAGGATTCTTCTCATTTACTTTATTAACAGTAATTATTTCCTTTTTAAACCCAAATATGCATTTGTCCCACACAGACTCAAATATGCTCTACTTTTTTCATCACTACCTTACTGGCAAGCCAATTGTATTTATTTGTGGACACAAATAAATGTCCTCCGCAGAAAGGTGCACGTCTTTAATATAGTTTACACATGGAGGGCGTTGTTTCAATAGATTGGGATATACAGAACAAGGTGTGAATCAAATCAAGAGAGTCTATGTAGTCACAAAACATTGCTGGATGGGCCTCAAAGAATAGTGCACACACCCTTCAATGATGACATCCTCGTCATGCACACCCCACTTGCAGATGTGCAAAGTATAACATCCCTGTTATATACAGTGGTTCTTACAGTTTTCTCAGATTGACTAATTAAATATTGCTTTAAAGTTATTGTACTTTCTGACTTTCGAAGTTTTGAATGTCATGTTCTTTGCAGAACAGCAACAGAGCAACATGCTCTCACTGAGCATGTTCAGAATCTTCCTGTCATGGAGAGTATCTGCTGTAGAACGACAATGGAAGTGGAAGAGGCAATGATACACATTAGTCTTGTTAGTTAGTATAGACGTTGGTGAAACCTACAGAGTAGTGCCTGGTGATGTCCTCTGGATGCCATTAAGCAGGCTCACTGGGGGTAATTGTCCAAGTCATTAAAAGTTTGATGATTTTGCTCCTGGGTGGAGGGTTGCCTGCCCTTGCTGTGGCTCATTTTGGGTTTTGCTCTAGCAAGTCATGTGCCTGTAGGCACACGCAGAGTTGCTCTCGCTCGTTCACTCTCCAGGGAGCAACACAGTGCATACCTCCGGTTTTTTAGCTTCAACTCATTACCAAAGTTCTGAGTGGTTATCATCATTTGTTTAAAGGCAAAAGGATTGCTGATAGACACTCAAAAAACAGAGGAAAAAGTGTTAAATTTGACAGCTACGGCATTTTATGTCATTGTTTAGGCTGATGTATGTCATGTAAATCATGCTTGAAGTAGCAAAACATGAAATTAGTGTATTATAGAAAGATTCAACATTGACAGTCATCTCTAAATGTAAGGGCTGGAGCAAATTATTATTTACATATGTTTTAACTCACTGTCCAAAAAGAATTTAAAAAAGAAAGGAAAAGCCAAACCTCATATTCAGAAAAGTCAATCAATTAGTTGTTCCACTAGAAATTTCCCTTTGACAAACAATATTGTAAAATGTACAATTTAAACAATGCAGAGCGTTGTCTCACTTAGAGATTTCAGTCGCCTAAAGTGAATTATCCTTAAACTGGATCAGACTTGTTTCGGATTACAGATATTTCCAGGAATCCTGCTTACATTTGGATAACTAGCATGTCACCCTCCCCAGCAAACAAGATCAGTCATGGTCACTGTAGGTTTCAAGGTCAATACCCCCCTACTGGATGAGGCCCCCTGAGACCTCACTCCTCATCCACATAGGGGTCCTGCGGCTGTCTTCTTTCCCAGAGAGAGCTGATCCAGGCAGACAGTCGCGGTGGCACTGGATTGTCTCCAAAGCCCACACACTCTGCCACTGTGGAGCCAGGGCAGCAGCCACAGGGCCTGGGTCACTCTGCCAGCTGGTGCCAGATCTCACTGTCTCTCAAGCCCGCTCTCATGTCTGCCATGGGGGCTGTCAGAGGTGACATGAGGTTCTAATAAGGCTTCTAGCTCCTCACCCCCTCTGAAGGTGTTAGTGACTCAGGCATCTCCTGCCATGCCCCAGTCACAGCTGCACTCTCAGTCCCAGATGTCTTATTTGTCATCTTGGCACCCCTGCCCGTGGATAGACATTGATAGACCCTTTGATTGACACATCAACTCTGTGTGAATGTGTGTGTCTGGGTTTGTAGTAGCATATGTTGCTATTTACTTCTGTTGGACAGGTCTGACTAACTAGTTTCAGGAGCATACACTTCTGTGTTTGTGCTATAGATTCAAGATGTGTTTATTTCAGGATGCACTGTGCAACTTAACACACAGGTAGAAGAGTAAATTTGGCCCAAAAAGCCATCATGTCACAACATTTCGATTAGTTTTGCTCTGCATTACACCAACTCTGCTCCTCAGTGATTCTTTTCTGACAAATAGGCAAATTGATAACTGATGATACCAATTCATCCAGCAGCTTGTCAATATGATTATTTTGATAGTCCCTGCAGTAGGATTTGGAGATTATGAAAAATTTCTCCACTTACTGATTTTATTTAGGCAAATCATCACTGTCACTTGGGGATAAGACAGCACACTTTCCCCCCTGCAGCACTACTTTTTCAGTTTGACTTCTTACAGGAATAAAAAACAAAAAACAAAACTGAAACCATATAATTTTGCAAACATGCAAAACTCATAAATCAATAAATAAATTAAAAAAGCATAAAATAACTAGATTACCAAGCTCAGCTAAAGCCCTGTAAAACCAGCCTGTGGTGCTTGGGTACCTGGGAAGACAGTGGAAATGCAAAAAAGTGTGAATTGAGAGCAGAATTACCACCTCATTTTGAAACCCAGACTTTTTTTCAGCTTTCTACTGTCTAGATGACCTGTTCTGTAGTTGCTGAGCTGTGTGAGCTTTTATAATGTTCATTATATGGAATGACATGGTTTTTTTTTCTTTTCAATTTTTTTAGCAGTGTTATTTGACTTCCCTAAACAACTGCATGAAGCGCTGGTTCAGTGTGTGGTAGAGCTCTATCCTTTCATTACATGAATTAGTCTAGGAGCTAGACTACATTTGTATGACATTTAACTATACGACTCAAATCTATAAAGACCGCATTGAGTGTCTTTGTGGGTGACTTTGACTTGGTGAACCATAGCAAAGTTGTACCAGTGAACCTCCCACTTCACCTCAAGGATGTCTGTGGTTTTCCACTGTCGCACCAGTCTTCTAAGGCAAGACGAGGGGGTGGAAAGAGGTTGTATTTCAAATCTTGTTATCTGTGTTATAAGCTTTTTTGTGTCATGACTTATCAAACTGAAATGGTATTCGTAGACAGCTGAGCAAGATAAGAAAACAAATTGATACAGAAAACAATGTAAATGCATCATAGCTGTAGGGTTGTCACCGTTAATGTCAGTGTGAGCAGAAGCTGGATTTAGTAGAGGTAATGTGTTTGTGGATGGGGCAAGGACCAAGTCTCAGTGCTGCTGCTGTTGAAATGAAGCGGTGCCTGGGTCAGCAGCCCTGTACTCAGCACTCTGCCATGCATCCAGGTGGAACAAAGTCCTCGCTCAGCGTCTCATCCTGGGCTTCCTGCTGAAAGGTGACATCTCCGCGGCTTAACAGCCACATTCATCTGCTAAAGAGCATACAATTTGTTAATCGCCCCCCCCCCCCCCCCATGGCAGTCCCTGCTTTCCAGTTGGTTGGGCAAACAAACAAATATGCGAGCTGGTGAAAGAGTGAGTGGAAAAGGTGTTCAGTCTGAGGAGATGAAAATTTGGTGGTTATAGCGGCAACTACACCATGTGGGTCAAAAGAGACCAGAGACTGGTGATATTAAAATGAGTTTATATGTATACTTTTTTTTTTTTCAAACTTATTCCCGTTTGTTAGGAAAGATGTTATTTGAGTATATAACCCTGTCGTTTCGAGACTGTGGTCATATAAGAGCACTGAATAGAAAATGACTGAGGTCAGACTCCTCCATGTCTAGTGTAAGAAAAATGGTCCTGTGTAGTTACCTGCAGTGTGGAAGATTTGAAATTCATTTATCACAGCTGGATTGACCCCACTGCCTGCGTGGGTACACACACTATGTTACGCATAGGATTGTACTGCCTCACATCAGTTAGAATGAGGGTATAGCCGCAAGCTGTGACCAATTAAAGTTGAACAAAGCCAGCTCATCTGCTCAACTCCTCTCTTAGTAGGTCAGTGAATCTGATGGAAAATACAGACCTTTACAGCTCTCTAGCGTTACAGCACAGTCTTCACCTGCACATTCGTAAGCCACAATGAAGAATGCATACATTTGAGAAGATGATGCGTGCTTGTAAAATAAAATGTTGAAGCAACATCCATTGCAAAACCAAAGGGAAAACATCTTTATTTCTATCCTCCCTTCCTGCAAATTGTGTTTTTGGTTTGAAAAATGAGTGTAGCTTACTGTGAAGAGGTGGTGTAACATAATGACATATGTGAATGGGTCTAAAGCAACCACAGAGACAGAGCTGCAGAGATACAGGACAGAGAGTCACTTTGCAGAGAGGGTTGCGTTACTATTGGAGTGATGTATGACCCCAAGTCCCATCTGAGGGCTCATGTTACATGGCTTATGCTGCACTACAGTGATAGCTTTCCGTACATGGAGTCAGGGGCTACAGTAATGTATGGACCCCTAATGTTGCCAAAGCTCTGACTCAGCTGGCTGACTCGTGCTTCTAACCCTGACCTCTGGCCTGATAACTAGACATGTACTGTGTTAATGCAATCATTCTAAAGGAGGGATGAGCTTGTTTTCTGTCACCTTGTTTGCAGCAGAATCCATGGTGCTGTGTTTTTCCTCCTACTTAAGTACAATTGAAGAACCTTGCCTTAGTATTTCCATTATATTTATCTGCACATTCTAGTTAGTATTTAATATAACAGATGTCAACATAATGCTCTGCAATATTGCACCATAAATAAAAAAGTACATGTGATTATGTTCCTAAATTTGCTAAAAAAGCTATAATTTCTCTTTTTTTAATGGATGGTTTTGTTTTCTGTATGTTCCTCAGGTTACCTTCACAAAGAGGAAGTTTGGCTTGATGAAAAAGGCCTATGAGCTGAGCGTACTATGTGACTGTGAGATAGCCCTCATCATTTTCAACAGCTCTAACAAACTGTTCCAGTACGCTAGCACAGACATGGACAAAGTGTTGCTGAAATACACAGAGTACAACGAGCCCCATGAGAGCAGAACCAACTCTGACATTGTAGAGGTGAGTGAGCGTTGTTTCTCTTCTTTGTGATTTATTACACAAAACCCATGCTCACACTCATTAAATTTAGGCTACATTAATTATTTTAGTTCTGCAATTGGAGTGGAAAAAATATTCATCCTGCAACAGCAGCAAAGCTTGCTTTGTGAATGCTGCAGGAGTAGATACAAGAGTCAGGAACAAGTAACAGTTTCCTTCGAGTCACCATGCAGATAGGGCACAGGAGGTCTGCACTCAGTGATAAGTTCAACTTCTCTTGTGTTCATCAACTGACGTGTGAAATCTATCTCTGCACACACAGACGCACCATCTCCACTGACCACCAGTGCTGACCTTGTTTCCCACAGATATACCTGTAGTGCAGTGTAGTCTGGTTGCTCCAGACTCCTAAGCACACACAGTTGGCTCGGCCATTTCTGCAGCACTTTTCAGTGATAATGCAGTGTTTAGTACATTCCACACAGCTCTATAAAGCTCGTCAAGCACTTGGATTTCCTGGCAACTCTTGTATGCCTAGCGACTAGAAGAAAAGCAAGCCACTTGTTAGGCCAGCGAACAAAATTGCGAGCCAAATGTGCAAAAACTGAAGTCAATGAGAATGATTACAGATGCATCCTCTTCCAAACATCTTGCACTGGCACATGCTTGGTTTCTCATCTTATTCAAGATCTGCTATAAGGGGCCGGGATCTTCATTATGTTGACATGAAAGCACACACAATGTATGTTAATGCCTATTGACTAAGTCATGACAGTCAGAATGAAATTATCCATTAATCTCTATCACTATTATTTGAAATCCACTTAGATTATAGGGTGAAAAACTTTTTATTAGACCTTGCAAACTGCTGTACCCGTTTTTAGTGCCACCTGCCCACTACACATACAGAACCTTTATTGGTAAAGCACAATTACGGAGACTTTATGAGTTTAAGATGGGTAAGATAGGGAAAGATCAAGAATCCTTGCTTTGAAAAGACTCACTTGGAAAAATTTGTGAAATTGCATGCAGCATAAAGGAGTCAGCTGCGGCCCATTATCTTTTATTCATGCCGCCTCTGCTTGTGAATTACCTGCTTGGCAGAGCTGCAGAAGAGTGTTCTGGCATCCTCATGCAGTCACTCCTCCATCAGGGGCCTTCAAAGCAGAGCAGGGCCTCACCTACATAAAAGATACATGGACACATTCATTACATAACAGTGACCGCAAACTTGTTTTTGCCGTGACTCTGGAAGCTGTCTTATTTCAAACAAGACTTGCCACACTCCCACTCTCTTGAGTGATGGAGTTCTTCACAGACTATCGACTGGGCCCTTCCTCAGGCTGTTATATCACATAAACTGCCAAAGTTTTGGCGACCCCGGTCCAAATTTGTATTACAGGAAATAGCTATATTTAGCTTTGAATATATGGTTGTTATGGCTGAAAAAATCTTTTTCCAACTGTTAAACAATGTGATGGATAAATCCTGCCATGGGCTTGCGTAGGACAGTGGTACTGGAAACTAATAGAAGAAAGAAGTTTCCAGTAAATATAACAAATAATGAAAACATCACACTGCTTGTGAAAAAAAGAAGAAGCTCAGACTGAAAAGAGGATGGTTTATAGTTGAATGGACCACCTCAAGAAACATGAGCTACAGGATTTTCTGCCCTTTAGTTCCCCAAAATATCATCAATCTCTGGAGAGACCTAAAAAAAGCAAAGTGGCCCGAGAGTCTTAGAGAACCAAGAGCCATTATCAAGATGAGTAGGTGAAAATCACAGACAGGAAGTGAAAGACTGGTAGTTGTGTACAAAATGTGTTTAAAAGTGATGCTTACCAAAGAGAATACAAGTAAGCAGCAGATACTGACGATTCAGGGTGCCCAAACTTTTGTTGCTGCTTTTCAGATTTTGTAATTTTGGAAAAAGGAAACGTTGGGAATCAAAACTTAGTTTATTTAGAATATTGAAAACAAATTTCAATTTTTAGAATCAGCCTTTTTGAAAATCAGGCCATCTTTCACTCGCTTAGCATGTCACCCAATTTTTTTGCACGTGGCCTGCTGCTGTACATTTCTGTAAACCACATGGTCCTGCTGGAATGTACATCATGCATAATGTTGCACCAGTGGTCTCGAGCTGATTTCCCATTCAGTCCTGCTGGCCGCTCTCAATCAAGCTGCCCCTCAGTCCAAACGGCGGGAACAAGCCACCGTTGTCTCAGCTCAGTCAGCTAGCATCGTTACAAATATGCACAACTCCTCTCTGCCTGTGAATTATGTGGTCAAGGATCAGAAATGAAGCAGAGCCGAAGAAGCCAAATCAGTGCACTTCACAGCGACACCGCACAATCCATATAATTATCTGTGGGAGCTATATCTGATCATCTTTTAAGAGAAATTCTAATCCCTGCTGTGTGTTTAGCTGGGCACTTTTCCAATCTTCTTCTTCTTCTTCCAATTCTTATCCAATTCACTGAAGAGCTGATTTGTAATGATGGGTAGCATCAACCCCTCCCTCATTTGTCTAGTGAAATGGGCCTCACATGAGGACACTTACACTGGACACTTATCTAAATTTTTAAATTGTGTTAAACCAATCTGATCCATGCAAACAACCATGTGCTCATTTGTCCAGTTTTGGGAGGCAAGAAAAATCCTCTCCCACTTTTCACTGGTGAGCTCTTTCCATGCGAGAAACTAAATCAAAGGTCACATTCCTGCTCAGTAGTACCATCTGTAGATAAAGGCTGAGCTGTGCAGTGTGGGAGAACAGTCTCCATGTTTTCCACAGATGGATGCATGCCTTGGCCACAGTTTGATAACCCAGTGGAGGGCTGTGGACTTTGTCTCAAACTTGGCTCGCAGTCCAAAGCAGAGCAGTAGGCTCAGATTTTTTTCTCCTGTGAGTGTGTGTGTGTGTTGGTGTGTGAGTTTGTACATGTCTGCATGTGTTAACCTTACCAACACCACAGGCGACAGATGAGCTATGGTGTGTTAAACAAACCTGTGTTAATTTTCTTTTTACTGTCATTGAAGGCAAAATATTTTCAAGCCATTGTCAATTTATAGTATTTTCTCTTTGGAAGTAAATGTGTTATTTGTTGTCAACTGGGCTATTCATGAGTGAAGGTTTATGAGTTTGTTTCTATTGTATTACTTAGTGAATTCGGTTTATACCACAAATGAAAATGCTGCTGTTAGTCATTAGATTAATCTAATAATATTTAGTCTTACTCCCCTCCTCTGCCTGGAGCTAATGAGATTTTGCTCATGCTCCGCTATAACCTTACACTGTTCTCCTGCACACAGAAAGATGCCTGTTTATCCAGGAGAGACGTTTAAATGAGATAGTAACTTCAGAAGCACCATTTGGCATCTATCTGTTCTTTCTTTGAGCAATTCAGCACAATTAAGGTGCATCGTACGGGTTAGGATTAATCAGGTTTGCAGGCACATGGAATCAACATTAAGGCAACACTTAACTGTAATCTTATAAAATCAAGGTTGTGAATGGGCTGTAACTTCATTTGAGAATGCAATCTTTGTAAAATACCAATGACTTGCAAGTAGCTTTGCTGTGCTATGCAAAGAGCTGACATTTTGCTGATCTCCTTTGTGCCTTTACCCTGATGATTCGTGAGAATAAACAACCCAAGATCATTCATAGGGAAATTCTGTTTTTCTTCCTCATAATAAAGAGGAGTTGGCCATTGTTGTTGTGACTCTGGGCAAAAACCGACAATTGCTTTTCCTTTTATGAAGGAGCGCTCCCTGTCTCACAAGACCACCACTGTGTGAAGAAATGAGCATGAAATTATCAGGTAATTTCCATCAGGTTTCATTTAAATGGTCACTATCAACTTTTGTTAGAAAGGGAGCTGTATTAATAAGATATGTAAATGTTGACCATTATTGAATGTCAGCTCTCGGGTTGTCATTTAAATCAAGCCTTTTCACATGTTTATATCATATCTTTTAAATGACGGGAGTCAGTGAATGCATTTAACGCAACTGTGTTTCAGAGGTGCATTTCCAGTGACATGAAACTGAAAGACAAATAAATGTTATCATCAGCTATGGAATGAATCTGTGAAAAAGCTTGGGGCTGAATGGGCACCATGAGTTTCAGACAGGAGATATTTATGTTCGTCAATCAAAGCCTTAGCAGTGATTAAGGCTCATTTCGATCTTAATGAATGCAAATTGGCACATCTGCTATGGTGGTCTAGCTGTCCAGACTCTTCAATTAGCATGATTGATCAATTATCCTCATGCCGGTGGCTCATTGGAAATGGAAGCTGGGGAACAAGCTGGGAGGGGGTTGAAAAGAGAGATGAAAGAGCACTAAAGAAAAAATAGGAGAAAACTGTCCAAAACCTGCATTCACTGAATCAGAGTTTTTTTCTTTTTTCGTTTCATTAGATTAGTGGAATTGGAGTCTTAATAACAGAGAGTTTTAACTGGAGTTAAAGCACCTCTTTACTTAATTGACAAAAACAAAGCATCCTCAGGATGTCTGAATGTGCTGATCAGAGATAAGGATTCAGATTGCAACGGAACAATTATGAAATTACTTCATTTGTTTTATATTTTGTCATCTGCCATTTTTGTATGAACTAAAACTAGGTTTGCATTTTGATTTGCTCTAGCCCTTCATCAGCAGGAGTTCTGATTAAATATTTATGAGAGAAAAGAGCCTCAGTCTTGCAAATATTAAACAAATCAGTACTCCGTCATCTCTGAAGTCTGTTGAGGATATTGTGGTGGACAGTTTATTTATGTTGGTGAGCAGTAATCACAAATTCTTGAATGCTGAAGCACATTGATGAAACCACTGTAGTACCAAAGTCAGATTGCAGATGGAGGGATTATTTTGCTGTACTACTGCTGTGGTTTTACAGTTTACAACATAAATCACAAACTTTGCTTTATTTGACACTAATATAGAACAAAATGACAGAATAATAGAATTAGTCGTGTTAGAAGTGTTTCCTAATATTGTTGCATGTATTTCATGTACTTATAATTTAGCATAAGTTTAAAACACATCAGTTTTCTCAGCAAAGGGACAGTATTATTTTTTTCAAAGATGCACTAATACCTATTATTCTAACTAATAGGTATCTTTTCTTAAAGGAGTAGGTCTCTTATTTGTTAATACTGGTTGGATGAATACAGGAATTCACTTGTGTTATACAGCAGTGGCTCAGTTTAAGCTGCTGTGTGGATAATTACTGTTATGTTAGACCAGCTACAGTTGCTTGTATGAGCAAACAAGACTGTTGCTCAGACTTTTTGTCTTAATGTTTAGAGAATACATAAAATCTGTTTGTGGAGTTAAGAAAGTTTGTCATTAGAGCTTAGGTTTTCTCTTCTTTCTTTCCTTGACATTTGGATTTTGGGACAAAATCAGGTTTTCACAGTTTTGTTCAGTTCACGGTCAGTTAAACATAGAAATGCTGAAATCTATGAGGTTTTAT
The DNA here is from genome assembly GCA_028567055.1 of Leptatherina wallacei. Lineage (NCBI taxonomy): Eukaryota > Metazoa > Chordata > Actinopteri > Atheriniformes > Atherinidae > Leptatherina > Leptatherina wallacei. The sequence continues at coordinate 23,967,314 of JAOXYM010000010.1, read as the reverse complement.
AAATCAAGCATATGTGCATTCATAAAATGTCAAGTAAGCCAATTACCATAAAACCTTCTTGATATTATTTGTACAATTGTCTTCTTCCTCTTTTTCTCCGCATTCATTTATCGTTAGATGTGTAGTTCAGGTTGTCAGGGAAACCAATGATGTTCTTTTTAAGCTGCCATTTCTAGAAATACAAAAAAGGAAGTTAATTAAACATTTTGAGTCCAAGGTAGATCACACCATGCTTTCATAATGTCTGGCTGAATCACCCGTTTGTTGTTTGCAATTTGTGTCATTATCCCTCATTTTCTCGTGTGTTTGCAAAGACTCAAAATAGAAAAATTACTCTCAAAAATCAGCAACAAAATGTGAAAATGTAGATTTATATTTGACAATGACAGAATAGTGAAGTGTAGAAAAAAGTTTGTGTGTTCCTCCTCGTGGATGTTATTCGAAAAGGTTCATTAGAGCGATAGGTTAAATTACTTAAATTTCAGGTCTCCATAAAGCTTAATACCTGCTTCTAACTCTTCCCCCATATCTTTCTTCTTTGCAGCCCCTTCGACTGTTTCAGCTCAGAGCTCACAACAGCAATGATGAGATATCCCCTTTAAGCTAAATCAAATGTCTTTGCTGTTGACATAGATTTATTGGGTTGATGTTGATTTTCCAGGGCTTTTCAATATATATGAAAATTTCTGCCTGCCTATTTTTAATATTAAAGACAAAAAAAATAAAATACACTTTTGGGCATCTATGATTTACTGGAGTGATATTAAAATTATTTTTCATACAATCCTATTTCTTCAAAAGTTTGGGTGTTGTCTAAAATGTCAATAAAGACATATTGCATTACAATTTATGGAAAATTTAGTAATATTTATTAATTGAATAAAACATCCTTAAATAAGGTGTTTAATGCTCATTTTGAATTAGATATCATCAGCATGTTTTTAAAAAAATATTGAGATAGTGGCAAATAACTAAACAAATACAAAAATTAAACACATTTTAATCAATTCTTTATTGATTAGAGAAGAACATATGTTGGGACATCTCATATCTAATTATGTTAATTGACAACAGACATGCCTGCGTATGATGATAAATGATCCAAAGATTTAGAGATTCTAAAACAAATCTCTGTACAGTGGAAAAGGCCTAATGGCTTTCAGGTGGCTCTATATTAAGAACAGATATGAGTCTGTAGAGGAAATCATCACATGGGCTCAGGAAAACATTGGAAGACCAATGTCAATGAACAAAGTTCATCACTGTGTCCACAAATACTACCATGGTGAGAAATATATTAAGAATCTAAACAAAGTCCAAAGACAATTCTTTCTTCTCAGGGTCCAAGCTCATTTAAAATGGATTGACACAAGGTGCACAACTGTCCTGTCATCTAACAAATCAAAATTTGACATTCTCTTTTGAAACCCCAGAGACCATATTCTCCTCCTGGCTACAGATGAAAGGGATCAGCTGGCTTGTTATCAGTGCATTGTTTATAAACCAGCATCCATGATGACATGGAGGTGTATTTGGGCTTCTTAAACCACTGAAGCTGATTGGCATGTCAGGGTTTTAGGGCAACAGATGCCCTAAAACCTGACCTAGTTTTCAAGGAAGATGCTGCTTATTTCAGCAAGACAATGTTGAACCACATTCAGCTCATATTACGGAAGCACGGCCCTGTGGAAAAACAGCCTGAGTTTGTTTCATCTTCTTAAACTGTTGAACAGCTGAAATGAATTATAAATATATATATAGAGCAAGAATGATAAAAAACTTTGGATAGCATTAGATTAGATTTACATTTGAAATGAGAAAGTATTTTTCGAGAAATAATTAAATTAGTCAGTTTTAAAGCTGCACTACGGAACTTGTGCATATTTTCTCAGTGATGCGCCCCCTAACGACGGCCATTTCGCCATCCGTCATGCATCCTTCCTGCACTCTGACTTGTCTCCAGTCAGTAAAAGTCAGTCTGATGTTCTCTCTTTCTTTTCCTCTCCTTCTCCAATAATGTCCTCTTGTGTTTCTTTGATGAAACAGCCACGGTGAACGTTCACAGCGGCCTCTGCGTTGATATCAGGTCCTAGAGTGTGACGGAGTATGTAAAGCTCTTCTGTGCGTCCCGGAAGCAAAAGATCCAAAGTGCAGTTTCTCAGGCTCAGAATGCTGCTGGGCAACAACAGCTCCAGGGGTGTAAATAATGATTGTCATTGTGCCATCAAAACAAGTTACATAGTGCTACTTTTAACATTTGGCATGTTGTCTTTGCAATATTTATAGGATTTAAATTAATTAGCGAATCCTTGAATTTTGTCTTTAATTTACATTTTGCACAGTGTCACTACTGTCATGGAAATAAGATTGGACTTTTGAGAACTGTTAGTCACTTACAGTGTTTTACATTGTCTAAAATACAATATATTTTGGAACATTTCATTATGTGCCCATAATGGTCATTTAATTTCTTTACCATCCCATGTTGGGATGATATTATGTATTGGTACTTATTGCCACAGAATGTAAAGGCTATCAAGCTGTTTTCTCTCAAGAGGAAGATGATTATGTTCCTGAGATCCTGTTACTGCTTCCTTGTTTGGCCCGTGTGTTGTGAAAACGAGCCACTTCCTATTTCCTGTGCGTCCACAGTGTGTTGGGTACCTGAGAGGAGACACTTTACCTTCGGGCCTATATTTCAGGACAGGCAAGCTCCAGACTAACGCTATAGTACTTGTCAAAACAAACACAGTGTATGTTCATACAGCACTAGCATGTAATTTTAGACTCTTGCAGTAAGGAAAGGATAAAAATAGATAGCAAATGTTATGGTGAAAATAGACAGAAGCGTTCTCTTTCACCACTGAAATGCACCTGATTATGTTAATTGTGATTGTAATTTGTGGTTTCCCTCGCGCCATGACATCTGTTACATTAAAGTGTTGAGAGATATTAAATGAGTGTACATGGTGGTGTAAATACTAGTTTATTATGGTATTTCTCCTGCCTTGGCTTTCAGCCACACATCTTAACAGTGAAATCCTTCATGAAGCAGTTTGGTGAGTTTTCTGAAAAGTGTTCCTTCACCACAGTGAGCAGTATTAATGGTTCTGTTGCGAGCAACATGCTGGGTTTCAAAGTGCCCCTTTTTATAGGACAAGGACTGCTTTTCCTCTGGGCTTTTAGTGGTAAAAAAAGGGTCACCATTCTTCTTTTGGAGCTCTCTGAATATAATGAAACCGTTTTGGTAATATTCATCAGGTCTATTTCTATATACTAATCTGCAATATGAATCCTTTATCATTCAGCTGAAGTTTGATTCGTTTGATCATTAGTATGAAGCTGTTTTGTTGAATGACTTAACTCCATTAACAAGCACTGTTATTTTGAACTTCTTCAATCCAGCAATGTACTGCACTGCATCTCATTGGTTTATATCACTGCCCTGTGCATGTTGCTTGGTACCAGGTTACTGCTAAGATCATTTTTTATCCTTTTTTAATGCAGACTTTTGTTTTCAATGTCTATTAAAATCTTTTACCTGATTTATTGTATTTGTCAAACTTAAAGAGATGTTTTGTGACCTGAGATTAAGAAACTCTCTTTTCCTTTTTCTCTTTTTCAGTTGATTTGATAAACTATTAAGCAAAAGAAAATCCTGCTTTTGAACTCATTAGTGTGCGCATGGCTTTCACCTAGTATTAAAGCATGTTTATTGTCTTAGCCTTTATGAAGATGTTTGTTCCTTTTTCAAATTAATGCAGACCAGCTTGATTTGATTTTAATGTTAAAGACTTGATAAAAACTTGATTCTAATTTGAAAAATCGAATTATATCTAATCTAATCATATTATAGAATTACAAGGACCCCTAGATTAAAAACTGTACAGAATACATACCTAATTAATGTGTCATGGTCTAAGTAAAATGTCAAACTATTATTCTAAGAATATAGGCACATTGGACAGAAATCTGCATTTATAGACTTACCTTGTGAGACCTCATGTGAAATCCTTGGATGCTAATAGAGCTGTCATAGCAACACAGAAAATTTATGAATAAATGCCATAATAAAACAACTAGTGTATTTTACCAACAAATGCACACTTAACAAAAAATCGAAATAGAGAACAATGTCAAACAAGAACAATCAAATGCTATGTTTTTACTGTAGAATAATACTGGGGATTCACTACGATAAATATATTAATTCGACTGTAACAAACATATGCTTTATTTTCATTTAGGTAACAAAAACCTTTGTTAAAGAAAAAAAACTGTACTGTACTGATAAAGACCAAACAAAACTGTTTTGTTTATAATATATGTTGCCTAAATTATATTATGTAAAATGTATCTACAGTACTTTTAACTTTTTAAACTTGGCTCAAACCATACACCTTGCACAAGCCATGGCATGAACTACTTGAAATAGGTCATACATGGACCTAATTTGGTTATATCTGGGTACATAATGACAGTGATACTAGTAATGCCAAAGATTATTAGATGCGCCCTTTATGCTTAATGACCTTCCTGTTTGGCTTTAATGAGTCCTTCCTTTCGTGCACAACAACTTCAGTGAGTTAGATTGTGCAACAACCAGCTTGCCCTTGTGCCACCCTCCTCCCACTGTTCAAGCTGTGTGGCCAACCCCTCCTGCCCAAAGGCGAGGACAGAGCAAAGCCTGCTGGGATAGGGGAGTGAATTGGGGGTTTGTTGGCACCATGCCACCTTCTCCTGACTGCCTGGCCTGACTTGGGGGCAAAGAGGGAGGCTGCTGTGTATCAGATTGATGAGGACAGGCCTGTGGTCGGGGTATAGAGTGTTGCAGAACAGACGTCCTGCTGGCACATCCTGCCCTCTTTGCCGCACGCCCCCCCTCAGTCCTCCGTATTCGCCTTATCGGAACTCCTAATTGTCCTTATGAATATTTTAGAGGCGAGCAGGAATGGGAGTTCAGGGTTGGGGGTATGGTTTCAATGGCCCTGACAACTAATGATCCACTCAGTGACCAAAGAGAGAGGAAATGGAGAGGCAGAGAATTAAACAGTTAGACAGACCTTCAGTTATTTCTCCTTTTTGTTTAGGTGGAATAGTGTTTGTTCTCACATTTTTAATCCATATGACAATAATTACATTAGATTGCCTTTATTTTCAATTTGTAGTTGAATTCTCTCATCCACAGACTTTTTCTCCTTGGCTGTTGCAGCTACTGGCTTTGTCTTTCACCAGTCTCAGAGCAGGAAACTGAAGAATCTGCTCAGAATCCACACAGCAATTTCTCTCATTTATGAAATCAATGGACTGCACTACATTAAGAATCTTGTTAGTCAGATGAATGTATACTTTTGTAGTTTACAATTTGAAATCTAAAAAATACACACACACACACACACACACACACACACACACACACACACACACACACACACACACACACACACACACAC
>JAOXYM010000010.1:23938742-23948789 GCA_028567055.1 Leptatherina wallacei | reverse complement strand
GCTTTGATATTTTTAGCACTGCATACATGTGTTGGACAGCTTGTTTTTACCTTGACTAACCACATGAAACCTGTGAACAGAATAACGTGTAGAAGAAATCACATTTTGAATTTGTCTTCGCAATCACGTTGCTGATGTTTTTCCTCAAACCTTCATTTTTGTTACACAACAGGTTTATTTTTTTTCCTATCTTTGTGATTTGAGTGAAATGTTTATTGAAGATTGAAAACTAACTGAGATAACTAACTTCATGCCTCATTTATAGTATGACTACCGCTGTTGCAAATCACAACAACAATGTAGAGTGGTTGTGACTCAGGAGGTAGAGGAGGTCATCTGCTAATGACAGGGATGGTGGTTCCATCCTGTAAGTCAAAGTGTCTGTTTTGAAAACAGCCAATTTGTCATCTCACTTTTCTTGTTTTTCTCAACAACAGTTCTATGTATTGTACAGACGAAAAAAAACCTTCTCTAGTTGTCAGCAGGTAGGTCTTTTTAGGCCAAATTGCCACAATGCTGTTCATTCCTTTACATGAAATTCTATTTGCACTAACTTCTCATTCCCACCGAATGACATCCTGGCTGCTTTTAATCAGGCATGCTATTTTTGGGGCCTTGGACATTTACTCAGCTAATTCTGTAAACACTGTTTTCTTGCAGCAGCCAAGTCTTGTGTGATCAAAGCCAGAGCTGATGGCGATAGCTGCTTGTACACACTGTTGATTCAGCTGTAAGATACTATTGTAGGCTACATAACTGTTTATTTGACCATGAATTGTTGCTGTCCTTATCTGTAGTCAGCGGGGCTATTGTTCCATTATGTTCCTACGCAGGAGCCTCCTCGTTGTGCACTCACTTTGTGTTTCACTGGGGTGCATTGAACACAATGGAGAAGTGAGCAACTTGTTGAAGTGTTACTGATCTGCTGATGCTGTGCTAGATACCATTAATCCTTTCTTCTACTTATCTTTTTTTTTCTTTTGCTTTCCATAAAGATTCCACTTAGACTTACATAAAGTGAATGTAGCTTAAAATTCAAGTGCACTTCAAATATTACTTTTGTTTTATTGTTGTTTCCATAACAATTCGCTGCCCTGTTTTTATTAGAGTTCATTTGTGTGGAATCTACAGATCCCACTGCAGACATTCTGCAGATGAGTCATACAGTATCTTGCAGCTAAGAAATAAGGTACTGTAGGTTTACAAAAAACAGGAAGAATAAATCTTCTATGAAACTTTTTTTTCTTTTTTAAATGGCAGAAGTTGTGAACTAAGCCGATGCTGGCAGTTGTGCTTTAACAAGCTGTCAAAGTTGAATTTTGACACCATAGTTTTGTTCCTGAATTATTCATTTGAAATGACAAGAAGTAAGCTTCCTAGTTGTACTTTAAAAAAAGGCCTTTTTACTTGATGTGTTTTTCAAATACACCATGTTTAATGCTCAAAACATAGAGCCCCATCTGAAAGCTGTAGTATACATTTTCTCAGACATGTTTCAACAGCTTTTTATCTGTAATACTTACATTTATATATTTAAAAAAAAAAAGGAAATGACTAATGACCATAGATACCAAGGTGTGAATGCTGAGAGCAGAGTCTTGCACTTTGCCATTGTTTGTTTGAAAAGTGTTAAAAATGGTGTTTAAATGAAATGGTTTCTCAGTGGTTTCTTTTGAGCAGTCACAGTACATTTATCTGTGAACTGCTCCTCTTCCCAAGATATAAAGAACTGCCTTTGATGCAATCATTCACAATAAAAAATAAAAGGCTCATCAATTTTGAAATGGACGTTTTATTTTTGCAAATGTGCAGGATAATTATCCGAGTCGATTAAAACTTCCCAGAGGGCAGAAAACACTTAATGCTGCGTGCTGCAGCAAGCTGGAAGACAACACGGTGTGAGGGGTTTGCCTGATGACTGGGAGTGTTGTTGGTCACAGTCCATGGTTTGATGATGTGTTTCTGTTGCTGTGTACCTCTGCAGGGAATGGTTTTGTTAACCCCAGGGGCTCACCGGGCCTCCTCAGCACTCCCAGCGGCAATGGCCTGGGTAAAGTCATGCCCACCAAGTCTCCGCCACCTCCTGGAGGGAACATAGGGATGGGAAGCCGCAGGCCAGACCTTAGGGTTGTTATCCCTCCATCAAGCAAAGGGATGATGCCCCCACTGGTGAGTACAGAGCACACCACTGCACACAAGTATTACAAGCCCGAGGACCTTCAAATGTCTGTGCTGCGGGGCATCGCAGAGCTTTGTTCCGAGTCTTTATAAAGTCTTTCATAGCAGAATGTTTTGCAGGATTTTGCCAGCACAAGTCTTTGATGTCATCGTATCGACGTAGCATGGTGTGCAAGAGAGGTTGTCATCTCACTGAGAACGATGTTTAGCTGCAAAAACATCTGTATCTGAGCAACGCTCTTCTTGAGTTGTGCTCTGTGGATCGAGCCAAGAATCTGGCGAAACTTTCCGTCAGTGGTTCACATTTAAAGAGAAGCCTCCTTTAGTTGTAATTATCAAATTGCACATTGCCTTCACCACAGCTCACACCTGAGGCTACAGTAGACTCACCATCCATAAATCACCCTGTATGTGCGGGACTATAGACAATTGCCGGCAAATATACAGTTTCCAGTTTTGTGTGCTACTTGTGGCGTCAGTGACAGCTTTTAGCTTAGAAAAATGATTGGGTTTAGTAAATAAACTTCAGCTTACTGTTGGTGCTCCTCCTTTGTTCAGCCTCAGCTAACCTTGGAACAGTGTTTGAATTATTTTGTGTTACCATGTCTTCATTTGGAGTGCATATAGATCAGGACAGGTTGTGTTACAGGAGGTCTGGAAGAGGTTAGCCCATGCCTGGAGGTTGGTTAAAGGCCGGCCTGGGCCAAAGAGGCATTTTTGAGCAGTAGAGGCAGTGGAGGGTGCTGGCTGTGGCAGGTCTGCAGACGGCCTGTCATTAGGCCATAATGGTATTAAATTAATCACATCTCAGTGTGACAGAGTGTAGATGAAGACTTAATCAGGGGCCCAGGGTGTGAGCCAGATAATATCTTGTCGCCCTTGTCGTGTCTTCCCTCTGCTATTGATTGAGTGTGGGTATTAAGAGCCCTGGCCTGGTCGCAGTATGTCCCACAGCTCAGAAAGATGGAAAATGTGCTTCTCATTCCTCCTTTCAGCCCAGGGAGGTTTCAGAGTGCACAGTACTATGCAACCTTTGTTAAAGAAGGGTCCTTGTCGGCTGTTTCATACGATTATGACTTGATCTAAGCCGTACATTCACCATGTTCGTCTATATCCTGTGAAGTATCTATATTATCTTGGAATTAAAGCTTGGCAGAACCTAATTAAGTTCAAAGCTTTTTAGCTCAACAAATCATTTTGAACTTTATGTTCACACAAAGTTGGAAGGTTTTGGCCACATACTTAAATGGTAAATAAAAGGAAGTTGCCATGGATTTTACAATGACTGCAGAACTCATCAGCAGTTTAATATCAAATATTGTCCCTTCTATAGTAAAATCTGAATAGGAATCACTTTTTCCCACCAAGCAATTTACTGTCCACTCGCTTCCTCTTTATAACTCTCTTCTTTTCTTCTGTTGAGGGCAGTCGGAGGAGGAGGAAATGGATTTGGTGAGTTTTGACAAATGCCTGGGCAAATGGCTGAAACGTGAGCGTGCTTCCGGTAATGACAGATGCTATACCGAAGGGAGTGCTCAAACTGTGGACAGTCAGCATAAAAGAAATCCAGAAAAACAAAACGATTTGTCACTGCATGCTTTGGGTTTGACCTGTGAAAATTGCCTTGGCCCTTTAAGTTGGCTCCTTTATTCCCAACATGTAAATGTTAGTCATGTACTGTACCACCAGGAGTGTCAGTGTGTGTGAGCTTGTCTATGAAGGAGCAAATCAGTGATTAATTCCTTTTAAACAGTTTGATGTTCAACAATTTAAGAGCGATGAGTAAAATATAAATGCTTATATGTATTTTTGTTTCTGGAGGGAGAGAAGATGACATCATCTTAAATGAAATCATTCTGTGAGATACTCAGGTTTGGTGAAGTCATCTGGCTGGATAGTGCTGGAACAATTCTAGGAAGCTGTCAACATCATGATGCAATACAGCTTCAAATGCAACCGCTGGCAGCTGCACATATGTTTGTTACATTACATGCTGAGGATTTGTTGTAGTATTGTTCTAAACTACAGCATGTCTGCTTTTGATTATTAGACTGTGGATGCATTTGTTGCTCAAAGCAAAGTTTTCTGCATGACCACACCAAGCTGTGTAGGTGTGTTTGTGTGGACTGCATGTCACTCACTGCACTGAAAACCACTGGAGCTCTGCTGTGCGTCACTCTGGAAATTGAAATGTGTCATTTGCGTTATCCTTCCACACACTTGATTGGGTGTTTTTGAGCGTTAAAGTCATCCCAAGTATGACTTTGAATGTTCTCACTCTGAATGTTTATTCGATGGATCATCTTCAGGGTGGTTGTCCCATTACAGGTGTCCTCAACTACTCTGAACTGTTCATAAAATAGTGTTTTCTCCATGTCTGACAGTTAGAATGCATTTAGTCCAGTGGGATTCTGTGACTGGTATTGTCCAGCTACATCAGTGAAGGAAAAGTGAAGAAAAAAAATAGATCCAATAAATAATATATATCATTTACATCATTGTAGTTCAGCTACTACTTCTGCTTTTAGACTCATTTTTTTTACTATACCTGCTAAATTCACCAGTATATCAGCTGTTGTTTCTTTTAAGCAGTAATTCAAGATGTAGGTTATCAAAAATACATGACTTTTTAAAGACTACTCTACAATCAAATTAATTATGAGTTGTAAGTTATTTAAACATATTTCATTTTTGTCAACATTGAAGTAGAAAAATCGGAATATTCTCTGTCATGAAGCTACACTGCCACCTTGTGGCTCCTTTCACTTAGACTATGCTACATATGATACAAATGAAATCGAATTTAAAATATTTGGTCAACTTTAGCTTTACTGCAATTGTAATATATAAGAAGAAAAAAAAACATGCTAACATTTTCTTTAAGAATATGGAGTGTCATATTTTGGGTTTACATATTTTCAATGTTGTTGTTTTTTTTGTGTGTGTGTTTTTCAGAACACCCAGAGGATAAGCAGTTCCCAGTCCACTCAGCCACTTGCCACTCCTGTAGTGTCTGTTACCACCCCCAGTTTACCCCCACAGGGCCTGGTCTACTCAGGCATGCCCACCTCCTACAATCCTGCTGGTGAGTCTGGACCTACCACACCCCCCCCACACCCCTCATCCTCAGCCGGGGCTGTTTGTAGGATACGCTGTTGGTTCCTGCTCTTTTTCTCGGTACCACAGAGTGCTGAAAGTAAAATGTATGTGGTTGGTTTTGTTTTTACAGAGTACTCCCTGAGCAGTGCAGAGATCTCTTCCCTGCAGGGCTTCAGCTCTCCTGGGCTCTCACTGGGCTCCATGTCGGCATGGCAACAGCATCAACTGGGCCAGGCAGCTCTTAATTCTTTGGTGTGAGTAACACACTTACAAACAAAGGCACACTCTCCAGACGCCCGCACATAAAAGCAACACCCACAGCGCTCTGTGATATCATGCTGAATCACACATCTCCATATTCCTGGCTTGTTGCTCTTCACGTTGGTTATTTCATTTTTTTTTACCCAACACAAAATGTTTTGCCTTTCCCTGCTGCAGTGGTGGAGGTCATTTACCTCAGGGCTCCAACCTATCCATCAGCACCAACCAGAGCATAAACATCAAGTCCGAGCCCATTTCTCCACCACGGGAGCGAGTCACCCCATCTGGCTTCCCCCCGCAACAACCGCAGCAAGGGTCCAGCCGACAGGAAGTTCTGGGACGTTCACCTGCTGACAGCCTCAGCTCGTCTTGTAGCTCTTATGACGGCAGTGACCGTGAAGACCACCGGCCAGACTTCCACTCCCCGCTGGGACTTGGAAGACCCCCTGCTGGCTCTGAGGAGAGGGAGAGCCCATCGGTCAAGCGCTTGCGCATGGACACATGGGTGACATAAAGAGCCCTGATCAGGCCTCCAGTCACTAGCCAGTCAGGGAGAGGGAGGGGTTAGGCATGGAGATAAAAGGGGGGATCAAGAGCCCTTAAAGCTATCATTATGATAATATTATTCAACTCCACTTCAATTTGTAAGACTGAGATGTAATGTTATAAGACGTGTCAGGACATATCTAAAGTAAATTCTCAAACTGTTTCAGGAAGATGAAAAAAAATATATATCAGTTGGCTGGACTGAATTATGTGCACAAGCAGGTGGTATCAGGTACTTGGTGCATTTCAGATGGCGTCTGCAAAGGAAAGATGTTCAAAGAAAAATTGTTAAAAAATAGGCGATAGATTATTGTAGTCACTGGTCTAGTCAGACACTTACGTGTAGTTGCTGTTTTGCTGTTGTGCTCGCAAGTTTGCAACAATCAGAGAAAGTTGTGTTGCTTTCAGGCTGAGGAAACTCTCAATACATATGATGCTCAATGCATAAACTATCTTTAAAACAATGCTGTAACCACACACCACCTTTATTTCAAATGGCCTCTTGTGATTTGACCAGGAGACTCAGAGCACATGGAGAATTTTGATAATACGGTAAACAATTGCAACAGTTCGGACTACTGTAGTGAACACATAAAATGTGGGAGGTTAAAGCAAAATAACATCAAATTTTATTGCAATAATGACATATTATTCATTTTATAATTTAAAAGAGTAGGTTATATAAATACGCAATTAAGTTAAAGCGATCCTGCCCAGTTGAGCTGGTGAGAAAGTCAACATGTTCACTTTTGTGTAACAGTTCATCAGTAATATAAGCCAAAGCTGTTTTATGCGTTGTTTTGTACAGTTGCTATTATTTCTTAACAGTTCACTCAAATGTAACCTTTCTTTCATCCTAGTTTTATTTTTTATTGTTCTCTACTCAAGTGTAAAATCATGTAAACCAGATCTTGAATCGATATCTAAAGCCATGAACATTTGCTATTCTGTTTGTACAATTGAAAAATTTGAGCCAAACATTGTCTTTTGTTGTGTAAATAGCAACTTTAATATATATTACCAGGGGGGCGAGTACATGCTCAGTGCACTGTACCATCGCCGTTTTCAAGAAAAGTATATTTTTGTGGTTTACAGCCAAGTTTACAAGAGTGGACCCTTAGAATACAGATAATTCACTGGTCAATACTATTTTCTTTAGTCTCTTTTAAACTGAATCATCATCATAACCTCCCATATGTTTCGCAGATGGTGGATTTGTTTTGTCTTTATTAGCAGTGATTGTTTGTTGACGACCTGTAACAACAATGCAATGAGGTTGACGTCCCACTATTTTCATGTTTTCTGAAGGATGATCACAAGGCTAGGGGAAATACGCTTTCTTCCCATCTATTGTGTTCGCTGCACAGCAGCAGGTGCTGAATACACTGCCACCATTCATATCCAAGGTCCTGGCCCCACATTGGAGAATAATCTATTGTTATAACAACTGAAAGACATGCCATTTCTAAAAGCAACTTCCACTATCCTGCTGCTGACTCGTGGAATTTAAGCAGAAGACAAACCTTGTAAAGTGGCTGCTAACTTTAAGACAAAACCAGTCATTTGCCCAATGCGTAGTTGTAAATATCACAGTTTAAAAATAATCATGTATCCATCATTGGCTACAGAAATTGTATCACATATCCATGTCCCTTTAGTGAGAGTGCTGTAGCCCTGCAGTCTGAACCTTAATAGGCAAGAAAAGTGAAAATCATCCAAAGGCATTGAAGCCAAGTTCACCCAAGCTGTTACAGCATGAGGCTGATGTCTGTGTTGTTACACTGTAGAGGACAGAAAAAAAGAGGCTTGTTTGATTTCTCCATTATGACAGACATAAAGCATTCAGCAGTTGAATCATAAGCCAACACACTGACTGACTTCAGTCTCACTGCTGAGATGCACACATTTGTATGAGAATTTTGCTGTACGAGCAAGACATTGCTCTGCATTCGCCACGGCATATCTTGTGTGTTTCTGACTTATGCCACCCCATCATAATTTCTATGGCAGTTCTCTATGCACTTCTAACCCCAGCTCACATAAAATATGAAGGACATGATGTCATTACAAGTCATATTTAATCTGCAGTCCATCAGAAGGAAAGTGTCAGACTGTTAGCCTCTTATTCAGAAGTGCCACAGGTGGAAGTTGCTGGACTACAACTTTTATATATTGCAGTCCAGTAATTTGTTTGGGCCACCTCCTCGTATATATTGATAGACATACTTAACATAATGTATAATAATCCATATTGTTATCCAGTTTAACACAGCAGGGGAATATAGCAATAATAAATGACTACAACACAAATTGTCAGCCTGTCTTGGCAGCATCACCTCGTAGTTGAGCACATATTTTAGCACTTGATAACATATCAGGGAATTTTGTAGTTGCTCTGCCAATATGCACAGTTAGCAAATGCCTTATCCCAAAGAGAAATTGCACCACTTTTATTTTCTCTCAGTTTAAAAAAAAGAAGAAAAAAGAAAAGACAATGCAGATATAACTCAGACTTGACCAGACCTGCCTCCTCTCAGAATGGACTCACACAAGAAAATGCACGGTGAATGCACTGCAATATGCTTTGCTCCCTCGGTCCATGTCCAAATTGTGCACAACTGATGAATGTGAAAGGAAAGGGTAATCGATGAACCTCTGTAGAGGACTTTCTTCACTTTGCTGTGCAAGAGTACACTGCTTTGCTTCATGGCTTTTATAAACAGAACTCCGTGTTTGGTAAGTGTTTGTAGTTGATAGTTCACTTAACTAAAAGAAGCTGTTTTCGGTTTGAACGCTCAGACCGTTTGGCGGCACAAGCTGGACTTTGTTGCCAATAATGACTTTTTTTTTGTTTCAAAATCGAAATAGATTTTAAGTTAATCTGCATTTTATTTCCCTTGAATGTGTTGTTTCATTTTCAACATACGATGAATATTCAAGTGAACTTTTTATTAAACGATTAAGATACTATGCTAGATGTTGTACAAAATTTGTATTCTACACAAAAGTACAAATATTGGCTTTGAAATGTGTAATTTAGTTTATCTCTCTTATTCTGTATAAAATGAAGTAAACAACTCTTTCATAGAATTTGTTCTCCTGTGAAGTCCCAAACAGTAGAAACTGTCAACTTTATTAAACACCTCAGTGTATGCTCAATCTGAAGTCACTGTCTACTCATCTTTGGATTAAATGCATTTTTTCTTGTTTTTTTTCACCTCACATATCAGTTACGTTGGAGCCCTCCTTTGCCACGGTGATATAAACTGAAAAAGTGGCCGTTCTGCGCTGTGCTTGATCAAATTAGGGTTGTAAATGTTTAGTAATGTGCTACCAAATCTTAACCATCCTGTTGTACTAGGATCAAATCAAATATAAGACTCACTGTTGTTTGTTTCCAGTCTTTATGATATAAATGTGTGGAATGGGCAATCCTAGAACAGATGAATAACCTCAGAAAAATTCAAAGCAGTTTTTTTAGTTAAATAGTCACACTGAAGATGTTCAAAAGGGGAAAAATGCTGTTGATGGTCAGTACTGGTATAGTAAAAAGAAAACAGACAAAAAAAAACCCCAATCTGTTTCAAGTGAATTTCAGAACACATTCTCTGATTTTCACATCACAAATAATATATTTCCATTTACACAGTTAATAAAGATGTGCTCTTTTTTAAAATATTGATTTAAAATAACTCGTCAAATGTTTTGATAAAGGTTATCACCGCAGCCTCACAGCAAGAAGGTCGCTGGTTCGAGTCCCGGGCTGAGTTTGAGCCAGAGGGGGTTGCTGGTTTGGTCTCGGGAGGGGTTTGAAACAGTGTCCTTTCTGTGTGGAGTTTGCATGTTCTCCCCGTGTCTGCGTGGGTTCTCACCGGGCACTCCGGCTTCCTCCCACTGTCCAAAGACAGGCATGATAGGTTAATTGGTCACTCTAAATTCTCCCTAGGAATGAGTGTGTGTGTG
>JAOXYM010000010.1:23876487-23938642 GCA_028567055.1 Leptatherina wallacei | reverse complement strand
GGATAGGCTCCAGCCCACCCGCGACCCTGCATGGATTAAGCGGTACAGAAAATGGATGGATGGATGGATGGATGTTTTGATAAAAGAAAATCTGAGTGAAACAAGTGTGTTGAACTAAGTTGTAAAATGACCGCTAATAAAGATAACCTGAAAAGAAGCAAAACTTTTACATGGTAAGTATACTGAGACTTTCTTAAAGCTGATTACAATGCAACACTAATGGCAGCAGCACTTGTTCAAACCTAAATATTCTTATTCATGACACCATCCGGCATGAATGTTTATTAAAGAACAGATGATAATAACACAAACCATGGAATGTGACATAGGTGACATCTAGTGGCAAACTACAGCAATTTTTTTTTTTTGGAATGTTTTTGCAGATAACAGTGTAGTTGAACACCACTACCAGCAGATGGCACTGTGGTACAACAAAGCACTGGTGGCTGAGCTATTGGGTCGTCCTGTTCGTCCTGTGCACAGTCACAAACAGGTCCAATACCATGAAAGATGTTCTTCTTATGGCGATTATCCCGTGATCAGGTGGAAAGTAAGTGTTTAACCAGGATTTTATTATGTCCGGATTGAACTATTTGATTTGAATTCATGTGAAGAAAACAGGAGGGTTGGATTGTGTTAAGTTATTTAGAAATACACCCAGAACCTTGACTGAAGTACTTCCTTTGTTATAAGATAAAACAAAGGAGCTGCAGAATTTCTTAAAATTTATAAATAAAGTCAGAAATGACTGATAATAATAAGAAAATCATTTTTACTTGCATATAAATCATTATTTAAATGCATCCTTGTTTTTCCAAGGTACAGCGTGTAGGCCAACAACAGTTCACATTCTCTAGCGTCTGTTTTCATGTATTGTCATCAGCACAACATGGGCAAAAAACGTTTTTGTTTTTCTTGGAGGTGTGGGCATTATCACAACTACTCTAATACACAAGTGGTCCTGGATTGCATTGAACTACATTGTAAAACACCAAACACTCTTCAAAGTGGAGTGTTTTCCACCTACACCCCTCCTCACCTTTAAAGGGGTTGATTGGTATGGCCCCTTGTGGAGGAGTAACCTTTGTGTCAGTGCTTAGCAGGTGATAAAGAGATCCTGAAGCAGTCTGGCATTGCATCTCTTCTCAAACCAACAATGGCCATCGTGGTAGGTAAGAGCTTCTGAGTGGAAGACAAGGTGCCCTGTGAGGTCTCTGTATGAACCCCTCCTGTTTCAGAGGTCAAGGAGACAGACACGTTTTGTCAAACTGTTTTAAGTTTTTCACTAACAACTCAAAATAATTAAACCACAGTTACTTGTCTTTTGGTTAATCCCCATGTAGGGCTCTACTGACAAAGCCTGGCCAAGCATTTGCTTGCCCCAGAGTCGTAAGGGTCAATAAAACCAAAATTATATGTTGTAATATTCTGATAGAATATTCTGATATAAATAGTTAATAGTGTGGGAGTGCAGAAAAAAAAGTCCAATATCACAAGTAATAAGTCCCAAGAGCTATTAGAGTCAAATGAATAAAAGAAAAGTACCCAAATTTCATTGATGCATTAAAGTGTAAGGTAAATATAAATGTAATTGATTCAGGTGGATCAATGTGTTACTGTTTAATTCCTGCTGAACAGCCTAATATATAATTTTTATGAGCTCATGTTTACATTGTGTATCTCAACAAGTAAAGTTCCAACTTTGAGATGAATGCAAAAAAGAAAAAAAAAGGTGCAGACACTACCGAGTCATAGCACAAATAGCAGGCGTATCAGCGACTACATTCCATCTCGGGGAGGTCCTGATATTGTGCATTGAGGCTATAAACGCATATATTACTGAGACACTTCACATGAAAATGAGTCATGGTGGCTGTATTCAGTCTTACTGCTGTTTTCCAGCTGTGACAAGTTAAAATGTTTGTCATAGAAAAGGTCTGTTACAGCATGAAATGGGATCTTTTTCAATGCAATTGAAAAAACACTATAGGGCTTTACTAATCATCACAGCTCTTTGGACACATATTTTAGCACATGTTGTATAGAAGTATGTGAATCTATTAAACTGATCTTTATTTCTTTATCCAAAACAGTATCCGATTTTTTTTAAAAACACGATAGTGGAAAAAGAATGCTAACCATGAAGATAAGCAATTAGAGTAAGGTACCATTATTCAACGTTAAGCCTTTTTCAACATGAAGGAATATTTTGCTACATATGAGCCCAGTGAAAAGATGGGAAGACTTCATTTCAAATGGGTCCTCCATTCTGTGTTGGATACAAGTAATAAATCTTCAACTTTAAGGAGAAACCAAGCCAGCTAAACAGGGCATGTGGGAAAGGAGAGAAGAAGATTCGTAGACTTACACATGAATATAACACAGGGCCTCTGCAACACTAAGCTTTACCATTTAAATGCAATCTGGAAAATAAGAGGGTAAGAATGTCTTTTTCCCCCCAATGAATAGATGCCCACGTTGGCCTGAACAAGCTACAAAATATGTTACCATGGAGACCTGTCCTCCTTATAATTGAGGCAGCTTTTTGAAAGAATATAAAACATGATTCCACAGAAAACCAAGGAGTCCCAGTTTCCAAGGAGTACTTAAACACAGCATTGCTAAAGCAGAGACCCTACAGGATGCTCCCGTGGCCATTTCTTTTGTCAGTCAATGATTAAATGTAAAAATATAGGAAACAGTTTTGGATATGTTGACTTACAAGAAGCTTGGATTTTTCAAGTGAAAAGGAATGGTCAGAAATTAATATTGGAATTTTTTAAAGATGGGATGTGTGCAGATACCCCCCCCCCCAAAAAAAAAAAATAAAAAATAAAAAAAAATAAAAAAAATAAAACAACATCTAAGATTCAATTCGTTTCATCTTTATTTGTAATTCGCGACAATGTCATCTCAAGGCGCAGTTTGTCCTTGTGGTAATTTTAAGATGATTTTGAGTCACCCTTATGTACACAAATAAGACAAAGATGACACATTGCGCTGCAGTGATCAGATATCTACCAGTTACAGCAGCAGGGAATAATTCAGCATGAATCTGGGCAACAGGTAGGGGAGGGTTAAAGGGGAAAATGAAAAATGCAAAATGAAAATACAACTAAACAAAAATAAACAATACATCATAAACCAAAAGTAAAATCTGCAAAGAAGATGAAAACCCTTAGCTTGAAAGAAAAGAAAAACAGGTGAGTCTTTAGCAATGATTTAAATTGCTCCTCAGTTGGAGCGGACGTATAAATGATGTATCTTATTAACTTACAAACCAAAGAGGAATGCTGTTTAGGGGCTGTGCTCCAAAAGCTTGATCATCTTTTCCGGGCACATCAAGTAGCAATAGTAAGCATGTATAAAGCAGAGCCTGTCCATCAAGGCATTTAAATGTGAACAATATCTTAAAATCAGAATACTGCTGAACAGGAAGTCAATGGAAGCATCTTGAGAGGGGGAGAGGGGGATATGGCTTAACCCCTAACTGGATGAACCTGACGACAGAGGAGATCTGCTTGTCTGATTTGAAAGCACTGTTGAAATAAATAAAATGATTTTTCAAAGTAGAACGTTGAGTCCTATGGACAAAAGGACTGAGTGTTCAAATAAAAAAGATCCAAATGTCCCAAGACTGTAAACTCAGTCCTCCTCTTATTTAGTTTGAAGAAGTTTAAGCTCATCCATGGCTCGACCTTTTTCATACAAAATCCTCTGGAGTTAGTTTTTACTTCACCTTGTGAAGATTCTTAAACCAACATCATGTATCAAGGAGCTTCAGCTAGTGTCTACACAATGAAGTCTGACTTAGTACTTGTTAAGAGGAGTAGTTAAAATATTTTCGCTATGGTTAAAAAGCAGCAACACATTTTTTTGTAATAAAATGTATCATAAGACATAACTGAGTTGAATTTAGATTTCTGGAGCTTATTCCCCTGCGTGCCTCAAACAGACAAATAAACTACATTTTCCACGCTGCACAGGAATACAAATACTGCAAAGCAAACAGATGTTTAGGTCAGCTGTGTACTCCACAACCTCACTCTTTCATGCCTGCGCCCAATTTGGGAGCTTTGCATGTCCCAAGGTGCGTGTTCTTGGCTTTCTGACCATGACACCAGCTGTGCTGTGGGCTGGATGAGGTCCAGTGTGCATGTGTAGAGTAACCAAGCAAGATTTTGAATTGTTTGACTTGTGTGAGATGTAGGCCAGGAGGCCACCTGCCACACGGGCTTGCCCCGCGGATACCCAAAACTGCTTTTTAACTAGAAGCCAAGTCGTGGTTCTTTCATGTGGGCCTGATCTCCTTAAGACATCAGCAAATATTGAACAAGACTCAGCCCAGACTCTAGCACATCTGCTGTCATGTCGTCTCCACTGTTAGGGACCAGAAAATGGAAGGGCGAGGAAACAACAGTGAGTGTGTTGCATTAGCTTCTAAGTGTGGACAGAGAGCTGTAGTTTATACTTTGCAAACACAAATACTCAGTTTTGACGAGCTTAGGCTAACCATGTCCCTCTGTAAATAAATAAGGGGTTGTGTGAAACTGTGTGCCAGATCTGTTATGACATTTCATACGCCTCAGTCATGTTGTAGAACCCATCAGAAGTATTATGGGACTGTTTTGGACAGTTGTGTTGTAGACTTAGGCTAGATTATGGCATTATGTATATTTTCATTTGGACCTGTAAGATAACTCCAAAGTGTGCTGTATGCAAGTCGTAAAACAGACATATTGCCTGACAAATGCAAATAAACCATCAAATATACAA
The DNA here is from genome assembly GCA_028567055.1 of Leptatherina wallacei. NCBI lineage: Eukaryota > Metazoa > Chordata > Actinopteri > Atheriniformes > Atherinidae > Leptatherina > Leptatherina wallacei. The sequence continues at coordinate 23,933,866 of JAOXYM010000010.1, read as the reverse complement.
ATCAACAATAAACAGACTTGCAAAACAGACTGGTGTAGTGTGAGCAAACATTTTATAGTTTCAGTGTCGGTTTAATCTCTCTACATTGTTTCCATTTACTCAATATTTGTAGTCAGATATTTTCTGATCTCACATGGCTGGAGTTGTCTAGAGCTCCCTCCATAGAAAATTCAGGAAGGACTTAACAGTGGCATTCTTTCTCACAGCCATTGAAACTCAGCTTGTGTGACTGGTAGGACTAGTTTCACCCATCCTGGCTCATCCACCAATCACTTCCTCAAACAGGTCTTTTTCATCATAGTTAGGATGGTTGAGCTGCCTGTTGGAAAGTTCTTTTAAGGGCTAGTTGGAAACTAAATCATTGTGAAGCTCATCCAGGCTGCTCAGCAGACATCCACCAACCAGGTAATTTATTTATTTGTTTGTCTCATCTTAACAGGAAGAATCTAGAATGTGAAGTAATTTGTTAGCTTTTTGTTGGGGTTGTTTTGTTTTGTTTTTTAGATGGGAAAAGAATTTGGGACTAAACTTAGTTATTTTCTCTTTTCTGTGATTTTCTGTGATCGCATGTATATATTTTTTGTTCTGTGTAGTTCTTTATGGGGAAGAAATGTTTGTGTGTTTATTAAAAGTCAAGCAACAAGCAGCTTCTCTGTGGTCTGACGCCAAATAAGATAAGAAGTTGTTTGTGCATGTTGACAAGTCTTTAAGGGTTTAATCCTCACTACCCTCACCTTCTGTAAGGTCATAACGAACAGGTCATAATGTGCAGCTATTCTTTGAATTTTAGCAATTTAAATTGGCCATAAGATTTGAAGAACTAAACATTCGCATTTCACATCTGTTTTCCATCAAACAGATATCCTGGTATTTGCAAATGGATACAAAGAAAAAGAACTTACTGGGGAACCTGCGTGTGAAAACCAAGTTACCAAACCTCAAGAAGCCTCGTAAGAAGCCCCTTGCCAAGCAAGGAAGGAATTTGGCCCATCGCCGCAGTATTTCCGTGCCAGACCTAACGTTTGTTCCAGGTGAAGCATTTTCTACAGACAGTGCCTTGCTGTCTGGTGCCTCTGATGTCATTTTCTTTGGCATCTCTTCTGGTGTGAGTGATACTGATTCTATTGCTAGTGGCTCAACCACAGATGGATCGGTGTTCATGGACAAACTAACTGATTCAGCTGCCGATGCAGAAATTACACTCAGAGTTTCTCAGACAAATCCCCCCGCACCCGCCTTCAACAGGATGAGTGCACCTCCAGAGATTCTGAACCTTTATGAGAACGTAGATAACAAATCAAATTCAGGCACGGAGAACAAAATGAACTTCACTCAAGAAGGCCTCTATGCACAAGTGGATAAAAAAGCCAAGAGAAATTTACCAAAACTTTGTTTGGAACCTAATCTTGAACGAAGAAATGCTATTACCAGCATGCAAAGACTTGACCGTGAGGAGAGAATGAGTCTGTCTGGTGATGGCGCCGCAACAGACTGGGTGCTTTCAGGAAATGGTGCTATGGCCCTGAACAGAGCATATTCCCTGGGGGATGAAATGAATGCTTACAAGGAAAAGAGAACCTTACTGCTCGAGCAGAAAAAACCTTCGTTTGAAAAAGGAACTCCACCAGCAATCAGAGAAAACGCCTCTACAGATCGGATGTCTCTTTTAGATACTCCTTTGGAGAGTGCAGATGGTACCTCCGTGGATTCTCCATGCGGTACTCCCAATGAGGAGCAAGTTAACACACCCTGGTCAACAGAATGGGAAGAAGAGCAGGAACCCAGCTCTCCTCTGCTGATGAGAGAGCTATCCATGGATGAAGGTCTGCTAGATTTTGGCCAGGTTGACGAATGCCTGGATGAGGTCAGTTTTCATATGTATGCAACTACAGTTCACATTTAGTCAAAACATCTCTGTTTGTTGAAGAGTCAGTACTATGACACATGAGATATGAAATATATTTTTAAAAAGGGAAATAATACTAATAAAGAAGTCCAAACCAAATAAAGGAAATATTTCAATATGTTCGTTAACAAGAGGATGAACGCAGTTATAAAGATTCACATAGAACACCTCAGCTGCGATAATAATAACAAAAGTATTGCAAAATATTGATGAAACACAACGTAATACAGACCAACGCTGACCATTTTTACTTAAATATTTAACTGTCAAGTACTGTGGCTTGCTTTGTTCCCCTCAGATATGTTAATACACATAAAATATACCTTCATTTTCTCAGAGTAACATTCTCATTATAATATTGCACACTTTGTAGTGTTTGTGACGGTAATGGTTTGGTCTACTGGTGCAACAGGATGTACCAGAAGTGTCCTCAGCAGATCAGTCTTCAGTGCAGTGACAAACTGGGATTTGCCTCAATTGTGCCCTGGGGTATAGTTGAAACCAAGACTGCCACATCCTCTTTGCTCTAGATGTCTTCTAGATATGGAATGGGAGCCATTTAAGAACCTGTGTTACAAGTCAGCGCTACAACGTCAGATGAATAGCTACACAAAAAGAACACATACAAGCAGATAAAATCTTCCTTTGTCTTGCATTTTGGACTTTTTAAAAAATGCAGCTGGTAGTGTTTATACACATGAAGGCAGCGCTGAAAAAGATCATATAAGGTCATTAGGAATACACACACGGATTATGAAAGGTTTAGATTTAAGCCACTATAGTACATATCTCACCTCAGTTTGCTCTCTCCTCTGTTGTCTTAATGATATTCAATAAAGTACCACAATAATTTTTTTTAAATTTAGATGTCTTCAGAAGCGTGTGATCTCTTCGATGAAAATGCAATAGATCCTCTTGGAAGCACAGTGAGTATTTATTGAACTGCTGTGCCCCATAAAGTGATTCAGGCTTCTAAATGTGAATGGCTCTCCACAGGAGATTCTGACCCCTGGCTTGGATGTCCCGACACCTAGCCCATTGCAGAGGTACCTCTTGAACATCAATCTAAAGCAGGGAAAGAACCTGGTTATCAGAGACAAGCGCTCTGGTAAGTCTGCAACAGGCAGAGGACCCACATCAGGTCCAGACTCTTTACAACCTGTTATATTAGCTCTTAGGAAAAGTCACTCTTTAGAAACTCACATCAAATCCTTCATGTATTCTTTTAACTGTGAGTTCTTTCAAGCACTTAGCTGGATACAGAATTCAGCTCCTTGTGTGTTGGATTTTAGTCACAGCTTAAGGGTGAGTTCTTATTGAAACACTGCATGCACACAAAGTGTGTGCATTTTGTCAGTCTTGAGCCACAAGACAATGGCCAACTGCAAACTGGAAACGTGTTAATGTGTAAGAAGAAAAGATGGGGTGGGTTCAGTGGATACTTTTGTTTTCCTTTGACGATGACATCTTTTCTCAAGTGATGTAAGAAGAGAAAGAATGCGGTTAGACCCGAATGACAAAAAACAGACTGTGATAAACAAGAAACTTCAGTTCAAGAAGCAACACTCTGTACATGAAATATTCACGTAAACAACTATTACAGATAGATTTTAATGTAAAAAGACGTGATTTTTGTGTCATATTTAAAAAAAATATTTTTCATCTATCATAACTTATTTTTTTTGTTTTACAGACATGTTAATTTCTTTTCATTTCTATGCAGGAATGTTTACGTGCAATGTCTCATAATGATCATAAAATTTACCGTTTAAATCCATACAGTCATTAAACAATTAAAATACAAAAATTTGTCCTAAACTTCAAGACATTGTGTATTATAAAAGAAAAAAGAGTGTATTTGAACAAGTGATTCTGTAACTCCCGGGTATTTTGAGAATGAATTTCTTATAAACAATGATATTCATCTGTAAGGGAGAAAGACATTAAAGATTTAGCAAGTGTCGAGTGCAATTTTCAGCACAGTACTGATTCTTCCCAGAGGAGCAGGTGTATGGAAATGTTTACTTTGGTAAAGCAGCAACATCAAGTGGCCAAAAAAGGGGATTACAGCATTGGGAGAAAATTAATGTGTGGTCTCTCTAAATATGACATATTACCGCCAAATATTCAATTCAAAGTGAAAAGAAAAAAAAAGGGAGTAAAATGGCCTTTGAGGAACGATATTTTAATATAAGGGCATAACTGCGATATGATAAACCCAGAGGCTACTCTGGGTTTTCAACCAATAATCTATTTTGCTGTATCTCCTTTAGCTTTGAGAATCACCTTAGGACATGTTCATGGAATTAAACAGTTATTTCTCCTGCCTGGTTGCCAAATTCTCACCAGGCACAGTGCCCTCTGCTAGTTGAGACCTTACTTTCCCTGACAAGATGGCACCACGATGATGCAATGCCCACACACGCCCCCTGTCCCTCCACTGTTTGCCCAACAATCAACACAGTGCCAAAGGCCCACCAATGGCATACACTGTCATTACATATTCTGAAAGGGACCACACCACCAGCCACCGCTCCATGGTTTTTGTTCTCTTTTTTTCTGCCCCCCCCCCATTAATTTCTATCGTCACCATTCTCAGCCATGCCAGAGCTTTTCTCCTCGCTAGCTGCCACATTCTCCTCCTGTCAAGTTGCCTGGAGGTTTCCCTGTCACAGGCTGGCAGGGTGGAGCTGCTGTGGGTCCTGCCTGCCTTTGCGAGATGTTCATTTGGAGTGGGGAGCTGACAGTCCTGACAGCCCATCCCCACAGGGCCTTTGTCATGTGATTCAAGCCTCCCTGCAGGCTCTCTCAAGCACCCCTTTATTCCCCTATACAAATGAAGGCATGGGGCTGGCTTTCATTTTTTGGCCAATCTGCGTGCAATTGCAGAAACAAAGAAGTCCCACTCCCCCACCCAACTCGCAGACAGACTTTTTTAACAGGCTTGGGAGATTAACACTGGTTGCTTCTAGATTTTGGTTGCCGGTTGCCTCATGCTGGCGAGTGTTTCCACTCTCTCACAATTAACAGCTACATTCTTGTTTTTGCCATGTGTGGGGTGGTCCTCCTCCTCACATATTACAGTCTCTCACACAATCAGTATGGGGGAAGGGTGTGTACGTGCGTTGTTTATGTCCATGTGTGTTTTAATACACACTGTACATTTTCATATTGAAAATATGTCTCACAAAAGTTATAATTGGCATCAAAATATTGTCATCGCAGTGGTTTTACATTAATTAAACTCTAAAGATGACGGCCATCCTGTATTACAAAACACACTATTACAATTTGCTCTTTTTTTATCTGGATCATTTCAGGTACAAGTGATCCCTATGTCAAGTTCAAACTTGAAGGAAAGCAATTCTATAAAAGCAAAGTGATTTATAAAAATCTGAATCCTCACTGGAACGAGTCATTCTCGCTTGCTCTTCGAGACAGGGAGCATGTTGTGGATGTTCGGGTGAGCAGTCTTTGCCTAATATAACTTCTTAAACTTGTAGGAGTTTAACAATGTATGACATGTGATGAAGTGTTCTGATAAAAATGCAGGTTTATGACAAAAACCGCACCGCTGATGACTTCATGGGTTCCAGCACTATTTCACTGAAAAACCTGGAATTGCACAAGTGAGTTGTAGATAGATATTTGTATAGTTTTAATGTTTGGGAATACAACGTTGTCATAAAAATTCCCATATTTTGTATTCAGTTTTAATTTCCTGTCCACAGAACCTATGAAATGGAGTTGCGTCTTTATGATCCTAAAAGCAAAGAGGACGACATGGGAGTTGTTCTCGTTGATGTCTGTCTAATGTTCAGAGATGCAACTATCAAAAGAGGCCATGTAAGAATATTTCTAGTTTGAAAATTTGTGCCTGAATGAAATTCTTTGTGCTTCATCTTATTCTAAAAGTTGTGTTTTAATTCTTTCTTTTTTTTGTCTTTTTATCTGTAGAGATTTTTTCCAAGAAAGAACAAGGTATGGATTATGGAATTGTCACATTTAATTCAAAATCCCACATTTTATCCAGAATGCTACTGGTGTCCTTTCATTTATTTAACAGCACTCTCAGTTAACATGATCCACAGCACTAGGGGGCAGTAGCTCACTGTGTAATGGTGCAACAAAGAATACAACAGTGTTATCTGGACTCAGGTTTTTGTGTGTAACCTTGTTTTCAGTACTAACTGTCTTCTCTGGATTTATCGCTATCCTTTTAGCAATGTATATTAATTTTATCACTACCATATGTTATAAACAAAACAAAATATATAGATTTAATGAGTACTATAGCATAATATTTGATTTTGTAGTAATCAAACTTCTACTTCCCCTCAAGTGGTTTTCAATATATTGCAGCTGTAATTAGATTCAGAGTGAAATTGGAGGGTTGCTGCTTGGGACTCACACTGCAGCGAGTGGGTTTCTATTCACACCTATGCTGCCACTACATCTGCCACTGTTCAGTCTCTTGATGGTCCAGAAGACAATCTCAATTTGAAATTAGATGACAAAGGAATGAATGCCATTTTCATACACACTGTAGGTTATCCGCTGCAGATGGTTAAAGATACTCAAAGGGAGACAGAAATGTGTGGTGGGACTATACACAATGTTCTGCCTCTTAAATCACAGTGCTAATTTAACAATGTAACAATGCAATTTTCTTCCCATTTCATTTTTGACAAACGTACAATATCTTATTGCATTTAACACCTATCCTGGAAGTGCCGAATACTCAGCTCTTACAGCTCTACTCCCCCCTCTGTCAGAACATCGTTTTCTCCCTCTGTGATACCACCACTGAGACAGGGAATGGCAAGTGCCTAAGTAAAACTCTGCTGTGTGATGGTGTTTCAAACAGGAGGGGGCGTATGGGAGAAGCGGAAGGGGGGCCTCTGCTGTTTGAGGCATGTTGCCAGTGTGGGATGCCTAAGATCGGCAAGGCTGATAATTCCCAGGCATAGTGGGCAATAACCCAGATGTTAGGATGTAATATCACAGCTGTGGATGGACAGTGCTGAGGTACCAGCCAAATGGACCTGGGTCTGAGCTCATCATGCTTGTCCCCATGCTGTCCCACCATATGGAAGCAATCGCACAGCCCTTTTAGGACCAGGAATAGATTCTCTTTAGGGGCCACTTACAGTTAAGTGGAATTGTTTTATTGGCTGCTGAGATAGAAATGTGTCCAAGATAAACACTTGGGATGACTTGGCTGAGGCCTGTTTTATATCGCTCCCCTTCTCCCTCTGTTCCTCTTCTTTTGAAGGGGCTGATATTTATAGGGCTGTGCCTGTGGTATTCCATGTTAATTCAGGTCCCTGAGATGTGCTTTGATCCCCTTCGGATTGGGTGGCAATGTGGGTTGTGACCCCGTAGTGATGAGGAGGGGCCGGAGTAGCAGGGGAGTTGCACTGAGGCTGTTTGAAGCGGCGTCGCCAGGGCAGCCGAAGGAGCTGGGCAATCAAAGAAGCTAGAGCAGATTACGCTCCTGCTCTTTAATTACAGTCAGCCCTACACAACCTCTGTGCTGTTTGTTTTTACAGCCCTGGCCTATCACCGCATGGCCTCATGGGAACTCGAACATGGAAACATATCAAGGCCTCTTCTCCTCTCACTCCCTCTGTGGCACACAGAGAAGTGGATTATTTGCTAGGCTGTCCTTTATTTCCTAAGAGTTCCTAAAAGCACAGTATCACGGTTCATTTTCTAGCTGCACTTTAGCAGATAAAAATGTTATTTTGCTGGTTAAATTGAAAGTAGATGAATTGGCCAACATGAAGTAAACTCTAATGCTGGCCATACATATTGCATGTATGCATAATTTGCTGATGAGAGAGCTGTGCGGTTTGCATCATTACTCACTGCTGCCTGCTGTCTCTGGTGCAGTATGCCAAGTGTCCTGCCTCCCCACACTCAGTCTGGGAGCCAGTGATGAGTGGGACTGTCACAGCCAGGGACATCTGGCTGCTTGCTGACGTCCCTCTCTTTCCAGGAGCCTCCATGGTGTGGCTTGCCTGTCAGGAGAGATGTGCTAATGTGCTCCAACAGAGCTGCCCCGTATAGTGTAAACCTTTGTCCTACTTTCGTGCAATATGTGAACATGATGAGGTGTTAGACTGAGGCAGGAGCAGGTAAAAGGGAGGGAGAGTACAAAGCTTCGGTGCAAGGTGCTTTGAAGTAGAAAAAGAAGCTGTAACTGTCTGTGTGCATCTTTGCCCTGCTGCAGAACCAGGCCACACCGTCTCGCCCGGCTGATACGCAAAAGAATCAGCTGAAGAATAAGATGTGGACCGGGGTGCTCCATATCACCTTGGTGGAGGGACAGGACCTGCCACAGTATGGCCATGGTGACATTTACGTCCGCTTTCGCCTTGGAGATCAGAAATACAAAAGCAAGGTTGGACCTGTTTTTTTTTAAAAGTCTTTTCACACTTCTCCTACTCTTCCTTTTCTCATACTTCTCTGTATTTTTAATGCCTGCTCTTTATAGTTTAACTTTCTTCCAGCTCCTATCTCTTACTTCCCAGCTTTTCTCTCCCAGCAGGTGCCTGTCAGTGACTCACCTCCACCTTGGCTCACTGGGCTATGGCAGAGGCAGCTCATTAGACTGGGCAAGGCTGCCACTCACTTCTCAGTGTGCTGCAGGTGCCGGGCTTCATTGCCTTCATTTACATACCCAGCATGCCCTGCTCATCTACCTGTACTTGTTGGCCTCCCCCTGATGATTCGATGGTGCACTTGTCTTGTGTTGTCGTGTCATTTCTTTGTAAACCACTCTGCTTTCCTCTCTGCTTGTTTGTTTGTTGAACAAAGCTGATTCTAATTGGAAGCTGTCAGTGTTTACAATCCCAGAGTGGCAACTGAGGTGTACACATACTGTACAAGCACACACAAATGGATGCACATACACATGACACACCACTCTTTCTCTTCTCCTGCTTCCTTCTGCTTGGGCTGAACAAAGGCTTAATCCACATGTCATCCAGGAGCTATTCAGTGTCGTAATGCATTAAACCTGACATTTCATCAAAGTGTACCTTTATATGTGTTGCCATGTTACTGTATGAGCTGAATTTGTGTCTTTGCTGCCCCTAGAACCTTTGCGTTCAAGCGAATCCTCAGTGGAGAGAGCAGTTTGACTTCAATCAATTTGAAGATAACCAGGAACCTCTTCAGGTGGAGGTGTTCTTAAAGAGAGGAAGGAAAGGAGAAGAATCGTGGGGGATGTGAGTATTTCTTGATGGCTAATTTTACTCATATTGGTTAAACTATAGAACTAGTTAAGCGTATGTTTCAATGGGCCAATTTTCTTCTTGTATCACAGGTTTGAGGTTGACTTGTCAAGGCTTCCTGTTAATGAGAGACAGTTTTACACACATGTACTGGACCCAGGGAAAGGAAGGCTGGTGTTCCTGGTCACCCTGAGAACCTGCTGGGGGGTGTCCATCTCTGACATTGAAAATGCTGCCTTGTCAAATAACGAAAAGAGGAACACAGTGATTGAGAAATTCGTAGGTTTAAAAAATTTTTTTTTAACATATTTATTTGCTTTAGTGTTTTTTTAGTCCTAGTTATGCCAAAAAAAAGGTGTTTTAACCCTATTTGTTTCTTCTAGAGTTTAAGAAACTCCCACAGGTCTTTACGAGACGTTGGCTTCCTTCAAGTCAATGTTATAAGAGCAAATGATCTTCCTGCTACTGACCTCAATGGTAATGTGACAATAAGTTTTTCAATTAACCCCTCACGCCCTTTTTTGTTTATTTTTTTTTTTACATTGAATAACAACAAATCTCTATTATTTGCAGGAAAAAGCAACCCCTTGTGTGTTATTGAGCTCGGGAACTGCAAACTTCGAACTGACACAGCCTACAAGACCCTCAACCCTGAGTGGAACAAAGCCTTTACATTGTAAGGAGACTTCTGAAAAAAAGATGTTAAATTTCCTTTTTTGTTAGATTAATTGTTTGAATCTTATCTATAGCCCAATTAAGGACATTAACGATGTGATCGAGTTGTCTGTCTTTGATGAAAATGGAGAGAAATCGTCCAACTTTCTGGGAAAAGTGGCCATTCCTTTACTGAGTGTAAGTTTGTTTATTGCAATTTTTCACATCTGCTGAAATATCTTATACAAAATATAATTCAGTTCAAAATTTGTAATTAAGCATATACTGTATATTTACATTTTTAAAGGTTAAGAATGGCCAGCAGATATGTCTGTTCTTGAAGAAAGAAGACATGGGAAGAGCTTCTAAAGGAACCATTACACTGGTGCTGGAGGTCATCTACAACCAAGTAAAGATAAAACTGAAGTTTAAATGGGTGATGACATTCTGATTTATATATTGTTAAGTAAAAGAATATTCAAACGGGAGTGTCAATCTTCTCTGTCTTTTTTTCAGGTCAGAGCTGGCATCAGAACCTTCCAACCGAAGGAGGCAAAATTAATAGAGGAAAATCCAAAGTTCAACAAAAAGGTGATCTCTTTTAGAAGCATGAAAAAAGCCTGCCAGAAGGTTTGCCTTAGTTTCCACTAACAAAGTTGCCATAGAAAATCTTAACACGGTCAAGCTTTTAATTGCTCATGGTCAAACTATTTTGTTTAATTGGCTTTAACCTCAGGAGTAGCAAGCGAAGGATTGTAAAGCTGATTTAACCTCATTGCAAAGCCATAAACATTATGTCCAGCATCAAACGAGACTAACTCTAACAGTATTTTGTTGCAATTATTTTCCATTAGGTTCTCGCCAGGAATATATATCGGGTTAGAAAAATCAGCACAGCAGTTCTGTACACGTTACAGTACATTAAAAGCTGTTTTCAGTGGGAGAGCACGCAACGGAGTCTAATAGCCTTTCTGGTAAGTCATTGCCTCACATTAATGAACTCTCTTTAAGCCTTGGGGCGAACAAGTTTTGTCCCATTTCACTGCAGCCCAGTTTTAACTCTTATTTTGTATGAATGAGATGTTGAGGAAAACCTATGGTTTAACCATTTTCTCATTCTGCTAGCCCTTTTCCCAAGAAAAAACCCCAAAACAATGGCTGCCTTATGTCTTTATCCCACGAGTATGCAATGGATGTGATTTATCCTTTGAATCAAACCCCACTTGGCTTTCCTTCTGTTCTGATGACATTAGAGTGCATTTGAAAGGGTGGGGTTTTGGCGTTTGTACATCTGACTTCTTAGCAAAGCCTCCTAACCCAGGGGATGGTGTAAGGAGGATCACAGTTTCAGCTTCCTTGGGTGGAGTAGTGACAGTTTGCCTCTGAGAGTTGAACCTTGTTTAAATGTCTCTGTTTAGCTGTTTTTAATGAGGGTATGTGATCTTAGCTCCTAAGCTTAAATAATCTTAAAACACCTAGTGAATCTCCCACAGCACAGCACATGTAATGTCATGATTAAGAGTGTACACTTGCCATGAAAGCCCTGCCAGCGCTGTGTCAGGGTGAGGAAACGGTCACAGACAGGGTGTGTGAAGAACTCTCCTTTCACTGCCTTTCTTCTGTCTGCTCCGTCTCAGGATGACATGCAATTCATACCTGGTGTATTCTATAAGCCCTTCTCACTGATCCCGAGGTGCAAATCCCTCCAGGCAATGGCCAAGCTCAGTGTATCACAGCCTTTAGAAGAAACGCGGCATGCAGACAGACGGGTGGACACACAGACAGGAGGACAGAGAACAATACAGGCAATTGTTTAAGGATAGAGTGGGAGGCAGGCTACTATCTGGGAAAGAAAGTTGGAGCACAGAAAGAGTAAGACAGTTCAGATAGAGAGAGACTTGGAGGCAGACGGCAGGGATGGATACAGGCAGGAGAGCAGGAGGATAGGCAGGCTGACAGGTGACAGGTCAGCAGGATAGGGCCTTCCTCCTCCACCTATAATTAGATCCTCCGCGGGCGATGGGAGTGTGTGCTGATACACTAATCTTTCATTTCCACTTCTACTCCACCTGCTGTTCAGGAGTAAAGCACACAAACACAGATTTTAAAATGAAGGGGGAAAAAAAGACTTATTCCTGCTATCTTCATTATAGTTCCAGTTGTGAAGAAAGTAGTTCTTATGAATTTGACTGCAGCTCATCAGTTTCAGACGCTAACACACTGGTTGATGCGCTTAAAAGCAGAAAGTAAGAGAGAAGTCGGAGTACGCCTTTGTCTGTGATGAGGAGTGCTTCAAACACTCCCAGTGTCGAAGGTGATTGGTGAGAATTGCCCAGAGTGAATCTGGCACTGTTATTCATCACCCACTCATCAGCAGAGTTAAAGTTCAGAAAGTGAAAAGTTCCTCTTTTTTTCAATGATTTATTTCATCCGCAACAAGCACAATGAAACATGCAAATCAGATATAAATATTGCAATAGAATATATACTACCCTCTGATAGTCAGTGAGGGCAAAAACAAGGTCTTGACTGACTGTCATTACAAGTCTAGTGCCATGCCACTATCTACACTCGTGCCCCTGCCCACTCCAAGGGCGTCCACCGTACGCTCTCTTCTCCTCCTCCAAGTCATCATTTCCAATTAAGTTAGTGTTTGGAGCTGTCTAAAGCAGCATGCCACCATGTGCTCTAATGAAAGCAGCTCCCACTCCTATCTTTATATCTTTAGGCAGTGGTAATAAGGTAACTGATTCAGACATTGACAGATGGCCTCTGCTTGCCTCTCAGATGTGCATAATTATACCACGAGTGTATGCTCTTTTCCACAGTGGCAGGCAGTGCAGGGTTTCTCAGAGTAGGAAACACTGCAGTGGTGGGTCTAGCTTTAATATACATTACGATACATTATTTATCATGCAAGCAGGCCAGTCCAACCCTTTTACACTATATATACATCCTGTAATACATTATCACTGCTGTGGTTTTTCTTGGGACTGTGGGATGGACACGTAGTGCTTTACCAGGAATACTTAGCCATTATATCACTCAGCACCACAGGCAAATTTTCTGACCTCCACACAGCATGTAGTGTACATTGCTATCCTGCTTCTGCAGATTCTTGTATGCATTATGAAGTGGTTTTTAGGGTGTAAAGTGTTAGAATTTTTGCATGAGGGATCACTGCATTAGTTTATGTCAAGTGGATTTTTTATGTATAAATATCAAGATGAATCCCGTGAAATCCGTGGCGGAATCAGAAAGCTGCACTTTGGTTTTATACAACAGCAATGTGGTTTTTTTTGTTTTTAAATGGAAAAAAAACTGCAGTATTGGTACTGTTTGTGGGTGCAGGAAGTCTCACAACTGTGCAAATTCATCAGCGCAGTCCATGTTGCTTGAAGTTGCCTTTGAGTTTGGGTTGCAGTTTTAAAATAGTCTTTCTAATTAGAAAAAAACCTAAAAAAAAATACAAACATCTTAAAGTTCTGGCAAATCCTCATAAACATTTTCGTCAGTGAACGGAAACACAAATTTGGATTTATTTATTTTTTTGCTGCTCTTGTTTATGCTGCAGTAATGAGCTGAGGATCTGCACTTTTCAAGACTTTGACAACGGCATGTTTCTTTCAGCGAGAGAGAGAAAAATGTGACAGCTAAAATCTTCATAAAATAACTGCCGTTAGATGTGCTTTTCACTAAGACTGAGCGAGATGAATGCGCTATACATCAGCTGTGACTGCAGAGGGGTCACCCAGAGTTCCTTTCTGCACACAAACTCACCACCTGTAGATGGAGCTACAGCACTGCTAGAAACATAAGCCAAGGCGCTAAAGAGATCAGGTCAGTTTCTTCTCCCAACAGGAGCCATTCGTGGGAACAACTTGGAGTAAAATCCTCTGTTCTGTTCATTAGATCGGGAGACATAAGTTTCTTTCCTCCAAAAAAAAGAGATGACAACAGGCAGAACAAAGGTGTAATAGCCCAACAAATGAACCTTTTTCAGAAGTTTATATTTGAAAACAATTTTGATTTAGATAAAATAAATGACAGGGAACACAAGAAAAAGGATCATTTGCAGATGAAAGCTGATTTTGAGCTTTGCTGTCATTAGAGAGCTTAAGATATTTAACTAGAATTAATATTCTAACATATGAGGAACCTCATCTTTCAGAACTTAGACAAGAAAGCAACCTGTACATCTTTTGTGAGTATTTGAACCATTTTTCTTTTTGACACTGCCAGATAGCAACTGGTTTAGACAACATTTGACAGCCTGTGAAATGCTGATTGCCTCACATCACACACTGTAAAGATGGCATTTGATGCATGTTTGATGCGGTGCAGCTGTAAACACGCTTGGCAGCTGCAATGGGGTTTTTTTTAGGGGGGGGGGGGGGCTGATAGAATCATCGTCTCCCAAGATGAGGGCAGGACAGGGTCAGATCTGGCTCCAGAGGTCTTGGGAGACCACCTGTGTAGAGCCACAGCAGTCGGGGCCATTAACCAGAACACCAGCCGGCCAAGATCAAGGCCATAATCAGAGTCGTCATAATTGTTCTTGTTAACACTGTCCCTGAAAATGAGATGCTTTGTGAGTCTTGGATCTGTTCTTTTGTGGTTTACTGCATTGCAGCGTGGCTGAGCTTTTGTGAGAACAGCAAGAGGACTGTGCGAGCCTGTGAATCGTCTCCTTGTTTCTGCTTTGCATCTGTTTTCTCTCTGTTTGAAAAAGTTGGAGACCTTAAAGGAGTGGGTTTCTTCAGTCTCATGGGGGTTACACTCGCCATCTCCATGGCTGTGGGAGTTCTCACAGACTGTGCAGTGGGAATGTGTTTAGTAGGGGAAAAAAATGAAATGGCTGTGTGCGGTTGTTTTAGTATGAGATGTATTAATTATTAAATGATAGTCTGTGACTACATGCGAACTGCTCAACAGTGCATCCTGATTTAAAACAGTATTGTTATTTAGCCACCCTCACATGGCTGACAGCTCTTGAGGGTGGCTGAATAGAGTGTGCAACCTTGGAACATGTCACCCTATTAATGGAATAAATGAGTTTTCTCTAATATTCTAATAATAATGGCTATTGTATTTTTCACATCTTTACATGTTTTAAGACATTTATAACCACAAAATATTTTTTTAAGCCAGATTTATTATCTCAATTTTTATTTCACCCTAAAAACATCATAGATGAACTTTTAGGTATAGATAAGGAAAGGTGTTGATTTGTCTGTGCCTGTGTTGTACTTTGTTTTGTATTCTAGATGTTTTCAGCCGAGTTGAAGTATGCTCTCTGTTTGACCTCGCTGTGTGTGGCGTATCATAATGACTGCCTTTAACATACTCACCACCTTCCTGCTCACAGAGGACACCTCGCTCCGTGCAGCTGAGGCAGCGACCTGTCCACCTCTGTGTGTGGCTGTTTCAAGGCCGGTCTTGGCCCCGACGCGTTAACGTGTGTGAGCTGAGTTGACAGCAAGAGAGAGTCCATGCCACTCCCCCCCCCCCTCCCCAAACACACACACACACCCACCCACCCCCTCAACTCCCCACCTCCTCAGGGGAAAAGGCTCGCATGGCAGATCTGTCACCCAGGAGGTCGCTCAGTGTTAACGCTCCCGACACGGATTAAACACTAGTGGCCAGTGCCGGACTGTGGGGTCAGTGTAGCCACCACTGACAGGCACCACAGGGCCCCCACTGACTGCCCTGCTCCAGCCTCACGCTCGCGTTACTCATGTGTCAGACAGGCAGGGAGACAACAGCCAGAGCTGGCCCTGTGAGCAAATACTAATGCTTTGCCTCATACAGCTGCTCTTCCTTAGTGATTCAATAACTATTACATGGGAAAGTGCAGGAACACTTAGAAGTTTTATCCTTAGCTTATCTTTCCTTTGACAACCTTTTTTTTTTATTTTACAACTTTGGTAAACACAGATTTGATAGAGGAATGAAATTGCTAATAAAGTAGGAATTTATCATTAAGCTATTTACTATATTGTTCAGAATAATTCAAAATGAAAGTAAAAAGTAATCATAATTTAAAAACTTTGGCAGACCATTTTAAAATAAGTACTTATTTGTTTTAAAAATATATATATTTGTTGTATCACACTAAATATCAGCTGAAGAGGTGCTTCTCTCTTTCACCCCCTCTTCTTTTCTCCGTGTCTCTAGTTGATAAGACTTGAGCTGAGTGTATGTGAAATATTTATTCAGTGTTAGCCCAGAGCACTGTGGCTGCCCACACACTCTACCTGCCCTGGAGAGAAATCTTATCTGTGCTTCCTCTGGCTCCGACACCCCCTGAAAGCCTGTCCCCACACTGGCCTGAGCTCAACACAAATTACATGTCTCATTGGTCTGCATTTACAGCTACTTTAAAACCTGCCGCTTCTGTCCCCAGCATCAACCCCTCCATCATCCCGACTGTGTCAGCTTGAACAAAAAAAAAGAAAAAAAAAGGACCTGCCTGATTTGAGTCTGTTTGGGCTTTGATTCATAATTAGTCTATGTATTTTTTTTTACTCACTTTAAATGAGAAGTCAGATGAATTCATTTTGCTGCTGTTGATTTAATCACAGTACAAGCTTTTTTAGACGTGTATTTTCTTCATATTTCGATATATCATGTTTTGCTCATACATGCACTGATCCTTTTCTTATTTTTCTTTTTGCTCTTCTCACACACAGACAACCACACACATGCAGACACAAACCCTGCAGCCTATAGTCAGTCTTAAACTCTTTCAGTACATGTTCACATAATCTGGCATCCGTCCACAGCCCTCATGACTGACCCTCATAATGCTGGCTGGCACTCTTCTCGCTTTGTTTAGCTTTCCAAGTGGAGTGCAACTGAAGAGAAGTAGTGAAGATAGAGCCAAGATTAAATCTTCCGTGTGTTTTGTCGGTGCATAGTTTAAAAATAAGGGTATTTTTGATATGTACCAGATTTCAAAAAATATATTTAAATAATTTTTTTTTTACAAACAGTAATGATACTGGATGGCCCCATGTGCTGTGACATTACACTAATTTGGTTAATCAACAATATTATTTGTGTTATGTTGCTATGATGCCTGTATTTATAGCCCCTTGTCTACTGTTGTGTAAATGGAGAAGATTTGGCAGCCTTGGAGTCTGGTGGTACGTTTGCCAGTCAGTTGTTAAGGTTGGAAGATTGGGCCACCCCCTGTTAATCAATTTACAGAATGGTAAAAACTTTTATAGAAGGTGTCTCTGTCCCTTTGTTCCTGCTACGATCCCTTCTCCCTCCAGGGAGTGTGTGGGTGGTGGGAGCTGCCATGCTTGCTCAGCTTTAAGTTATTTTATTCACACTTTTAATCGCTGAGTGCTTTATTATTAGGTGCTGGATTCTGCTGGCCAGGGGATCTGCATGAGAAGGCGCAGAATGCATTTAGTGGAATCATATTAATGGCACCATAAAACAAAACTGTCAGGCTGTTCTTAACCCTCCTGGCAGAATGGCTCTGCCCAGGGTTGCCCCCTTCTCCAAGCGCTTACAGGTGGCTAAGGAGAGTGCATCTCCATCATCTACTCCACCGTGTGCTAATAGTTTTATTAATTCATTCTTTTTTTCCCCTCCCTAGGCGCCCTGTGCATAATCATACAGACATTTTTCAGCTAAATGGTGTTTGTCAAGGGAGGTTTCCTACATTAGAGCTCCTTCTCCCAGACACACATACCAACACTTGTTCAATTACACGTAGCTTGTTATCCAATTTTGCTGTATGCAAACCTAAATATACAGGCATGTTATTCTTTATTGCCTTCCTTGCTTTTGCTTGTGGCTTTATGTCATTTTTAGTTAAAGAAATTACTGGGAAACACATTTGCATGACTTTAGACTGAAAAAAATTCACAGCTTCACTTGATGTCCGTGGAGCCCATCAAGGATGACAATTATTTTTGTTCATATGTACACTTAAAAGTTGCAGTTTGTCCACTGATTCTTTTTTCACTCAGTTACTTCCAAACAAAACATAAAGTACTCAGGGAGGGATTATCCGTGTCTCCATTTCATAGAAACTCTGTAGAAAATGATGAGACAGGTGGAAGGTATAGTCTTGCTTCTTCTCATTACTGTGCTATATCTGAAGGCAAAGTATCACCTGAGTGAAGGAATCCAAGAGGTTTTCCCAGATTTTTTTTGGTTTTTTTGTTTGGTTAAAAAAACATGTAAATCCCAAACACATGGTTTGACATACCATGAGGGAGGAATTGAGAGGATATTTCTGACAGTTTTGGTTTATACCCTCATTTAAGCTCCCAGTTTAGACTCAAAGCATTGTATTTCTGAAGGCTTTTATCTTGTCCACTGAGCCAGAATGCAGTGAGTAGAAATTTGCATTAGTGGGCGATTATGAATACCTGTGACAGATTCTCTCTGCTGGCTCCCTGGGTGGAAATGAATTGGCTCCCTCTGTTGACTTGCACAGGAAGACAGAGACCAAGCAATTAGACTTTAGTGGTTAATGTAGCAGCTTTCGCAGGGAGGGCATGGGGGTTCAACATTCCTGCTGGGCTCATGTCAGTATCCAGGCACATTTTCCCCCTTTTCTTTTTCCTGTTTTTATGAGTGTACTGGGAATATGACAAGCTACCTGTCCACCAGCCAACAGAATTCCTCTGGGGTGAAGGGAGAGTCGCTTTACAATTGCCTCATGGGATCTGAGGTGACAACACACGCAAGTTATTCATAACAGAGGAGATGTACAGCAGCTATCTGCGCATCATGCATATTCATTGTTTACCTTTTTTTTTTTTTGTTCCTCGGCAGCTCTAGTTTCTTGCTGTTTACGTAATTCAAATGAGCTCTTATTAACTGCAACATATTGTTCCTACTGTTTGTTTTGTTGCATCTTGGTGATCCCGCTGTGTTCTTCCTTGACACTTCAACTCTCCCACCCTTTCCCAGGTTGTTCTGAGGGATCATAAGCAGTACAGTGGTGAAGCCTAGGGCACTGTGCCAGTGTGTTGTCTGCATTACTCACCATACACATATCCCTGGTGGCTGTTTGAACCTGGGCCTGGTGTGGTGGTAGGTAGACTGGCCCCCCAGAGCAACATGCATTGACTCTGCACGGTTGCTATGACAGGAGCAGTCTGCTGTTTTACAGGCCTGCTATTGGGGCCTGAAGGCCTTAGAGCTTCACATCCTGTCTCAGACTTAACTGGAACATATTGTTTGTACTCTAAGCAGCCTGAAGCTCTTTAAGGCTGGATTACACTGTGCCACTACGGTGTGGGCTTAACACAGCATTACTGTATATCTACTGTTTGAAATTAACTTTGAATGAATTATTTATCAAATAATTCCTCTGTACATGAAATAGGAAAAAAAAACAACGTTTGTGCAAGATATCAGTCGTAAATAAAACTGGACCATATGTTGGGGGTATATTGGCACGTCTTCACACTAGAATAGATTTTAAGATTTAACTTGCTATGAGGGAGAAACATTATTCCATTCCTGTCAACCCGCTGGTGTGATCTTCCTCACACATTCCTGATAATTTCAGTTGGAGACAGACTCATTAGGCTGTCACTAAATGGGTTTAAATGCAGCAGTCCAATTAGTGTTCTGCTGTGAAATGCAGTGGGTGTTGTGCAACGTGCTTAGTGCCACTCCTTTACAGAATTATGGGGGATTACTCATTCAGTGTGATCCATCTTATTTCTACCAGGGGTCTTGACTTTTCTCAGTATCATCGCCACGGAGGGGGTAAATGTTGCAAATGCCTCTCCCGTTGCCATATGTGCTTCGTCAGAGAGCGTCGCTGTCTCCGGATCTAAGAGGATTTTATGTGCATGTAAAAAGACGGCGTATCACGCCTATCCATGTCATACTTTCTGCTCAGCAGCATGACACTCTGCCAGCACAGAGCTATTGCAAACAGGATTTGAAGATATTAAAAGTTGAATGTCTGTTACTTATAAACCGCCATGAGTAAAATCTGTTGCTCTCAGAGGCTTTACAGTGCTGTAGTGCTCCTCATGAGATTTAGGAGGTAGTTAAAACCATTTTGTTTTGGGAACAGGTTTGCTGAGATTGGAAAGCTGGGTGAAGATGGAGTGTGATGTGCTTTGCGTTAAACTGTCATGTCCTGTCTCTTCAGATTTTCCTTGTGACTGTGTGGAACTGGGAGCTCTTCATGCTGCCCCTCTTCCTGCTTCTGCTCATCGGCTGGAATTACGTCCAGCTCTCTACAGGAAAGGCCAGCTCCAACCAGGACCTGGTGAGCGATTAGTTCTCCTCAGTGTTTTAGTATAGGGATCTGCAGATGCCTGCTTTTAGTTTAGCATTATGGAATGCATTCAGAATAAATGCAAATAATATTTGGGTTTTAAGAGACTTTTTTAAGTAATGCTTAGTTTTTAAAATGCTTTTTAAAACAAAGCCATTTTTTTATCTTACAGTAATGTAAATAAAGATCTCTTACACTTTTATATGTGCTGTATAGTACAAGCCCTCTTTAAGAAAATGCGACCCACACTTCAGCTGTGGCAACATTCCAACGTGGCTTATAGCTGGATAGACTAGTTGCAAGATTCTCTCCAAGGAACAATAAAACATAAATCAGTAAAAAGCCACTCAAATTAAATTACTGTGTTGCTTATAGTGTGTTGATAGTTTAATCACCACATCTGTAAATGTAAGACTATAGTTGTTTCTACAGTGTAACACCATCGACTTTCTCTGCTGTTTGGAAATGGTGCTTGCCCTATACATGCCTGAGAAGGTTAATGCTGTTCACACTTCTGACTGGCCCCCAATTTCACTGTGTTGTAAAGCCTTCTCACTGGTCAGTCAGAGGCCAAGCCTACTGGCATACCCTCCCCAAAGCAAAATCCCCAGCCCAGTTGTTGTGTTGATGGCTGGTGGCTTAGATGCCATCCCCGAGCAATGGTGAAGTCCAAGCTCACCCTCATATCCAGAGTGGAGACTCTGTAACCACCCTGTGACCCCGTGGCTGGCAATGACACAGCTCTGCACCCAGGCAATGTCACAGCATGCGCCACAGTTGGGTAGCGGATGAGTTGATATAAAGTGATCTAGGCAACAACATCCAAATTGAATGTGTTTTTTTCTTCTTTCCTCTTTCTGATTTTCTGCGTGCTTATGTTGTGGAGAAAAGAGATTGCTTTGGTGTGACAGTGCTCTTGCGAGGAAGGCCCTTTTTCACCTCTCCTTTTGTGTGAGGTCACCCCTGTGATGCAGTCTCTATGGAAACAAGCCTCTCCCAATAGGGGTGAATGTGCTCAAAGAAAATTTCATTACTAGGTGTTTGTTAAAAATGCTCCAGTGCCCACATGTCCCATTCGTTGGAAATCACCCCCTACCCTTTATTTTCTCATAGGTGAACATGGCCATGGGTGACGACGAAGAGGAAGACGAGAAGGTATTTTATCTTGTCTCCCTCGAACAAGGGATAATAAGTTTTGGTACAATGTTATCACCTCTCACTTTTCACCATTAATACACATCTGTTTTAGAATGGGCTGCATTAACATTTCAAGGCTTTAATTATCAGTGGCATGAGGAAAAAATGTTTGGACCTTATACATTTTTTCTTTTTGCTGCACAACAAAGGCTAAATCAGGCATAGAGCAATGGCTCTAGCCTATAATTGTGATGAGGGATGAATCTGGTTCAGCAAACAGCTGTGAGTCTTATACAAACAAATCTGCTACAAAAAGAAAAGGCTATACCAGTTCTGGTTAGTATTTCAGCAAAGTCACTAAGACTTACTAAAAATAGAAATAATTTCATACACTCAAAATGAGGGCAACATTTACGAAACTGTTCTAGTATTCATTTCTTTGTTCTATTCCTCTGAGAGTTCAGAGTCACTTTAAAGTATATTCCACCTGAGACACTACAGCCTTTTGAAAAACATGCTCAAACTGCACTGGAAGTAGGATTTTAGGCAAAAAATCTGTTGTTTTATATTTTGCATTGTCTTAATGTGATACTTATGCTAAAAACAAGTTTTTACTTCCAGAAAAAAATAAAGAAAATAGTGCCCCACTTGCACAGCCTTTGTTGTGCATCTTTGGTTCAGTCATTTTGAATGTTGTTAATGATAATGTTTATTATCACATCTCTCTGTTCTCCCTTGAAAAGCAAAACAATAGGAACTCTTTAAACAGCCAGAAATTTATACTTCCCACAGCACACAGCATTCAATTATACTCATCCCACAGTTTTCTGTAAAGAAGGAGAAGTTAACAGGGATGGGTATTATTGCTTTATGGCAATGAAGTGTGGAACTAGCACAAAGCCTCCAAGCAATGACCCTTGCGCTGCGTGTCTAGGCCCGGGATTCATATCCATAATGCGCTCAATATATTCTGTTGCGATGACCAGGGGCTACTGAAGAGCCAGCTTCTTTTAAAAACACAGGCACATCCACCAAATCCTGTCTGAAAGGATGGGCTAATTCACAGATGAAACTTGCATGATATGTCTGTGCAGGAAAAAAAACAGTTTTTTTTCTTAAATCAGTGCTGTGAAGAAGAAAACCACTACTCGAACAACCAGCACTGACATATAAAACCAATGTTCTAAAAATGTTAAATAGAGGAGCATTACCTCAATGCACTGACTTTATTATTATCATAGCTTCTAATAGAAATGATTATATATTCCTTTCCTATACCTTGAAACTTCAATAATAGAGTAATGTTTCTCTCTTTTACATTTACGAAATGGCAGTTTTTTTGCCTCTTGGTGACACATGTTTGCAAACTCGGCCTTCGCCTCTCAAAGCTTTTTGAAAGGTTTTCCATGAGCCTTCTAAGCTCTTTCACACTTGCAGGAAATGAAATATCTCCTTTCATTTACTAATTAAGCACTCACCCATGTTTGTTTTAAGCTGTCAGCTTTAATTTAAAGTGGCTTATTTGAAAGTCTTGTTATGGTCTTGCTGTCACTTGAATGTGATATCATGCAGCTAGATCAAACAGTGTAGCTTTACACACCCTATCAAAGTCTTCTTTAAAAATATTTGGGGTTAAAGAGTGATCAGCGTTAAATTTGATGACTTCAAAGCCTTGCTTTTCTCCCTTAGTCTCTCCTCTAACATATGAATAAAGGCTTTTCCCTCTGAGAAGGTTATGATTACCACTCAAATATGTTCTTTTCCCCCCTTTTTTCCCCCCCTTGAGGAAGGAAATATGTAAACCTCAGACCGAGCTGTAAGAATGTGAAAGCATGACGTTAAAGAGAGACGAAAGGCAAGGCGTTGTTACAGCAGGATAATACAGAACAGATTCTCTGCCTGTGAACAAATCTGTCCTCAGGGAAGGAGACAGCTTACAAATTATGTGTGGGCAAAGTGACTTCCCTTTGGCCTTGGGTATCAATTGAGCAGATAGACAATATTTAATCATAACATAAAGAAACAGAGAGGCAAAACAAGTCCATAGATCTCCAACTGAAATGAACAAGGAAGATGAAACAGCCCCTTCCATTGCCCCCCGGCTGGCAGCGCAGGTCCGGTGTTGACTTGTTCGCAGAGCTCAGCCCGTGGGAATTAGTGGGGGAGGGTGAGGAGGGGATTGTGGGGGTGCCAGACTGAGCTTCGGGGTTACTCCATCTCTACACCCGACAGCCCACAGTCACCGCTGGGTCTCCTTGAGCACACCAGTTAGGCGCACTGCACACGTCAAAAGACACGTTAAAGCCTGAACCATGCAAATATAGTTTGCAAGTTTATTTTAGTTCTTCATGAGATAAATTGCTTGGAAAACAGGTGTTTTCCATTTAGACAAACTTTTTTTTTTCCCCAAAAAAATTCACAAGATAAATATTCAGTCTGAGAATTCAAAGTTGGCACAGTTCATTCTAATTAAAATTATGCTAAATGAGCTTTTTATTTCCAGCCTTTGAAAGCAGCACACATGTCTGTGAGAGTATGTTTACCTTTCTGCGGGAGATCAAATTGGTTCTCCATTACTGCACCTTAAAAGGAAGCTTTTACAATTTTGTTTGAAATGAGAATATGATTTCACTCAGGTTTTCTAATGAGAAGAAATTTCGGACTCATTTAGCCTATCCCCAGTTTACCCATCTTTTTCCATTTAAGTGGGAGATCTTTTATTTATTTTTGTTTTGCTCTGCACTCATGTACATGCTGAAAAGACAAAGGAACAAAGAATATCATCACATGATTAATGTAGGAAGGACTCCAGTTTTGGTAGCTAAGGCGATGGAAGATTTCAGGATTCTTAAAGCAGATGAATAATGATAATCACGAGAACGTTCCTCTTGATGCATACTTCAGAGTACATCTATTTGTCTGTTTTTCCTCTTAGAAATGAAAGCCAGTCTCTTTTCTTCTTGCCAGAGATTAAGATATGTTTTTTTTTTGTATTGCACGTGTATGCATTGCACCTAAATAATGCTTCATATCTCATGGCACCATTGTATTTGAAATCATGTACCTGAGTTGATTAAACAAGTTTAAATGGGATATGAAAAGGAATGCCTTAGTGTTGATTTTCTTTATCAAATGCACTCTGTAATGGTTTTTAGCAGAGTCTAATGATCTCAAAATAAACCAAAGATGAAAAGCTTATTAAACACCTGATATGGAGTAAAGGACACATATGAAGCTCAGCCGTCTGATGCAGTGGAGTACGATGATGTATAAACACAGATAGTCCTCTTTTGTCATGATGAGACCATGAGATGTTAATCTCCAAGAAAGCATATTTGTGATAGTATTTCCTTTTTTGGACAGTGCTGAGCCTTTACTGTCTGTCCAGATCAGAGACCAGTGGGGGAGGCTCTGCTAGTGTGGGAATTGCTCTCTTCCTGCGCCTTTCGTGGAGGAGAGTGGGCCCAGCAGTGGGGAGTCTCTCTATGCTGGCAGACAGTATGTTCCCAGGGGCTGCCTCATGAAGCTCTGATAAAGGCATTCTGTCTGGGCCCTGTCAATGCACACAGGCTGCGGCTTCAGCTGACTTGTAACAAAAACATATAGACATCCTCAAGCCTCCTGATAGGGTCCATTAGAGTGCCCTCCCCCACTGCTCTCAATCCTCCCCCCACCACCACTCTCACTCTTCTTCTCCCACTCTTCCCTCTGTCATCATTCCTGTCATTATTTCCTCCGTTTGATGTGAAGCTTCTCAGCTCTTTTTAGCTTGTGTCTCTCGTATTATCTCTCACTCCTCTGCCCTGGAAGCCTTCATAGCTGTTGTCATTTCCAAGCTTGATGTGATCTCATTTATTTCATTTTGAGACAAACAGTCCTCTTGCACGCTGACTTATTGCTTTTGGAACATCCTTTTTTTTCTTCTTTCCGTGCTTTAAAAGCAAATGATTCTTTATGTGCAGTGGTTGTGACAAGAATCATGCTTAAAAAAAGGCGAACAAGAACATTTCCAACTGATGTTCAAAGCAAGCTGAAGTGTTTTTTCTTATGTGTAGAGAATTTGGAAAAACATGTTCAAACTTGTCCTCTGCAGACTGCTGGAATGGAATCTCTCCTAAGTTGTGAGGCCCCTGCACTTCTTGTCTAGGTCGTCTAGTCTGCCTGATTGCAGATGGCCATTTTGTGTACTTTTCATCTATCAGAGTCTTGATTGTGCTGCACTTGTGCAACAGCTCTATTGTGCGTGGCTGACAAAAGATGAAATCTCTCAGCCATCCACATAACAGCTTCTGAGCGCTGAGTCTTTCTCATCTTCAAAAGCATAGTCTGAAGATGTACAGTGTTTGCTCATTACAAGCCATTCAATAGATAAATCACACATAATAGCAAGGCAGAGATAAACTGGTCTTTGTCTACGCTGCCCAACAATTGACTTACAGTGCACCTCATCAGTGTCTGTGCATTTTTTTGTTTCCTTTTAGGATTCGGGAAAAAAGGGTTTGATGGATAAAATACACATGGTGCAGGAAGTGGTGCTAGTTGTCCAGACTGTGTTGGAGGAAATTGCAAACATCGGAGAACGAATCAAGAAGTATTGATCATATTTAACCTGCAAAATATCTTTATTGAATAATGATTGTATGTAAGTTGTCTGATAAGATTTAGACACTAGATGTTTACTTTAATCCAGCTGTTTTTCCTTTACAGCATATTTAACTGGTCTATCCCATTCCTGTCATGCTTGGCCTGCCTGGTGCTGTTTGTGGCAGCAACACTGTTATATCTCATCCCACTGAGATACATTGTGCTGATATGGGGTGAGTTTGACAATAGAAAATGCAACTGAATTAATAAAACAGCTTATGAATTTTCTTTTTCTTTGCATGAATAAAAGGGCATTGAGTAAATACCAATAACCATCAACCTCCCTAGCTTGATTATTGTAACCAAAACATCTCAACAAATACAAAAAAATCATGTCTATATCATTACTGCAAACCACAGCCCACAAAACTTATCCAGACTTCCTCACTGTAGGAAATCCATGATTTAATGAAGTGCAGTAATTTCAGAACTCTGCCATATCCACACCTCTGCAAATGCACTGAGATCAGACAGTTGCAGAGGTTTGCTCTGCCTAGTGTGGGCAGATGCAGCAGAGCCCAGCAGAGGCCTGACCGAGGGTTTGTGTGAAAACAAAGCAGAGGTAGGGTAGCAAGCTGTATATAATACACAATGTCCTTGGGCAGTCTGTAGGCTCCTGGTCTAGCCTCTCATTATCTGCAGTAGTCATACAGAATAGGCCGCTGTCTCAGTGGTCAGGGAGCTACGCTGCCCTTAACAAACTCTCCTCCTCCAGCTGTAAGCCCACAGTACTTCAACACTGCCTTCAACACAATCAATACCAAAAAAACACCATATCAAACAAAAAACACACAGTCTGAGACACTCCTCTGCCTCCCCAGTTAACCCCCATCTCTGTGGTTGCAAGGCAAGCCTTTCAAGTTGCTTGCACATATTTAAGTCCTTAGGTTCTTTGTCTGCATGCTGAGGCACAAGCAGTACCGAACTGTGAATATAATGGTCCCATTACAAGACCCCTGAGATATTCTCCTCTCTGTGGTATGCAGCCATGTGCAAGGTAAATATAGATGCTCAAGAAATTATAATATTGAAACAAAGTAAGAAAAGTTGTCCTTCAGTAAGTAACAAAGTGATGAAGTATTGTTTATCCCTTCTTGTTTCCATGAATGTGTCTGGCCTGTATTAATTTTAATTGAAAGGGATCAATTCTACTAAGACACTGTTGGGAAGTCTACACTGTACATAGAAAGGGCTATCCAACTTTTAATATAGTTTTTTTTTCAGTCTAAGTCATTATAACTCTCCTAGTTGCTGTGACACCTTTATTTATTAACGTGTTCTTGTTTTCACAGGGGTTAACAAATTTACCAAGAAGCTGCGCAACCCATATACTATTGACAATAATGAAATACTGGATTTCCTCAAGAGGGTGCCGTCTGATATTCAAAAGGTAAGGGTCCAATTTTACATACAGATAGGGACAGAATTCCCTGCAGATGTCTGCACTATTTGCTGTGCCAGAATTCCCAAGTGTTGCAGAAATATATCCTCTGGCTTTGTTTGATTATTAATGGACTCTCACCGTTAAAGCAGCCCCGGCCCAATTATTCCTCAGAGTAACTCCATCCATAGTCACTGTAGTGAGTGAACGAGGAGATGCTCAGATCTGTCCTCAGCCATATTGCTGTAGCCTTGCCTGTTATGAGCAATTTTGTGTGTTTGATTGAAGCTGGTGATTGGTTGAGTGCCGGCAGAGGGTTCCTGACGTCTCTGGGTGTTGTGTCAGCACAGAAACTCTGATGTGGCCTCAGTCACTTCAGGGTGGTAGAGTCAATTAATATACTCGTGAGTCCCAGTCGCCTTGCTGGCTGCCATATGTGATTACATATTAGCCACGGCTGATATGTCATTTGCATTTACATCTCAGAGCTGAGAAGAGCTGTCAGGTTGTTATAAGTGGGGCCGGGTGCTTGCCTTCCTCTGACTGGGAATTTTGCATAGCCAGGAAATGAAGTGCCACACAATGCCTTCATCTTGCAGGTAAGTCACCAGACAAAATTCAGCAAGAAACCCTGACAGTCTGGATCTGGCAAGACACTCTCACCCCAGTCTGTTTCTCAGCTGCACCCTTGATGTCCTCCTGCAGCAAGCCATTGCTGACATCTCTGTGATGTTGGAGGGAGCCTGTGTTGTTTGAGATTTGGCTGACTGAGTTGGCAAAACAAGGTGGTGAATACATTTTGATTCGCAATCCTTTGTATGCCTTCTCCCCCATTGGGATACAATGTTTGAGCTTTGAAAATGACTCGCTTTTAAATCCCATCGAAACAATACTTTTTAGCTTGGTTTAAAAGAAGAACTACATCTTGAAAATAGCTCCAATCATAAAAACAAAACACCCCAAAGATTTCATCATAAGTGCGTTTCATTATGTACCGGGAAAAATAACCTTAACATCATATACACAGGAGACCCGAAACAATAGACCACATATTTTGTTTTTGTTGACTTAGAACTTCAATCCTCAGATAGATGTGGACACAAAACACCACAAAGGCTGAAAATTGACTCCTGTCTTTCTTGCAAATGTGACTTGGCAATTAGTGCCTGAGCACATTTACAAAGTGTGCCTCAAACGGGGACTTCTGACAATGCTGTGTCTGTCTTGAAATAAGAAGCATCTGTCAGTTCTGAGGACAGTTTCATGTTCTGATGCAGGAGGCAGTCACTTTGTTCCCACATTCCATCTCCTATTCTAATAATGGAGCCCAGCTAATTAGCATAGAGTTCTTACCTTTATTCAACAGATTCACTGTATTTGAGCTCAGGAAGCAAACTTCAAAAGCTAGTTTCAAATTCAAACTGTTTTTGTCAGCTCACCCGATGATCAGTCTTCTTTGGATTGTTATGCCACTTTTGGTGGTGATTTGGAAAAGAAAAGAAAGAATTTCATATATAATTCTACAACCCATTTATTGTATATGCAAGTTTATTTGAACACTGAACAATCTTTGGAAATAAAAAAGAAACTACGCGTAAAACTTAAGTTTAAGCCTACATATTTAACTAGCAGGGGAAAAAAAGGTGATTTAGCCTAAAGAAATGAAAGTGATTCCATGGGGTTGTAAAATCATGAAGGAAGTTGCATGTCAACTGATGGTGGTAACTTTTCAACATAAACAACACTAAATGCTAACAAAGTTTTCTTAAGTTAACTTACAATAAGTGATTAAGCAGTTTGCAGCTCCCTCACTGGCCCGTCAGGTCATCTCAACAGTTGATGTCTGTTTCTAATATTGTGATTCTGCTGCAGAATGAGGGGGGCGTTACACTGGTACAGAACCCTTGACTTCTCAAATCCTTCCTCCCTGTGATTAATCCCCTCTGCTCCTGTGTTTAAAAAATGATTCATTACAGGCGAGCCCGCCTCGCTTTCCCCTGCACCAGCTCTCCTCAGGGGAGCCATTACCGTGCGCTCCGCTGAGCTCGGATTACCTGCCTCTGACCAAACTCCTGTTTGTTTTTACAGGTGCAGTACAGTTTGCTAAGAGCGCCCACCAGCCAGAACCGGAAGAAGAAGTAAGCTCGGCAGGTACTCCAGATGAAAGGCTGGTCTCTCTTTTTTTTTTCTCTAATGTGCTACAATGCAGTCCACCTGACAGCAACACTCCAGTGCCAGCCGAACCCATGACCCTGTGTACCCCACCACGCCACCCTGACTCTGCCCCCTGCTGTTGAGGGGCAGCCAGCCGCTCTCTTGCTTGTGTGTTTGCCACCCCCCTGACAGGGGCTATGAACTGCAGCGGCGAGGAGGGCAGCACATGGCGCTGTCAATCACAAGCTTGGAGGTAAAGAAAAGAGAGCAACGCAAGTCTCAGCCTTCATCTTTGGGTGTAATTTAGAAAAGGAATGGAAGATGTTGGGTTTGGCTTACCTAAGACCCCCACTGTTTAGATTTTTTTTTCCCTTTTTGGTGTAACTGAGAAATTTGCCTCAAGGTAAAGATAATATGAGCTTAACCAAGTACCGCAATGTTTTTTTCTTTATAAGTGTGTTAATACCATGCAAAGTAATGTATTAGATAATCAATGACACATAATATATATCGTTACACATTCAAACAATTCTCATGCTATGAATTCTCTGTATGTATTATTTCCTGGTGCCTCTTATCAAGTATTTCTGTGACTTTTTATATTAGATTCATATAAAAGTTAAGTGCAATATTTACACCATCAAAGGATATTTTGGAGTCTTGAATAAAGATCCTTGATCACTTTGAGTTCTTGTTTTTCAAATTTTTTCAATAACTGCATCCCACTGAGGATGGATTACACCACTTCTTTACTTGAATACACAGTAAACACATCTGATTACACAACACGGCCATTGAAACTGAGCCCACACACCGGCCACCGCTGTGCCTTGGTTACCGAGCTCACATCAAAGCTGTGTGGCTCCAGTGTGCTTCCTAATGCATCGCTTTGTTGCTTTCTCACAATAACAGGGTCCAGATGAGAGAGAGAAAGAGCTCATCTCACAGAGAGTACTCTCTCCATCCTCAGCACTTAGTGCTTTATATTTCACTAAAATCACCTGGCCTGTCTAATGGTTACACACGCACTCTTACTCTGTTTTTCCATTTGTCTTCCTGCAATAGTTTTTCCAAGTGTGAGAAATGCAGTATTTCATCTGCCAGTGTTCTCCTGTGTGTTTGTTGTAAATACAAAAAAAGATGGATGAGAAATTTTGCCATTTTTAATTTAGGAGAATCAGTTACAGTAAAATTGCATTATTCACACATCAAACTTTTGTGCATGAGCAATTTAAAAAAGA
Organism: Leptatherina wallacei; assembly: GCA_028567055.1. Classification (NCBI taxonomy): domain Eukaryota; kingdom Metazoa; phylum Chordata; class Actinopteri; order Atheriniformes; family Atherinidae; genus Leptatherina; species Leptatherina wallacei. The sequence continues at coordinate 23,903,235 of JAOXYM010000010.1, read as the reverse complement.
AATGCACAAAACAAACAAACAAAAACAAAACAAACTTCTTTACTTGCTTATGTTTTTCAGGTAGTTGCCAAAAGCCATGCACTTAAAAAAAATACATACTTATAATTGAAGTTGTGCTGAACTGAGGAATGGACCCCAGCGATGGGAGTTCATTCTGATTGGGGGACTGAGCATCACGGCCGGGTGCCCCCCTCCTCAGGAGTAGCATGCTGGTGAAAGAGCATCCATCTGTGCTTTGTGAAGAGTTTGATTGGCTCAGGGGGACCTGGTGGAGCCCCGGGCTATCTCTTTTGACAGGCTGATAGAGACATCACCAGGATCTCCCAGGAGCTGCCACCAGGGGTCCGTTTCAAAGTGAGAGGGTGTGGAGGTGACCCTGAGCTTCTGAGGAGCTAAATCCCACACACTGGCTGAAAACCTCCTACATTCTTGGCTCTGGTGGGGCTGGGGGACTGGTTTTGGCTGTATTGAGAGGGAGGGTAGTGGCTGGGGGAAGGGGGGCTACAAGTAGATCACTGGCAGAACGTGATGAAGGGTCCCCGAGAGTTGAAACCAATTAAAGAGTACTCCCCGGGTACTTTTAATCGACGTTTCAACAAACTGTTAAAATACCACAAACTAAATCTCTGACAAGACACCTGAAAATCCGTATCGGACAATAACTGCCTTATTGGAAAGCGTTTTTTTCCCCTACCTAACATAATATTATGAATTGATAATATTTCAATAGATTTATATTATTGTTGCCAATGCAGCAAGTGACATTACAAGATACCCTGTGGGACTGTGTTTGCTTGCCTCCAAGCTGTCAAGTCTTTGAATCTGTGGCACTGAGGTTATGGACTTGGATGTTCCCCGTATCATTTATATTCAGTGGATAATACAAGAGACTCTGACAGGGTTTCAACAATTGTTGATTTGACTTTTCATGCACCAGTGCACACATATGCTACCTACACATACAGTACACACACAAATACACATAGGCTCATCTTCAAAGATGTGTAATCATATTTAAGGAATTATTTATCAGTGTATTTTCCCTTGGGACAGTTATGAATCCCACCAGAGGAAGTCACTGTGCAATATGGTCCCCAAATGTGGTGGGGAAAAATCCCTGGATGTCTTACAAGCCTGCTAATGAACATTTCAGCCACACAGCAGTTAACATAGTCGGATCATATTTTTTCTCCAGTAGTTGTTGTTGTTGTGCATGGTGTGGCAGTGATGTCTTCATCAGGCTGTCAAAAAGGAAGTGCCTGCAGCTGTGGCGGATCCCCCCAGAGTCTGTCACACTCCTTGTTTCCATGGCAGTCCTTCAGGCAGCACCACAGGCAGGCTGTGTGCAAGGACCCATACAACCTGTTTTTTCAGCAGCCGCTCCTCTGATGTTCAGCCCCGGAGCGGTCGTCAAACTACCCAGTGCAGAGAGAGAGAACACTGCATCCTTTCTCTCTGCTGCAGTTCTGCAAGGCTTTACAAGGAGATGGATAGCACAAAAAAGGAAAAAAAAAACATTCCTCATTTAAATAAGCCGCTGTTCTGAACACCTCCTTAGTAATTGCTACATGTGCATTGCCGTTGAGGTTCTCTGACCTCCTCTCTGAGAAACATAATGCACACAGTAGGACAAAGTAACATAAGCACAACTCATAGTTGACTTACATGTGTTAAAGCTCTTATGCATGTGTTATTGTTCTTCTTGTACCACCTGAGAAGCAGGTCAGGGAGATCAGTGACTGTGCTTCAACTCCCAACTGGCCTAAATTAATGGAGCAGAGGTTACGGTCTGCCTCCAGACACAACCCTGACACCAATAAAGAGCAGGATTTGCTGAGAAAAAAAAAATCCAAATGAAAGAACAAAACTAGATTGCTGCGGCTACTTGCTTATTGCTTTGTCAATTTAACACGTCTACATTTGGTATGGAATATTTGGTCTCTCTTAATGATAGACAATGTAAATCATAGCAACCGGGCCCAATGTTGTAACTTGCAGTATGGGTGGGAATATGACTGAGATAACAACTGAATGAAAAATTGTCACTAATAGCAGTTGTTTTTAGTACCTCCAGTTCACTAATAATTCATTTTGCTGCCCACAGTACACTGTGGTGTTAAGATATGGCAAAAGCCATAATTCTTTATAGCATCAAGAAGAGAAGATGGCCTTTAAGAGCTGAAATTAAATCATTGCCCTTTAAAAGCATCTCTCTGTGGGCCAAGCAGCATTAATAAATTCAACTGATTCGGCTTTAATATTATTCAGAGTGCATTAAAATGAAGACAACAGCTGGGATCATGCCCAGTCTCCAGAGTATTGCTTGGGCCAATGAGTGCAACGAGATGCAAAGCATGTCTATGTGCAACCTTCCTCGTGGACGGGAGGTGACACAAGGTCTCGGTGTTACAGGTGCAGGCCTGACAGTTGCTGTTCCCAGATCAGAGGTTGTTTGGTACTGACACTGGCCACAGGACAGCTACTGCCTGCATCAAAAACAATGTGACGTGCGACACCCGGCCGCCTAGCCAATCAGGCCAGTTACAGCCACAATTATGACAGTCCTGCTCATGAGAACAGCAAAAACTGTCAACTATTAAAAGCTTTGTTTTTACCTTTACTCTACGCAATAGTTATAGGCTTACTTTGTTGGCTGAAAAATGTAACTGAGCCATGGTGGAGAAAAAATGCAGCTGCTTTGAGTTAAATGAGAAGAAATAGTGTTAAGCTTTCTAATATTTGGTGTTACATCAGTGCTCTATAGTTAGCATGGACATATGCTTCAGGAAACAATGCAAAGATTAACTGAACTGCATATTTCATTCTAATTAACAATGATATAATGCAACGTGACTCTCAGCCTCCTGAGGAAAGAGCCCGCTATTTTGTTTGATGAATCTGCTAAAGCCACAGCTAGTCTCGCCACTAACCCCTGGGGAATCAGGTATCATTAGAGATATGAACAGATCCGCTTTTTGTCTCTGCGAGAAAAGGGAAAACACATTTCCGTGGTGCCGGCGCATGGCTGAAAGTGAAAGTGTTCAATATTAATAGCCTTTCATCAAGGACACAATTAGGACACCTCTATTTGACACATTCTATAGATTCTATAGATTCAGAATGAATATGGATATAAAGTCCCAAGGATGAGGCCGCTGACTGAATAACAAAGTGAAATCATCAGCAAACCCAACAGAATGAAGAATGCACAACATGACAATTGGGCAGCTGATGTGTTTTGATTCAATGTGAGTTTAAAAGAAGCAGGAGAAGTGAAACACCATTAGCCTGATTTATAATTCACTGCCCAGGGCAAGTTGTATATTTATCCAAATTGGCATACATGCCACTGTACAAATAAATGCAACAAAAAGGCTTTACATTAATCTAATACATTACTCTTTTCACTTAGACAAGAATGCTTATATATTTCCACCCTTTTCCATGGAAAAGAAAAGAAAAAAAAACTAAAAAACAAAACAAAACTAGTCATGGATCAGTCAGAGGTTCACACAGAGCAGATTTGATTAGTGAGTGCATTTAATGTATGTAATTTTCCACACCGGAGGTTCATGATGCTGTGTGCAAAGCTAAGGTGTGAAGAGGGCAGTGGTGAAGAGAGGAGACTAATCACAAATGTATCACCCCTGAGCACTGTCTTCTCCAAGCTCTGTCACATTCTAACACCGTAGAGTCATGTACAACACAAGCACAGTTAGGCCCATTAACCACAGTGGCTAATTATCAGCTCCTACAAGGTCTTCAAGCTCCCAGGCAATGCATGCTCTCCTTTCTGATTAAAAGCATAAATGCATTCAGAAAAAAGAGGATCAATTACAGCGAGGCGGAAAAGATAACAACCCTGTACCAGAGTAATTAGGCTGGGTGTTTCATCGGAACCGCTTATTCTGTGATGAAGGTTTAAAGAGTCCAGTGGCAGAAACACCACAACTGTGTTTGTTTTATTTATGATGCTGCAGTGTCACCCACCGGGGCCCAATTAGCCTGCGACTGATGCCTTGGAAAGCTTCTCTCGGCTCCTCTTTGACAGGAAATGAAAGCTGCACTTGCTTCTGTCCCATAGTGACCCATGGGCTTCAACCTGTTATGAGCAGGCTGCCCAGCGCTGACTTAAAAATGTCAACGCAACGTCCTTCCTACACTTCTTTTTTGGCCATTTGCCTGTATATTTCTAATCATTTCATTGCAACAACAGAAAAAGAAGCAGGCATACGGTGCCAAAAAGTGTTTAGGGTACAGACTCACTTCCATCCCATTCTCTCCTGGATGATTTGATTGTGATGTTTGGTAATGTACACACAACCGTCTCAGTATTAGCTACCCACATGAGGGAGCCACGCCATAAGGAACAAGCCTGATTGCGGCGTTGGCTCGATCTCTTATACCAGCTTCAAACTGTTTGTCAAAGTAATTTTCTTAATTAACAGTGATGTGCTCTGATTAAGATTATTTACCAATTTACATCATATCAGGCAGCACAGGGTATAAATTGGCTTCCATGGATGTAATTCATATGTTTGATGTCATGAGAGACACATACAGCTGTAAACGATCTAGTCAAGCCTTGATATGATATTATAAATAGACTAGTCTTGGATTTTTAAAGGACATGCGCATTCAAGCGAGCTCAGCTTCGCCTTTCAGTCTTAATAATGACCATCCTTAAAACTACTGTAATAGGAGCCCTTCACACCTTCCTCTTTTCTCCAGAAGAACAACACAGTGCTTCAAATAATCTTTGAATTACTGCACACACATTGATGGGCACACACACCAACCCACACACACCCACATACACAGACATAGTTTATTAGTTTCAATAGACAAATGAAAAAGAATGTCTATGGTCCTTTAAGCAAGCAGCAAGAGACCAATTAGCAAGTATCTCTATTCAATTTCTCCATATCTCTGCTTAGTGAGTGTGAGGAAAGAGCGAGGTCTGGGAGGAGGAGTTTGAGCCGCACAGACAGGAAGAGAGAAAACAAAGCCATCATCTCCCAGCACTTGCCCCCCTCTCCCCTCTCCTCTGCAGCTCCAATTACTGGCTTCTCTCCCTGCCATCAGTATGCAGCAGGGCCGCTCCTCTCCTCCACTCGCCCCAGGCCATTGAATACGTTACCTCCGCTATGGGGCTCGGGGCTCAGGGGCACTGCGCCCCTTAACCCCCTGGATAATTTGGGATTCCTGCTCCTGCCTTGGAGAGCTGAAAACAAATAAAACACCCAGATAAATAAAGAAATAAGGTTGCCTCAGAAATATCCAGAGATCTACTGATTTATTGATTTGTTCATTCCTCCACTTATTATTTGTAAATCATTACTGATCCACAGCCACCCACACCTCCATCCCAAACCTTCACGAGATGAGAAGAATGAACTCCAGTCAGGGAAAAGTTTGAGGCCGTGGAGTTGATGAAAAATATTTTAAACCCAAGAAATATAAGTATTTCACCACAGACAGATACCGTATCCAGCTGTGTACATATGCAAGTCTTATATATAAATATACAAATCTTGAATGCATAATGAGTTATTTCCATCTACATAGATGATACGATTTTTAACCTGTGTGAATTTGTATTTGTAAATGACTCAAATGTTTTGGTACATTTAGACATATCTTGTACACATTGCCAGGTGAGAATAACAAGTTTTTCTTTCTAAACACCAAAATTCACTTGAAGTCACTTGAGGCAAGTCTATAAAGCTAGACAGCCTTTGGCTTAGAATTCTTCTCTGTCTTTGTCTTGAGTTTAAGGTTTAAGATAGCCAACAGCTGCCATAAAATTCTTATTAAAGCACTTTAGGTTTCATGTGCACCTCAAAATGATGTTTTAAAAGCTCTTTTGAATAAAAACAAACCAAAACGAACCTGTTGAACAATCAAAGCCCCTTAATCTTGCCCCCTGCACCACCATTTGATCAAACTGGACTCAGATGTGCTGGAAATGAATGCAATCCTGAGATAAAATGAACAACAAAGCAATGCCCCTCTATTTGTCTGTCCAGAGCATTTTACACTCACAAACACCTACACTGTAGTTCTCATGCAGTGTTATGTGACTTCAGCTGCTCTTTCCACTTGCCTGCAAGCAGATGCATGCTTTGTTCTTTTGGGTAGAGCCATGACTATCTGAATTGTTTTCTGGAGAGCGATGAAATGGAAAGAAATGAGGGAGAAATATGGCTGTGAAAAGAGGAGATCTTCCACTTCATTGTATAGCTTGAGGAAGTAACCAAGGGCAAAACCCCAATGTGGGCCGTCCGAGTCAGATAGCACTGCTGTTGCAACCAAACTATTCCACCCTCCTCAGAGCGACATTAATGCCTGTTTAATATGCTTCTCCAAAAACAGTTGTAGTAAATAATGACTAGATTACTTAATGTAGCGCTGAATCGATTCTCAAATGTGTCTGTCCTTGCTATACAGAGCAGGCGGGGTAGTAGAGCTGAGGCAGACAGTGAGAATGATAGAGCCATGGGGGAAATAATGAGACTATTAAGGAGATGCTGTTGTTACTTTCGGCTTCTTACGGGACTTTGCCACTGGATGTTTCTGCTGGCCGCAACTCATGCATTGTTGATGCTGCCGGCTGCATGATTCTTAATTGTGATATTGTCATACAGTGTGTTCACAAAATCCTCCATGATGTAATGTTAGGTGAGGTAATCCACTTACAATGATTAACAGGGTCTGTTTTCATTTTTCTTCCATCACAGTGCACCAGCAAATTCTAGTTTCAACTTCAAGGGTTGTTGACTGTAATGAAGCGCAGCTCCATAATAGTTCCTGCATAGAAAACTTTATATTTGAAACAAACCACATACAAGGTGGAATTTGACAAGCTCATAAAGTATCATCTGCTTAAATGCCTTATGACAATGTAAGATTAATGACCATCCATTCAGTGCTAAGCAGCAGAGGTGGAGGAGGCACCTGCTTCTCAAAGGCCAGCTGTAATTGTTCTCATCTGGACTCCCTGCTGACATACTAACCTGGTGCTCCTAAGGAAAGGAGATCTGCCTCCCAGATCCTCAAACACTTTTCTAGACCCGCTGTATTACTTTCCTAATTCAGCCCAGATGTGACGTCCCCACTCTGCCATCCGGTTTTTCCCCCCCGTGCTCTGCTTCATCTCATTCCCACCTGCTAGCTGACCTGGGGACCCAAGGCCCAGACTCTCATTTGGTTTGCTTCTCCAAGTAAAGTCCTGTTCTTTGAATTGCAGCATTCTTTTTCTTTTTTTTTTCCTCCTCTTTTTTCTTCCTCAGCCTTGAGGGTTTGCAGTGAAGTCTGCATACTATAGGGAGCACGGGAATCTTCCTGTTACATCTTTGCATTTCTTTTGTTGTTTTTATAAGAATCACCTTGTTCAATAAAGAGTGGTTAGTGTTCCATGTAAACGGCTAATGACTAACACTACTTTTCTACTGTCTCCAGTCTGTTTTTTTTCTTCTTTTTCCACAGCTTACAGTCACAAATAAGGAAGTGCTTTGGCTTGTGGCTTGTTTCGATGTTGCTCCTCTGATAATGTTGCATGTTTTGCACTTCTTGAAATAAAAAAAAAGGATTTTTTTTGTTCTCTCAGAAGATGGAAAGATTTTTAAAGCAATGTCAGCAATGGCGGGGGAACATCATAGGTTAGCACTAGCTGCCTAAAAGACTCCTACTTTAATTGGATTGCTGGGCTTCTCCTAGCTGATGGACATGCTTGTCTCTTAGGACCACTGAGCGTCTGTCTCCACTGGATGGGCCCCAGTAAATAATCTCTCTCCCCTAAACGCTTACCGTTAATTGTGTTTTTTTTTCCTTCTTGTGGTGATGTGGTGGTGTGGAGGGTTTGGTTGGGGGATAATTAAGACAATGCTTTTGCGCTCCACTCTGTAGCAGGGGATCCCACCAGGGCTGAAGCAGGTGCCTCTTACTGGAAGAGACTCTCTGACAAGACCTGCCAATCAAGCCTGTAGAGCTCTCAATTTCTTGAGCTCTTTGGTGCTCTATTCCCTTTAGTCCGTTTATTCCAAACACAGCTTTAAAATGCTGGGGATTAAGCAGGTAGCAAACAGGACTAGTCTGTCGGAAGGAATCAGTGCTCCCCAGCCGAATTGAACGTTGTCTCTGCTCCTGTTGATAGATTTTTTTTATCGTGGAATGGATTTGACAGCTAAAATTTTTGAGTGGAATTTATGCAGCAGACTTAAAAACCGTGCAGCTCAATTATTCTACTAAGAAAGCTTCCATACAGCACAACAGCTTTGTATTTCTATTATTTTCAGTGCCTTTGCCTATTAAGGGGAAAGTGCCAAATAAACTCCCCCTCTTTAATGGCCTCTGCTGGTTCTATATTTTCCCCTGCATTTCTCAAATTCCTGCTGAGCATTTGCGTGGTGTGTAGTACAACCATACAAAGAGTCTTTGAGGAACACAGAAGGAGAGTATTTTTTGTTGTTCTTATACCAATGCCAGAGGGCATTGTCAAACTGTGCAGATCCGTGCAGATATAGCACATAAGATAATAATATAATCAAGGCAAAAATGTTATGGTACTAAAGAAAAAAAAATGTTGTATATCTTTAAACTCGCGCCTCATCTAGTAGACAGGCTGGAGAGAGGTGCCAGCAGCTATTCATGATGGAGCGGGAAAGCAGGTCATGGAGTCACGGCCACTAAGAGCTGGTGTGCTATAGAGTGCCACTGACAGGCTTGTACAAGGCCACGGCCTCATCTGGCTGCTATGCCAGAATTTAGGCACTGAATGTGCTTTACTGTTGAGGCACTGAAATAATATCCTCACACATATAAAAATGAATGCCCACATATATCCAGCATGACCACGCAAGCAAATAAACAAATGTTTTGCAACATCCCAATAAATTAGAGTTTAATATCAGAATGTTAAAATAGTTCATTTGAATCATTCTCATATAACATGATTTGATTTATTTTCTTTGAAAAATGGATAGCTGCACATTCTGTTCTAAATGTGATATGGGAGTTAAGTAAATGGGAAAGTGGGTCTGAATTCTCCAGCAAACCACAGCCACTCGTCACACACAGACAGGAAATGGACAGCCACTTTGGGGAAATTCAATTCAGTTGTCGTCCACTGTGAAAAAATTGAATCATGTAGACATTTGAGGTGATTTAATGGTGTTAACATACGCACAGTGGAACTCCACGGCCTGCACCGTACAGGGTTTGTGTTATTAGGTTCAGAGTAAAATCAGTCACTTCTCCCGAGTCCATTTGACTGGGAGAAATGGATGAACATTAACAGGAATTTTGAAAGTGGTCCATTCTTTTAAATAAACCAGTGATCGATCTCTGCTCAGGAGCTGTTTTAACAGTCATCTGAAATGTGCTGGCTACAACTTCTACTTTGTCTTTCTTCAGACAAGCAACACCAGATTTGGACTGTTTTTTTCTTAAAGTTATCATGCAAGTTGCGATTTTTGAATATCTAAGATAAAAAAGACTGATGGGTTCACGGAGGGGGGTGGGGGGTGGGGGGTGGGGGGTGGGGGGGTGGGGGGGTGGAAGGGGTTTGTGCTCGAGGACTTGAAGCTGCTTTTGTCTTTACATGATGTGAATGACCAGAAGAGATGGTGAACTTGGCAACACAGAACTAAAACAGTTCATGGTGTCACCCAAGGTTTTGATGTTGTTATTGAGAACTGTGCATTTTCTGTTGCCATCCCTCAGCGTTAATCATTGTTATACATCTTTGCCAGAAAAATGATGGCCCAGGGTTTCTTGGCTTAAGATATAGATGATAAATTTACATCTCATTGGTATAGCACTTCTTCTACAGCTCTGCTTACCTCAGGTTAAGCAGCGCTTTGGCAGAGAGTAGAAATGTCTGTTGGTTGGTTTATAGCTCTTTGTTTATGTACTGTACTGCTGTGTGAAATATTCTCTCGTACTGTATTGAAATTGTCCGCTCATTAACAATATGGCAAACATTATGTTGTGCTAATTTTTAAAGTGGAAAAAAAAAACCTGGGAATATTCTATATATTGTGTTACTTTCTCCTGTGCTTTTCTCATATATCAAATGTGTTATGTTTACAGCTACCATTAGTCTATTACAGTCAAGTCCAGTGAAACTGTACATATGTTATTTTGGGTGTACCCCCCCATCCCCAAAATAAATCAAAAATACTAACACCGCAATGCAAATGATGAAAAACCTCCTCAGTGAGAGAAAAGATTATTGGATGCTGGTATGAATATTGCTTTAAAAGGACTTGAGTTCACTATATAGAATCAAAAATGAACATCATTGGATTAAAGTTTCAGACAAATTTAATTCAGGTTTTTTTTCTTATTATTAGTATGGTGAATTTGTGTTACTTTTCAAGGGAATTCACTTTTTTAATTCAAGCAAATAAGAGGTAATAGTTTTTGTGGTTTTCTACCTAGAATAAAAAAAAAATCCTTTCAATTAAACGCAAAAGCTTCATAAAATCATTAAATATCTCTTAAGGACAAACGGACACGTAAATACTAAACAGTGTCATAAGATTCCCAGAGCATGCCACAAAGAAGAAGCCGTCTCCTGCAGTGTATGAGTGACAAGCAGACTACATTGTGAATAGTAGATTTGCAAAAAAGAAATATTATTTGAAGATGAATGAATAAAAACTTTGCAATCTATTTTAGTCAATTTAAATTTTGTTAAATGTCTAACACTGACACTCTAACATCGTCCTCCTCACCAGCAGAGATATGAACAGTGTCCATTCCTAAAGACTTCCTCATTAGCTGCAGAGAGCGTGGGAGTTCTGGTATCTGGAAACAAGCTTTGGCTGACTTTTGTCAGACTACAACAACATCCTCCTCCCTATGAGCCATGCACATGTCCTCTCACTCCTTGCATTATAACCCTGATGAGCTGACCACATCCTTGGAACACTTCACAAGATAAATAATTGAACTCTCAATAGCCCTTGATGGACAAAGATTGCTCCTCCAGCTGCCATTTCTTCTTTTGCTTTGTTCTCAAGAGCAACAACAACAAATGGGCCTTTGCAGAATCCCACACTAAGAAAACACATTTCACAGTGATAACACATAAGAGCTAGGGTTGTATTACTCTCCTGTTCAGATGATTTGTACCATTAGAGGTAGCACATGTGTTGTACAAATAGTAATAAAGAAGCCTTCAAAAGAGATATGTGATCTTAAAAGAGTGTTTTATGCCAGCAGATGACTGATGTCACTATCATCAGTTATCTATTACCAGCTAAGTTGTCTTTTCAGCAATCAACCGAAGAGGAAGAAGACAAAGGTTTCCGAGGCAGAAACAAGTGCTTTGAACAATAGGTGGCAGTGTGCTACCACATAAGGCATCTACAGTGTCTCGAATTGTCTGATTCCAGTCTTGGCAGAGGAAGGCTTGAGGCTGTTCTGTGGATTTAATTAGACAGAAACAGATACTCACATGTTCATTTCTCAGCTGCCTCCCATCCATTTCTTTACAGTCTGTTGGGGAAAAACGCTTTATGGTCCAATTGTAACTTTAACTGTGAGCACAGAAAGAACCACACATTCATAGTGAAAAGCCAAGTGTTAAGACCTTGTTTCACACCTCCTAGAGGCAACCATTACAGCAGGTAGAGCTGTAAGAATCACAGGCCAACTGTTAAAACACACAAAAGGGGAGGGCAAGGAGTTTTTCCACGGACAAAGAAAGTGTTTTTCAAAAAGTCTAGAGGTATCCAATTGGCTGAAGACCACATCCATGATAATAATAATATTAGTAAAAATGATAGTAAAGTTTCACAAAATCATGTTTTATTTTAATTCTAAGACAGTATCATTTCAAAACTATCCTTTTGTGTTAAATTTTCTTATAAAATGAAAAAAAGTTATGTTCTGTCTATTTGAATGGAAAATGTATATTCAATACATCAGTGGTATATATGGAGCAAATAATATTTTGTAAGCTAACATACATGGCAAATGCCAGTGGATGAACAACGCATGACAAAAAGAGGAAGAAGAAGAAAACAAAAGGATGTAATTAAATCATGGGAGAATGTGGTGTTGCTGACAGTGGGGGTACAAAGAGCTAGAAGAGCAACATTTAGACTATTGGTAGTTGAGAAAGTGCTGTGGCCTACCACTAACCTTCACATCCATATTAAAAGCAAGGTGTCAGTGCATGCAAATTAGAAGTAGCCGGGCAAAGCACTGTTAATGAACCCAGCCATTGAACTCCATGCAGTCAACTTGTCGTTAGATAGGTACGCCATAAATAGTCCATTTGGCTGAGAGCCAGTGGGAGAAGCTAAAGCAGAGTTACTAGCAGTAGGATAAGGCCTTTATTGTGTTATGACAGACAGAGGGGATGATCAGACAGGATAGAGATATGGGCTTTCCTTTCCAGATTAATTAAAGAAAGGATCAATTAACAGTGATGAAAACCATAGCAGCATACTGACTAGCTGATAGGCCAATCAAGCCTTGAAATGCAGAGTAGTTGGCATGTTTTATCTCTACAAACTTAATTGCAATTTTCCAGAGGGAATGACGTGATCAAAATAGAGGGGTGAAATTAGCTTCACATGAATAAAGTATTTATTCAACGCATTTGTTCTGTGATTTTGGGAATAAGCATATACTTTATTCATATAGGGAACATGTACACAGAGGTTTTTCTTTCTGCAATTGATCCATCCTCTGCTCACCTTTATCATTGAAATTGTGAACACGGTTTCACACCATAACATTAGCTTTTGCTGAGTAGCAAAATATCTCGGCCGAGGACTATTTGTCCCACACTGCCCAATCATGCCAGATGCATGCGGTTATACAATATGGAGCATACGTGAAATCATTTGCATATTAGGACATGAATTTCATGCCCCTCACTGCTGCCAATTTACGGTAGATTCAAGGGAATAATGACCTTAGAACAGATGAAAAGCACAAAGATTTGATGGCTCACTTGTGGGGTGCAAAATGAACGGAGGCTGTGCAAGGAATTAAAGGAGGGAAAAATCATGCTTTTGAGAAGGTGATGAGGAAGTTTATTTAAGGAGCAGGAGTTTGTGAAATTAGCGTGGTAATGACCTTTAACCCCTGTCTTGGATGTTACAGAAAATATCCCAATACCCATAAACAAGATTCACAATCAAGGAAAAAAAGCAAAGAAGATGGAAAATAGCATCGCTGTACAATGCAGATTTACTGTACTAATAAAAGTTGTAAAATAGCACAACAAAGTCAAGTCCTATTGGTGGTCTTTAGATTGTTACCATTTGCTTGTTTTTAATAATTTATCCAGTTATTATAACAATATTAGCTAAGATAAAACACACACACACTGTTCATTACCTTGGGAACACAGCCCACCAAAAGCTCATTTCCTGTTGAGGAAGACTGCCTAACCCCGATTGACCCTCAGATATTCCCATTACCATGGGCCAATGTTTAAGGGAAAGCTTATTGAGCTACCTCAGCTGGAACACCCACCACTGATTTATGAGCAGGAGACTTCTCTGCTTTTAATGATTATCTGTTTGTTTTTTTTCCCCCTCACAAATCAAATCAGAAACAAGGATGCAGTATTATCAAATGTGCCAAATAAAATAAGAGAATCAAACAAGTCTGCCGGTTTGATAAAGTAAGTGTAAAAATGAACGTAAGTAAGGGGAATATTGTTTTGCAATTCTCCAGAGGGTAATTTTCTTTTTTTTAAAGCTTTCCCTTTTTTACTTGGTTGATTTTCCATTTTATACGTGTCTTTTAAAATCTGTTTGTCTAGAAGTCATATTAAAATAGAGAAAGAGCTGACAATATGTTTGACTCCCTGCACAATCTAAGACTAATTAATCTAATCCCTGTCAGTTTTTAAACAGCATCCCAGTGGAATGACTTCAGTCCACGAGGCAACACTTTTTATTGCAAGAACAAGGTCTAAACTGTAGATGCCATAACCTCTACTTTTTTCTTTTTTTTTCTCATGGTGTATGGCCAGTTTGCAGAAGAATCACGAGATCTATCCATGTCGGTAACACTACTAGATGGAGGAGAAGCTTAAGTGAGTCTGTCATGGTAATTATGGTGGATAGTTGAGGACTATCAGGTCCTTAGCTCGCTTACTGCCAGTCTGATTTATCCTGAATATAAAGAGTCTCCTGTGTGCTTGGGGGAAATTGAAAAGATGCACTTATCTACCTAATGACAATAGCTGAGGCAAATCATATTCATTGTAAAGCAAGGAAAAACTGTATTTGAAGCATCAGAATGCTCGATGGTCATATTCCGCTGCTATGTTTTATTATCCATCAAGCTGTTTCTGAATATGAATACCTATGCAAACAGCTTATTGGTTAAAGCCCATGCAATGTCACAGAACTGTCATTCATTTTGTCTGAAAAGCAGCGGCCAACATCTCCCAGCACAAGAGGCAGCCCCTGTTTTTTTATATGTACATGTCTGGTGACAGCTTTCAGAGCAGCATGATGCCCATTTAACAAAAAAGACTTAGAATAAACTTAGTTTTTCCTGAAGTGAAGTCAGATGGGGATTTAGGAATTTTGCATTCTGATTTTAAATGATGAAAAATGGTTTCCTTCCATGCATGTACAATGTGTGGGATGTTTTTTAATTCACAGTGATGGTATTGTAGCACTTCATCTCAAGTGTATGAGTTACAAAAAATGAGACAGTGGGACTCTATGAAACCAGAGTAAGCCAGGAAATGTAATGTGCTTCTGTATGGACATCAGTAGTGATGCAGAACCATTTTACAGTCATTTATCTGAAAATGGCAACATAATGTAATAACATTTGGGAAGCAACTGTTTTGATTGGGATGGGACAGTCTGCCGAGCTGCAGTTACATGCTGAAAACACAATATTAGCGTCCATCATTTGAGGTAACTAACAGGGTTCCAGTTTCAGGGTTTTTGGGAAATCAAATTAGTCTGCCAGACATCCAATTTGCGTTTCGGTTTAGTCAAATGTAGCTGCGGCGTAATATGCTGGAAGCCACAAGACGGCAGGGAAGTGGCTCATTTGCGTTACATAACACAAAAATATGCAGCTCTTGCTGTGAAATGAAAACTTTTATTTTTGCCAAGTAAAAAGATGACCTTTGCTTGATGTTCTGAAGATCTTGTAATCAGAAAGTTCACAGCTGCCAAGCTTCCTTGCTGTGAATAATACATTTCCATTAAAAAGGCTCATTAAAAAAACTGTTGGTCAATAAACTAGTAAGTGTGGAAGTTAGCTTCTAAACACTCAGCTGGATTGTCTGCGGTGAGCACACAGTTCCTCCACAGCTAAATCATATCAGATGGACTATTGACAGCATTCTGTCAATAGCTGAGCCCTTGGAGGGTTAGCTATTTGCACGTTGACTGATTGACTGTTTCTTAATAGACACATAATTGGTGACAAATACCTTCCAATGAAGTGTCATTTGCCAGAGCATTTGTGATAATTCACAGCCTGTCCCATTTTCTGTTGGACACAGTCCCAAAGTAGGGTCTGTGATGAGCAACATGAACCACTAGACAGTGTCGTACTGACAAGGGAAAATTATAATAAAGCATTTGAAGCACGGAGATATAGCAAAGCAAGAATCACAGTGGATACAAGACAAACAAACCAGCTGGGATTGAATCTAAACATGGACACATGTAAGATGCAATATGGAGCATCTGAAACTTTGACCTGATGTGACATTATTCATTGGCAGTAATACAGCATGCTATTTCCTTTCATTTCAGACTATGGACAGTTTTGATGGACAGTATTTTTTACATGACACTTTTGTTCATCTGCGGTCCTGTCTGATACAACCATCATTGTCTTCATCAGAGAAACAATGCATTTACATGTGGCTGTTTTGATTGCATTGTAGTGCATTTGAAGAAAGGAAAGATTGAAAAGAAAGAAAAAAAATGCCCCCATGGTCCTGCAGTATTTTGTGAAGGCATTGCTTTTTAAACCAGCTGCTTGGAGGATTTTTAACATCTATTAATGCAGAATTACTTCAATTACAAGCCTTCTTTGCGCCAAGGCCCCGTTCCGCTGCCTGTGTTAGATAGTGCACACCTCTGGGAGCCAATCACAGCCTTCACAGCCACTGGCAGCAGATGTAAGCAATTTACTTCTGATTTCTTCATATTCAGTGTGAGACGAGCTCCTGGTGACCCGCGACCCTGGAGCCTGCAGGATTCTAACCCTATCAAATTAAAGCTCTCTGCTCACTTATTCCCTAGCGCTCCTCTGTGCTAAGCAGCCATCTCGCTGCATAGCAACGCCGGTCGGGCGTGCTCGCTCATACGCCCTGCCTCATCAGCTGCTATTAGGGAAAATATACAGTGCTCTAATTGGATGAGATTCAGCTAAGGAAGTGCAGTTAAAGGTCATTTTCCACCGTGTGCCTCCTGCTCTTCAGAATAATTTCTGTGTCCTCTGTCTTTGTGAGCTGTTAAACAATAGGGCCAAAGTTACAATCCTTTCTATCTTTTTCTGACAGTGCCACAGGCCGTGATGAGCAGTAAGTCCTCTGAATCATGTAAACAACATGGCCAGGCACTGACTGATGAGCTCTGTGTCAACTGCACATATCTTCTACTATCTACCCTCAAAGTGTCCTGGTTGCTACGTCGTAACCTTGTCATTAGCCAATTTCAGAAATTTGGAAAAGGTTAAGGAAGACCACCTACTATTCAAATTTGTAATCACTTTGCTTTAGTTTTTTACTCTTGGTGTCAGTTTTGAAGGTTGCTTTGGCACGTGTTTTGCCCAACAGTTGATTTAAGAATTGTAAAAAAAAACAACAAAAAACTTTTGTAGTACGTTTTTACTCAGATAATTCGAAGTTGCACTGGTTCAGAACTGTGATAAGATGATCTAAAGCCTATAAATACATCATCGAGCTTAAACCAAGTTAAAACAATCACTTGAAATCCACAGTAAATCTGCAAAACAATACTTGGCATAAATAACTTTTATTATATATTGGCTTTACATATAAACTTGTAATTACGTTCCTACAACTGAGCATTAACTTTTTGCCATTGTTGCTCAGTCGCCTACTAATGAAAGGGTTGGTGGTTTGATTCCCGGTTTCCTCAGTCCACTCACCTATATGTCTTCAAACCAAACTGCTGAGCCCCACACTGCTTGCCGTGTATTGATTGGTGTGAGTGTGTGCAATAGCAAGAAAATAAAAAAAAAATGATTGATAGAATAGATCAAATGGACAGTGCATAGTATTTAATTTACTGAACAGTACATCATTTGTGGGAAAAGGTAAATCTAGTTTATTATGTAAAAATATAGAAATTCTCAGTGGTCAATAAGACAAGAAAAGCACTACATAATTTCAGTCTACTTACCATATTATATATTTCTGAAGCCACAATGTGTGACACATGTTGTATAAAATTGAAAAGGACGAGTTACAGCCCATAATGAATGTAACATTCAACAGTGTTAGTCTTAAAGCTGTACTGTTGAACTTTGGCAGATTTTATCAGTGAGGTGCTCCTTGTCAACGGCTAATCCGGCATCCATCTTGCATCCTACAACTACTCTGAACCCCCTTCCAGCCAGCAAAAGTCAGGCCAATATTGACTTTTGTCTTATCTCTTGCTGTGTCTCTTTTTTTCTTTTTTTTTACTTTGCTTCCTACTATCCCTACTGTCCTCTTGTGTTTCTTTGATGAATCAGCCCCAGTGCACATCCAAAATGCTCAGTGTGTTGATATCCACCTGTGTGATATGGTGCTTTGAAGTGAAATGCAGCTATAAAGTGACACTGCATCCCATAAAAAAAAAAAAAGTTTTGGAAATAGTTTTTCAGCCGAGGGACACTGCAGTGCAACAATGGCTCCAGGAATGTAAATAATAAATCTGAGTGTGCCATGAAAACGAGTCAGAAACATATCTTTAAAGTCAGAAAGTTACATAGTGCTACTTTATTTTCAGCAGCTAGCTTTTGCAAATACTTACAACTGCCTAGCACTACATACAATAGTCCACAGTAAAGATTACAATTTAACAGTTTCCTTGTCAGCAACAGTCAAAATAGCTGCCATTATGAGTGACAGGTGCAACATCTCCCTCATTTCTTACCTTTCTGTGTAGAATATTTCAGTGTATAACATTATAAGGACTATCACTTTTCACTCCAAGCAAGTCCCTTCTGCCCATAATATCTACCAATAGAATTCACCCAGGATATTCACTCATGTCTTCCTGTCAATTTTATATTTTAGTTTTTTTATTCCCATAGTAAAACACATGTTTTTTTTATCTGTGAAAGGTGCTATATAAATAACATTTTCTTCCTTCCTTACTTCATATTCAATTCAATTTAATTCAATTCAATTCAATTCAATTCAGTTCAGTTCAGTTCAATTTTGTTTAATTTTCAAGTTTGTCTCCAAATACATGTTAAAGGATCAAATAACAATTAACATGTAATTACTGTGTGTGTCAGTTTAACGGGTAACATAATCGTGTGACCTATGTTCTAATTTCTGAGGACAATTGAGCAGCTTTCAGACTTGCATTGCGGAATATATGCTGTAAATTCCACCCGCTCTTTTACCAGAGTTGTCTTTTCAAACATATTGCTTCCTCGTGGACTTTTCGTCCCGGCTACATTCAGATATCGGGAAATGTTCAGGATAAGTCGGTTGTCGAAACAGAATAGGAAGTCTTTGTGTTGCGACCTGTCTGGAACATTTCTTGTGCTTTCAGTCAAAAGGACGTACCGCAACATTTCCGCTTTTATGATATGGGGGCTAGCTGGTAAATGTCTGCTACAGCTCCGAGGTAAAAGAGTGGAAAAGTTTGTTTGATGCAAACAGTTAAAAAGGACAAAGTCTGCACTATTACCGCTTTCAAGAGCAAGTCTGAAAAGGGCTTTGGTGTTTTTGGAAGTCTGTTTCTGGCTGAAGGTTTGAAAATGTCCACGTTTCTAAATATGCCTTGAGAAGACAATAAGGTGAAGCAATATTTTGTGTGTTAATGAATATAGGGCAGCAGAGTTAACTGACTGATCTCTCAGTTGCATTTTAACTTTGCCCCTAGGGGCCAGTGTACTGCAGGTTTAAGGTTCTTTCCTAATTCAAATCAAAGTTATTCAACAGGTTGCTGTCAAATTCTACACTGTGATTCATTCATTTGAGTCAGGTGTGTTGAAGCAGGGAAACATTTAAAACCTGCAGGACAGTGGCTCTTGGAGACCAGAGAAAACCTGCTCTATATCTATGTTTAGAGACCATTTCCTGCCATCTGTGGGTGCTGTTATTATTGCAGTCGTGAGTCTTACTCATAGTGTCTGCCGACAGCAGTATGGATATTTGGATTAATGTTTGGCTGTAGCCCAGTTACTGATGAAGATATATAGGGGAAAAACAAACAAACAAACAAACAAACAAACAAACAAACAAACAAACAAACAAACAAACAAACAAACCAAAACACATAGAAGCTGTTTACACTTTTATATTGCTTCAATTGCAAATAGGTTACCCAATTCATAACAAATTTATATTGATTATACTGTCAGAACTATATTTGCTTTCTGGCCAGCTGTTGTTAAAACAACTCAAGTTAAATTTGATAGTAACTCCCTCCTTATGTATGCATGTCAACCCTGCATTTCCAGTTTTAGTTTTAATAATAGCAATTTTTAGTGACATTGAAAAGTTCACTGTTGCACCAATATAAGTTTGACTAGATGCTAGTCATTGTGAAATGAGCACAAACTGACAACTGTTAACAAAAGCTGTTCATGCTGTTGTCAGTGAGAACCTTTCTGATTTATTTTTGACTCACCTCTGAAAAACAGCTTGGTCTTCTTTATATCTAAGGCAATTTGGTCAAAGTTAATGTTATATAGTCAGTACAAAAAACAACAACAAAGAAACAAAAAACAACAACAACAAACAAAAAAAAACTGTACACTCTTTTTCTTCTTATTTGGTTGTCCCAAGTGTTAAAGATGTTGAAGTTGGTCAGACAGTAGTGTTGTACTCCTTCATGTTATAACTTAAATTTTTTTTAGACTGTTGGGATGCAAAGGAAGAATTGTGAGATAACAAAAGACTGAAGGGGTTAGAAGAAGTGTATAGATATTACTAGAGACATAATAGAATGTAGCTGATCACTGATTCATACAACTCTCTGGGATGTAGCCATCAAATCTGAAATTTGTGAGAGTTGCTCATATGTCTCCCCATATTTCCCCTTTTCATCAAAGTGCCTATCACCCCTTTGACATGTGCCAGTAATGAAATAGTCAGTATGATTCACTTTGACTGTCTGAGCATTAAATATTGTGACTTATTCAGTTATGTCCCATTTTCTTTATTTTATTTGATAAATGATACCATAATTCAGTTAACTGCTGAAGTGGAAATCTTGTCACTTTATTACAGAACCTGAGAGAATTTGTGAAGCTGCCATAGACAGCGTGTTACTGATGACCTGTGACTTTGTTTAAATGCACATTAGTTGTCTGATGCTACTGCATGTACAATAAATCCCTGATAAGAGCCACAATTCTCCTAAGTCACAGGCCACTTCATTAATAAATAATCTTCTCCACAGAGCAGGTTGTGGCTGTGATCTTTTTCAGGTCATAACTTGTGTTGTGATGCAATAATAATGAATGCACACAGAAAATGACTATTCTGAAACAATATTCAAGGTTTATTTGAAATATAATTAAAAACATGCAGCATTATTTTGAAATAGTTATGAACAATATAAAGTCTTTCAAATATGTAATAGAAAACCTTACCCTTTTCAGATGTGCAAATTCCTAACTTGTACCATAATCCTAAATAGAAATGTGCAAAATATTTTGGTTTGTGACCCTGGCACAGTCTGATATGGTCTAAGCTAAAGCTTGGTTAGCTTCCTAAGAGTAAATGCTGCAGTTTTGTGTGGACTTGCAATAGTGGGGGATTTTAGAGGCTCCCTATCTGCCAATTTTACAGCTGGAAGGGCAAAGGCCTTTTGAGCTTCACTGGAAAACTGAGAGACATTCACCGAATGAGAGGGCTGGGCCCTGAGCCCCACAGCTTCTCGCACCTTTTGTCCTGCCTGAAAGGCCTCACTGCCTGAAACGCATCACTTCACGCCCAGTGTTTGCTGTTGGGAAACCTGATTAAAGGGGGGGTGAGACATACACATACACACCCTAAGCCTATCAATGACTCTCACAACCCCCCAAGATACAGTATTTGTCCTTGCAGCTTGGGTGCTCAGAGTGAATGCTACCGTCCATTGATCTTTGTCTGATAAAGCCGCTGGCGTGGTGTGCATGGTGCCTTATGGGTTTCATTCCACTCAGTCGAGTCCATTTCAGTGAGCTGTGGTTGAGCTAATGTGAGACATGCTGTGCCAGTCACGGCCTTTGGGATTTGGCCTAAGTGCTGTGTGTTGTGATGCTTTGCTCTGAAATTCTCAAGCACAGGCAGCCTGGAAAGTATTTTACACTTCTTTGACAATCCCATCGAATTTCTCTCACCCATCTAGGTGAATGAAACAAGGCTAAAATCGATGTGAAACTGACAATGTAGCATTTTCATCTTATATTTCAATTCTGTTTGAATATTTTGCCTAGTAACAACATTTTTACACCATAAAGCACAAAGCACTTGTGTCTCTTTAAAAGAAAGCTGTCTAACTGCTGAGCAAACACTCCTGTCGAAGACATCTGACAGATGCTCTTTGAGTTCTATTGGCTTAGATCCTAGTGCCTGTCACCTTTCACATCTCAGTGGGCCCAGAGGTGACCTCTCTGTTGCCTTGGAGCTCCATACGTTATTGGCCCTAACACAATCAAATGCACGTTCAGCATTTGGGGGTCGAAGTGATGGCAGCCACTAAGGTGCCCTCATACACAGAATAGGCCAACTCATATGACCTCTTGCACCTGAACCATGACCCTCATTTACAAGCAGGTCACCTCTACAACAACTGCATTTACACAGGGTCAGCTAAGATCTCTGTACACCAGAAACGCTCTAAAAAGCAGACAGATCTTCATCATATAGTAGTCCCTTGGAATGGTGGTATACCTACACATAGCAAAAGAGGATCACAACCAGGAATGCAATTGACAACATCTTATCTATTGAAGGAGCAAGCATACAATCATAAACTTTACATACCAACCTATTCTCATCCCAGATTTTGTCAAAGCTTGTGGGATCTCACATTGGAGTTGTAGTACATTGCTCTTTGTAATGCTGTAAGAATGGGGTGTGATGAGCACAAACTTAGTCCTCTTTTTGCACTAGAAACTGCATAAAACTAATGGGCTCGTCAGGCTGCATTTTCTACCTTGCAAGCTTTCTGCTCAAACTTGGAGGATATTTTTCTATACTATCTACACATGTAATGTGCAATTTTTGTTTGTGGTGGCTTTGACAATTTATTGCACTTGTTTCCTCATAACGAGATCGCAAAGGTGATGGAAGATCATCCATGTCACACTCAGCCCCTGGAGACAGCCACTTTTTCTATGCAGTCACAGAGAAAATTAACAACACTTAGGCTCTGGAAATGGTGCTACGTGTTGATCAAATGCTGATTTGAAAGTTAGTTCAAGCTGGCTAGAGCCAGGAAGAATTAGACAAAGCTGAGAGCCAATTGGCAAAATGTGAATAAACATAGATAAACATGTCATGTTTTATGTCAGCTCAATAAGAGTGAAGTTTCTCAGTTCCTTATTAGAGAAACTAAGAGAACAAAGCAAGATTCTTGAATTCTTGCTTCAATCATTGAACACATTGGACACTACGGACACTCAGATTATAACATTGACCACTATGGTATGAACAACTGTTGCAACATATATAAATCTGTTTGGTAAGTGTCATCAGCTTACTATTACAGCAAGAGGCCAAAAACCCTTTCTGCATGTGGCAAAGTCTAAAATATAATGGTGCAGACATTCATTGCTTTTCATTGGCCTGTCTTGGCAAACAGTTGTGTTGAAACAGTACCCTTATTACTGAGGCATCTCAATAAAAGTAAGAGAAAAAAAAAGGAGGAAGTGCTTTTGTACTGACCTTCTGTTAGCTCTAAATGGCATAAATAGGAATGACATAATGCACCATTTTAGGGTTAATCAAATTCCCCAGAACAGAGAATCAGGAGATGACAGATGCAGTTGGATATTAGTCATCCACCTCACACCAAATTATTAGAAAAGCATTTTTGTATTTCAGTTACACTTTAAAAAGTCTTGTGGGGATTTTTTTTTTTGATAACATAAACTGACACACACTGCTCTAAAAACTGGAAATAATTTCTGGTTTGGTAAATCACTCTGAGTATAGAAGGAATTACATTCTATTAGTGGTTTACTTAAAGAGTGATTCACCTGTCATCTGCTACTCTTTCAAAAAACATTTCTAGAGAGACAGACTAAAGATAGGTAAAGAACAGAAGGGGATATGGAGGTAGAGAGAAAGGAAATAAATTGAGACAGTGCGGGAGAGAAAGGGAGAGGGAGGTCATAGCGACCGTGTGATGGTCGCTGACACAGGAGTTCAGCCTGCGGTCAAGGGAAGCAGTTGAAGATGAAGCAGACACACAGGCAAGTCTCTGTGTGCAGGTGCCCTTCCACTGCCCCGTCCGCTTTCATCCCCCATCCACTCCCACATTGCCCCACCAGCCCCGCCTGCTACCCACCAATCAGGGCACAGGGGGGCGGCGGCGCAGTGGGAACACATCAAAGCGTTCTCTCGGTGAGAGGCTCAGGGCTGATGCTGGCACAACACAGAGGAGCACAGAAGAAAGCAGGGACGGCCAGTTAGAAAAAAGGAGTCCAAATGGAATGGAAAAAAGGAGTCCAACCAGAACAAAACATTTCATTCTCTTCACAAACCAGCATTATGCCAGCTGAGCATCCAAAAACCCAGACACATTTTTCTCACTGCCTTGAGCCAATGGCCCCCTTGAGTATGTGAACAAGGGGATAATTTAATTAAGAAAATCCAATCTTCCAGTTTGAGGGAACAAAGTTAGATTTGAATGAGAGCAATATGTTCCCTCCTTTCTTTTCTCAAATTAAAATTTCATAGCTGAAATCAAAGAGTTTGTGAGGTGCCCCCATCTCATTTGAGTGTATGCTTTCAGAACTGACATTGTGATGAGAAAGGAATGCTAGTTTTGCTGTGTCCTTGAATGTAATTAAACATATTTACAGCATTTTGCTTGTCAGAAAAGAATGTGATGCTCTATAGAATGAATAGAATTCCCAAAACGCATTCCTGACACATCATTGGTTCTACGGACTAAATAGAAAAACGGGAAAAACACTAAGTATGAATAAAATCAATACACATCCAGTGTTCAATTTTGTTATTATACAGTGAATTTAGCAGGAAGCTCAACTCAAACCAAGCCATAATAATGTCTTCTCTCTGATGTATGACCCTTCATGTTCACTCAGAACTTATAATGACTTTCTTTGTGAAAGCCCTCAGAGTGAGTAGAGCTTTCTAAATGAGAAGCACCCCTACAATAATGCTGAGCAGCCCGCACAGAACCACAAGCCTCACACTATGAGTGTGTCAAGTCCCCAAGTGAGTATGATGCACAATCCAGCAAGCTTTTGCATATGTTAAGGAGGATAATAGGCTCCTATGGGAGAAGAGGCTAAGGCCCAAAAGTGAGCATGACTATAAAAGTGCCGTAGAGGGGATACACGCTACATGGTAAAGTGCAGAAGGAGCCACAATGAACAAACACCACTTTGAATTATGAAGTGCTCTGAGAATTCAAAGCAGCTCTTGTATAAACTTGTATAACAGCTTAAAGGTTTGGCATCACCTTCCCAAAGGCGCTGTCAATAGTGTGTACGAAATGACTCTTAAAATACAAAGAAAGGGAGAAGGAGAAGAAAGAATAGCAATGCTCCCACTAAAAAGAGGATCTTTTGATTTACTAAATGCTCTCTTTGCTCATCTTTTCCCCGATGGAAGGCAAACATGAAGCGGAACATTAAGATCAATACTTAACAAAAACAACAACAAAAAACAACAACACCCTGGTGACTTTTGTTGGATCACGCTGCAAAGAAAGCACGACTGATGTTACTATCCCCATATCGCTCACAATCTCCAGCTTGTCAATAACACAAGCAATTCCTCAAATTCCAAACGCTGGAATGCAACCTTTCTCTGGTGAACTGTAAGGAAAAAATAATACTTTAAAAACAGGTCATTGGTTATGTTATAGCATCTTGATGACTGGAGGCACTGGATGAAGACAAAGCTTTCATCATCTCTTGCCCTGGAAGGAAACTATAGCACTGTATTGACTGATGGTAACCCCTTGTTGATCATTACAGAGGAGAGGACATACAGGTGTGGAAACATGAAGTCTTATCGATGGAAATATCAAAGACACAGAAGGACTCCGTTGACCCTTTCATGATGTCAGCACTCGACTCTTGCTCTTGGGCACCATTGAAGTCATATTATAGACATGGCACCTCAGCATAATGAAAACTTATTGATGCCCTGTGCTGCTGTAATGATGAAACTGACTATATGCACAGAGCTATTATTTGTATTATTCAGGTTGTTTGACATGTGTCAATGCCTCAGAATAAAGGAAATGTTTTATCTGACTGATGTCAATCACTATAAAGCACACTGACTGTACCCAGTCTGAAGATAGCCGTGGTTAGAAATCTGAACAATGAAAAATGTGGCAGTTGTGACAAATCTCAGGATTTATCACTGAACAATAAAACAGAGCTGCTCAGCAGGAAATGGGACACACTGAACACATGTTCCGTGGTGTACGCAATCTCATGTAAAGACCCAGCTGACATTCTGGCAGCATCCTCTTTTCTGTTTTCACTTGCCGTTCTCTGCTCCTGTGCCAGCTTATCCTGTGTGTGGTCTTTGCAGAGACTTGGCACTGTAGCTCCCCAGCATAGATTACCACATTCACATTCATTTCACTGAACGCA
Source organism: Leptatherina wallacei (assembly GCA_028567055.1). NCBI lineage: Eukaryota > Metazoa > Chordata > Actinopteri > Atheriniformes > Atherinidae > Leptatherina > Leptatherina wallacei. The sequence continues at coordinate 23,877,234 of JAOXYM010000010.1, read as the reverse complement.
ACCACTTTTTGGGTGGAGAGAGGGCAAACACTGCAACATGAAAGGCATTGGCAAGGTCAGATCTTAAAGTATGGAGTTTAATAAAGTAAGGGGTATCACTGCGGTGCTGTGGCCACGTTGCTCACTGGCATGTATTTGGGATGACCTTCCCATTGTTTATGAGCGGAGCTGAGCCTGCCCCCTGGTCTGGGCCGGGTCTGTGCCTGCAGCCAACCTCATCATACACTCAGCGTCTACCTATCCATCTTCCCTCATTGTGCACAGAGGTGACAGCTGGCATTCAGCTGTTCGTAAAAAGGCCTTTAAAAAACATGCAGGGCCTCCGTACTCGGCTACATTAAAGTAATTAGCTGCCAAGCTAGTAGAAAGCACCCCCCACCAAGTGCCAGCAAGACTGCGTATTGAAGTCGGCATCCTGTTTGACACATCTGGGCAAGGGAGAGTAATGAAAACAGCTGCTTCTGCCCATATGGCATCCAAAGGCTGGCAGCATGGCGGTGTGCTATGCCAACCTTAGGCAAATTATCCATCATTAATCCCGAGATCTGACCAGCATACGAGTTGCTGCTAATCAAAACATCTGGGGATAGTGGCAGAAAAGGGTTGGTGGGGGTGAGGGGTAGGAGGGTCTTATTTGAAAGGCTGTAATTTGTCAGCAGAGCCAATGATGCTCTATCTATCTATCTATCTATCTATCTATCTATCTATCTATCTATCTATCTATCTATCTATCTATCTATCTATCTA
>JAOXYM010000010.1:23860454-23876387 GCA_028567055.1 Leptatherina wallacei | reverse complement strand
CTATCTATCTATCTATCTATCTATCTATCTATCTATCTATCTATCTATCTATCTATCTATCTATCTATCTACCTACCTACCTACCTACCTACCTACCTACCAACCTATCATGAGTGTTTGGGATTTAACAAGAGCCCAACATGACTTTTAAATATTGTTGTTGTGCAAACATTCATCCAGAAAAATCAATTCCCAGCTTTTCTTTGATTAGCTGCAAATTGCCCTCACATTTGTTTCTGCTCTTGTCTAACGTGTGTCCTTTGCGTTCATAGGCTGGCCTGTTCAAAACCAGGCTTCAATTTCCCTCAGAAAGTCAGTGACATTAAAATGTCCTTTGATGTGCCTTCCCCAAGCAGGGAGCACTAACAGTAATAGTGATTCTGTCACTTAATGCTTTTCCGGGGATCAATAGTTCTTAAATGCTAAAGTGGGACAATTAAAAATAAATAGGAGGTTGCTCTAGTCTAAATCAGATTATACATTGCTGCCCCTAGCAGGTCCTCAAAAGCACAGTATGCCTCCTCAGCGAGTCATCTGCACAGCACCCCGGTTTGTGACTGATGCATATGTAAGTGAGGACAAATTAGAGAGACCCAGCTAATTTTTTTTTCCTACTAGAGGCTCTGTCAGTGCTTTCAAAAAGCAATCTGAAAGGAAAACCACAGATTTTAACAATAATCTTACTGAAAGCAAATATTATCATCTTATAAAAATGCAATGTGACTCATAAAGTGGAGAATAAATATAACCAATAAAGATGAATAAAATGCAATTAAGATTAGAGAAAAAGGCGCAAATGGCAAGGTAATGACATGGCTGAGTTTTATATTGGCTTCTGAGGATCCATCAGCCTGAGCCATGGCAGTGAGGTCGCAGGCTGGCTCCAGGTCCCCTGTGGCTGCTGCTGTAATGTCAACTCTGGCAGTAATACAGCTGTAACTGGAGGCAGAGTGTGATGGGAACCCGCTCTTGACAGACATGACCAAACCCAACGCAATTAGCAAGCGACAGCAGGTGCTGCCTAACTCTGTTGCGTTTACATGTCTCAGGTTTCCTTGTAATGGCCGCAAAGTGATCCTAACTTTCAATTAACATATCCCCTGCCTCCACCGCCATGGCCAGCCAGTCATTTCCACATCCTCGCCATTAGCTGCGTGGGAAGCACTGCTTTGGCACAGGCGAGCTCTGTGCATGCTGACTGTGAACAGTTTTCACAAACAAAGACGCTCATGCACTCCCATCTCACATACACACACATACACATACACACTCTCAAACATGTATACAAACACCACTCCATTCTTCAAAGTTCCAAACAAACACCATTCCTCAGAGTTTTACACCACAGATTTGTAGCAAAAACTACTGAGGCTTTAAGCGGCTGAATATCAGTCTCTGTCCAACACAAAGGGGAAGTACTGATGTTACCACTCCAGACTAAATCAGGATAAATGGCTGCAGCCTTCATGAAAAGACAAGGAGGAGGCAGCTCTGCTGAGTGCACAAACACAGTCAATGTAGACACCTTCTCAAACACAGGAAGAGGTTGATCTTCATTCAGTAGAGCACCATCCATCACTCTATGCGACTCCACAACAAAGGCCTTAAAAACCCATACAGCTGCCTTGGAAGTATCTGTGACACAGTGCCAGCGGGATTCAGTGGCACAAATGATTGCTCAGGTAAGAGGCGGGTGTTGTCAAACAACGAGTCCTGTCTTTAGCTTGCTGTCCACTCTTCATCATGAATGAAGAAGTGTTCAGCGCTGTCATTTGAGTTTATTGACCTTTAGTCATTCCCTGGCAGTGTGTACCTGAAACAGCAGGCAAGAGTTAAAGGGTTTAAGCATAACCTAAACTCCAGCACACAGCCTGATGAGTGACACAGCTCTCTAAAGTGTCATTTGCCTTGTCAGGTAGATTATACACCATCCATATGGATGGACAAGCCTCCTCTGGAGGTCACTCAAGTTCTGTGTGCAGACAGAATAGTAAATGATTGTTTGGGAGGAAGGGTCACTTCCTGTGATGGATATCTTTTGTCTATACTATTCCTTGAACATAACCTGTGCTAGAACTGAATTATTTAATTAACTGAAGAAATTATGTATATGTAATATCAAACTGTCAATGCTTTTGATCAGGTAGTGTTAAAATATTATTAATGTACAGAAGAGCCATGCATTAAATAATAATTGCAAAATGCATTTAATCTTCAGGTTGCAGTGATAACATATTTGCTGCACACAGCAGTGGATTAATTGTGCATAAGGCGGCCAGACCACTCCGGTCTCAGAGGTACAGTACTCAGCAGCACTTCAGTCATGCTGGCTCTATCAGAGTTTTGACCTTGTTTGAGGGGCAATGAGAGGCGTCAGGAGCTTCCTTAACTTCCCAGGAAACATGACAGGTCCCTGCAGAGTTTGGATAAACACAAGCGTTAGTAAAAGTTGTGTGTAATTTGCACTTTGCCATCTTAACTGTAGTTATTACTATTTTAAATGGATACATCTGTCTATGTGAAGTCTTTCATTACCTCCACTCATTACCAGCACATCACATCAGTGCTCCCCAAGGACACGCCTTTTACGTGCTCATTCGCTGAAATACGCTTTAATGTTCTGAATTTGACGCTTGGCTCAAAACAAATTTGTCTGAAGCAATTAAAAAGTATCACCTCACAAACAGCCCCTCTTAAATGTTACATTAGTTTTTCTCTGACTGTCTGGAAAACATGTACGGCACTACATGTTTGACCTCACTTTAAACTGCATATCTGACATGAATCAATTAGAAGGCATACTTTGATTTCATATAGAAAATACAGAATACTCCAAGTCATGTTTTGATGAGTACACATTCATTATTTATGCACTGTTTCATCATTTTCACCCGTTATATTGTCACTGTGCTTTTCACTAATAATAGAATCATTACTGGAAGATTCAGTTGTCACAACTTGACAATTTCATTTAGCTTTAGAAACAAAAACCTCTAAAACTCTGAGACATCCCTGAAACAGTTTATTTTATTAGCTATTTATTTATATCAAATATATGTGTACAAGGATGAAGACTAAACACTTAGTTTTTCTGCTGTAGTTAGCAATTTCAGGACATCTACAAAGCAGCTATGTGTTACTTTAAATTTCCTTTTTATGCAAAAGAGACCAGGTTAAAATTTTAATAGGACTTGATTACCCATAAAGACCTAAGATACAGTCATATATTGCATATTTCATTTTGATTCGTAAGATAATATTTTTACTTTCCTGACACTGGAAATCCAAGTGCCAAATGATTTTGGTCACTCAAAGGCATATAGGTTCATGTACACTTAAATATTCTCTCAAATTATCTCTTAGCTGACCACTGGACTTCGATACACAAAGCTGTGAGAATAGAATCTGGAAAAGCAGATGGCTTCCATTTAATAGGTAACATTCACACACACTGAGTTTCTGCAGATCTGAGACTTGCCTTACGCAGAGCTCGCCAAACTTTCTGTAATCACAGCTGAAAGTCTTCTACCCTGTATGCTACACCGCACCATGACATCAGACGTCTCAACGTGTGCTTGTATCGTGCCTCAGACATGCTGCCACGCTCAATAAAACCCAGGTCAACATAACACCAGTTGAAGCTAAAAGTAGTGAGAAAGGTCTTGAGTTGTGCAAGTGGACAGAAATATGAGCCTCTTAGGAATGTAAGCTTTTCAGAAGTCCTGGAAAAAAACGCAGCTGTTGCTGATGAAATCAGTTGGTTCCAGACCTCATTTAAAGGTCAGAGTTGAGTGAAATGACAATTCACATAGTATATACTTGTGCTTCAGCATATGCCTGCATTTAACATAATTACAATCTGAAGGCAGCCTTTAGTTCATATTTACTTTTGAGAGTCACTTGAGTGCAGTCCAAAGCACCAAATGGCTGTGTTTAAAACCATGTGAGCATATTGGGTCACAGGGCGGAGGTTCAATTGCAAGCAATTTACTCTTTGTGTCTTCATCCGCACCTTACCCCTGATTTTTGGGTGAATTACTGGCTTCCTTAAGAAAATACTTTCCCCGTTTGTTTAATGTTGTTTGTACAGCTGTAACACTCAGCTCTACATACCTGCTGGCATAATGGATTCCCATCTCTTCTAATCCAGTGTATTGTGGAAGTTATTGCCTGTGACACCACTTTGATCCAAAAAGTAGGCCTGATTCCTGCATTATTCAAAGGGGTACAGAGGGAAGTTGGTGCAATTCGTGGGTGGTTGTACAGTAGCAGTGATAAATACAATTGTTGTTAAGCCAAAACTGAATTCATAGTTTGGCATGTGGTATATACAGGCACTTAAAACCATCTGTTATATAATTTGCCACCTAATTAGCACGATTTGTGTCTGTACACAAATTCAATAGTATGACACTTTGGAGTTTAATTTAGCTTAAACTATCTCAGTAAGAACTAGGAAATCAAAAATAACCTCTCACAAACTTTCAGTATTTCTAGAGAAAAACTAACCTTCTTTCTATAGCAGCAAAGAGGATTGCTACTCACTGCTTTACTAATTTTACTCAGTAAAGCTTCCGAAAAATACAAAGAAATACCCAATACCACATAACATGCACATTTACAGAATATTCAAACTGAAACCAACCCACCAACAAACTTAGCCCTTAAATTGCTGAAATTGCAGCATGATGTGGATTATAAATGGTAATAAATGGTTTTCACACTACAATATTTTACTTGTGTTACAGATTAATATTTTTATTCCAGAAAGTACTATAAAGGTAGTTCATTAGATTTATTATTTTTAGTTTCAGTGAAGGTTTTTTTTTTACCACTTTTTCTGCCTTTGCTTTGTCTCCTTAAATCATATTTTTCTTATAGGGACATATATAATGCAGAATAGGTTTGTGGGTGGGATGACTTACCCACCAATAACCCCATGCTGTCAAGCAATTGCACCTCATTGGAAAAAGCCTGATGAAATAAATGCTGACTGCCGACTCCTCCAATTTCACGGCACTTCTTATTGTCACCCCGAGTGCCTTTCTCCAGATTGAGATATTTGCAAACTGTCATCTCCCATAAATAGCTGTCTGGTCTGATGCCGCCTGTGCCCCTCTAACTCTGATTCAGAGATTCAGAGAAGCTTTGGTGCTACATTTCCTCATCCTCTATGGTTTGTCAAAATCAAGAAATGTTGCCCTGACAAAGAAGAAGAAAGAGAAAGTAACTGATGAGTGATAGAGCATTTAAAAAAAACAAAACAATATATGGTTACTCACATAGCTGCGCTCAAATCCATCCTCTCGTCATACTTAGTGCTGTCAGTCACTTCCTTGTGACTCCTTATGTGACATGCTGCAATCTTTGAACTCTATTAGTAGAAGTAAATCCCTCTTCCTGTCTTTGGATAAAATGGGCTTTTGCACAGTTCCATGCTGAGATTAAAAGTTGTCATGTCTTGTGTGGCCACAGAAGTAGAGGAAAGCTTCATAGCTTAGGATGATATCTGGCAGCTTATTATTTCCTGCACATTGTCATCCACATCAGATGGAAAATGGGACAGAATGAACAAATGGTAATGACTAAAATGAATAACTTATGTAAAAAAAAAACAGAAAAAAAACAGTGTTGGGATATTATTGCTCTGTGAAAGACCGCATAGCTCAGAAATTTTTATAGAATGATCTGTAATCAAGTGCATAAATAAATGTCACATTGTATTGTGCAGTTTACCCTCTGATGGTCACACCACAGTTTATTGGCAAGTGTCCTGGAAACAGAATAACTCACATGTAACTAATGAGAAAACATGGCAAGGTAAATCCACAGGCACTAACAAATGGACTCATTTTGTCAAAATAATCTATAGGTAAATGTTGTGAGGCTAATTCAATACTACACAGGCTGGAAGAAGTGGAACCTTAAAAAAAGAGAGAAAAAAATATTTGGACACTTTTTAAGATCCTCATTAGCTACGGCAGTATTGAAAGTGAGCAGAAACGTAATACTGTATCAAATGTGGCAGAGGAAGTTAAAAACAAGGTTAATGAGAGGTTTAACAAAGCACCACAGAGCCATGAAAAATAAACCGTAAAAAGCTGTTTTTGAAACCATTAACATGGCTTCTCTTTCCTGCTTTTTCAGCCAATATCTCACTGTTATAACAGGAAATGCTCACAGGCTGTTAGGCAGCAACACAGGCCTTTATGAGCTTAGTTATTACCACTGCTGGCCCACTTTTAATAGCCATATGATCCATCCAGCACAGAATGGGCTGTGCCTGATAATATCATAACCAAGTATTTACCATGGAGCCGTTTAAGATTTCCTAGATAAAGCTGAAACACTAGAGCTGCAAATTTGTTAATATCATTAAAAGATGTTACCAGTAACTGAAGCTGAGAGAATATGATCCCCGAAGGCCTCAGTCTGTGGAAATAATTTATAATGTAACAGCTATAAAACATGTACAAGTTATCAGGTTCAAGACCTGTCCCAGTATCTGAAGGCTCCTGTTACACATGGCACTGCTTTTGATACAAATGGTAAAACAATTAAGGGAAATGGATTTTCCACTGTCTGCATGTCAAAAACCAGCCTCCCAAGTCTGTCATAAAAAGCTCCAATCAAAGTAAACACGTTTAGATAGTTATGGAACAAGTCATAAAAACTTATTGCACGTTTGAGTATAAGCATTTCCTCCATCCATTTGATCATCTTAAAGACCTTCTGTTAAATTACACATGGATTATAGCAAGGTTTGATAACTTTTCTTTGAGCACAGATGCCCTTACGGATTAAAACACACGTGATGGTTAGTGTCCAATTCAATGTATTACTTATTTTACGTTTGCTCCAAAGTTCTTTGGAGCAAACAAACGCTGTGTGTCAGAAACCTCATGTTTACTATAGATTAACTGTGTCTATGGTGTCAGTCATGTAATATACAACTACAGCAAATGGAGTTTAATTGCCTGGCAGAAGAAGTAAAAAAGAGATGGTCACTGAAGCTGCCATAGTGTTTAGTATCTCCTTTATTGTATTCACAGTGGTAATGTGATATGTCACACTGTTGCTAATACACTTCTGTACGCTGTCATCTGGCTGTAATGCTTATCAGGCCTGTGTTGATGATTTGCCCTCTTGTCAGGGCCAATTATGATTGGATGTGTCATGGTGGCAGGCTGTGCGACTGCCATTACTGGTGCAGAAGGATGATGTGAGCCAGTTGCAAGTTCCCTGCCCCCTCTAATCCACCTGAGGTTAGCAGGTGCGGCACTCAGTTGTCCCCACTGTAGGTCGGTGTAGGGCAAGAACTTATTTTCAGGTTAAAGTTAGCATGGATTGTTTAGTGATGGGAAAAATGTATCATTTTCTGTACCACTGGTTGAGTCTTTGATAACTGCAGATGTTCAGTTAGTTACCAGTTAGTTACCGGTTAGTTACCAGCAATAACATCTTAGGTACTTCCTACACAGTATTTATAAGGGGGGAAATTATATATGGACAGACTAAAATAGCCTTTTTTTGTGTAAGACTGTAAACATGTTGATTTCTGCTGTGAGATTATGCATTCATTCAAATCACTTGTGGAACCATCAACATTGCTGCTGATGTCACTTTAATTGAAAGGTTGTCTCTAGTTATTCTTAGTCCTTATGATCCAGCCTTCAAAGTACAAATATGAACTAACAAGAAATTAAGGTATTAAAACAAATAAACAGAAAAAAACACAACAGTTTTTTTTTAAACAAACAAGTTTTCACAAGGACCATAAAACTTTAAATGCAGTTTTTAACATACAGTATGTGTATATTCTTCATTAAAAAGCTTTGACACATGAGCCTTAAAAGCTCAGTAATGATATGTTAAAGCCATATATGTGATGACTGAAAGACTGAAATGTCCTCCTTTATTTCTTTGTTGATAGAAGTAGGACTGGCATGTCCCATTTCCCTCCAGCTCACTTCACTAGATAAATGCACTGAAATGAATGCATTGAAAAATATACTGCACTGTATGAAAATGTAGCAAAATGATACTGCCAGCTACAATGCAATGATTTTTGCTATCGGGGCAAAGATATGGGACATAAGCTGTCAATTCAATATAAGAACTTTGACGGCGCTGCATTGCCTTTGGACCATGATAGTCAGTTTCTGGACGAGGACTTTGTAGTGCTTCCCTTTAAGCTTTGTTTGGTTCAGAAACAAGACAGTTTCCCAAAATAAAACTCCTCTCAGTGACCTTCCTTTTCCACTGAGTAGTGCAAATCCCCATTCTCTCTGCCAACAAGGACTCATTACTCCCGGTTTTAAAGAGAGCTTTCTGGTCCAGGAGGCCTCATTACAGCTGAAAAAGACACCCATGGGACACGCAAGAAAAACAGTGAAGACCCCCCCTTGAGTAATAAGCCTGCAAACTTCTATGCAAGGCTCAGAGAAGAACTTACAGCCTGAAAAGCGAGCAGCCCCCCCCGCTGTTCCATAGGAAAGGTGTCTTTGAGGTGTGCAGATTGTATGGCTCAGTAGTCAGGAGAACTTCCAAATGCTCTCCAACTGATTGGCGCTGCACAATGGTTCAAGACAGCAAAGCAGGTACTTTGACACAGCTGATGCCTTCACTGTCAAATACTGCAAGAAATTTACTTTGAAGATTTGCTTATAGCTAAATGTCACTAGAAATATGCTGTTTCTGTCTTATCTTGTCAGAATAAATTAAAAATTCACTCATTAACTAACCTTCATTAGTAAAACTGTCTCCATGGTGAAAACAAAGACTGAGATTTTTGATAATAAATAACAAAATCAAACTAGCACCATCCCTGCATCTGAAACTACAACAATTGTAGCAACAAGAAATTTTAGATGTAGTTATTTTTAGTTGGTGTCTGCTAAGTGACCTCTTGGGTAGGACTGAAAACACAGCTGCTCCTTTCTTTGGACAAAAATGTTATCTGAACTAATAAACTTTGGGCTGCAGTTTACTTAAAGAGAAACATTAAGGGACCAAAAAACTCACAATTGAATTTTCCCACAAAGTCTCACAGACGTTTTTGTTTCAATATTGCTGCAAGCTGTGATTCCCACGTGAAAGGCATCAGCGAGCTGCCTCTTCCTGTCACTCACTGCTGAGGGGAGAGAGAGCCTGGTACGTCTATGTCATGACCCCACGCTCCAGGCAAGTGCATCCTCCCACAACCAACTCCATAGTGTCTGTTACACAGTCTGGACTTAATCATCATATAAGTCAGTGCTACTACTTAGAGGGCACTAAGCATAACAAACATGCAACATGTACATGGACATGCAATAAAAGGAAGGAAGTTCATCATTTCAAAAAATGTTTCTTGCTGTTAACTAAAGCCTTTCACTCCAAAAATGGAAAGGAGAGACATTATGTTTCACACATGGCTCATTATGTATTAGCATTTACAAGAAAAACTGATTTCTTATACAAAATAATAACAATGATGATAATAAATCTGTCAATGTGTTTAAAGCTGTTAATGAGTTAGCCTGCATTTTCCGGATGTGATCAGTTTTGGATGACTTCAATGTCTGCAGAGGTCAGCATTCCCAACAGTTAACACGGTGGCAGATGGCAACTCCGTAAGATTTAGTAACACATGTCAACTGAGGCTCCCTTAAGGGAGTTACCCAGCCCATTTATAGCATCAACTTCAATCTCATCTGTAAGAACAGAGGTGACTGCAGCTTACGCTCCTCATGCAAATGTAACACTTTTTGTTTTTAGTATTTCAGTGTTATTTCTACACTTTTCAGATGATGCACTGTTATGTCCCACAACATCACACGTAATGTTAACCAATATTGTCCATTGTGTTATCAAAGCTTTATGTTCTGCTGAATATCTGAGGCGTTTGTTTCTTCATAAAAGAAAACAAATCATTACAGAAATAAGTAAAGATTAGGTAAACACTTGGGGAAGATATTAACGAATTGTGAGTTTATATGATTTAAAGTTCCTAAGAAAAGTAATAGAATGTTTTACAGGCATCCTCCACATTGTTGACAACGTAAAAGTAGTATATCTAAATGTTCTCTAAAACATTGGACAGAAAGCTCTCAATTAAAATGATTATTTCCAAAGGATTCTATGGTACAAATACTGAAAGGAATGATATTTTATTACAATTTCTCACAAATAAACAACAAAACTAATACAACAGCATTTTTCCATTCTAGAAATATGAAAACTAGAGTGGAGTCTCTGCCAAGGTCGCCCTTGTCACCAATTTTGTTCATAGTGTATATATACAGAATTTCTAGGTGCAGCCGAGGTGTTGAAGGGATCCGCTTTGGTGGCCTCAGGATTGGGTCACTGCTTTTTGCAGATGATGTGGTTCTGTTGGCTTCATTTGGGCCGTGATCTCCAGCTCTCGCTGGAGCGATTTGCAGCCGAGTGTGATGCAGTCTGGGTGAAAATCAGCACCTCCAAATCCGAGACCATGGTCCTCAGCCGGAAAAAGGTGGAGTGTTCTCTCCGAGTCGGGAGTGAGGGTCTGCCCCAAGTGGAGTAGTCCAAGTATCTCGGGGTCTTGAGTGAGGGAAGGACGGAGCAGGAGATCGATAGGCGGATCTGTGTGGCATCTGCAGTAGTGCGGGCTCTGCATTGGCCAGTCGTGGTGAAGATGGAGCTGAGCCAAAAGGCAAGGCTCTCGATTTACCGGTCGATCTATGTTCCTACCCTCACCTATGGTCACAAGCTCTGGGTAGTGACTGAAAGAACCAGATTGCAAGTACAAACGGCCAAAATGAGTTTCCTCCACAAGGTGGCCGGGCTCTCCCTTAGAGACAGGGTGAGAAGCTTGGTCATCCGGGAGGAGCTCAGAGTAGAGCCGCTGCTCCTCCGCATCGTTGGGAGCCAGATGAGGTGGCTCAGGCATCTGGATGCCTCCCTGGGGGGGTATTCCGGGCACGTCCCACCAGGAGGAGACCTTGGGGCAGGCCCAGGACACGCTGGAAGGATTACATCTCTCGGCTGGCCTGGTAGCGCCTCGTGATCCCCCCATGATGAGCAGGCTGATGTGGTCGGGGAGAGGGAAGTCTGGGCTGCCCTGCTCAGGCTGCTGCCCCCGCAACCCGACCCCAGATAAGTGGAAGAGGACGGTACGGTACGGAAAACTAGCGTGAGTGACGACATCTGATTCAAATCCGCACACTTCAACAGGTACTGTTGTGTCATATGGGACAGTTTATTGATGGGCTTTAAAATGTTCAGGTCGTTTTAATTGATCAGCCCTGCAGCTTGCAGGGTGTAAGTCAGAGTGTGCCGAGTAGCTGTAGGGCAGGAAAACTTAATAGTCATTAGGCACATGTGAGTGCACAATCGTTGATGTGAGCAGATTATTGTGGCTGGTTAAGCCTTAAAGAACACTGATCACAGTGATTATCTTTTCACTGGGAGCACTCACAGTGTACTGACACTAGAATAACATTCATGAAATGTCCAGGACGAGGAACAATTGGAGAGCGTGCCTCTCACCAGCATGGATCAATGTGCCATGGTTTATGATAACCCATATTCTGTGTAGCCTACTCTAGGCCAATTGGATTGCATAATCCTAACCAGAGAAACAACAGTTCTTTAGTTTTATTTCTGCTCAAAATGTTGAAATAATAAATCCAGTTTCAGATGGTTCACTAGTTCAGTCCCTGAATAATTAAAAATATTTGCTTCACAATTATCGTTTTGATATTTGGCATCTTTTATCAAGATGCTGAACTTCATTTACTAACCCACTGCAAGTCAGGAGGTAAAAATGTTAACTGCAAGCCAGGAACGACAAAGGACATCTACAACCAGACATCCTCAGAATCTGAAGCCTGAATAAAAATGGCCAAAAGTACATTACTGCAAGATGCTTAATATGAACAAATATAACTCAATGCTTTTGCTGCACTGAACTATTTCTAAGTCTATATTGTATGACAGAAGCCACTGTGAGTTATTTCTGTAATAAAAAGGAGCTTTTTGTTTGCTGTGCTTCAGACTTTTGTTTATCAATACACATAGCAAGTTCTGTGTGAGTGACAGAACATTGCAAAATGCCAATGTCGGAGAGAGCTTTCAAGTAGAAGGAAATTGAGTATGCAAGACTGACACTGACTGATTTAGCAAATGTCAAGCAGTTATCTTCAGCTACAAGAGCCACAATCATAATCGGAGAGGCTCACTTTCAAGTAGCTGTTGAAAGAGAAGATATTTTCCTATAAAAAAATGTTTCATCTATTTTCCTGTTCTGCTCGAGTCCATAATTCTGAAGATTCCTGCACTTCTGTTTTCATAATGATAGATATAACCTTGATATTTCAGATTCCTTGAATCAGAAATCTGCACAAACTTTGGATGGCACTGGGAGGAATGTGCACAACAACATTCGTAGTGTATTTGTGCTGTCACCGAGTTGTCAGAGTACAGTGATGCTGACAATTGATTCATGTGCAAATGTCTCCGCTCCCCGGATGGCAGTCAGAGTATATAAAACTCACTTTTCCCTCTGTGAGAATGACAGGATGCAGTGAGTCAAGACAACAAAGCTGTCATAAACAGCTGTCGGCACTGACAATTATCAGATTTATTTATTGACGATGATCGGGCAGAACCACTTCATAAAAAACACACCATCTGAAGACAGGGACATCCTCTCCTGTTAGACAGGATGGACAACTATGATAATACACCCCACACTTACACTGATAGGATGCTGTCAATCACCACGCTTTTGAAAGGCTATAGACTGATGGGTGAAACATTCTTTGAGGCACTCGCTCATTACCTTTCACCATCCTTTAAGAGGAAAGTGCTGCCAGACAAGTCAATGTGAAGTACCAGATATTGAGCTGGGTCAGAGGAAAATACTAGTCAACTCAGTCAATTCATTGAAAAATGGCCTCGATAATGAAGATCTACTGTGTTAAGCCCATAATGATCAAAAGGCTAACACCATTACAGAGACAGACTCACCTCAGTGTTATATTGGCTCTCTGAGCACAGCTACACATGCATCTCAAAAAGCATAGAGTGTAGGCCACCGCCCCTGAGTGGCTTATGTACTTCTGGTCACAAATGCAGTGCCCTGCGGTTAATTTAATGATCTCTCCATCCAAAACCTTCACTGAAAGGTGAGAGTAATAATACTTGCAACCCTCCTTGTTTTGTGGAGAGCAGCGAATGCATGTGACTTGGCTGTGGGGGACATGGTTTAATCCTTACAGCCTGACGCCACTCACCTCTATCCAGAGGCAATGGCCCTTCATGTCTCATCATTTCTTTGCCGTGCCCCACTGCTACCCATTACATTAAGAGGCTGCACTGTTTGTTCACTGCTGTAAGTGTCAGACCTATCTGGAGAAGTTCATTTGTATTAGTGGATGCACACAGCATGCTCTGGCACTCACTCCTTATGGGATGGATGTATATTGAGGGCCACCAGCTGATTTGGGTAACAAGGTTTTCCATGGAGCAAATCTTTGGCTTGAGGTAGCTTCCAAGAAGAGCTGAATGATGAGTATTAGATGAGTTGTACGGTATTGGATTTTGGATTTTGGACACGATAGCAGCAAATCCTCCTTATAATGTCAAACACTGTAACATATCCAAAATTCCCTAGAATATTTGTGGCTAAAAATAACATCTAACTAATTAATACAAGTATCTGTAAACCATAGCAGCTCATTTTTAAGATAATAATATATGACCAGGGTTTAATAACGTATTTGCTAATCAAAGTACCTCTCTCTTGGTAATTTACTCTCATTTGCCATCTGTTCCTTTGAAATGCAGTACAAATACTACTAAAATTAGCAGTTAAATTTTTCTAATTGTTATCATCATTTTCTGGCCCAGACTAAATACAAGGCAAACAATGTGGAACAAAGACAGATATATGAGACTCAATTTCTCTATTCAAATAAGAAAGCATCAGTTAAGTTGACGGAGCTATTTTTCACTTAAAGCCTTTTTTCTTTCACAAAAAGCAATTATTCCCTAAAAATGTGACGGACACCTGCATGGGGAGTCTGAACATAAAATTGCTCCTCAATGAAATGGAATTTAAGGTAATTTTTCAAGAAAATCCAATATCTATTATTCTACTGTATTAAAAAAAAGTAAAGGAAATATAAAAAATGAGCTTCTCTCTAATCTGGCTCAGTTCACTGAATGTCATTTGGCCAACTAGGATATTTTCACCATCTTGAGGAGGTTGTTTTCACATGGAGGAGGAAGATATCTCATCACAGAGTTGATACCGAGTGCCAGCAAACTTTTGAATGTTTCACTATATCTCCTGCACTGCCGGAGTAGACAAGTGAGGTCTAAATGCCCTGAGAGGATAAAGTGATGCTTTGAAGCCCACGCAAGAGCAGAAATTATGCCTGTGATCGGTATATAGGCCATTTTATGTGTGCATAATCCCAGGTGCTTGGAATGCAAATGTAGTGTTGAAAGTCTGACATTTTTAATGCATATTCTTAGATCACAAGCAGTTGATTCACCCTGACTGAACCACATACTCATCTTCCCAATACTGTTTTAAAATTTTCTGTTTTATCCTGAGAGCAAAAAAAGCTTCCCCTCAACATTTCTCTTGTTATTTACCTTATTATATATATATATGAGACAGTATTATGGTGTGTACATGAGTTGTACACAGGAAAACCCATCGATATTCCCATCTACATGACAGCAATCTTATGAATGAGTCCCACTTATGTAAACTTGATCTACGCAACTGCAATTGTTTGTTTGATCATGTCCAAAGTCTCTGTTTTATTGATGGCTTTGAAAAAAAACCCACAATATTAATCAAGTTTCCACCGTCACCATAAAGCTGTGATTTATTTTTAACCCCAGTAATGCTGTTCTGTGTGGCTTTGTTGTTGAAGCAGAATTTGCCAGATCCTGTGTAAGAAACAAGCAGAAATATAAAATTAAAATAAAAAGTAAAAAACAAATTTAATACCTTGAAAGTAAGGCCAAAGCTGCTAATAATAAGCAGACCTGGAAGCTGTGGAGTATGTCACCAGTTGCCATGAAAACTTATAGATTTTGACAATGTTATTATTACACAACTAAAATTTGGTTAGTCCACACGTACTTTGGCTATTCCTTAATACTGTATCATTCAGAGTAAGTTCTAAATCACAAAGATAGCTGAGGATAAATTCAACAACAAGGCAGTCTACAAGAGGGGACAGAGCAGGTTTTTTTTCATTCCTTTTTTTTTTAAGAAGTTTAAGTCCTTAAGCAGTAAGATATTCTAGTAAAATGTGATGCAGATTGCAGTTTTATGTACAGTCATGACCATCTAGAGCTGATTTTGGAGAGAAGAATCTTGCACATTCTGTTCAACAGAATGGAAAACACAGCACATCCTTTACAGAACAAAATAATTATACATCATAGTTCAATCAGTGCCTTCTCAGTTGTGCTTCAATGTAAACCAATAAAACAGTCATTCTTTTATTCTTAAGGATGAAATAGATGATATATTCAGCTCTGTTCAATATCACATAATGAAATAAACACGTGTTGTTGTCATAATGTTGAAGACATAGAAGCCACTTATGGAAACAGTAAACTCTGATGCTGATTCTCTTGGAAGTGAATACTTGGTTTTCCATTAACTGGGCTGGAGTGAACCATATACTATGGAGGAAACAAAGACATCTTCAGTATTGTTTTGATGTAATTTTTGTTAGCATGTATGTTAGATTTCTTTGTTCATGTCTTCTCTAAAGTCCGAACCAGCTGATCTTTCCTGATCAGTCAGGTGAAAAACGTGTTCAGCACATCAGAACTAATTCTTTGAAGCATTTCCATATGCCGACTGTGTAACAGGTCCCCCACCCCCACCCCAAGAGAAAAACACAAAAGCAGTTCAAGGAAGCATGAAAGTTATTT
>JAOXYM010000010.1:23812748-23842030 GCA_028567055.1 Leptatherina wallacei | reverse complement strand
AAAAATATATATATATATTAATATATATATATATATATATATATATATATATATATATATATATATATATATATATATATAAAACAACAAAAGGCAATGCTGTTTTTCCCCCAAATTCAGAAATGACTAATTGCTGTTTGCAACATGACCATTTTCCAGTTCTGTGGGTATATATTGTTACGTGAGACTAGAAAAGCTCCATTAGTGGTCTTAGCCACTAATCATAAAACCATTTTGGTTGGTTGTGGGAATGGATGCTGTTTTATGTCAATAGAATATGCTTTTGATCTGACAGATACAGGGAAATCTTCAAGACTAATTCTAGTGTCTTTTTATTTGGATATTTACAACATTATTTAATAGTTAGGGTCATCGAAATGTATTATATATGTGCCACACAGGTTTACAGTTCACTGCAGGTATACATGGTATTGATCATGCTCTTCAGTTGAATTATGCTTAGTCACACTTGCAGAGTCAAAGAGCATAACAGGGCAAGGCTGAGGCAAAAACAAGCTAAAAAAAATAAAACTGAAGAATGTGATGGATGTAAAACATAGCATACGTTGTTGAGCAGGAATGAAAACTCACTTGGCTGATTTTGTTGCCTCAGGGAGAGCTAACACTAAAATGCTCTTTGACCATGAAATGGCCCTGCCCGGTAATGGTGGTTAATGGCTGTATGGTGCAGAGGAGCTGAGTCTAGGCAGGGGGGAGACCTAACAGGGCATCCTGCCTACTCCAATAGACACCAGGGAAGATAAAGGGGGGCACTGGGAAAGAGTGGTGTTTTTGCTTAAAATTATAAATGTCAATGTGCCACAGGAGGCTGCAACAAAGGTGTAAATTTAGATTTTCAATAAAATCAAGCTCAAAAAGTGAGGAAAATCCCATTGTACAAAACTCTTAAAGATTAATTTGATAATAAACAATATTTATAATTGAATGATTATGTTTTGGCTGATTTAGACAAGTATATTCTAAAAGTTGCCATCACCATTATTTATAGCCATTTGAAGGATCATTTGTCTTAATTTATCTAAACACTGATATGGACATGAATCAGCTGTTTAAGATATGAGAAGTGAGTCACATTTTTTTGTCTACTGGAAATATTGCATATATACACTGATATCAAATCAGGGTTGACTGAGCTGACCTTTCCATATTAGAGCATATATTTTCCCATTTGTCCTTTGACTCCAAGACTTCTGAACTACAGATGATGCAAATGTAACTGTCAAGCTATGCTATGACTTGAAGCACTTTTGACTGATACATTGCCCTCATCACTGCAAGGTTTCAGCAATGTGTCCTCCAGCTGAAAACCCCAAAGAGCAAAACACACCAGCAGGAAGCGGGTATCAAGACTCCAGCTAAGGAAAGACATGTCATGGGTCATCCAAGGCCAGATGAGGTTAGTATTCAAATTCATATATCAATATAGTATGTGACAGTGTATGCACTGTAACCTAAAAGTGTCCTTTTTCTATAGGTCATTACTAAGACACAATAAATTATATCACCAAATCATGCTGTTGAACTTTTGATAATATATTTTCTTTTACAGATAACTTTTGTTTCTTTATGTTTTTATGACAAATTATTAAGTAACTCAGAGTTGTTAACCTTACTATCTAGTACAATAAAACAGTATATTTTGAAACAAAAGGTTTTAACAAGTGAAATAATATCACGTAGGGAAAAAGTTGCTAATAGTTATTCCAGCTAATTGGGGGCAGCCAAACATTTTTCTGGCCAAGCTTTGAATAGCCAAAAAGTCAAATATTCACTTTCTATTTATCTTTGTATTTGGTCTTCATGATTTCTTGGGAAATAACCACTTAGCAGATACCTGTTAAAGGATTTAAAATGTGTTCATGTCTGGTCACTAAAAACATCTTTTCAATTACTCGGCTCTATTCAATTTGACTCGACCCAACTGGACTCAACTCTACTTCAGGTCATTTTCCATTAAAATCGACTACCATCTCGTTATGGTTGGGGTCGTTTTCAAGGTTCGTCCAAAATTCTCATGACATTAGTTGTCGGCAACACAGACATGACACAAAAATGGAGGACATAGAGGTGATGGTATACCTGCTGCTTGGTCTATGGCTTTTTGTCAGACCCATGGTGAAAGAAGAGAGCCAGAAAAAGCTCCGGGTGGTGAGACTAAAGACTGGAAAAGTACAGGAGAGTATGACAGGATTCTTGAGACGGAGTCGTTCTCATGACATCACTCCCTGTATATTTGCTTGACTCAGTTTATTTGGAACCCCGGCCAAGTAGACAGTACCCGGTACCAGGTGCTGCTAATGGGAAACCCTAAAAATTGAGTCAAGTAAATTTGAGGTGATTTGAGTGAAGTGGGTACTAGTGGAAAAGGATCATAAGTTAAATTTGCCATTGGGTGCTGGATCAGCCCAGACCTTGAATTGAATATTGACATAATAATATATTTGTTCAGAAGACATAATCTCAGTGTTTCAATGAAAAGTTATTTATATGAACCACAGGAGAATAAGGTTATCAACATGCCTGATTTAAAGGTCCGGCGTCAACAGTATCACTGCATCATCCAAAGTGTAACTGCAGAATCTCTCTATGTCTCAGCACAGCATGAAGTACAACTTCTAATAATAAAACGTAACACGCACATTTCACACTTTTACAATTACATATAAGACTAAAACTGAAGTGTCTTGCGTTACAGGTCTACCTTTGTAAAACTTTACAATATCTCCCACATTAGTAATTTACTCACAGCAACAGGGCAGCCCCAATCTCAGTCCATTAGCAATAACTAACATAATAAACATGACTTTTTGCGCCGTGTTAAGCTTGACAGCAGCATGGAAAGCAGAATTTAGTGATGGATTGACAATTTTCATTGAAACTTACTGTGCTGTTGTTGTGAATAAAATCCTTTCTGTTAATATTCTTGACCTATTCTCTGTTGAACGCCCCTTGTTTTCTGCACAGAATCAATGTAAACCGAGATGTCTCGGACGAAGGCAATCTTCATGAACTAAAGGTTCTTCACATTCAGGTTTTTTTCCACAAGTGAAGTTTTCCACTGCTGTTCGAGAAACCAAGAACTTTGCAAATCTTCCCATCTTTCCTTGACATCATAAAGAAAATGACCTGATTCTCTTCTCAATTATGTCTGACAGGCCTCAAATGCCACCGCAAAAATGGTGGATGGTCTACTTACAGCATTTGGACAGATTTGTCTAGAGAGCAGGTTGCACTTCTGCAGATATCCAGTCTCTTGTCATGGGGTTCAACACTCACTCACAAGTCATACACTCCCTAATGTGCCAAAGCATTTGATCTGTTTGTCAAATATTGCATGACAGTTTAGATGCTTTTGGGCATCTTAAGTTTATCTCAGGGATTCACAAATGGTTTGCAAAAAAGTAAAGTGCTAACTTTACTCTGGTGACTGATGTGCTGGGCATTGCAGGGAGGAATTTCAGCACTCAGATGTTGAAAACAGCAGTCTGGAGCTGAAAAAGAATAAATCAAACCAGCAAAGTTGTAGGCTACAGCAATGAGTTGATAATACTAATTGTAACTTTGAGTAAAACTGCAGATACACCCGTGAAAAAGTAAATAATAGAAATGTTCCTGTTTAAATGCAGTTTTAGAATATTTGTATCCATGGCACTTCAGTGTTATTTTACACCAAAACAAACTTTTTTGTATTTCCATAACCTGGTGACAGTATGAAGTACTTAAATGCAATGTGGTACAATAAACAAATTTAGACTTACCTAAATTACTCTGGGGAAGTATGTTAAAAGTTGCCCTTAATTTGATTTGAAGCAGAAGATGGATGGTTGACTGCACGTCTGATCTTTTCTGTTTTCAATTAGCATTACTGCCACAGTTTCCAAGGTAAGAAAAACATAAAATATATCCCTATACAATTTTCTGTAGTTCTGTTTTTCACTCTTTACTGAGTTGCAGTGAATGGACTGATGTACATACGTGCAAACAAACGTTCTATTTGTATAATAATTTTGAGATAAAATAAACACACAGAATATTTACAGTACATAGTCCTAAATGAAGACCCTGATTTTCTTTAGCAAATCTAGTTTTAATCAGATCCGGCGATGAGTCAGAATAAGTAGCTGATTCATCAGCTGTGGAGACACTTAGCAAAGATGAAGACAACTGAGGGTTAAGCTGCAAAATTCTTCTGACAAACCTTGTCCGAGAAAGCTTGAGGTGACACAATGACAAGTGAAATATGGGGTCAACTATCAGTCATTTATCAATGAACCCATCTTGTCATCATTTGAATTTTGAGCACTAGCCGATATTAACCTTCATAACCCTGAGTCACGTCAGACAGCTTGGCGATGCCTGAGACTGACAGGCACAGTATCAAAGTAACTGTTGGGTGTCAGTATAATAAATGCTTTCAGCCACATAAAGCCATGGATGAAATGGTACCAGCACAATGATGAGTAGTTGAAGAGCTCTTCATAAAACTCTTATTCTAGTTGCTATATGCTGAGACTTTTGCAGCTGTCTGAACAACAAAAACACAATATTTACGTACTTTTTCTTTTCTTTTTGTGTTGTGAGTATATTCTAAAATGGTTGCCAACTTTAGTCTCAGTGTTGCATGTCCTTATTGCGCTTTAGTTCTGCAAAGTAAAGCAGCCTAGGGCAACATCAAAGCCAAAGGCAATTTAATGTAATCCTAATAATCCATTTGAGTGGACAGAGCCATGCGCCCTAAATGTATAGAAGGTTCCTCTGTGACCTCTGCTGCCTTAAAACATCTATGGCCTAAAGTAAGCGTGAGATAAACTTACATCTGGGTGATATCCTCTTACTGACACTGTCTGGTGGAAATGACTGTGACTGACACATGGAACTCTGATTTTGAAAGCTGTACAATACTTCCAAAGATACACAGTCATGTGGCTCCAGATATACAAAAGCTTTATCGATTTTGCTATCTTTTTAAATAAAAACATCACACAAGGCTCATCATGCTGAAATTTAAAATGGCTGATCCCTTTTATAAAATTTAGCTGGATTATAGTCTCTGTTGGTAAATTACTCCCTTTGGAGAGGAAAATTAACCTAGATTTCCATATCAAAGCTTTATGAATTGAGCCATTTTCTCTGCCCACCCATTCTGGTGCAAAGAGAAGGTGGAGGGAGTCTGACGAAGTAGCCTGCAGTGATATACAGGCCATACAGGGCTCCTTTCTTACAGGAGCAACACTGTAACACAGAGAATCAGCAGCTTTCATCTGAAGCGAAGAATGAGATCACTGGGCTTTTTGTGCAAGGTCAACTTCGAAAGCAAGACACGGCGTGCTTAAAATTCAGTCATATCCTCACCAAGCACTTGAAACACACTGTGCCAGCCAGGGGACCTGCTTGCCATTATGCAAAGAAGCAGCAGGCTTTAAGTAAATACGTAATCTTAATGAATGCGGAGATCTATGGAGGTGCAAACCCAAGTCAAGTAGAGAGGAGTCAGAAACACAGGGTGAATAATCCTGCGTGTCAACAAGACAGTCCTAATATGTAGCTTACAGTGAATAGACATCAAAAGTTTTCTGACGTTCTGCTGTAAAACCAGAAAGACTGTACTGGAAAAATCCTTGATTTGATTTTTTCATTTAGATAGGTGATGTTGAAAATCAATAAAATACAAGCTATTTGTAATAAATCAACACATGCTACTAGATCTGGATGCTACAAGGCAAAGTGGGGGTTTAGCTTTTAATTTCAAACTATTTTACCCTTGCTCATTTGTGCTTTTAAAGAGCCTGCTTTGTTTATTTGTCTTGTGACCTTTGTCACTGGTCCCAACTGATCTCTGCAATGCAAAGATCTAAAACAAAAGGACAGTCATTAGATGACATGTCACACAATATCGGGGTCTTATTCTGGACCCGTGCCTGCTGGCTGTGTCCTTTACTTTGCCCACATTACTCTGTGAGGCTGCCAGGACATTGAGCCTGACACATCAGAACTGCTGCTCTCTTGGTGCCCTCTTTCATTCGTGCTATCACAGAGTCAAAGCCTGCAGAGACGAAACTGTCCAGAGACTGAGCCCTGCTGGGTTTGACTGGGCCAAGATCCGATCAAGCCTCGAGGAGAGGGTCATCCTCTTCTCTGACTTCTACTTGCTATGATCTATGAACCGGTTCTAAAAAGGCCTGTGACTTGATTTGAGCAGACAGTCCCCCTTGAAAGCTGCCTTTGGTTTGGCTTCTGTAGCCTGGAACGGGAAGAGCAGGGTCAGGCTACACAGAGGCAGGAGAAAGCTCAAGCAAAAGCACTGTAAGGGGGTTGGTGTGTGTGGAGGACGGGGGGGCTCAGAACAGAGCTGATAGTCATGCTCCAGGTGCAGATGGCACACTGTTTTATGTGTGGCCTCAGTGGATTATGTCAGCAAAGCTACTGGAGGCATATAACATGGAGAGATCACACAAAAACATTGTCAACCAAAATTCAAAGATTCATTAACAAAGGTCATTTCCATGACAGAAAACACCTAATAGATGGCCAAGCCTTTTGATGCCAGCATGAGGATAAAAGCAGGCTGAACAAAGAGGTCTCAAAATGAGGAAAGAAATTGTGATTTTGCAGATTTTTGATTTGGATAATAAATAACAAAACCTTGTCAATGAGGTCTCATTTAAATAAAATTGAATCAAACTGTTTCAGAATTAAATCTCTTTACTCAACCCTTTGTATTACAATGTATTTGGTTTATGATATATGCAATTTATTTTTTCAAGAAAAATAAGACAGGAAGTTTTTGAGTAACTCTACAGACTATTTTATTCAAGGGTCTTATTATTAACTAATGACATGACAACATGATCAAGGCAGACACTACCCCAAAGGAGCTGGGTTGCAGCAACCCTAAAAACCAATAATGGTCAGAGGTCAGACAAGGGGAAGCAAAGATCCAAGTCCCATCCTATTGTGTGACATGTTTCCTTCGCCTGTGCGCCCCAAAGGCGTAGCGTCGGGGTTAACGCTTCAAACACTCAATATCTTCACAAAACACAAAGGACACAACTGCTTGCCATCCACATCGTTTCTTCCAGGAACAGAGATATGGATCCTTCCCAAAGGTCACTGCCAGCTGAAGTTTTAATGATTAAGCAATGCTTTGTTGTTTGACTTTTTTCCCCAATGCAAATCTACTTTTAGGTGCAAATGAACTATTTAACTCAATATAGTGAAATAAAATTGAATCATGTTTTATATGTCAATTTTATTTTTTAGTAACTGGTCAACTGTGGCTGAGAAAATATTATAATTTAAAGATAATAAATCAAATGTCAATATGATAAATATTCCTTGCCAGAAAAAAAAAGACTGTCATTTTTTAGCATTATGCCTATTGGAATAAACTGTTATTTTTACTTGCCATAAAGAATAATACAGCAACAGTGACTTAAACAGCAATAATGTATAACCATGCCGAAGGTTGGTTTAGTGGCCGACTGTATATCACACCTACGTATTTTTCTTGAGTTCACTTTTTTCCAATAGGAACTTTCCTTGTCCTGCCACTCTCGACCCCTCACATACTCTGCCTGCAAGCGTTTCAG
Organism: Leptatherina wallacei; assembly: GCA_028567055.1. NCBI lineage: Eukaryota > Metazoa > Chordata > Actinopteri > Atheriniformes > Atherinidae > Leptatherina > Leptatherina wallacei. Next base: position 23,834,420 of record JAOXYM010000010.1, on the reverse strand, counting down.
AAAGCCTTTCTGCTCCTGGAGAAAGTCTTTTGAATAAATCCAAAGACAGCATTGTTACCAGACAACAGTCCAGGGTGTACTCTGTTACACATTTATGAAATCGTGCACCAGAGCACAGACTAATCTCACAAGACCGGGATCTGATTTCCAGAAGATGATTCAAGAATCAATCTGGTTAGCTTCCTGTTTTCAGCCTGCTGTAGTTGTACTCTGGGTGCAGCTCAAAGGGAGCTCCACTTTCCCTCGGAAACGTTTGTGCCGGTGATAGTAAAACACCTCATGTTGTGGGTCAATGAATACCCACCGCCCCTGATGTGGCTGTTGAAACTGTTGCAAGCACAAATTATAAGGAGCCTTCACGTTTTAAGTTTCCTCCAATTATGTATTCTCCCTACAACCACAAACATAAAAAAAATAAATAAAAATCTCACATGTGCGGCGGATAAATATATAATTGTTTGTTCAAGTGTGTTTTGCACAGTATGAGACCTTCCGTTTGCTGCACCAAGTAGAATGCACTGCAGGCAGTCTCTTGAGAGAAGGTCTCATTTTCTGCCTCCTGCCGTGAAATATTCAGTCCGGCCTGAAATAATATGGGACTCGTTTCAAGGCTTAGCACTTTTCAAATATGCTGGCAATAATGGACAGGGCATCAAATGAAGCACAGACTCTCATAGAAAAGGGGGAACAGAGGTTTTGAATCCACAGCCAGGGTTTCTTATAACACCAAAGACAGTTGAAGTGTGCTCTGCATATACAGTGTAGTGATTATTATTAGGGGGAACAAGCCTATAAATTCTTGCCAACAGTTGAAATTCTGTCAGACTGCTGAGTGTCTGTTTGGTTTTAAAATCTAAACAGTACAAATATATCCCATGTTGCAATATTATTTCAAAATATTTTAGTTTATATGAAAAAGAGCTTTAAATTAAATTTTCTTATTCGAGCTTATTTCTTGCATATCATCAAGGAATCTGAATTTCATTCGGCTTTAAGAAAGAAAAGAGGGGAAAATCAATCGAGCACCATTTACGCACAGAAATGGAGTGCAGAAGAATGTTAGAGGGAAATGGGGCTTTGGTGAAAGGATTCAAGAATTGAACAATTCCACATCCTCTTAGACTTTCTCCTTAGTCTCTAATAATCAAGCTTGGCCGCAGAATATCCCTCTGAATGGGGGGAAAAGAAAAAAAAACGTGTTCCCTGTCCGCCTCTCACTCATATTTAGACTGACAGTCTTGGGTCTTTTCACTTGAAGTCTTCTGCCATACTTATGACTTTTTAATCAGTGCACAGCCTTTTAAAAAAAATGTAATATAAAACTCACTCCCATGTCTTTAATGTTAGATGTTTTTTGTTTTACATTAGCATGAGATGAAGAGTAGTGCATGTGATGCAAAGGAAACCCTGAGAAGCTGACACCAGTTTCAGATCATTATCTATCTATCTATCTATCTATCTATCTATCTATCTATCTATCTATCTATCTATCTATCTATCTATCTATCTATCAAGAATGAATCTAACTAAGAATTCTTGTATCTTTCAAGCCTGGAAAGCTGTAGGGACTAGGAGCCACCAGAAAAGAAGCAGAAGCTCCAGACACCTGAGCGTCCACTGAGTGGCGCCGCAGCCCGCAACTTCCACACAGCACCGCAGTCAGTCGACTTTTCCTCCCCGCTCCAGTCTGCCTGCGGGCTACATTCGCTCCCTCACTCCCTCCGTGTTGGGTTACGGTGACAAGGCCCCTGTCTGAACCACGACTTTTCGAAAGATAATATTACAGGTAGGTGCGAGCCACGGACCGTGTCACTATCGATAGACAAATTAAGCATTGAAAAACAAGACCATGACCCAGAAATTCTCGCCTTAATCGGGTCACCGTGCTCGTTTTCATCACTGAGTGATAATGGCACCTCTCACTGTCCTTACCATTGGAAGTCCCCTTTACCACAACCTGTGGCTTTCCGAGGGGGCAGGGGGGGGGGGGGGGTTGTTTAGCTTTGGCGTTGGTTTTGAGCCAATCCTGCCTGCTTACAGCTTTAATTGTTTCTTATTTTTCTTTTCTTTTTTAAATCTACTTGAAGGTCATGCAGTTAGGATTTGTATTAGCAGAGATAACCAAGAAAGTAATATTTTGCTTAATCCTCAGAGTAAATTGACAAAGCAAAACAAATTGGCTACTCTCCAGGGTGACCCTGTTTTTTAAATAATGTTTTGGGCCTCTTTTTTTTTAAGCTATAGAATTGACCACATCCTTGTGCCTTTTTTGTTTTTATGTTCCGAGGAATATTAACTAATTTAAGTCAGGGACTTACTCTTGCCATCTTTATCTTCTGCCTTTCAAACAGCTTGAGAAGTCCTAGAAGGCTCGTCAGGTCCTGAGACAAATGCTGAGATGCAGGCAGAAATTTCTCTGAAATAGGCCAAACAGAGAGTCTAGCTCCAACAGGGTTTTGTTCTTGGTTCCACTGAGGAAGCCCAATGCAAAGTGGGCCTACAGCCAACTGGGATGAATTCTAGGGTGGAACCTAACAGATGGGAAATAGTATAAAGGGGAATGCAAGGTCAATCTGAGCTTTGCTGATAATGCTGTGGGCAGTGCTCATAGCAGTGTTTTAAAAGTTGACTTAAGAAAACAGATTGTATGGTCAGAGTAAACTCTTAAGACCATATTGGGCCATTTTTTTTCCAGGCTTCTTTTGTCTGAATTGCCACAGGCGGAAGCAGCAGACACCAAATGGTCAAAAAATTGTTATCATTATGTTTGTCTGGAAATCAGCAGAACGGGGGTGTTGATTTCCAGCGGGTGGGTTTTTCTTACCCCCCCCCCACCCCTCTTCTATTCTTTCCAAACCAAGATTTTCATATTTACCAGGGCTCACAGCTGATCTGTTCTCCAGCGTACAATTGAGACGGAGAAGGTTAAAGCACTCTGAATGCATGGGACCATACTGTAGGTAATTAATTTGTCAGCTTACTGATGAACTTCATTAATACATCTATCACCACACTTATTTGTAACTGGAGTAGATCATGTGGGATGCTTCAGAGAGCACAAACCGGGAGTACATTTTGTCCATTAGTAAACACTTCATGGCTTGTGTTGTGACTGAGGAGGTAGCCTCAGCGCTCCACTCGGTCCAGTTGCAGTCATTTTTGCCCGTTACCTCCTCATCGCTGTAAAAACACTCGCTCTGGCTTGGGTAGATTAACAGAGAGCCCCCTAATGGAGTAATTACACTGAGCCAAACATCTATTTTTCACCTGTGCTCTGCCATTATTCTCTGTCCCCTATCCACTCCATTGGAAGTCACTTACTCTCCTTACAATGAGTTATCATTGACTGCCATTTAGACGTTCTGGAGCAATTTGTCTTACTGAGGCCACGCGCTGGCCTCATTGCAAAGAACAATCATTCTCCCTCCAATATATAAAACATTCATGGGAAAAAGGAAGAGAAAATGCCCCACAAACAGATAGTAGAGAGTGGCTAATAGATACTATAAAGGTGACAGACAAGGAAAATAATGTAGGCGATTACTGGAGCAGGAACGAGTGTGCACCACTAGTACAAAAGCTACAGGGACTGTACCAGTGGAAAAAGAAATCCTATACGAGACAAATGTGTTAAATGGCTAGTGTGTCAGCTAGTGGTGGTAGTAATTGTTCTTTTTACCAACAAACTATAAAAATAAGTTCTGAGTTAATTTAGCCATTTTGCTTAGTGACAGTTAACATGCACCTAATAACATCACAGAATGAAGTCTATTTAAATATAAAACAAAATCTTTTGTGGAATTAAGATTTTGATCTTTTTTTGTTGGTTTTGCTATGTTTTTTCACATGTTATTGATTACTAGTTTTTTCACATTCTACAAAATTACTTAATTTACAGTATGTACAGAAGAGCTTTTCTGTCACTTATAACTCACTGCAGGTTTACTCAAAGTCTGAATTGCACACAAAAAATGTAGTTATACATGGAAAACAACAACACATGATGGAATCTATATGACTCTTCTGCATGTACATACTCCTTTTTAGCCCATAGTACCCTAGCGTGAGTATCGTTTTGTCTCGTACAGAATCATATCTATCTTATAAACCAGATTGACGTGACTCTCCTGAAGGCAAATATATTCCAGACAGAGGCATTGTTGCTGCCCTCAGACGAGAACGCATCCCACTCAGTCTCACCAGGAAGGGTTAATAGTGTTCTTAACTGAGTGTTTCGTTAGATTAGTCTCTCCCACTGCTTAACACAATGACAAATAACCATTATTCTTTTTCTTACACTGATAATCAGGACAACTTGAACATTTCTTACTAGCAGAAGTGAAACCATTAATCCTCGGTGATACTGCTGATAAGTGGTGACTTTGGAGTAATGGCCCTGTCACCTTAAAAAAGGAGGAGAGAAAATTTGAACAATTAAAACAAGATGTCCATTATATTTGCACATCCCATCTTTTTATGTCATCACGAGGCATCTACCAGTACTAATAGACTAAATGATAGAATAAGGTTTTGTTTATTATGAATATTAAGAAATATAGCCTTTGTGCTGAAAATGATCAGTTTGAGAACTTGCAGGCAGTTGGAGGCATGGCTTTGTCAGGTGAAAAAATGTAATTGATTTAGGTCACTACTGGTGCTGAATGATAAGTTGTATAATCTTTACAATAAAAATGTATGCATTAAACAAACTTGAAGACTTCCTGAAATATATGAATGATTTTATTTAGATGTAACATGCATTCAACCTTGGCATGTAAAAGTTTTACCGGGCATATGCCATTTGTTTTTGGTTTTTTTTAGAATTATGTTTTTGGTTTGCATGTAAAGACTGGGAACAGTGTCACAAGTAGCACTCACTTTAATGGAGAGTTTTAACATCAGTGCAATATTGAGCAATGTTATGGCACTTTGCAGATTACAGATATTGAGATGAGGAAGACTTCTCCCTATAGAAGCCAATGCTCAAGGCTAATTTGAACCGTGGACATCAGTTATAAAATATGTATCCCAATCTTAAAACTATTTACCATTTGTTTTATACTTTGAGTAAGTTGCAGATGTTATATTTCAGTTTTTTGTATTTTTTGCTTCTAAAGAACCCACTATTAGTTTGTCCTCAGAACTTAAGACACAATATTAACTGTGTATTTTTTTAAGAAAATTGCCTAATTTCTCACTTCCTTCATGCCATACTTCACTGAGCCAAAGGATTTCGGACTGTTGGTTGGACACAAAAATAAGTTGTGAGGGCATCATCTTATGGAGATAATATTCATGTTTTTTTTATATTAAGTAGATCAAAACAATACAATACATGTTTTTCTTTTTCTTTTTACAGCGGAAGCTACAGAGTCAATGAGGCAGCCAGAGTAAACATGAGCATCATAGCTAGAGAGGGCATGAAAGGTAAGTGCTGGAATTCATGAAAACCACAGTCGAAAAGATTGCTAGAAGATAGCACTGCCACTGTAACTGCCTAACTCTGTAGAAACAGAGAAAGGCAAGGATTTATATAATTGTACTAAATGACAATATACAGTACTCTGAGTATTATGGCTCCACCATATACTGTATATCCAGCTCTGTATACTGCACTTTTATGTGCTTTAGCTGTGTAGCATTAGAGCTTTCTGAACACGAGTGTGTGTGTTTCCGTGTTACACCAGACACACTGTATGACTCACCGTGCACCTTTTGAGTATTTTTAAAGTGAACTGGAAACAAAGTTGCAACTGTTTAACTTTGAGCTAATCTCTAATACCAAAGGGACATATTCAAAGATCTTGTAGGCTACATAAAATTTTGCATTTTTTCCAAGTACAGGCACAAGTCAGTTGTTTATAGATCCCCAGAGGTCTAACAATATAACAGCCAGTATTCTTTTTGTTTTGTTTTTAATCTGAGATGATTTGCCAGTTATTTATTGATTAACTTCTGTTATCCTTTATTTAGCATAATGTTTCTTAAATACACCTTTCATTTCAAGAACAGAGATTTATCAAGTGCACTAAACAATTGTTCAGGTTTTATTGTTGCTCTATCATCAAATTGGTTATAATGACTGAACACAGCCAGATTCACCAGGAGGTAATTGATTTATTAAGAGAAGAAGATAAAAACATGCCTATTTAATTGCTCATTGCTGCTCAAGATGGGAAAAAATCTGTTCAAGTTTAAGTTTGTGCTATTTCTCTTGTTTGTTTCATCAAGCACATGGACATTGACTGAGAAACAAAGTAGAACTAATTAGGGAGTTGAATGTTTCAGAGTTAGCCCTTAATGTCTTTAAAACAGATGGTGAAGAAAATCTTTTTTATCACAAGATTTGATCTTTATATGTAATTAGTTTAAGATGCAAAGCTGTAAAGAAATGATCCAACTCTTAAAACCAAAACTTATTGAAAAGTAAAGCATTTAGACGGGAGTGAGTTATATTAGGCTTGCTGCATTTTTGCTTGTTTTTAAAATAAAACATCTTTGCTACTTTTACATAACGCTCCAACATTTAAATGTCAAAGAATATTGTCATGATAGAATAATGTTTTTCTACTTCATAGCTTTATTTTATCATATATTATGTTTATGTGCAGTCAAACATCCTTTTTTTTGTGTGGCAAACACATGATTTTTTGGCAGCAGTGCAGTCCCAGGCACTTGATACTTAGTATTTCTATGGCTGTATGTCTGTTTTGATCAAAGGGGTCCAGGGGCCTAAGTTTCAAATCCCCCAAAGCCCATTTTGGCTACTCTTTGTTTAGCCCATTGGCATTCTGACCCCATGCTTCTCAGACTTTGAACTCAAAGCTTGGAAAAGCCGTATTGCTTCTTTAAACACATTATCTGTAGGCCAGGTTTTAAGAATATCACTAATCATCTTAAGGTTTTAGTGCAGTGTGGCCCATTTACACAAAAGGGCACTGTAAGGAATTTATTCTTAAGTATACGATAACCTAATAGAAGCAAGTCTGTCGTAAGTTTATGTATTTTGGATTAATTTGGCTGTGTTCATGGTTGAAGTGAAATTCTTTCAAATTTACTAAAAAAAATTGAGTCATCTCATGGTCGGCGCAGTTTTCAGGAAATGACGGCATAAGCACTGAATAATTGCCATATACACTCAAACTCAGCAATAACAAGGATCCTAAAACTGTTAAAGTTGAGAGATCTTTACCTAAGCCCATCAGTGTTTTCTTGCTTATCTTTGATCTTCAAAATGGGAATTTTCAGTCCCCTGAAAACAGATTCACTGATACATATTTGCTCACATTAAGACACAAGTTAACATTTAGTTCACTTTGTGTTCCAGATGAAAATGTTGTGCAACCGTTCACATCAGAGAACTTGGTATGGATTTTAATGTCAACTGTTAATGTCGCCCTTTAAGAGATAATTTCAGTGGCCACGGTCAAGAAATTGATATGGACAGCATACCTTTTGAAATGATATTTACTGCAAAAGCATTAGGATTCTGCAAGTGAAAATATGAAGAGATCAGAGTTTTGTAGAACTTGTGTGATGGCAAGCATTGCATCGTATGTTCATGAGTTCATTTAAAATTTTGAAGACATGCAATTTATTTCTAAACTGATGTGTAATTGTGTTGTTGGTACTTGTTATTTCAGAACTTGTTTTGGTAGACTGGTAAAATTTGTAAAATGTCCCATACCACAGCTTGTTTATGCTGTGTAGGCCAACATTTTAAACATGTTAGAGCAGTCTGAATTTTGTGAACATTTGATCCCATTAACATTTAGATGTAAAATTATTGCTTATGTTTTTTTTCCCCCAAATGCCGTCCAAATGTACTTGAATGTGAATTTACTACATTCAGCTGAACACTATAAACTACCTGCTGGGCAGCATTTAATGAATGTTGATGATGACAGCAGAGAAAGCATTAAGCATTATCCTCCAGGTTGGATTTAAAATGTCTTTAAGGTTTGTGCACAGTCTTGGAAAATGTGTGTATGACTGCATTCAGGTTGGTTTGTGCCCCTTTGCTCCACTCACATCTCCTCAATCCCATCATCAGTCCCCATGATGAAGATTTGTTACCCTGAATACTAGTGGCTTCATCTGGAAATATTTCAGCTGCATTTCTACTCCTCTAAATAGAGATGGAGATAAAGCAGAAGGAGGTAAAAACCCATCCTGTTGTGTGAATCCTAGAGAAGGCCTTGAACCCTGCCATTCATCCCTTTCACTTCATCAGCTGAGTCTAATTGCAAGAGAGGACAGGATACCCAGGGCCCAATTGTTCTTTATCCTCTTTGGAGCCTCTGAGGCATGAAAAGCGAAAGGCCTGCTTTTGATCTTTTTTTTCTGTTAGTTTTTTTCTCTGTCATCCCCTACTATCCTTTTCCTTAGAATGAGACACTCCTTTCACACTGTGCCCTCTTCTTCATCCTCGCAAAATAATTATCAAGCTCTGCCTCATCAAATAATGGTGGATATTGGGGGTCATGATAGGGAGGGCCAGAGGTCTGCTGGGTGGCCCTAGGATGTGGTGAAGCCTCCATCTAATCTTAGAGGCAGTCTCCTTAGCCGTGGCTACCTTTATATACCTTGACCTCGGTTTTCGTTTGTCTGTCCTAATGAGACCCTCACATGCAGCCAAGGCAATAGAGGTCTTGCAATGGCAGGGTTGGAAGGCCAAAGTACAATGAGACACAGAGCTGTTGTGAGACAAGGGTGCATCTGTGCCATCTTATTAAGCCTCGGAAAAGAGCTCATGTGTTTCAACGGCCCATAGACGCCGAGAGCAGATCTATTGACACCTACTTGTCCTTTGCGGTCAACACCTTTCTATAAGGAGGCAGGCACACCCAAGTTCTTGTTAGAAGCAATTCTTGGTAGAGCATTTAGTAAAGCAAAGTGCTTAACATGGTTTGGGTGACCATGTGGAGGTAAGATAAAAAGTGCTGCTTTGCATAAATGGAAAATTGCATTGATCGATGTCAAAGATCACTTTCTCAAAAGAAGGAGCAAAGGCCACCAAAGTTTATTTTGATGCTTGATTCTGCACCTTTTCACCCCCTTTCATTTCATATATATATTTTAATCCAGAAGCATGCTGTGATTTTTTTTCTCCAGAACAATGAAGATTTTTTTCTAGCACTTTTTTTAATTAGTAAAAAAAAAAAGGTAATGAAAACCCTGAAACAAAATAAAACAAAAACAAAAACAAAACACAAGAAAACTTCTAGCCTAGCTAAAACCCCTGCTGGCTGAAGTCACACCACACGAAAATGACAAAACTAAAAAAAACAGACAAAACAAAAACAAACAAAAACCTAACTTCCCATCTAACAACCAGAAGGGACAGCAGGACATAATATAAGTAAAGCAAAATGACAAACAAAAACACAAGTATAGGCAAACAAAAACCTTTAAGCAATCATGTTAAGCACGCCTAACATCTGAGCACTGTGGCAGAACAAAGCAGGGCCCCTGTCAGAGCATCGATCCACTCCTGAAGGCATACATCCACAGCTCTCTGATTGCTCCCTGCCTCTCGCGCTTTTCTCCCCCGCGCCTCCAACTCTCTACTCTGGCTCCTTTCTGAGAGTCTTCTTATTGATCTGGCCTACTTGCTGGAGTTAACTCACTGATAAAACTAGACCAAGGGCTTCCTATGGCTAGAAAGCGTTTCACGAGCTGTTGAGAAAGATCATGAAAAAAAGAAAGTGTCAACATTGACAAAAATGTTTTGTCATAATATTGATGGGTTTGTTGAATGTTCAGTCAGAAGTTGTGACGTTTGTCAGGAATTATTCTCCTCTCACATGATAAGGTTTTACTGCAGGGTGCTTAAAAGTTACTCAGTTCAGAATATTAACCCTTGTCAGATTATTATTAATTTTTTTATCCTTCAGTATTATACTATAATTCTAAAGCAGCAAACGACCTTCCAAATTGAATAGTGCTGCAAAACCTGCTAGACTGGTTAGACCTTGAAAATATTGAATGATATGTATTATAGGACAGGTTTTGAAAGAAAAAGAAAACATACATTCAGGATTCTGTATTGCATGCAGCTTACAGATTTTCTTTTCATTTTAGCACTTACTTATTTATAGCGTTATAGTAATAAATTACTTCATGTTTAAAGAAATCCGTCAAGTACGAGTATGTAAATGCTCTCTCAAGTACTAAGCTGACATTTTTACGCTATTTGCAGTAATTTTGGTGTACTCTAATGAACTGCTGTAAATTGACTGTGGATTTTCAGCATTAGCTCACTGTAAATAACTGTAAATCACTGTTGGATATCATTTCTCGCATGTAAATTAACAATTCATACGGTTGCTTAACCAGTGACAGCAGATAAAGTGTAGCTCAACAGTGTAAAGCAGTATATCATGCCTCTTCTCACAAAAAAAACAAAAAAGAAAAACCAACACCAAAATAAGAAAACACCCACTCAGCTCAGAGGAAAGGCAGTGAACCTTCAGCCAGCCAAGTCCAATTGGCTGATGCAGTTTGCAGTTGTGCGAAAACATTTGTTTTTTTGCAGTATGATATGATTCAACAATGCTTATAGATGTTAGCAAAATATCATGTTTGTTTTGGACAAACTGAATTTTATTTACTCTCATGTTAGATTTGCAAAGCTCTGACATGAGTAGTGCAATAAACTGTTGCAATGATCAGAATCTCCACATTAGCACAGACAGGTAAATTTAAGACTCTGGTTCCAAGGAAACCTTCATTTTAAAATCAGAAATATATCTGATGAAGCTAAACTTGATCCATTGTAACAAAATGTGATGACAGTGAGCGACTAAATGGATGCATTTCAGTGATAGCAACAGAGTTATTGAATTTGACAAGCGAATTGGCTAGATTGCATATTAGTATGCGAAGTAGCATATTTACCATAACTTGTTACTACTGCTCTGTTATTCTGTTATGAAATTCTTCAAAGTTTATGGACAGGATGTTTAAGGATCGTGATACTGTAAATAGGAAGATTGTTCTTATGTAAAAGTTTTTTCATCCTTCATAATGCATTATGTTTTCATTGATACACTCCCTTACTGATAAAATACTGTAGCAGTTTTTCATTATACAAGGTTTGCCATATCAGATGAGTGTGTTATTATCATGAGTCAAAATGTCTATTTACTTTACCAGGAGTTTGATCAGTTTTTTATTTATTATATAAATCCTCTGTAATTAAGATGGGTCAGGATGCATGATGAAAAAAATGAACAGTATTTACAAAAGAGACTTTTAACTTGTGCAAGTTGTTTACTGTGTTTTGCAAGAAAGCTTAAAGAATCATCCCAAAAATCAGTGTATCTTAAAAAAAATGACTCATGTTTGTGTGTGAGTGTGTGTAATCTCATCTCCAGTGTATTACATTGTATGTCAGTTTGTGTATATTTTTGCAAGTGTGTCGTGCTGTCATGTTTGTAGCATTCCATGTGGGAGGGTCTGTTGATAAGTAAGCCATCTGTAGTGTTCTGCCGAACGACATGTTGTAAAGTGCGATTTGAGAGTGTGGAGAGACTTGACTTGACAAATCTTGGCACATAATGAGACAGAAGGGAGTAAAGGCAGAAGTCTGTCCAGAGATAAACAATTAGATTTGTCCCTGAGGTAAAGGCCATGCAATGTAAGGACTCTCAGACTAACAAAATCAATATGGCTTCCTGTAAGAACACTCAGGGGGTAGAGTGATGAAGAGGTTATCATTCATTTCTCCGATTAGGACACACATACACAAAGAGATCTCACTTTAAAAATCAATATAATCACTGGCATGAAGGCTGCTTGTCAGTGATGTATATATTCGAAAGTATGTATTCAGCTGTCTGTCAAATATGACTGGTGTTCTGAGATGTGATAACACAGACCATCAGGGATGCTGAACTGAGCTACACAAGCCAGTTTTCATCAGCAGCCAATTGTGAGAGAAGCTTAAAGGAGACAGCATTTGGGAATGATATTTTCACACCCACAGATAAAACCATAATGGAACATGAGCCATAGACAGAGTGGGCAGTCCCTATGCGTTACATCCCCTCTTAGGCCCTGCCCAGACTTGCAGGTCTAATCTAACATCCCACCATTGTTCCCAGCAGGCCTCACAAGGGTAGCACTGCCAGGGCAAGAAGGGTTTTTCTGTTAGGGATAGGCTGTCCTGTGCTGTGCTTTAAAGGAGACAAAAAAAATGAATGGATTTGGGGTGGGAGTAAGGGCAATCACAACTTGTGTGCAACTGCTGTTCGGCAGGGAAGTCTCCTTGGAGACGCTGAGTCGCTGACCATGAAGGTGTGAGTCTGAGCCACGGCCGGCCTGTCGTCTCATCTCCATGGAGACAGCGGCATGGTACCCCAGTGGGCTTGTCTCTGTTGTGGCCTGGAGCAGCAAGATCACTTGGGGATGTGTCCTAGCCATCACCTGGGCTTCAGGGGACCAGGAGGCTCAGCTTTGATGACCTTCAACAACCTGCCAGTCTGTCATCATGGCCTGGGGAATCCCATGAAGGAAAATTGGCAGGGGATTTGTGTGGTGACATTGTTCACTGGACCATTGTATCTTTGGAGAAGGCTCTTTGTTCCTGTGGGAATGAAATATAGTGGAGGACATACAGTACTTTTCACAACATTATCTTACTCGCTTCATGTTCTGAAATTCCCTGTGTATTCTCTCTCTTTTTTGTCACGGCAGATGTATAGGCTTTAAGATTAAACTGTTGTGATTTGTTATTTTGTACCTGAATAAGGAAAAGAAAAAGAGTTCACTCTGGTGTATTTGAGTTTTGATTCAGATTTTACTTTTGACAGGACAATAAAATCAACTTTCAGGCACGACCTAGACACTTTAGTCTGCAACATTGCATTACTCCAAGCAATATATTGCAATGGAAACTTTTCCCTGCATATTGGCACTGAATTTCATTATCTTTTGGTCAGGTGGTTTTGTCTTAAGAAGCAAAACCTCTTATGGGGTAAAATCTTCTCTGGTGGGGGTATGAAGCCAACTGATGTTGAATCCTTGTGTAGCTCACATAAATTGCAGGAAATGATCTTGTCCCCTTTTCTCTCTGGAATAAACATTAGGAAATTGGTTACAGCAGAAACTAGCAACACATTAGATGAATTAGGGAAGAGGGGGAGGGTCATGTTACAGTGGAGACATGAGGTAACATGATGGACATTAATGCCTTCTGTCTGATTTATCTCCAGTTTATGATAATTCAATGTAACCAAGCCCCGTTGTGGGTATTTTAGAAGTAGTTGTTAAAGCTACTGTAGCTTCTGAAGACTTCAAAACTGACACAAAGAGGGAAGATACTTCTGTAGCATTTGTTTTTAGAATAACCTATAATTGTGTTCCTCATTGAAATGGACTCAAATCTGCAGAAGATCACAAATTAATTTTAAGTGGATTAACTCTTACTTAAAAAGTACAGTGAAACCATACCTGACATTTTGGGAACCAGGAGTCAGAAACTGTCTTAAATTATTCTTTAATTGTATTGCAACAGAAACATGAGCAATATTCTATAAAATTTTCGCAAATACTAACATTTCCCTCTGTTCAGTGGATGCTGATACTCAACTGTACATTTATTCAGTTAGTGTCTTCATTGCAATTGACTTGTATTTCCAGATATTATGCAACACAATAAGATATCCAGCAAGTTATTTTAAAGCACATTGTACAGGAAGATGATTTTGAATTTTTTTCTCAGAATTTACAATCAGAATAATTATTGAAAAGTTGATAATCAAATTGTCCACTTCCAATCCTTTCTGTTCCCTATCATCAAATGTTAAAAAAGTGAAAACTAAATTTCATTCTACAGATAGACAATATGGCTCCTGCAGTTTGTTTTGTCCAAGTGACATTAAATAAACCTTGTTAATAACTAAACTGAAGTCAAATGAAATGGTGAAAGAAGGATGTCATCCCCATGAATTATAAAGAGAATCAAATGTTCATGGTTTAACTAATTGGCTAGTTGCTTTAGCCTCTTTACCATCACAGTGTAATCCACATCAGTGACTGGCTATTTTACAAAGGAGTGCTGAAAATCATTAAAATGCACATTGTTGTGCCATCTATACCTAATTTTAGCAGCATTTAAGTGTCAGCTACAGCAGTGGAAGGTTTTCAAGACAAAAGAAAAGTGGATTTGTAAAGTAAAACAATTGTCAGAAAAGTTTAAATAAGAATAAATAAGTTTGTTGTCAAAAAAATAATAATAAAGAAAGAAGACTACAAACAAAATCAGAGACATCAAAGCAATTCCTCAGTAGTGTTATAGACTATTGTTGGTAACACTGTGATAAATTATTGCCAAATGGGATCTCAAATCTTCTTCATTTGAGTGTAAAGCAGCACCATCAAAACCATTCCCTGGAGACACTTGTGTTGCATTATCTGACGAACCAGTACAGGAGATTGTGTGCAAAAATCTGCGCTTTCTTCCTTTCAGCCAAAAAGAAAGAGGATTTTGAATGGAGTTGTGATTCTTTATGCAGAGCTGAGACGCGACACCTTCCAGACGGTGAGAGATGGCGAGCCCTAATAATACAGAGCTGTACAATGGTTCTGACAGGCGAGCAATAAAGCAATCAGGGTCCCAGGCATTCCAAATCTCTTTACCGCCCACCCTCTAACAGACTGAGAGATGGGCGGCTGACCTGTGAGCTGTCAATCATGGGGGATACCTGCTGGAGCCTGATCAGGGAGAGCTGAGGGCACCAGTCCATCAGATCTGTTTTCACACTCCAGACACTAACATTGCAAGCATAACCACAGACAAAAAAAAGCCCCACCGCCTCACTCTTAATTAGGATATGTGCGTGCATGTGTTGGTTTGTTGGGGGGGGTGGACTTGTTTGGTTTAAATGGGTATGGGAGGGTCTTAGATAAATGAGGATAGTAAGTGGAATCCCAGTGGGATGGAAAATAACCTTTTCCCTTGATTTAGGAATCAGGCATTGATCTGTCATACTGTTTAGTACGAGCAAGAGCTCTCTCAGCATTACCACTCAGTGTGTGGATATGCGGTGTGTATTTGTGATGGGATGTGGGTTGAGTGAGTGTAGGGGGTTGAGCCTTGTTCATTAGCTGTCTGTAGCCCATCTCAGCAAATAGATCACCATAATTCTGTGGTTAGTTAATGGCTTTCTGGTGTTTCCTCTAGAGTCCTTCTGTCTGAGGGCTGCCTGCTAAAACTCCTCCAGTGTTTTCTCCACTGTCTTCCATGTGGGGAGTCTTGTGTTCTGCTGCCTAACTCAGACAATTGGCTTCAGCTAGTGGCCAAGTCTGCGAGCAGTCTGCCCACGTTGACTCACATTAGAGAAGTAAAAGCAGCATCGCAAAAAAATATGCTGATTTGACATTCTGTCTGCCTGGAACTGTGTTTCTTCTATTCAGTTAAACCCTGCCTGTTACCGGAAAAGTTCTTAGAACAAGGAGTTGTATTTTACTGCTCTGTCCTCCTGCTTTGTTTTACACATTTTTAGTGTATGTGACATTTAAAAGCAGTTGAAGGGAATTTGAACAATCCTGAAATTATTTTGTCTCCTCTGATATTACAAAATGGAATTGCAAAATGTATACAGTATGCAGTGTACAATTTATGCAGTGGAAATAAAATGAGTGCCATCGAAAGAGGAAACTCTAAAATGTTTAATCATGCTCTGAAATTCAAACTTTGGTTCAGTACTTTGCAAAATAATGTCTGGACAACTGCTGTCTTGTCACTTTGAATGGATATTCGTATATTCAGTGACAAATTTCTATTTTGAGATTTTCTTGTACAATTTTAGATCCCCTTTAGGATTTTTTTTTTATTTTTTTGGTCACTTGATGAGCTTTCATGTAGTTTAGCCTGAGGATGAAATGTGATGCCAAATCATATTTGACAAATTACAGCTTGCCTATTTGTTTTGGATGTAAAGCTTATATTTTTTTTTACATCAAATAAAATGACTGCCTGGGGTGTGAAAGTATTAGCACTGTTGATCCCACGGGGAATCATTCCCAAACTTTGCAGCTATCTGGATTATTTGTTGCTTTTGGGTTAGAGTAGTTTGCCCATGAGGGAACACAACAGTCTCATTTGGAACATGCTAAGCTGTTTCTGCCAAATCATTGTACCTACCCAAAGGGAAACATCACTCGAGGGAGTAAACAAGTAGCTGTTAAAGTCAGGCAAGAAGTTGTTGCTTCCCATCAATCTGGGAAGTTTTAAGTTGATTTCCAAAAACTCTGAAGTCCATCATTTTACAGGGAAAAAGATTTTTCTATATTATTCTTATTGTTTATTTGGCTTTAGCTAAAAGCTCACTTGCATCTGCAGTCCCTGGGTAGGTAGACAAACAGTAAATACAGAATAGAAAAACAAAACATTACATAAAACAATGGATAAACAATTTAAAAACAAAATAGATGCAGACAAGCTAGTAAATAGTTATAAATACAGCTTAACAATTCAGTCTAAATAACAGATTATTCACAAGTGGAAAACATTTAATATAGTTGACAATCCTCCCAGGGGTGAATGTCCCAGCAGTTTTGCCCCTAGGTCAGATGGTGGAGTGCTTAGAGAAATAGCAGAAAAGCTAAAAAGCTCCATCTCCAATCCCTACAGGCGTCGCTTCATTACATGTTAACATTTGTGAAAGCACAATTATAAATGGACTGAAGAAATTTGGATATATTGTTTGGAAATACCGCTAGAACAGTGTTCTTTAACTCCAGTCCTTGGCTTCATACATAGGCCTATAGGGTTTAGCTGTTCTCCTGCTCCAAATTACCCAATTGAAATTAGTCTCCCAAACAGTTGGAAATCAACTTCTGAAAAAGCCTTTTAATAACCCATTCATTTGAGTTAATGTGAGTTGATGCAGAGAAACGTCTGAAACCTGAAGGGCAGTGGCACCTGAGGACCATAGTGGAAGAACTCTGCTGTAGACAGAGAATTTCAGCATGGCTCAAGATTCGGAAAAAAAAAAAAACTACAGGACTTCTGGAACAATGTCCTTTATAGACCAAAGTGTGTTGCATGTACCACATTAAAAAAATGTATATGATACGTGTACTAACTTTGTTGTGTTAAAAACATTTTATGGTGCTAACTTCACAGATTTATCTCTGAATTAATGGTTTAATTTTGACAGCCCTGATAAATAGGCTTTATATTTTTTACAGTTATTTGACGACCCCCTGAAATTAACTCGCGACCCCTATTGGGGTCCTGACCCCAGGTTTGAAAACCACTGATCTCAAGGACTTTTGGTCCATTCATTACACAGAGCATGTTCAACTCTAATGTTGGTGGTGGGCTTCCTACATGAGCTGCATTCACCAGGTCCTACTACACTTCTATTAAATCAAGATCAGGACTTGGCCACTGTAAACACCATATATCACTTTCAATTCTTTGGTTTTGTCACTTGTGTTTATTTCTAAATTGTGAATTATTTGACTGATAGATGCTCTGGCATTTCCTTAAACAATTCACTGCACAGAAGTCATCAATGCTGGCAAGCCATTCTGTGTATATGAATCAGTTTGGGGATTTATGTTACATGAATGATTCTTACTCTATTGTAGCAAAGGAAAACTGTACTTGCTGTATTCTTTGTGATATTATTGTCAGCATTTGGTTACCCTTTCTTTGCTGAAAAAAAAAAACAAAGCTAAAATCTTAAAACTGAAGTTGTAAACTTGCAGCAATAGAAGATGAAAAGAAACATACTGTGTGTTTTAAGGTGTTTTATATCTCAACCACATTTGACAATGAATGATGAGTAATGCAGCCGTCTCTCCTTAAACTGTCCCTCAGGGGTGCTTTGTAGATCCCTCACCTCCCTGCATCTGGGAAACTAGCTGACTTCTGAGGCCTGACATCCAAGTCTTCCTTCCAAAGAAACGTTTGTCTTGTTCCCTCCTGATCTCTGATGTCACCCTTTACCCAGAACCTGTATGTGATCTTCTGCAGCTGGAAGAGCAGCCCCATATGCATTTTACACACCATTGAAAAGCAGGGTTTACTGGGTCATTCTCCATCTGACATCATAGTGGAGTCTGGTTGAGACTGGATTTTTCCTCCAGAACCTCTGTCCATTGACAGCAATATCCCCAAAACACACTGTGTCATTCACATTTTATATCATGCTGTATGACTAAACTCAGATGTCCATATTCAATGGTTTCACCTGACCTCCAGACTTATGGTTTGGTTGTCTGCCAGTATACGTGGATCGCTGCATAAATATAAAGATCACTTCTTTATAGCTAAGTGATTCTGCATATTTACAATGGTTTACTTCACATATTGTAGATCAAAACATGGACTTTTACATTCATAGATTAGAGATGCTAATATCTACAGAGAGCTGTATTTTCTTCATATTCAGCTTCTTTGACTTTGGCATTCAGTTAGACATTGTGATCTCTAATGTCTCACATGTGAGCTAAACTGGTCCCAGTGATGTCCCAGTTCTTTTCCAAATATGATTAAGTGCCCAGAAATGAAAAAGGTGAAGAATGAAAAGGAAGTACATCATGCAGTAAAAATACTGGCTTCTATCTCAGTACTGTGAGGAGCAGTTTTGTTCATCTTCCCATTTTTCAACTTCAGCATTAATAGACAGCAAAACAAACAAACTGAAAGCGTGCCTGGACAACATCTCTTCTTTATTGGCAGCTGATACATGAACAAGAGGTTGTCTTGGCTGAAAAAAAGCAACTGCTAAGGCGTTTCTGGACCTCCAGACCTTTGTGACCAATGGCGTGTCATCCCTCACTTTGTCATGTTTAAGAAAAACCAATCCCCATTCAAAGCGGCATCCATCAGTGTTAGTTGAGAACAATGACAGATTGCCTTTCTGCTGCACTCAAAGCATCTGGATCCTTTCTCTACTCCCCCTCTTTTATTTATGGTAAACAGCCTGAATAACAGCTGGGCAATGGGAGTTTACAAGTTAATCAATTGTTTGTTAGGGAGCCACAACGTTACCCCAAAACCAACCATCTGGGTATTAATGTTCATTTACCATGCTAATTTTTCCACAGGCAACAGAATATCTATTGATTACCTTGTTAGAGATTTGTATATATTGAGTATTGTTAAATGCGTGTTAAAAAATTGAATTTTTAAGGTGGCTAAATTATTATTGGGAGTGTTTATAGCTTAACTAAAATCAAAGAGAAAGATGAATCCATGTGTTGCTGATGAATACAAAAGCAGGACCTTGTGTTTCTCTTCTACATTTTATTCTTGCCGTGGGATTCCTTGAAGTCGTATTAAGTTTCACTTTTTGGTGGTGGATTTAGGTAAGCACTGTTTATTCTGGATACTGTGCTTCCTGTTAAAGAGAAGTTGCCTTTGTTTGTCTTCCCAGGTATTTGTGCCTTTGGCAGGGTTTTGGCCTTTTATTTCTTCCTGCTTCTCAGTTCCACAAGACAAGCCTCGTGATCACTGGCCTCTGAAAGGTCAGTCATAAGTCTTTCCTAACATACGGTCAGCAGTTCACTGTTCATGATTAACTCTTTTGAATTTTCATCAGATTTACAAATGCAGTGATATGAAAATTTTGAGAACAACAAAAACAACTAAAAGATAACAAAAACATCAACATGAACATTTTTGCACGTTTTGCTTGTTGACAAAAATGAACATCCACTTCCTTCGACTTGCAACCTCGACAAAGAAAAAACTAAACATCTCATGATTGCAGAAAATGTTACCAGTCATCAATCAGGCAACACAATATTAACACATATACTATATAAAGGCAATAATAGGTAATATATGAGTTAATATGTATACAAAAGTATAAAGGTAAAATGATAGGTGGTTGGATCTGGTGGAGGTAAAGGCTGCTGAAAAGACATGCCAAACCCAAATAGATAATGATGGTGAAGTGAGAAGAGCTGGCGGAAAACCCTGTCCGTGAGGGAGGAGCTGTGGCTAGAAGGGTGTGGTGGCAACTCAGAGAGCCAGGGGGGTGAGGGAAGCTGCAAAGCTAAAAAAGGAGGCCCGTCAGACATAGTTATCCCAGTGGCCACTTGAAGCACCTGATGGGTACAGAATTGCCATAAGGGCTACAGCATATACAGTATATATATATTAGGGCTGTCAAAGTTAACTTGTTAACACAAACTCCTTTTAACGTCAATTTTTTAAATGCAGCACTGTCGGCATAATTTCAGGTGCCTGGTGCCGAGAGACTCGTACAGAAAAGTTGCCTTTTCGTAAATAACAAGGTTAAAAATGTTTAACTGTTGTTAAAAACTTTATGATAAGATAGATGTTTACTCATGACGGCACAATGCGGCGTTTGACCGCTCTACGCATGTTTCGAAAATAAAAGTAGCAATGTCGTAATTTGCATAGAGGTTTTAAGGATAAGGATGTAAGTTACAGCTCTTCTTTCTGTTGTATCGTAAGGTCTGGATGACGCGTGTCTTGTAAACAGGGAGCCACGAGCAAACCAGCCTCCTAATACGTTCAGGTTATACCGACAGAGGGCTGTCTCAATTCATAGGGCTGAAAACATTGCCCTTTGCCTCCACACTTTGTTTAAAGAATTAAGCTTCAGTTAAATCTGTAGAGATTAATATTTTGTCAACATTAAATGCTCAATTTTCTTTCTTACTGCACATTGCTACTTTCTTTATGAATGAATTCAAGCAGTCTGATTAATATGAACTACATGTTTATTTTTAATTATTTTATAAATAAATCTGAATGTTCTGATTTTGACAAACATCATGAACATGTAAACAATTATGTTGCTTACTAGTTTATTATTGAATGCTATTTTTCCATTGCCAGAAAAATCCGGAAACTCCATGACTATACTGATGTTGTGTTATCAGAAATGGTTCAGCAGCCCTCTAGTGATGAGATGTCTGCAGTAAAGCAGTGTTTTGTCCCTTCAGTGTGGAAGTTAAGATGTTTTTCATGTTGTCCTTCATGGCCAGAAAACATTTACCTGTATGTATTCTAGTCAGTTTGTAATTGAACACAGAGAATATTGCTGAAGTAAACACTTGTTGATGGATAACGTTATTTTAATCTCTTTAGTCCGTCCCACGCATGCTAACCGCTAGCTTACCAACTTCCATCCCGCCTACCTCCGTTAACTGGTTAACTCCCGTCAGCTCCAGGTTAGCTTTGTTAGCTCGTAGCGCAGAGTTTGAAGGGTGTCAATCATCAGTCCCCACGCTCACAGTCCCCCTCCTCGTCACCTATTTTTGGGTTTTCCGGGTGTCACGAGACTCGTAACGGTGCCAAGATGGCGACGGTGGGAACCTCCCAATAAGCTTCTTTTCAGCTCTTCAGAAACCTACGGGTCACGTGGTTTTAAGGTTTGTCCATTTCTTATACAGTCAATGGGTGGAACCAGCGCTTGCCATTGACTTGAGCTGCAGGTGTCCGGTAGAGCTAAAATCTCTACTGTTAGCCTAATTCATATGGTTTCTATATAAGCAAGATATTTATCTGTAGTCTACCCTCATGCTGGCACGGACTCAGAAGGGCTCTGCTGTTAAGGTGGACATGCAGCAGTGTTGTATTTATGATGACAAAAACCTTTTTAAAAAGTGAATGAGAGAGAATTTCGAAGGAATGGCGGCCCGCCGTTCGTAGAGGAAATATATAATATATATATA
>JAOXYM010000010.1:23780859-23812218 GCA_028567055.1 Leptatherina wallacei | reverse complement strand
GTATATATATATATATATATATATGTATATATATAATTTTTTTTGTGTGATATTTTTTTTCTTTAAATATACTGTATTTATCTGTGCTATCTTGGCAGCCTTGAGCCAATGTTGGGATGGGGCATCATTTACAATTGTGCTGTGAGCACTGGTATTCACCTTTCCTGTTTGCCCGGCTGCAGCTCAGAAACCACACGCTACTTTATTTATAATCCAACCAACCTCAATGTGTAACTCTTGCCCCATACTCTTGCTCGCATCACAAAGTAAGGTCATTTCCCTCTGCACCTCCACCACTGCTCTTGCATTCCAACATGGCTCTAGGACATCGGCCCAGCAAAGCTCTATACTCCTCAATCACAAAGAGGCCCAGATCAGAGCCGTGCTGGACGGGAGCCAGGATCCTACCCTCACAGCCCAGGCAGCTGGGGGCAACCTATAATAAGTGGGAGACAATGAGAACTAGCACACCTCCCACGCTTTGCATGTGGATGTCGGATCTAAATTGAAATTAAATAGCTTCATAGGTTTTCCATAGACCACGCTAATTATGAAACGATATGAAAACCTCCAGTGGGTTCAGAGGAGATGTTCAGCACATTAAAGGATACATTTTAACATAGAATATGTTAGAAAAAAAATATACATTATTCAGTTTACTGTTGTTTAAAAGTGCAAAAAGTTGTAAAGGACAAAGATGAATAGAATGCACTTGAGGATATAAAGAATCTTTCAGGAGGTTTTGATTTTTAACTTAAAGGAAAGCAAAATTATTTAGTAACAACAATTATTAATTTGTAGTTAAATTACTGTAAGAACTGGGCATCTGAACGTTTTTTTATCTTTAGTTCTCCAAGTATGTAACCTATATGCTGATTTGTTTTCACGTGGGAAGCTAGAGATATTAAAGCATTCTGTTTTAATGAATAATAATGAACAATTCACCATGATGTAGATGGCTGTGGAGCTTTAATGGTCCCTTGTAGCCTCTTAAGCCTCTGGTGATAAATCTTACACGGGCTCACTCATATAACTAAAACCCAAACCTCATTCAACTTCACATCCATCAGTGTTTGGCTCAAAGCGATGACAAAGCACTTTCAATTACACCAGTAACTGACTCTGGAAACAGTTCATAGCAGGCTTGAAGACTACGGGAAAAAGCACAAGGGGGGGGCGGGGGGGTAGAAGAAAGAATAGTTGGTAGGGCATCCGTTTGACTTGCTCCCAAATAATAAAAAGGGTGGTGTGACTCGGGGACACAAGGGATGCCGCTGGCGTCGCGAACCCAAGGACAATTCACCTATTTTGTGCGCTGTCACCCCTGTAGTCTGATTTATGGTTGAGACATCCTTCCTACGACCCATTCGTCCATCAGCTTGGCTCTATGAGGATACTCTGGTGATTAAAGGCTGAAGTATCAAAGCGTCCTCGGTCAGGGCCCTTGTCTAATAACAGAGGGCCCTGTGCTGCTGACTGGGAAATGTGGCATTTGGGAGGGAGAGCATTGCAACAGCAGAGGAGAGCCACTCTTAACCCTGAGCACCAGAGGATAGAAGGGCTTTTTGAGAATCCATCAACTGTAAATGCGTCATTCCATAATGTTGGTGTTTTCTTTTCCATTTTTCCATTCCAATTTGTAATTATATTACGTTGAGTGCGTGCTCTCTAAAACTTAACATGGCAGTGTTTAATTGGAGTGATTTTACTCATAATTGGATGATCCTCTCTACCACTTTTGGCTTCCACTTTGTTTGAATAAGCAGGCTAATTTCAGCATCCATCCTCAAAATTAATCAGTATAGTATACTTAATATTGAGGTTCAAAAAATGAAATATTTGGGAAAATGTAAAACCGCTGTAAATAATGGCAGCAGTAATGATAAACAAAACAGTAACCCAGCAACGATGGCACCAGCAACAAGGCAACAACAGAGAGGTGATAATATTTTTTTCCCTCTTTATTTAAAATCCCTCTATTACATAAATAAAAACAGAGTTGGATCCTCCAGAGTGCCTGATCTTTGAAAGCACCTCTGACTCTAACCCCCCTGATGAAAGGCCCATACTAACATCAGGAGTCCAGAGCCTTTACTCTCTAACTTCAGGCAATTATGACACAGAGGAGATCTCTGCCTTCTGCACTCCAAAAGAAGAAGAAAAAAGGAATTGCTTTTTTTTTTTTCCTCAGCCTAGTTGTAAAAATAAGCTTGCTCTCCTCAATTGCAGTCACCCCATGCCCTTTGCAATAGCAGCAAGGATGTATCGGAACAAGCCATGGGGCAAAACAAATCACTTGTGATTTACAGAATTATAAAGATTTTAATAGCGGCAATGTTTCTCTCTCAGATTGGTCTTTATTTCCAGGAGTCAAAGTTTCCTGGGTGCCCCAGGCTTTTGAAAAGCAGTAATTGGCCAACAGAGAGACTTAGGATTTCCCTGAGTGATTGAGGGTATTTGTTGCTGTGAACTTGAGGGCATCACTCTAAAGATCACAGGTCCAGGTTCTGAGAGACTGCAACTTGTCAAGCACAATTCATTTTGCAGCTGTGGAAGTTGGACTACTTTTTCATACAGTTTTGTTTAAAGTTTTAAGCTCTTTGTTGAACTTCATGTATATTTCATTTTTTCGTATTTTTTATTATCCTTATTAATGATTTCTCCAAATAATTAAGCCAATATAAGGGCCAGCAGTTTGCGACCGAAAGACAGTCTTAAGTTCAGGTAGATTAAAAGTAAGGTGTTACTTTGGAATGCAAAACAAACAAAACAAAACAAAAAACTGTTGAAAACACTCTGCATCTTTGAGGTATAGCTTACAGTTTTGAAGATGATAAAAACATTTTTTAATTTAATTCTGGCAATAAAATTGCACATCTCTATTTTTAAAAAATATAAACTTACTTACACTACAAAGGGATGTTGATTTCTTTTTAAGCATTCCATATAATGACATGACTTACAACACAATGTCTTAATATACACCATATCAATCAACGCTGCTCATTAGTTCAATCTGATTTTGTGATTAATATTAAATTCTTTTTTCTTCTTCATTGCATTGTCATTTATAGTTTATGCTTTCTGTGCCTTCTATAATTTAAATTCACTCTTCAGATAAAGCAGAAAATGTTTTCTCACACTGCAGAGCATGTCTCATAATGTTGAAAGCATGTGCTTTCTGTTAGAAAAACAAGTCTGGCAGTAGCTAAGCTATATTAAGGAAATTCACCAGGGAGGCATAATCGAGTTTGACTCTCCACCGGTGGTCTCCTTGTTAGTGTTGCGAGTGTCAGAACTGACAGTGCAGGTAGCTCAAATGCCACTTAAGGTTTTAGCTTCAGTGGCTTTTGGAAAGAAATGACCGTGACCTGTGTAGCTTGAGCCCGCATCCCACACCCTTTCTGCCTGACAGCCGCTCAATGGCAAGTGTCTGCCAGCATGCCGAGGGGAACGCTGCCAAGCAGCCGGAGATAGAGATGATTACCACATCCCTCTCTCCCTCTCAGCCTGCTCGCTGAAAACTGATACCTACTAACAAACTGCTGTCAACATGTTAGCGAGGCAGAGAGAGTGAGAGAGGTAGCATGTGCTGAGAGAGGAAGAAAGGGAGGAAGAGAGATGTGTGGGAGAGTCAACGTGAGGAGTCCAAACAAGTTGGGATTAATGGGACTGAAACTATTTTTTCCCTTTTTTCTTTCACTGTTTTGAGAGCTAACACGGTTGTGGCAGACTTGAAGAAGAATGCAATCAACACTATAAGGAACAGCCTGGTTAGGCAGGCACTTTCCTACAAAAGTGACAATCAAATGATGAATGTCAGTGAATGCAGTCATAAGGTCACTTGTTTTCAGGCTTCTGTAGCTCATCATACAAATGCAGCCGTGAGTACAAATGCAGACAGAAAAAAAAAATTTTCTTAGGCAGAACTTTTGCTTTTTTTCCCCCCGCTTTTTTTCTTTTTACAGTTATAATATATGCAGAATAATCGCTGCATTGTCAAGAGTTTGTATGATGTTGTGCAGATATGCAAATAACTTTGGACCTTTAGTCCACTCATTTAAAACTTGAGCTTTCCTGCTGAGCAAAAAATGCATTTCTTCCAAATATGAGTTGTAAATGTCATTGTTTTTGAATAAATCCCCCATTGCGCACACTTTAGAGATGCACATTTAAGTGAAATAAAGACAAAAAAACCCAACTAAATCACAGCTGACATATACTTTTCTAATTGTTGAGAAAGACAGGAGGCAGCATGGAATATGTTGAAGCATTGGTAATTAGAATATCACTGTGCTAATTACAAAAGATTTTGATTGTCTGATTTTCAGATGAAGGCCTATTTTAGCTACCGTCGTAATACACATTTGTTTTTTGAAGATTGAGAATAACAATTATGATAATGTACATCCCAGCATGAAATACTTTTGTCAAAGACAATTAAAAAAAAAAAAAGTTAAGTAATGCATGAGAAGATTTGGCTAAAAAAATAATGCTAACTGAGAACCCTGTTACAATTTGATTTACATGTTTTATTGTAATTTGGACATGAAGATATTTCTTTATGGAGACTAAATCAGCCAGCCATTGTTTAGTTGTTTCTTAATCACAAATCATGAGTAGGTACTACATACTTATTGAAATAGTCACAAGTTTTCTGCATATACTTTATATATATATAAAATGTTGATTACTGTAAATCTGTTGGCTTAACTTTTTTGTCAAGAGAGTAATACAGCTTAATCTCTAAATAACTTCTCTATGAAGTCATTAAAAGCTACCACCTAAAAATCCAGGGGAAAAAATGAATGTACCCACAGTAACACACTCTGGAACTTTGTTGAGCAACAAGATCAGTATTTCTCTAAAAATCAATTTTCAAGAAGAGACGATGGAAACAAACCTAAGTGCTAGTTTGAACCAAACTCGCAAGGCTTCCAGGGAAACCACCAAGCCTAAGAAGCACTTTATTAACCAGCAGGAGGGGGGGTCAGGAGGACCAGCCCTATCATTGATTGAGGTTGGAGGATGCATCCACAGCTGCACTTTCTCTAAATTTCTAAGAGTAAATATGCACCTTTTGAAGTGGGGGGTGCCTAGGAGCACTCCTCTGCACAGATTGTGTGGGTTTCTGTGGGGAGCCTTAGTTACGGGAAAGATCAATGGACAGGGCATTAGGGAGGGGGAAGGGGGGCACTACACTACACTGTCCAGCCCTCCAGCCTGCAGAACAACTCAGCAGCTCCTACATGGCCAGAATTATTGAGCTCAAGGCAGTTAAATTCTCTATGCTATTCTGTGAAACTGAAAATCTTCCATGGATGTGAAGTGCAGAATGCACTGGGAAAAGGATTAAATGTACTATGAACTTTACATAAAGCTTTTTTTTATTTTATTTGATATAGTTTTGTTACTATTTTTGTTTTTCCTAGCAACTTGGGTTGTGGTCATGATTTTAAAAAAATCTTACAGTTACTCAAAAAAGAAAAAAAAAAGAAAGTATTTTGAAACCATCCCTGCTGAAGCAGTTTCACTTTGCACTTCTTGGGTTAGTTAGATGTCAATTGCTAAGCCTACAGATCTCCTAATGTAACAGCCTTTTGAAATACATTTTAAACGAATATCATCTAATATTTTGTGTTACTGAAATAGTGTTGTTATTGTAATAAATGACTGGCAAAAGCAATAGTCCACTCTGTGAAAGAATGGAAAAACCCATATCCTGCTCGTTCTGTGGTTGAATATGTGCTTGTGGCTGCATGTAAGTGCATTAGATTTGTGCTGAACAAACAGCTTCCACATTGTGGTTTGTAAAGACTATGGAAAAGCCTTTTTGGGTAGCCACACTTCCAGATAAAACTGCTCTGCTTGTGGTTGATACAAAGTAATAAGTGAGCAAAGATTTTTTTAAGCCTTTTCTCTCCAACTTTTACTTTAAATTTTGCCTCAGATTCAATATTTCATTAAATTAACTTTAACTTTGAAAGGTTTATATCATTGTTCCAATTTTAAATTCAAACTGCAATTAAATATAGATTTTCTGATTCTTGTTGATTGACAATTGTGTTTAATGAGTGCATTAAATTTGTGTTCTGCTAGATAAGGATGACAGGACAGTATTATCATCCCCTCACAGTGTCAAAAGTGTAGATCCTCTGCCCTCCCAGGTGTCGCCAGGGATTCCTCTGCCATGCAGGCTCGGAGAATTAGCCTGTGAGAGTTAGCATTTACAACCCCTGTCACACTCCACAAAACACTGTGTCACTCAAGCTCAGCCTGTGTGGCAGCTCTGGCATTAATGGAGACGTTGACATCTTCCGACAGAGTGTTTATCTAATACTAATGCTAAACAACCAGAACCAGTCGCCCCCACACTGAGCCATCCAACCCCGCCGCAGTACTCGGTGTCTGGCAATCACGCTACTTTTCTCATTCCTCCCTGTAGACTCTGGATTCATAACAATGACGTTGCCGCTCGGCTGTGTCATGTTTTTAAAATCATTCAACGATATATCTTATCATCATCTGCAAGGCATCACAGGTGCTGCAGACAAAGTTGAGTTAATTCTTGAGATATTGCTAGAAGCATCGCCTGTGAATGCTGGCTTGAAACTTCAATGCTGGGCCTCCAACAAAAGTTGTTTAAATTTTTTTGCTGCAGTGTTATTCCCAGGCATTTTCTTCTTTGCAGCTTCTCTTTACAACTTAGCTCTCACATGGACTCACTTGTAAGGGTTTGAAAGTTGTGCTGGTAGATGGAATCGGAACATTTTATGAAGGCCTATAACACACTTTGATTTAATGCACATATATAATTTAGATGATACCACATGTTACTAATTGTTTATTATGGTAAGAATTTTTTTCTTTTAAATGTACAAAAGCCATGTACTTTGAAATAGTATATAATAGCGAGCAATACTTCTTTTGAGACACATACTTACAAAATGCAATGCACAAAAGGCCAAAAAAATTCCTATATGTTACTGTATGTATCAGAGACTGATGATGGGTTCATGAAGTGTATGGAGCTATCTTTAGAGGATTGATTTCCCATACTGCCACGGAGTTGGCTGCATTTATATTCCATGCCTGTGGCTCCGTGACCCCTGGTTCTCCTTTGATGTGGCAGGCAGAAGCACAAACAGGGATGAGGCAGAGAAAGAGAAGGCAGAGGGATTGCAATAGGTGAAGCAGTCTACAATGGGAGCTGTGTGTGTGGGGGGGGGGGGGGGTAGAAATTTTTCTTTAGGTGCAGATTTCTAAGAAGGATGAGAAGACGGGAAGAGGGAGTGTAAGAAAACCGGTACGAGTTTGCAGGGAGCCGTGCGAGCCAATGAAGCCATCATCTGACAGATCTGTGAGAGTCTGCACTAAGGGCGAGTTGATTGTGGGTGGGCAGAAAGGATACTAGGCTGAGGGGAAAGGGATTGGCTGGTGGTAGTGGGGGGGTTGGGAGAGGGCATGACAGTGGCGCGAGCTGATAGAGACGTCAGCACTGCTTCAGTAATCTCTCGACGGCTGGCCGCAGCGAGGGGCCAGCCGAGGGGCCCACGAGAGCAGAGGCATGATAGAGTAGACCACCCCGACAACACACGCAGGGGGCCAGGCAGTATGGACAAATCAAAGCGGGAAGAAGTAATTTTTGAGAAATTACAGAAATCTCCATGGAAATTAGCATGAAACACTTTCTAATCTCTTGCTTTTCACCATGGACGATAGGGGTCAGTGCTTCAAGTTCTCCAGTCCTTGCTGTCCCTTTTTCTCTGGCCCCATCCCTAATTTCATTATTCCCTCTTGATTTTTTTTTTCTCACTCCTGCTTCTTATGTGTACTCATTTTACTGCCCGACACTCTGAAATAGCCCCTCCCAATGCTCATATTCTTCAACCATTCATTTGCTTGAACCCTTTTCATTGACCACAATTAAACGTTTAGATTTCAAAAGCAAATCAAGGGAGAGCCGAGCCTTGCCCTCTGAGTGACACAGGATCAAGCTGTTGGGTGCTTTGGAGCCTCAGATGGGGTGAATCCCTCAAGATGTGTCCTCTGCACCCTTGCTTTCGTTCATGTGGTGTCTGTCAGAGCAGAGAACACTGGTCAAATGAATGGGCGGAGTGAGGCACCCCCAGTTGTGATGATGTGGTTATTGATAATCAACAGCATTTACAGCAATACAATGACTTTTCTAAGCCATTATTCTTATCATCATAATTGATTTTAGTTTCAATAGTGCAAGACAAAATAGACTTTAAGAAAATGGCTTTGGAACGTATTGTAGATGTGCAAACCAGATTCTTAACGTACTGCCGTATGTTTGGATCTTTTCAAACTTTTGTGTGCATTCAGTTAGTTTTAGTTTGATTTGCATTGTGCCCCTAAATTATACATTTGATTAAGAGTGTGAAGTTTTAAACCAACCTCTTTGGATCTTTTCTTTTATGGAATTAACAAATTTGCATCGTGTGTTTGGGCTACAGATTTATTTTTTATTATTTTGCTCCTTTAAAAATGCTGCTCTTTTTCCAAAAATAGTTTTACTTAACGGAAGCAAGGTTGTTTTTCTTCATTTTTTTTCCCTTTTTGCATCCATGGGAACATGCTGTGTTATCCTCTTTCATAGCTAGTCATCATACCACTAAACAAGGCTTTTATTCAAACACTTTCACAAAGAGCAAGACTTATTGTG
The DNA here is from genome assembly GCA_028567055.1 of Leptatherina wallacei. NCBI lineage: Eukaryota > Metazoa > Chordata > Actinopteri > Atheriniformes > Atherinidae > Leptatherina > Leptatherina wallacei. The sequence continues at coordinate 23,803,529 of JAOXYM010000010.1, read as the reverse complement.
TAATATTTTTGTACAATGTAATACCAGATTTAAATTATTTTAATAAGATAAAAAGATCCATGAAATTCTCCCATGAAGATTTTGTGACAGACATATTTCCCCAGCAAACAGAAAATAAAGTGAACTTTAATTTAAATACGTAAAAATTATCAAATAAATGTCTTTAAGTGAAATGTATGATTTATTGATAACATTTATATTTAGATGTTAAATTTTCCTTGAACTCTGACAATGGGTTGCCAAAAAAACATAACTGAGGCTGTCTTAGAGTGAAGTCAGTTGAAGCCCCTGAAACATACAAGAAGCGATGGAAAAAAAATAAACTGAGCTATCTTGCTGTCCTCTTATATGAAAATGTTGGAAAATGAAATTCTGATCTATTTGATTTGGTATTAGCAAAATTTGTTTTGTAATTCTATCAAGTATTTGCATATTTAATTTAGTTTTAAATTTAAATCATCAAGATGTGTTGAGTAATTCTTGCTTTCACCCTGACATGTTGCTGCAGGATTTTCCGGAGCTTTCCCTTCCACAAATCTCTGCGGAATAAAATAAAGTTTCACTCAAAATTTATTAATGGGAACAACAGACAAGATGGAAATAATTAGCATTAAGTTTGAAAGTGAAATAGTGGCATTTGATTACCATTATATTGTGTGCTGATTCATGGGGAGTAGATCCTGTGGAACATTGGTGGAAACTTAATTAGAGCGCTTGCAGACTTGAACATCGCACTGGCAAGCAGTGGAAATGTGTGTTAGATAAAGAAACCTTTCTGACCTCTAGTTAAACCCTTTCTTCTCTTTTAATAGTTCGCCTCTAATTAAGCTTTGAAGTTGGATTGTCTAGTTGCCTCTTTAAAATAATTTGCATGCAGTTTTTCAATCTGAAAATTTACAAAAGGACCGTTTTCTTTAAAATCATATTGTGTGGGGTTGTCCTACAATATGGCAAAAAAAAGTCCCAGAAATGCTGAAAATGAGAAAAAGGATTTTAGTCTAAAGTTCAAGGGGTATCTCACAAAAGTTGTATGATTAATAAAATAATTTTTGTAAAATCAGATTTCCAAATCTTGCCTTAACCCTTATACAGCAGGGTAATTATTTAATAGTGAGATTATGCAGTTGAATAAAGTCAAAATTCCTGTGCATTGAGAGTTGTTCTTTTCTGAAGGACTATAACAAGAAATTATAGATAGAAAGCTAAGGATTTTTTATTTTTAACCCAGAAGACATTTGACAGGCCCTGAGTGAACCTGCTGTTCGTTGCGGTTCTACCAGTAATAGATAGATGGCACTGCATCCAAGGTAGAGCAAAGGGCCAGAGACTTCTCTCAACCACCTTTCAGGGACTTGGTCTCATTATCCGTCTGAAAATTAACCTGTCAATTTATCAATCAGCACCATCTCAAGTTTTCTGCCTCCTGTTCGGTGAAAAGCATTACAACGACGCCGACACACTGATAACCAGGAGGTATGTGTTTGTTAGAGTAGTGAATGAGTGCATTATCACTTAAATGACTCCTATGAATCACAATTGCTGCTAGGCAGTTGATAAGAGGTAAATACACAGGCAATTTGATTTTAAAGTCTATAACTGTTTATGTATTCTTTTATATGTCAGGGCCAGAGGGACAGTTTTTATGCTTTTGTTGAACAGTTTCTTTAAAAGTCCTGTCGAAGGAAAGGTTGTGTTCACTGAATTCTTCAATTTACTACCATTTTCATCATACTGAAAAGGAATGTGTTTACACTAAATCATAAGACTGCATTTATCCGGGGAGAAAAAAAGTTAAAATATACACTAAGTTGCAGTGTAATTCTTACACACACAAGCATAAATACATACACAATAATCCAATGGTAATAAAAACATTAAAAAAGAAATTAGATAAAGTTAATACTAGAATTTTTTCCCACTCATGTTTATGGACATTTTTATTTTTATTATCTTTTTGTTTTTGTGAATGGCATTTTTCTGTTAGACGTTAGATATATTAAAGAATGTTTCATATATTTTTATCCCAATCCAAAATGATAATTTAATGCTGTTTCAAGGACATTGCACACAGTCTAATTGTTCTCTATTGACTTTGGAGTTAATGTTACATCTGCTCTTATAAATATCTAAAAATGAGGTGGATTGAAATATGTGTTTGCATTCCCAGCATGCTAGAGAGTTATATCAAGAGGTGGGAAAAGTCTTCATATCCAAATGGGTTTTGAAGTGATAAGCTAAACTGGACCCTCAAAAATCCCCACCAAGAGCAACTGCGGGTGGGGGACCTTGGTTGCTTCGGTTCATTCTTCTTCTTTGCCACTCATTTATTCACTTTAATGCTACTGGATCATACAAAAATGGGAGTATATGAACAGAACCAGATACGGGTTGTGAATGGCAGGAGGGTCTTTTCCTTCTCTAATTGTAGTCATTTTCAAATGGCCTTATTGTGGAGAGGTGTTGGAGTGGAGAGGGCGCTAGTGAGGAAAAATGGAGGAGAGCATTTTAAAATGCTGATAAAAAGATGAGAGAAAAAGGAACACAACATCTGGTAATTTGTTTTAGCAAGCTTATTCTAATCATGTAAGCAGATTATTTTCCAACTGAGTGGAAAAAGGGGAATAGGGTTTTCTTTCTGTTTTTTTTTTCTTTTTCCTTGCACCCCTTAATGGCTCTTCCCCATTACAAAGACAGAGGACATAATAGTGTTGACTTTATTTGTGGTCTTCTCTGCTATTTTATAATTCAAACACTGAAAAAGTGGATTTTGAGCAGATCCGAAAATTGCCTGGTGCGCAGTGGGGCCGCAGGACTCGTTTTGGAACCTCAAAAGGGGGGAAACTCTGTAACTATTGGATGTAGCATGTAAGCCACGCAATTCTGTGGGTGCTCTGAGCCTGATTTGCTCCCTCTCCTCAGAGAGCAGAGATCAGTGGTATGCCCAGATTGAAAGGGAGGGCAGGAACCTGGCGTGATGAAGGACACTGGCTCTCAGTCAATGTGTGGAGGAGACCGGAGGATGAAACACACCATTAAGACCAATTTAGAGTGTTGCTCTAAATTTCAGCAGGACTGATCGATCCTGACAGGAGGGCATCGTACCGCCTGCCAGATCACTTAAACCAATGCCCCTTGTCTCACGTTGCTTAATGTCATGTCATTGGCTATCATTCCCAGTCGAACAGTGAGCTGCTGGATTTCATTTCAATTACTTCTTGTAGGATTACCTTTTTACTTTTACACATCAGTAATCAATGAGGATTTTGATAATGTCATAATGCAATTTCAGCATTGCATTCTGTGCACCCCCCCCCCCCTATTCTTAATCCAAAGTGAAATCCTCTGAGACTAGCTGTCCTGTTGGTTTATTGATTTTTCTCCTTTGCTCTGTGAACATTGGACAGAAACTTGAGAGCCAAGGTAGAAAAGAGACCATACCTTACAAATGGGTTTAACCACTAGACAGGTAGTTTACAAAATAATAATGCCAATAGACACTAATACAGTTTAATATAGATATCCCAAAATTTGATTAAATCAAAACTAAACTGAGTCTTTGTTTAATTTTTGAAGATAGAACAAGCCATGATTAAATGTGAAATATAAAGGACAAATCATGATCTAAAATGCAATATGAGACTAAATTACAAAAGGCTTTTTATACATCTTTGAATATTTATCCCAGAACTTTCTGCAAGGCACTATTTCACAAACATATCTAAACAAAAAATGAAAGAAAAATGTCCTTAGCTTAGACATCTACAAGTGTACCTTGTGCTACAAGCTGTGGATTATTAATGCAAGACTACCATTCGCTTGTGCTTTGCTGACATTTTATATGCCATCTATTTATTAGTTGGGATGTTCATCGAGGCAGCTCAGGTTAAGTATCTTGCTCAGTGTCTGACTGGAGATATTGAACCTGCAGCCCTCTTGTCCCAAGTTCAGTTCCCTAACCACAACCAGTTTGCCCCTTTGAAGGATGGGGTCTCAGGAAGAGTGGTGCGATGTATACCACACAGACAGTGATCTATTCTGTGTCTGATATCATGTTGCACCATGTCACTGACTGATGTTACCTGCATCCCCGTGATGATTAGATCCATGACTGTGCCTACTGTTCCCTTATAAATTTAGTTCCTTTCTTTTAACCCTCAACGTACCGAGTCCTTTATCAGAGAGGAAAAAGCGAGAGAGGGAGAAACATGTTATTTTAAGGATGTTATTGGTCTGTTATGAGCTGTCATTCCATCCTTGACAAATGTTCTTCATCTGAGCTGGTGACAAGACCCATTGTATAACAGGATTATGGGCTAGAGTATAAGTTATGTAAGTCAGAATGCTTTGAGACATCTGCTAAGCATAACGTAATAAAGTGAGGGTATACTGTATATATTCAATTTGTTTTTTGTTTTGCAAATGTTGCTGCTCTGCTCTATTGCAATCCTCCATAAATAGTCTGATGATACAAAGATACATACACAGACTTTTGTCAGAATATAAATGATTTGTTTTACAAAATTAGAAACTTACATTGTTATTTTTGAGCCATTTTTGTTTTTGTTAGAGTCTGTGTGTGCTTTTTTCTAAATGATTCTATTCTTATACAAAGTTGATTTTTGTTTGTTTGTGTTGGTTTTAATGTTTTAAATGTTGATATGTTCCATTGTTGTGGTCTATTTGTTTTTATCTCATGGTGGTGGGGGTAGGTTCCGAATTTTTTAATATTATGTTATATTTTTTTTGGTCCCTTTTCTGACTTTTTTTTTAAAACATTAGTTTTTTTGTATTTCTTGTGATATGTATTTTGTAAAATTAAGTTCTTTGCCCTTTTTCGATTTTGCTATTTGTTTGTTTTTTTTGGTGTGGGGTAGGGGTACATTTTCTTATTTATTTTTTTTCTCCCAGGGTTATCTTATTTGCTGTTTTTCAGATTTATAGGTTTTGATGTTTTTTTGTGTTGTTGTATTATTAAATGTAAAATTTTTCTTTTTCATTGTTTTTTTTTGCTTTTTGAAACGTGTTTGTATATCCACATCTGGAAGTTTTAAATGTGAGACTGGGCATTGAGAATAAATGTATATGTTTTAAGAACTATACCAATATTTTAGTAATCTTAATAACATTCTGTTCCATCAAGATGAGGTATTGTATTTGTCAATTGGTTTATCCTAAAAAGTATCCAGATATTGAACATGAAGTTTGATTTGATTCACACTAAGGAAAGCAAACTAGCAGTCCATTGTACCTTTAATGATTTGCTTGGTGCATATCTTCAGGGGCTGTCTTTGCCACCAGCTGAGGCGTTAATACAAATATAGCAGATAATTTGTGAACTAACCTGTTTTTAAGCAGCTTTCAAAAAGTGTGATAGGCAGGTGGGGAAACAAAGATAAAGTAATTAGATATTTGCTGTTACTGAACCATACTAAAAATTCTGTTTTTCTGATAAGAACATTTTTGAATATTTTGATTCTTTTGAATTACTTATTTATCTATTGTACATCCATCCAATATTGTGTTGCAATAATTATGGATAAAATAAAACAAGTCATTTAACAAAAAGAACATCTCTTTAAATTATCTCATTAGCCTTAGCTGTTTTCTCTTAGAGAAGAAATGCTAGGGCAATTGATAAAGCGTAAGCTCCACCTTCGCCGCCTCTCCATTTTGTAATCACAGGCAGTTTGGCAGCACAACGTAATTAGTTTGCACGCCAGATTTCCCATGAGTCCCAACCCAGCTCAAAGCCAATCCCTTCCTCATCAGCAGCCCAGAGACTAAACACCTACTTTATCTGGTTCCCCTAAGGCTGTCCATCCATGGGGAGTCAGGGTGCCCTCACAAACATTTTCAGTGGAGGTTCCAATGCCTCAGGCTGATATGGGTGAAACTTCAGATGGCAGATGGCACAGGGAAGGAAGAAAAGTCTATCTTTAAGGTAGAACTGCCAAACAAAAGTGGAGCATCATATCATGGAGCCTTGCATCCTCGGGCTGAGATTAAAACATGAAATGTATGTTTAGAGGGACCACAAATGTCTTCATTTCAACTGGAAGTGTAAATGATCAAAGTGTCTGATTTGTGGAGGCATGCCGCAGGGTATTTGAATGTTTTCACCAGTTGACAGTAACAATAGTTTAAATGTTTCACAGCTTGTACAAATGTCATCAGTGATAAACAGGAGCGCTGAGGCTGAGTGTCATTTATTTAAGCAGCTATGTGGTGTTCCTAGAGAATATATATATCGGTATAAGAACATGATTTCTTTAGTCTGTGTGACAGAGAACTGTATTTGAAAGAAATCTTGAAGTCCAGTCTTTGTTCTCCATCTTATCCAGTTCACTCTTTTCATTGAAAGTATTTGTAGATGGGCATACATCTGATTTAAACTGCTCGTCAGCAAGAAGTGATTGGGCAGTTTTTAATACGACAAGGCCCATCTGGGAGAAGGACCCTTTTCATTCGACATACTTGGCTGCTTGTTGCCTCACCATAATGGGCACGCTGAACGAGCTCTGAAGCAATAGCCAATTAAATGCCTTGAAGGGGATGCCTCGAGGCCCTGCATGAAAGGCTTCAGGTGTGAAATGCTTGTTTTTCAAGAGTGCTGCAAATGTTGGCTGCTTTCAAGTTTGCTATTGCCCTGCTGGCTTCCCCTTCCAGCCCACCCCAACAGCCCTTCTCATGTGGAGGAGGGTAGAGGCTAGAGGTGATGGGCAAGAGAAGACCACTTAAGTACAATTTTCTATTCAGCGTTCCAAGCCTGTGCACTCTCATGTTTTTCACCGCTGCCTCGTAACAGTGAACAGAGTTACAGATGATGCAGACAATAGCTTTTTAGCACACAATGAAGAGAAGAGGAGAAGCTGAAGGGCAGACAGGGGGGAAATATGGATGAGACAGAAAGTCTATGCACAAATCCAAACTAGACGTTGCAGTGGTTGGGTGATGGTGGGGTTGGCTGGGAGGGGGCTTAAAAGGAGATGGATTGTTTGCTAATTGTGGTCATTTCTGACCAGAACACTATGGTTCAATGACTACTTTAATGCCTTATTGAATACAGCAAAAACTTGAAATATCATTGTTAGAGAAGATGCCTTTTTAGAAATGAGTTTTTTAGCCCCTTCAGATGAAGTAAGAATGTTCTTTCACAGTTCAAACATAAGAATACACTGTCTCATCTCTGTGCAGTAAATGGTAGATAACACCAACATTTACATCAGAAGTGTTGTGTTCACCCTGTGTAATTTATTATTGTAGTCTAAATTCTCCCAACAGAGAGGTTGTGAAACCATCTAAGACCATTGAGGAGTAACATTAAAGGATGTCTGCAGGCACTAAGAGGAAATAAATTCAGGGGATATTAATCTTATTAGGATCATACATCACTGCAGTGCCAGGTGAGGAGACAAATGAATGGGCGCCTGTTTATCTGAGCTAAGCTATGTGGTTTACCTAGCCATTGCTCAGGGCACCATATTGCCACTAATAAATTGGTTAAGTCTGAACAGCGTGATTGTAATGAAGTTAAGGCACAGGCTCGCCTGAGCTCTCGCCACTACAGGCAGCCGTTCCTGCTTCCCTCTTTTTATCTGTCCAGATTGGGAGAGGCCTTTCGATAAGATGAAGAGAGGAGAAATCAAAATAAATGGAGTCCATTAAAAACCTAATGCATCAACTGCTTGATGAAGTGATTAATACACAGGCTGGGATGTTGATTGATTAAAGCATTTAATCAAACTGTTAAAAAAGCACTGTTGGCAATGGCACATATGTCTTGCATGGACTAAGAGTATAAAACATTAGCATAGTTCTTTAATTATTGTTTCTTTTTGTCAAAATTAATACATTTAATTTTGGTATTTTTTTTATTTTTAAACAAAGCTCTTAGATTTTACAGAATAATATTTTTTTTTTAACCATTTTTAACAAAAGAGCAATGACTGACTAAGTGAATTCATTAAATATTCCTGAATACACTTGCATGAGACTTCCACTTAATAATCAATGGTTAAAGTCTTTTGCAAATTCAAGGTGGTGGATGAGTGGGCAGTGGCAAGCTGGTAACAACATTTGTGAGACTTAAATGTCATTCAAACTCACTAATGCAAAGGGAAATACATAGAGCAGATTGACACCTCGAGCTCTGTAAAGTTCAGCCTTGATGTATAGCACACGAAGACAGGAAATTACAGATGTTGTAATTATCAGCAATGAGTGACCTCATGTGCTAAATGGTGCTGGGTTAAAGTACTTGTACTTTGCTTTTAAGGTGTGTAGCACATGAAAAGATTGGCATCTGATTTGGCATCTGCAAATGGCATGCTTTTATTAAAATGAAATAGGGAAAATTGTGACACAGTTATGCTGTGAATAATTTCCAGTCTAAGTGAATTTAAGTTGTTCACTCACCTTTATAAGCTGTAGTGTTAGAAGTGGCTGCATTTGTTCTACTTATTACTTTCATGCTTGGAAATGATCATTCACATACAACTAAATGTACTGTATCACTAATACATATGTGCTCTGTTTATCAGTGTTAGTTTATATTTAGCTTATTTGTCAAACTTAACTGTAATCTTCTTTAAGACATTATTTAAGTTGATAAACTACCAAATCAAACATTTGGAAGGTGGAAGGTTTTTCCTTTTTTTTTCTTGTTTTATTTTCTTTTTTCTTTTAAAAAGAGTTGATGTCAATAAAAAAGGGCAGAAATAAACTGTCTTTCAATTTCAGTGGGTCCTAGAACATCCATTGAGAACCATTTCTGTGCCATATAAGACAACTTAATATGCATCTGGATACAACAAATGAAAAACATGCTCCCAGTTATGTTGAAATTGCACACACTAATGTACTATTCACAGTTATTGGTAATGTTAGAACTACTTATATGCAAACAATTTTAATTGGATTGATGCCAAATTGTGCCATAATAAACCTACAACCTAAGTGAAGATGTTGTGCAGAGTGAAATACCATGTACATATAGCTGATTTCAAAATCATGCAGATCTAAGTGAAGATGTTGTGCAGAGTGAAATACCATGTACATATAGCTGATTTCAAAATCATGCAGATCTATAACTGAAAATAAACATACATGAATCGGTACAGTAAACAAAAATATTCAGGTACATTAAACTGAATGAAGCTTTGGTTATTTGGTTATATCTTGAGATTGAATCACATCAATGTTTAACTAGCAAAACAAATGAATGGTCCAATAAATTAACGGCTGACTCTGAATCTCATGGCAAGGGCACATCCTGTGCAGGTTTTCTGCTGATTGCAGGGCATTTGCAGCAGACACAAATTATCTCTTAATATATATTATCCTCATATGAACTAAACAGTATGTTATGTCCAAAAGAAATAAAGAGTTGGCAAGCTGCTGAAATTCCTTGTTTTAATTCAAATGGTCTCCTCATCTCAACACACAGCTAGCTAAACCTCACCTTATAACAAATTACCCCTGTTTATCCCTAGGGTAGCTACCAGACCAAACACCCTGGCCTATAGGTCCAAAAGAACCCTAATCAAACCCTGCTGGAGCATATCAGATAAGAATGGAGATGCTATTGGTCCGACTAAGCACTCTTGCCTGTTTTTGGCTGGACAGAATTAATGTGGGTAATTTCACGCGTTACTTTTTATCTTGCAAGTACTATGAATGTACCATGACCATCAGGTGAGTGTTCAGATTTTTCATGCTACTCCTGTGCTTAATCTGTGCTTTAAATTTTGAAAGGATCCCTTCCCTCTTACAAGATCTAATTAATTTCCTGACATTTGATCGGATGGTGCATTGTGCACCACATCAGTCAGCAGTCGTCAGAAATTGGTTTTAACCTCACAAGCGATGTCGGTGGGTGTATTTGTTGCTTTCATTGCAGTGGCACTGCCCACCAGAGTTGAGCATCTTGGGACAGGCTGGTTATTGCACTGGTTAAATGCTCTACAGACTTTGGTAAAGAAATAAGAAAGGTGTCACTTAACCATGCTGTAATGCTGTAAATCTTTTGTGTACATTGATCTTCTCTTGTCTTTTACTCAGAAATTGATTCAAAATTTAATAATCACTGTGTTTAGGATCTACCAGAAATCCTTCAAATGTAATTTTTTTTAACATTTTAACAAACACTGCTCTGTTTATTTCAACCATACATAATGTAACCTATACAACTGCCCTCCAGGTGGGATATTAAATAGCCAATCTTGGCTATGATTTTTCATATTGAGATAGTTAAATATTCTATGATTGACTAACTCACATGCAATGTTCCAGCTTTGCACAGACATAGAAAGTACTTGAAAATATAACAATTGAAAATAGCTCTATGTTAATCATTGGCTGCAAAATTGAAATTAACACTGAAAATATTGCTTATATTAATAAATCAGGAATTCAGATGTAACAAAAGATATTTCTGTGAAGTGTTCCTGGAGAATAAACGAAGGACTGAATGAATAAATTAGATCAACATACTTCGACCACCCTTGCATACTAGAACATTACCCTTTTACCTCCTATAGTTCTCTAAACACAGCCAGAAAATTTCTTTGTGTGTACCTTCTGTCTTGCATTCAAATTTACTTGTTGAAATGCACTATTTCTCAAGGTGCGCACCAAAGTAAACAATAAACTATGCAACTTACTGTATACTGTTTTTTAGTGCTTCATCTTGCAAAGGTAAGATGCATTAGTATTTCATTCATTTGACCAATTTAGAATTTTAGCGTAATAATTACATGACACTGCCCCGCATCCTGTGACACAATTATGGTATGCAGTGCTTGCTGTTTAATCTGAAGGCTCCTACAAATGAATAGAAGTCACATGAATGGCACATGAATGACTTGTTAATTATGCAAATGGTGTGCTGCAGGAACCTAGTAAGTTGCGGGAACTCTGTCATCTAAAAGGGTATGGCAAGTGTGATAATGTAGCGGCTTGGCATGGCTCTCTTGATGTAATGACAGGTCAATTTGAATGGCTTTATGCTTTGCACTGTGGTTCTTTTCTCTGGCTGCGGTGTGGCTTCCCCTGTCACCTCCCCAACCCCCCCTTTCTCATGTCCCTTGGACTTTGATTTCTTCTTTGTTCCACTGGCTCCTCTACTGACACTTCCTAAGAATAACAGATGCCACACAACCATGACCCTTTCACACCACACCGATGACCTCTGTCTCTTCCATGCATGACCCCTCACCTAGAAGCTGACAGCTTGATTAATTGAAGAATGTTATGATTTATGAGTATCTTCTCAGCATGATTAACAAGGCAACAGGTGGCACAAACCAAACAGCTAGCAAGATAATTTCTTAGGGAATGGGAAACAATAGAGGATTATATTTAGAAACCATGTTTTGTCCAACAGTGACTGTCAGTTTGGTAAAGCCATATATCATTTTGACTTTTTTGTCTACCTCTGCAGTTTGGATATTTTCACAGAAAGGTTTCTTTTGTGTCTAACTTGTCAGTCCAGTCACAACATATAGGGAGATGTCACTTCCCCACAATGTGTTTAAATAAAAAGCTCATCCAGTGGCCTGACGATCAATTCAAGGTTGCCAAGGATAAAAACTCAGTTCTGCAGTTGCCAAGGACAGTCTAGGAAGTGGAAGCTTGAAAATCCATCTGAAGAAAATGCAGCAGGAAATTTTTGAATTTTTTTCCCCTTTTTTTCATGCAGGGAAATAAAGAAAACATAATAATGGCTACTTTGTTACTATTGATGCCTTTTATAAGTCAAGGCGACAGTCTGTTAGTTCTTGACTCTACATAGCAAAACGTGTCACCTACAGAGCAGCATGTTAGAGGGAACAGTGTCATTCGTGACACAGGGACACATCCAATTGTCTAGCCATAGCTTTACAGGTTAACTCACCTGACAGCTTCCTAGATAAGTCTGTCTTGTAGTCAAGACACTTAACTGCCTAATGGAAGCTGGTGGTCCAACTCAGGTGTCAAGGGGATGGGGGTGTTCAAGAGGTCATATGAGACCTTCTCATTGACTAAGTCAGTCACAGAGAAGGACTATAGAGTGGGAAAGCAGTCTCTTGACACAGTGTCACCAGCAGACTGTCCAGCTGAGCGAAAGCGCATGGTAAGATGTGGCCTTTTCTTTAGACATGGATTTGTTCTGACCTTAGCTTTAGGCTGTGACAACTGATGGATGATTGATGGTGCTGTTTCAGCAGTGTCAGAAGAAAAGCCGGGCACCTCTGAGAAAGCATTCTTCTGACCCACTGTGACCTATCTCTAACTTGGGTTGGCCAAGAAAAGATGGTCAAATACAGTTAGTTGCATTAATAATCCCAAAAAGTATACATCAGCATCATCAAACATAAGAAATACTATAGAAAAAGTAACATCTTTACAATTCCATTTTAACTGCTTTATAGGCTTCCCAAATACTTAGACACTTGGATGACTTCTGAACTTATAATACAAAAACCACCGCTAAAGCATGTACGATTAGTGCAGCTGAATGGCATTGGGTTAGGAAAATGTTGTTTACAATGAATGGCCATCAATGAAACATTAATTATCTGAGAGTCAGCAAAGGTTAATTTTGGTCAGAAACCTTTCGATCTGGTGAAGCTGACCCTGGCAGTGCTGTTGACCACATTTGTGCATAGCTGAGGTGAAGCATGCAGTGACCTGTGACAAGGGAAGTGACAGCAAAGTAAACTGGGCTGTGCTCTCCCAGCTTCACTGTGCTTGGGGAGCTTAGAGGGCTCCCAGCTGAGAGGAGCAGGTTAACACACAGTGCTGCTCCCATGTCACTAACCCAGCCTATGATCAGTAGCTCCATCCTCAACAAACTCTCCTCAGTCCTGCCACCCACCTCTGCTGTCTCCTAGAGACAGTGCTGCCCACCGCTGGTTGCCCCATATGTTTGGGCTACACACAAGGTGGTTTTCTCGGATACTGTGGTTGCTAATTATAAATTTAATTTGCATTTTAATTAGAATGGTGGAAAATTAAAGCCTGCCAGCTGGAGAATTTCAAAACGCTTTTCCCTCCCTCCTCTCTTCCAGTTTAGACTGAGCATGTCCTGTACTCATTTGTGTGAGCACAGAAGTGGCACCAGCACCTTCGTGGGGTGGGACATTGTGTGGTCTCACCTCTTTCTTTCATTTCATGCAGTGTTTTGCTAACTTTCTATATGTGTGGTGAAAACAGCTATTTCTATTATTCACATTTTGCCTAATGGAATAATTCATAGATCATTTGAAACTGCATATAATTTAGTTATGATCATAAAACACATAGCTTTTTTTTAATGAACTCCAGTTATCAAATACCTTCCTCTTTGGTAGTGTGATTAGTAGAACAAGGTCCAAATCCCTGTCATGGTGCTCAATTGACTCACTTTTCACATGTTGGGGAAGTAGGCGATCTGCTTGTGTGGGCTGGTAATATCATTCAGTTTTGGTCATTATTTTCCAATCTCCATAATTCGTCCCATTCCCTGTGTTGCTCCCCCATGGTCATTCTCATTCCCTGTCTCACCTCCCACGGGTGTCCTTGCTCAATAATTGTCATTAATTGATTGACAGCTCTGATAGACCCAACTAACCCCAGTTCTGCTCTCATGTCTATGTTTTAAATGAGAGCTTGTACATCCAGTGACCTTGTCTGCCCATCAGCTCTCAGCAAATGTGAAGCCAATCCAGAGAATGTCTCACCTTAGCAAACGAGACCATCCTAAATGATTGTAATTGGTTTCTGAATCTATCTTGTGTGGCAATGTGTTGTGCATGGTAAAACTAATGCAAGTTTAGTTTCAACTCCTTAAGTTGGATGTGCATTTAAAGTATGCTTTTTTTTTGTCCTGCAATCCAAGTTATGACTTTATCTTTTGCAGCAAATCCTTTCAGACGTGACCTATTATTTCATGTGCTTGAGGGAACGTTACCCAGAACTGTGTCTTAAATCCTGTAAATCCATCACAGCGGGGTGTCCTTTCATAGTATAATTTCTCTGTCAAACTGAGAAATGCACAATTTTTTTTACAGGAAAATAGAGAATCATTGCATATTTAAACATTACCACAGATTTTAATTTTAATATTTCTATCAAAATATTTTATGATGTTTTGCTTTAAAAAGATTAGAAGATCAAATCTACTGTCTGGGCATGAACATGAACAGTTTTCTAGGAGGCAACTGAGACGGTGTTAATAAAGTCTTTATAGTGTCTTTCCCTACAATAAACCATGCATGTATGCTGTCACAGGCACATGTAATGTCTGACATTCTTCCAGGTTGTTTTGGTTTGGGAGGCTGCCAACCCCAGTTTTGCACCTCTTTGCAGGCCCAGTTTGATGTGGTGTGAATAACATTCAGACATACACACACGCCCTCATTAGCATTCATTCAGGGAAGCAATGCAGGACACCCTCTCTGCTCTGAGGGTGGCATTTGGCAAGGGCCAAATACACCTGGCAAAAAGGCTCCATAATTCCCTAGCCCATCATCTTCAGCACATTTAGTTTTCAATCATACTCACAAAAACAGTTTTTGGTTCAAATAAATCCCACAGAATTTATTTCTTATCATAGCAACGTCAGTTTAATTTTCATGTCAAATTTGAAAACAACAGACAAAACAGTATATGTTGAGTCTTTGATGTGATTCAGCGGGGAAATCTCATTGAAGCTACAACTAAAAAAATTATTTGATTTGAAAAATGAAATAAAAAGTGAACAGCTTATGTGATGACACGCAGAAATGAGAGACTGGCACTTCTCCCTGTAAGGGATGGCTTCATCAGTCTCATCACAAAGTAGTAATGGTTGTGTGAAAAAGAATTTTAGGCAAGATGCATTCACATCTGAACCTGTGTTATCGTGTGTAACAATCACCCCCCTATGCACATATCCACTCTTCTTGATCTTTAACATTACTGTCCAGATATGTTGTTGTACCATTGATGGTACTGCTCCATGCTGATGTTAACATCGCAACAAATTGTTAAATGATCTCCTACAGTTTATCACCTCAGAGGGGTAAAGTTTTAAGAAAGTAATTGAATTTTTGGGCCTGCATGAGAGTCTTTTTGTCTTTTCCCAAAAAGTATAGAAATGCACTGAATACTTATTCTTCAGCTGAAAAAAAGGGGGGATAAAAAAGAAGAAAAAAATGTCTTGGCCGTTTGCTATTGAAGAGTCCTTTTAGGTTTATCTTTGTGAATACTCAAATATTTGAGTGTATGAAGTGGTGTGATGAGGTGCAGAGACAGATATTTGAAGGGATTTTAACTCATTTGAGCAATTACATGCTTAACTGGCCCAAGATAATCTGTCATCCAAAGCTTCTGTCTCGGGCTCTCCCTCTCTTTTCCGATCCTCCACTCTCTCATACCCTCCTACGTGGCAAAAGAGAAGCTCAGAATAGTGGGATTTAGAGCACAAAAGCTTACCCTGAATGGAATGAAGGCCTTGGAGAAATTAATTGCTTCTAACAAACAGCATGACTGCTAGCATGTTTTGTGTCCCATTCTTATCAGCCACCAGAGGTAGAGGGGTGGGCGACAGGTCTGGAAATGGTGAACCTGCAAATGAGGGAGGCAGTCTAAAGGAATATGTACTAACAAGTTGCTTATTACTTTTAATTTTATTTAGGTATGTAGCTGTCCTTAAGCAAAAGTTTCAGGCAGTGATATGTGCTGGTCAGAGGGTAATTCTTTGATTTTTTCTTTTTTTTAATTGGAAAAGAAAACTACTCAAACTTAAAGGAATATATTGTTAAGAAAGAATTTCTGGTTGGGTGGCCCTGTTTGGATAAAATTGCTCTCAGGTCTAAATAAAATATGTGTGGGAGACAGTGGGATGTATTTTTCCTCCTACATCCAATTCAGCATTGTCATCACATCAGTAGTCTTCTATTTCAAAACATCCACAAATGGCCTGAAAAACATTTTTCCCCCATTAATTGAAATATATCTGCAACAATTAATTAACTGTATAGATTTGGAGAACATTCAGGGAAGCATTAGCAAGGGCAGTGATGGGATTTACTCTTGTGAGGGTGTGTGGCATATTTGCCCCACTTCTGTTCTCTGCTTGCTCCCACTCCCACTTGTCACCATTCTGTCTACCACCACCAGCGTGGCATCTATCATCCACCACAGACGCCGCGGCACCCCACAAAAGGAGGCTGGAGCGTGCACAAAGAAATTAGCATTTTTGCATCTCATTATGGTTATAATTGCATGCCAGTGTAAGCAGCTCGCTCGCCATTATCTCGCGTAATTTTATCGGTGACGTTTGAAATGCGTGTTTAAATGTCAATTGTGGACTACAAAAAAGGAGTGACCTTTGTGGAGTCATTGCACTCTCTTTCTCTCCTCCATCCCCTGTTCATTCTTCATCTTTCCATCTCAGAGTCTCTCTGTATATGATATTAGTTATTCCTTTTGCTTCCCCTTGCTGTTACGCTACCTATATGTTGACAAGCTCAGCCAAGGTTGGCTTATCACATATTTTGACAACAGTCAATGACATGAATGATGCTAATCATGTAAATATACTTTCTGTCAACAGCTTCGTTAAAAAAATTCTCATTAAAACAACTGCTATAATAAAGAAGGCCAGAACAATGACAGAACATCATCAGTAACAAAGAATGAAGCCAGTCCCAGTAGCTCTACTTGTATTTGACATTTACCTTGTAAACTGATATATTGGTAACATAATGGATTCATGCTCTATGGTATTGTTGTCACCAAGATATTGATAAATAAAGACAATCAAATAAATCAACAGATTAATCCACCTTAATTAATGGCGTTCATATGACTCTCGAAAGAGTATTTGCATTGATATCTTGCCATTATTATTGCCATCAGTGACATTAATATGGATTGTAAGATTTCTCTAAAATGACTGGTAAATCTTTTTCTTTTTTTACATAAAAATTTTTCTGATGAAAAAAGTTTCATCACATCAGTGGCAGAATAAGTTTTGTCTGGCACCGCAAACTGTACAAACTCATGAGGAATAACAACTGATAATGTGTAAGTCTACTGGAAAAAATGATTAAAAATCTGTGAAATTAGTTTTCCATGGCGTTATATGAAAACGCTCAAAAATCTAATGTTCGATCATCACCGTCGGGTATTAACCAAGGATAAAGTTATGTAAAAAATGTGTGTCAGTATTCTAATAAATATTAAAACTCACCACACTTCTAGTTTTAACCACATACATTTGCCTTATAATGAGGTTTTTTTTTGTTTCTTTTTGTGATAGTTTCTCTATTTGTGAATATTTCCATGTCTAGACATACATTCAGAATGATAGTTTAGCGGCTTGATTGCACTTCTTGTGCAAATGCACCATCAAGGACAAGTAGAGTTTCATATACAGATTCATATGAAGTGCTTTATTTTTTTACAAGATGTTTTTTCTTTACATGGATGTTAAAAAAAATGACAAAAAAGCTTATTTCTTGCTTAAATTTGTTACGTTTCTTTCAAGCTTTTGAAGAATGCAATTACTTTGGTTTCCTCCTGTTTAGAAATCAGTTTAGTTTCCTCATTATATCAAAGGTCAATCCATGTTTTTCACCTGAAAATAAATAATAAATTAATAGACAAGCAATGTCCTTCATTACTTATGAGTACTTTGGTTGTATTATTATTGATGAATAAAGAGCCTGAATGCCTTCATATTCATGTGCTAGCTACACACTAGCATTGCATTGTTCAATGGATGCAGAATGATGTATAGACACACATTTTGAACTGCATGATGCTGCAGCAGAATGAACACAAATGCAATTAGCTGACAACCAGACGAACTGCAATTTTTAGGAGTTTTATCAAACTACTTGCACCTTCTAATTAAAGAAAGCACAACCCACCAGGATACAGTTTCATTTGATCTTATGTGCAGCAGAAATTCTCCCCATTAGCATCCTCCTCCCCATGAATATGACAGTAATTGCAGACTCACTGTGTTCCTGTTGTCCTTCTTTAGTTGAACACATTTAGTAAATTTACCTCATTCTGTAGGTTATTATTGCGCCATACAGTCTGGGGAATCAAATAAATCACTTAGGTTATCTTATTAATTAAGTCAAAATAAATGTGCTAGAGCTAATTTATTCCCTCCAAATACCATGGGATCTCCCTCTGCAACTAATGGCATAGTTTGACATTTCGTAGTCTTAACAAATAACCTGAAGTAATTCATTTAGAGTTTTCCAATTAGAGACGATTTCGTTGTGCTTGTGACATAGTAAATATACACATGAATTTGCATTGTAAAAAGCATAGAAAGGCATGTTGGGCTTTGCAGTGTTAACATTTATTTGTTCATCGTAGTTATGAACTCAGTTTTACCTTACATATATAACTTTTCTGCCATAGTTGCTTCCAAACATCACAAGGAATTTGTGGCTTTGTGACTTGTACATTTCTCAAAAATGTTTCTAAACTAACAAACACAGTCATAATTTAATCAATTGTTCCTGTAGCAACAGCCATAAGCAGGCAACAGGACTTGGAGCAACTGTGGAACTGAGACATATGACGGAGCTGAACCACAACACCCCTTCCTTCACCAAACCCCGCCGGCCCTCAGTGGAATAACACTCGATCCATAGCTCTTGAGTCTCTGTCCACGCCTCTCTTTTATGGCCTGTGGGCATGTGAAGATCCCGAGCCAGCCGTGCTTATCTGACCCTAACCTTGGCGTATGGTGACCTTGACCTGCACCTCACCCCTTCCTCATCCTCAGGGCTACATCTGTTCCTTTCCCTGGGACACCCAAGTAGTTAGTGATATTGAAACATCACCTTGGGGCTCCAATTGTTTTCTCTGGAGAGGTCAGTGAAGGGTTGTCATTAGGACTGAACTTGATCCCCTGCTTCTCCATAAATTGGTCCATCCATGCAAGCAGTGAGCACACTGTAAATAATGAGCGTATAATGCTAAACATGAAATGGAATCTCAAAACTGACACATTATACTTTTCCTTTTTATATTATATAGATCCATTTGCTCCCAGTGAAATGTGTCATGGTTGCAGTTCTGATCTAGAATCAACAGATGCATCTTGCATCTTGTATCACTTAACCCCCCCTTTTTTTAACCAGACAGAAAAAGGTAGATGAAGAGTTATTCTTTTTCTCAAACAACAAAAACAAAAAGAAAGTTTGAAATCACTTGAAATCAGGTCTACATAGTGTCAGCCTTACAGGTGTTTTAGATGCTGTCATTTCAGCTGTATCTTGATTGTGACGCTCTTTGTTATGGTGGCTAGTGTTTCAGCAGTTCTGTGAATTGGCTGACCTTTTTCAGGAGTCTTCCTTTTATTCTCTCCAGACAAATCAGACGTCATTGTCACACGGCCATACGGTGGAATATGAAACTCATAATAAAGATCCATCTGACAAAGCCAGATTCTAATGGACAATATTGCTCAGTAATTATAGAATTTGTATAGGATGTAAACATCACCTTCATCTTTGTAGGGAATTATTTTTGATGATCATAAGAGAGCTTGAACATAGTTCATCTTACTTGTTGTACCGATCAAATTCATGCCAGATGCTGTAAAGGAAGGATGCGTGTGAGAAATTAAGGGGAAGCAGAAAGCCCTCATTGTGGTATCATATTCACTAAGTATGTGAAAATGTATTTTCCACCTCTGTCACTCTCATGGTATCATATCACACAAGAGTCAAGGGGGAGGCTAAAGGTTACAACTCTAAAACATGGCATTGATCCTAACACCTGACTGCATCTCCCAGTGTTTCTTGTTTCATTGTGTTTTTTTCTAATAGTTTTTGCTGTGGTTTTTGTTGTTTATTTACAGAAACAAAGAGTCATGGAAAGAAAATAAAAGAAATGTTGCAATTATTGTTACTGAGGCGTGTCATGGTGTTATCAAAGACAGGTGTTCAAATTATCCTATTTTTCTTATTCTCTACATTTCAGAGGTCCAAACATAAGGCTGAAACCAATGGTGTTGTGGAGTCTGGTGTGCTCTGCATATCATAAATCAGACCTAACTGACATTTTTTTTTTCAAGAGAATGAATATCCACCCACTCTCTGTGGAAAGGCCTTGGTATTTGTATGGCCAATGTGACCTTTCTCCATACCCTCTCAGATTAGGTGGACGACATAGAAAATTGCGCTCTTGCTGCAGTCCATAAATCATACAAGGCCATTTTTTTCTTTAAAGAGGTATGTAAATACCAGTGTACTACCAAGGTAAACAACGCTAACCCTGATACAAATGGCTTGAAAATTGAAGAAAAGCACCTTATTTTTCAGCTGAAATTGCTTTTGAAACCCAGTTCTGGCACATGGGATGAAGGAGCCATGAAATGATTTGTGCTGGGGGAATAGAAATGGGTTGATGATAACCACACTCGACACAGTTCCTGTGTTGGGGAGTTCTAGCAATGATCAAAGATATCATTGTTGCACATTATTTTCCCCCATGCAGACCCCAAATGCATCTGTATCTGAAGTGACATCCACCCACATGCACACTCAGAGTATATTTTGTTTTAGGGGACAAAGGCCCTCTACCACAGTACAGAGAATGCTGAGCTTAAACAATCGGTCCAGGCAGCTGGCTTTACAAGCCTTCAAAGAGCTTATACTGCACATTGGTTAATCTAGAACGTTTTATGTGATTATTTGTGGCACATAAACTAATAGATTCTTGTAATAAACAAAAAAGTAGCAGATTAATTATAATTT
This sequence comes from Leptatherina wallacei, assembly GCA_028567055.1. Classification (NCBI taxonomy): domain Eukaryota; kingdom Metazoa; phylum Chordata; class Actinopteri; order Atheriniformes; family Atherinidae; genus Leptatherina; species Leptatherina wallacei. Next base: position 23,782,794 of record JAOXYM010000010.1, on the reverse strand, counting down.
GTATTATTTGATTTGTTCTTAAAAAGGAGAGGCCCTGGTCTAACAAGATGCAGTTTTGCCTAAAGATTAAAAAGAAACTTAAGGAATCCTTTTCAAATAAAAATCTAGTAGTTCAGAAATTCAAATACTTTTGGAAAAGGAATTGGAAAAGACCTGTGAATATATAATGTATGTCATAAAAGTGTAGTCTTTAGGGTTTATCTGGAATATTATTAGAAGATGGAGATGGGAAATAATGGAGATGGGCAGGCAGTTTAATTTGTGTACAAAAATGCTAGATCTTCAGCATTTGTAAACATTTTATACCCACTGTTCATCTGTCTCCCACCTTTGATTCTGCTTCAACCAGAGGCTAAATTTGTTTTAGCATTAAGTTTAATAGGGTCCTCATCTGGTCAACATTCTTTCTGGCATTTGCACTTCTCTGCATCTCTGACTGACTGCCCAAAAGCCTAAAACACAGTCAAATGAAAGACAAGTTGATTCAGTTGCTACCATTTTAATATTTCCCCATGCCCCTTTTGGCAAATCATCAGCGCCTGCAATCCTGCACAGTGAGTCTCAAGGAGAGCTGCAGGGCAAAACCCATGATGGCCAAAGTGACAGCCAATTGCCAACATCTGGTACAACCTGGTGCTGTCCATCTTATCCCAGAGATTCTCGTATAGCTGTGGTTGACGCTGCTTGGCAGCTTGTGGCATCAGGCTGTTGAAGAATTACTCCCATCGTGTTCTTAGCGGCGAGGCAGAGAGCACACTGTTTCATTTCAGCACGGTGGACCATTGATGCCTGCAGTAGATCCCCTGTTATCTAATCAAACAGCACTGGTCAGTTATGATGCCAACTCCTAAATCCACAGCCGTCTGTAAAGCCGTGGGGGAAGATTAACCGCTACAGCGCCAATGTCCTACATTCAAAGACTTCCTCTTAAGATCTTTTTTCCTGGAGAGTACAGTTATCCATACAAGCAAACACAGACAGAGACACACAGACATACAGCCTAAAGTAGGAGTCCTTCATGCTGTAATGGGGCTATCACAAAGACCACACAGCTTGCATTTTGGAAGAAGACTTGATGCCTTCTAAACGCTCTTTGTCTGTGACCACTAGAATATCTCAAAGAGGCTTGAGTCTTTGCCGTCGAACATTGCAGGATGCGTTGTTTTGCCTTGTAGGTGTCTAAGATACCCCATGAGTAAAGTAGAGTAAGAACAAAGAGAGATAGCCCAAGACATTATCCTTTCTGTCGTATGGTCTACAGGAGCCCTAATAAGCCTTTGTGCTTTACTGTTACCCTGCTGTGTGGCTGCACTTCATTATAACCTAAGAAGCAGAAGCAAGCAAAAAGCTCTGGGCACTTTTTTTCAATATTTATATCACAGTCTGGTGTGGCAGTAATGATATTAGGGAGCTGACGGAATTCTCCACCCAGCTGGACATGTTAATTGAGAAGCCAGGATTTAAAGGCAAAGTTCACATTTGTGCAGATGGTGCGACAATGCAAGATGGCAGACCTGGGTCAGAGTCATTTCCAAGCTATACCTTAATGGCAGCATTTTTTCCTCTTTCTTTTTTCCCCTTCAAATTTGACACATACTAGTCCCCGAGGTCCGCAGCAGTATACGGGGCTGGTCCCCATACCTCTGTGCCCTTGACGAGAAGAGCTACATTATAAGGAGTTGCAAAATGTCCTCCTCCACTTTCAGGGGTTGGACTGTGTGTCGAATGAATTTGTGATCATTTGAACAAAAAAAAGAAAAACAATGTGGGTTAACTTCCATCTATCCATTTTCTATACCGCTTAGTCCAATTCAGGGTTGAAAGAATAAGATAAACTTTTTAAAAAACTTAATTTTAACAATTTAATTTAAAAACAATTGAAGATGTTTATATTCACATGCATATACATGCAGATATATACAATATATATATATA
>JAOXYM010000010.1:23747975-23780759 GCA_028567055.1 Leptatherina wallacei | reverse complement strand
AATCATATTAATTTATCTTTAGTTTCCCTTGATAAAAGGTGGCAAAAATTGTTGGATTGAGTTCATTTGTTATAAAAAGACACCAGTTGTAGGTCACAAGACTTCATATGTCTGCTCTATAGAACTGTACATGAAAGTTATTGTACATATATCACATGAACAGGGAGCAATTTCACTGGAGTCAACAGCCGTAGGGCCCAAGTTTATCTCCTACAAATACTTGTCCCCTCACTCAGGGACCTGTCCATATAAATTAAATGCAGCATTGTGTGGTCATAATGCAGCAATAAATCAACAGCATTTTCATGTTTTCAAACAGTAATACATCATTTAGAATAGATTATCAATACTAATTAATTTTTGAAGTTATTTAACTGAGTGTAAACTGTAAAATGATTCCACTGTGTGGAGGCATCAGTGAAAGTCATGCAGCAGAGAAGTCGAACAGATGGGTTTATCTTTATCGAGATTTATTCTGCCGCACCACATATCTACATCAAATTAGGCTACCCAGAATGAGCCCCCCACCCCACTACCACCACCCTGACCATACACCGGAAAGCAGGTGTCTGCTTAATAATTTGGTCAAAGATCAGTGAGTTAAAGGTTGAGGCCAGGGGCAGAGAGGAGCGGGGTCAGCCTGGTGGTGGGGAGGTTGTGAGACATGATCTCCTCAAGTCTGGAACAGCCAAACCCCAAGGTCATCCATTAGTGCTCTGGCCCATTGGTGCTGGAGGACCCACAATAAATTTACTGTGCACCCTTAACCCTTTTAATACTCACTGTGACCCATATGAGGAGATCAGCTCCCTTAGGGAGGGGCACATTACATTATTAGCACTGCGCATCCATTGACAGCTATTATATTCTAACAGTGTGCTATGGGTGACTTCATACTGTAAATACTTCAACACAAATAGTAGACAATAATGGGCATTGCAGTCATTCTTTTCACTATTTTGCGTACAATATAATTTAATCAATTAAATGGCCTGAATAAGTCTCCTTCTGAGTTCTGTTTAATGGGGATGAGATTACATCTTTAATTTAAGTGACTGCACAATATTTTAATATCTAAAATCCCTCCCTTGGCCATCTGTGATCACTTTCAAACACGCAGATGATAGTGTTAGTATCTGGCCAATTTTTCTTTTTTTTTTTCTAAGAAAAGCTAAGTTATGACTGATACTTATCTGGTCTTTCAAACAATGAACAACTTATCTACCTTTTAAAGCAATGCATTTTTCTGTTCTTACAAGAAAAGGTGAGGCTGCAAGGAAGAACAAGAATGAAATGTCAACAGTGTCAACCACTCCCTTTAAATAGGACTCTCCTATGATCCCTTGCTACAGTGCTCGGTCAAACCTTTCCAGGTGTCAAGACTGGGCGTCAGAAAAAGAAATTAAAGTGACACAGTGTTGACAGAAAGAAAAGACATTCCAGTTTTCACCCCTATCTGGCCAATGAGGTAGCAGTCACATCGGCTCAGATATGGGCACTAATGAATCAAGCAACACCTTAACTTCGCCAGTGCAGAGGACTTTTGGCTGGGGGCAACCATATAGTGTCATTGATAATGGGATCTTGTGTTGGACTGCTGTTGATTTGATGTCTACTTTAACCTCTTCCATGGCCTGCCATTTTGACACGGCTTAATTTTGCCCCTCTGCTCATAAAGACACCCAGTTAGAAGGAGTTTCACAAGTGTCAGGTGTTCATCTTTACTGGTTATGACTCCCCTCACAATCTGTCGTCCACGTAGTGTTTTATTAAGCAAAGATGGCTCTGTTAGATTTATTTTACCTACAAGGAATGAGTGTATTAATGTAGGTGTGGGAGGTGGCAGTGTTGAAAGCAGGTGAGGTTCTGTGAGTATGCTCCAAACATCAAGACTGCAGCAAGATTGTTTTTGGCAGATGGGGAAATAAACAAATTTTTTATTCTTTCTGTATCTACATTTCTTGTCTAATATTTATTGGATTTATTTGTCAATAAATATATAAAATTCTATACTTTTGAGATTATCAGAATATACTATAGGCTACATGAACAGCAAAATCTTGTTACTCTGAACAACTGGAACACACCTTGACTTACTCTGATGGAACTTTTATATATTGAAGTGTTACATTATTTGACACAGTTTTTGGAATATTATTGTGAGTAAGTTATTATCATGGTGTGACATGATAAGAAGGACAATGACAGAGGACATTAATGGTCATTAAACTATTAATTTTATAATTTATATATGTTTTGATGGTCTTCCCTAAGCCTGCTTGTTGGTCAAGAACTTTTTTTCCATGATAAAGCAAACAATTTAGTGTACGCAGCCTAAGCAGCTTTCCACTACGTAAAAAGCATTATTGGGTCATGTCTTTTTTGTTTTAATTACTCTTAGATAAATGTTTGTGTATTCTCTCCTTTTAACATTTCCACTTCTCTATCTCAAACCCCCCCAACAGACACACGGTGCACACCCCCAACATACCCCCCCCCCCACACACACACCCCCACCCTGCCCAGCGTGCAGGGCTGGTGGCTCCTTTGTGTGACCTGTGCTCACACTGTTCCATCTCCACATCACGCAAGCAGCCTTTCACTGCAGCAATTCAGCAGCAACAATCACATACTCATGCCTTTAAAAAAAAAAAAGAAAAAAGAAAGACCTCTTGCTCCCTTTGCCAACCAATTAAGAGCCATCTGGGCTCAGTTGCAGTGAGAAAACAAAAACCAATATCATAACTCTTTTCATATTTCATGGTATATTTTTAACATGGAAACTTGTTGTTTAAAAACAAGGTACACAATTTAAAAGAAGAGCTTTTGTTATATATGTTTGCCTCTTTGACAAAAAGTAGATGCTAAACAAAGAATGTGTGCTTATCTGTTTAGTTTTTTTAATTTGAGCAGACCCGGTGGAGGGCACAACACGGTTTAAATACATGACAGAGTCAGCCATTGTTTTTGAAACTGCAATGCAAAAGTGTGTGATTCCCGATGAACTTGAGGTCATAGATTCCCAGTGGCTGTGTAGGGCAGGGAACGGAGAGCAGCAGGGTTCAAGTCTTGGGTCACTGGAGCTTCAGAAGTGGCCAGCCAGCTTTTTCCCAGGAGAGATGATGGTGACGGATTCACTGGTGTATTCTCAAGGTCCACTGAACCCCACAGCAAAGACTCTAACTTAGAGCCTGCAGAAACACTCCTCTCATCTCCAGTTCACAGAACTCCAAAAGAGGGGCAGTCTGGCCAGACTCCAGGATGCCTCGAGATACACAAAATCCCGCCTCGACCTCACGGTGGCACTGCCAAACCTCATATATAATGTGGAGTACACATTAGGCGTCTGACTTGCACAGTAACGGTTCATTTCCCCATTGTTGGGAAGTGTTGAAGCATGGTGTCATCAAGTAGGCTTTATAAGGCAAAAAGATATGAATAGAAACTCCACCCTGTCTTTATTTTTTTTTCCTTTTCAGTTAAACTCTGTTAAAAGGCTTACTTACCCCTAATCAAAATGGCAAGCCCACAGGCATGGCATGGCCCAGCTGTGTCCCTGGCACAGCATTACAGTTCTCCCAGCATATTGTTCTGGGCAGCGTATCCAAGAGTTCTTGCTGTGCAGTGTACTTAACTAAGGTCAAAGTTGTCATTGTCGGGGTCTTGTTGGCATTAAGGCCTCCACTGATGATCTGACTCCTTTATAAAAACTGCCACTTTTAGTACTCCCTAAGAGTTAACCTATGTGAAGGGCAGGCAATCAACCACCTGAAAATGTAACCCAGGGCTGAGACTAGGCTTAAAGAAATATGGTTTTCTGACATTTTGCCATGTACATGTGCAAACTCCAATTTTTTTTTTTTTTTTTTAAGTTTTCTCCTTTCCCTGTGGTTGATGGGGATTGTTAAAGTTTATATGTATACAGATATGATTAACATTATGGTTAGATGCAGATTAAAAGAAAATTGATTGTAGACTAAAGAGATTTTGTGCAAATCCTTTTTTTGGACTCCGGTCGATCAAAGATAATCTGGTAATTTATGGACTTTTTCTGAGGTGTATTTCTACCGTACGACAATTAAAAGACTTGCACACATTAGAGCATGCAAGATAATGATGATTATTGTCTGATAGACTAAAGTGAGGGAAAAAAAAACGTTTTATTTCTTGACTTGTCTTCACTCTAGAAACTCGTTTTCATTCATGTCCGCTTTGTGGTGTTATTGAGGTAAGAATTATTTGTCAGAATATATCATCCACACCTCTCCCGTTTACTTTCCTTTAGTCTGTGCTTCCTCTTATTTTGCTTTCTGTGTTTTGCAATCGCACACACACACACACACACACACACACACACACTGCAACATGCATACAACCAGACATGCACAAACCCTCTTACAACCAGCTCTCCCCATAGCAATTTTGTCAGAAGTTGACAATGTCTTGATTTAGTTGTCTGGCTGTTCCGGCCAGTTTTCCCTGCTGTGCTAATGTGAACAGGACATCCCGCTGGGCACCAAAGAATACCACTTCACGGCAGCCGCATAGCTGGCAGCTTTTATTTATGGCGCTACCAAAATGAATGGGTATTAGTGTCCAAACATTTCACCATGCTCCTGCAGCCACACACAAAAGCCACTGATTTCCAGCAAATCTGCACTTATTTTATTTGGGATGACTAAAGCTAGGAACAGGGAGAGACACAGACAGACAGGAGAGAGGGAGAGATAAAACATTTATAATGACTTAAAAGACCTCAAAAGAAGAATGGGAATTGCGTTTGAAAAGGATTTACGAGACAGAAATCGAAAAGATAAAAATGGCCCCTCTATTTCAGTGCATTTTTGTCAGTTGAAAATGGAAAATATCTATATCCCTAAAGTGACTCAACTTTAAGTGCTTATATTCACAAAAAAACCCACTTCCTCTTCAATCACCCATTTTTTTTGTTGCTGTGTTCTTTGCATTGTGTTTTCTAGGACTGCCCTAAAAATGAAAAAAAGTAATTTTATCATTGCTAAAACTGTCAATCAAAAGTGTCTTCAAAAATCACTCTCTACAGTTAGCAATCCAGGCTTCCTGCTGTCTTGTTAACCTATGAATTTTAAGTGGATGGCTCCCATTAGATAGCAGCAGCACTGCTGACTCCTCTTGGCTTTTCTGTTGGGAGCAGGCTGAGGCAGGTTGCACTCCTGGCCTGGTGTTGCACTTTGCCTGGTCTCTGTGTCCGAGACCTCATCAGCACAGAGTCTGCCTGTCCCTGTGTCCCTGCCACTCACCTCCCTGCTCTTCATCTGTCATTCCTGCCCTTCTCCTAACACACTCTAGTGACATTTTGAAAAACTCTGGCATTCACCCTCAATATGGATTCTTGTTGATTATAGCTTTCTGTCTGTGAAGATTGCACGTATTATTGACTTTGCAATCCCATGACTATTTGCACAGCTTTTTCCTCCCCTCTGCATTTTGCTGAAGTCCTTTACTGATATTCCCCTGGTTTCTTATAACCTCTTTTCATTATCCTTTCTTTTTCATATTTTCTTTTTTTCAGTTTTTCCATATATATCGCTAATCCCCTCAGGCCACGACCCTTTCTTTATGCCACCAGAGATCAGAGTTTCTGCAAAGCTACGGTCACTGATGTCATTAAGATTGGGATCTGATACACTGGATGTCCATTGGTTAAATGCCCCTGGCCTGAACTCCCCATTGTCCCTTAATTCCAAGCGGCAGCTCTGTTTCACTTGGTGCATAATAGCCCATAGGTTAAAGTTCTGCTGCTTTTGCTTTGAATTTACATCTTTCACAGGCCCCAGTCTCCTCTTCTTAGCTGGCATTTTCTTTTACCTCTTTTCATTTCTTATGAGCCTCATTGCCTGCAGGCGGCACAGCTGTTTGTGCTGTAGCTTTCCTGACAATCTCCCACATCCAGGCATCTTTTGGAGGGTCAGAGGAGAGCAACTTGACTTAACAGGTCAACGCAAGTGGGTACCACCCTTCTCCAGAGGGGAGGCCACAGAGCCCTCCATTAGGAGCTGACCTCCGCGTTGCACTGGTCTGGCCCCAGCCAGGGCATCACATGGCTCTGCCTGAGACAGGCTGCTCATTAAAGCCTGCTGCCCATAGCAGGATTAGGCCTTTTCATGGTTTATCCTCTTCTCTGACAACTGACAATGGGCGAGGCTAGCTGCTTCAAATGGAGTGTGCATATGAATCATGGAACTATAATTGCTCTTTCATCATGAGAATATTGGAAAATCTATCCATATGCACAATGCAAAGAATTAATTGGGGTCTGTTTTTCAAGGGCACATAGCTATACTATACGAGCCAAAGAAAATGTGAAGGGTAGTAATGAGGCGTTTTCAGTGCTGCACAGCATCTTTTCAGTGCACCTGTATACAGGCTGCTGTTTGCACGAAAAGACCTTCTGGCTCTAACCTTTACCCACCGTGATACTTTTACTCAAACTTTCACTACACTTAATACACATTGGAGTGCCCTGTTTACTTGTGTAGCAATGTTTTCAAAGAGCAACCCCATTAACAGTGGTGGCCCGTTACCCACGACCTAGTGTTAACTTTATAGTGTTGTGCAGGTTATGGAAGGCAGTAGCTTAGACACAGAGAAGGAAACTAAGATGACACTACCTCTTGAGCTGTGTGGGAGGGAGAAGACTGGCAATAGCGAGACTGCTATCTTCAGCTCAAAGCCCCAGTCACGCTTCCTATTTACACCACAACTCTGTCTGTTTTCATTATTCATATTTCATGTGCTATCAAGGCAAAGAAAGAGGGTTATTTCCTTCATGGTGGAGGGCATGGCTGGCTCTTGGGTTGCACCGCTCATAACAAGTTTGGGCGGGGGTGCGTTTTATAGATTTAAGCATCAAAATAGCTTGCACATATTGAATAGAAATATTTCCATGGAGACATAATAAGTGGTTGCCCATAGTTATCTACTAAATGTATTCTTACTTAAAACTGATGAGCAAAAAAAAGAAAATGGAAAATCTTGAGGCAGAAATATCACTTTGAAATTATTACCTATAGTTTTACAAAGGCCAAAAATATATAATCCCCTCATTAAAAGTGTGAACACCACCACTGTCATTCACATATGTAGTGAAGCATCTGTAATAAACACAAAGTGATAAGGACCGGTTATATTCAAAAGGTGTTAATGAACGGCTGGTTTATTTTTTTCTATTTTGAATTATTACCCTATGATAAGCCATCTTTCATATAAAAAGATTAAATGAATGCCTGAAATTGTGTTTTTTGTTTATTTTTAACTCACACCAGAATTTTGTAATTGAGATATTTTTGACTGATAAGGCAAATTTACATGAAATATCAATTATTATTTGTGTGTTTTCATAATTTATAGAAATTGATGATAATAAAAATGAATAACTAAATATTCAAATGTGTCCATTAGATTTTTATTTTTTATATATATATTTATAGTATTTGATTTCACTTTTACTTTTTTGTCATATGGTAAATAAAAAAAAATATATGAAGGAAATTAGTTAAGTCTTTTTGCTTAAACAGAAATTCTTTGGGGGTGGGGGGTCCAAAACAAAAAGAGGCCCGAGAAAATAAGTACTGAAACTCTGTTAGCAACACAATTAAACTCTGGTAATGAGGTCAGACATCAGATCCACTGCAAGTGATATCATTACACTGGCTGAACGGATGGCCTGCTCCAGCTGCCTTGCTCTTGCTGTGGGATTAGAATCACTGTCCTGAGGGCAGCGCTTTTACTAGGCTGACCCCTGCCTGCCAGTAGGCCACCAGCCACCCCCTGGGTTGCTGAGGGCTTCAACCCCCAGTCCTGGTGCTGGTCGCACGAACAGGACTGCGGAGAAGTGAACTGTGCTGCCACGTGGGATGACAGGACTTGCCACTCTATTAGGAAGCACAGAGACAGGCAGGCACCAGCACACAATCCGCCCTGTGTTGCCAACCATGAATTACTGGGTGCCTCTCTTTCCATCAGCTCATTTGTAAAAACCAACCGAGAATGACAAGGTGATAAAAAAGACATTGTATCAGTGATTAGAGTGATGCGTTTGAACCTGTTGATGGTTAAGAAATGGCTCTAAAATAAAGCACAACTTCAGGCTGTCTTTCTGGAAAAGGAATCTGTTCTGTTTAGTTAAAATCATAGTTCATACTTGCAAACAAGATTGAAATAATGAAGCATTCAGATTGGTAGCAGTCTAATTTTCTTCCCTCATTGTCTAAAGCCTCGTTTGCAAAGTCCCTCACAGGAGTCTGCTTAATTTGTCTTTTCTTATTTGGTCTGCCTGTGTGTTGTGTGCTGTTCTCTTTTTGTCCCCCATGATTACTTTGAGGATATCGTTATGACATTCAGTAGCAACAATAATTCTTCTGTTTTAATTCATATCAATTAGTAGGGAATGGTAATTCAAACTGACGGCACAGAGTATCTTGAAAGGCTTGCGAGGTTGTTGGCGGCAGCATCACCGTGCAGCCAAAAGCCACCCTCCTTTCCCCTTTCTTCCCCTTTCTATCTTTCAGTCCACAACAAGGGGCTCTGAGCAAGGGGGACAATACCAGTCGGAGCCAGTTCTTTGATAATTAGTTATTGATTGAGAACAATGGCATGGCGTACACTGTCGTATTAGCTAGACGCCAGTAGGTCGCGACACCAAAAGCAGCCATCAAGAAACGAGGGCCAAAACATGCCTGACTTCCCTAATAAGATATTCCCTCATGTTTTTCTCTTTCATTTCCCTCTTCTTTTTCCTTCCTCTGGCATGTTAGTGTTCAGGCTACATGGGGTCAAAAGTATTAATGCTTGTGCACAAACGAGTGCCTGATGAAGGAGAATTTAATTAGAGAATACCCACTTAAGCTTTTCATACGTTGTTCAGTGTAACTTTATTATTTCTTTGATTGTGGGAAATTTCATCAAGCAAGTGTTGAGAAAGACATTTAGAATTTTCTGGCACTGACACTGTTGTCATAACATAAAAATGGTGAATGCCAAATGACATCTAACAACAAATACTGTAACACAATGTTATATATTGGAGACTAGCTTTTTACAACACATGTCAGAATTCTCAATATTTCAAGCAAGTAAGTCTTATCTTTGCTTGGGTGCAAATGAAATAACTGTATATATGGTGTTATTATGCACATGCTAATGAGCAGAGCTGTGTGTGTCACGGTTCTGTCTGACAATATTAAATTGTAAAGTGAAAACAGATGCAATGAGCTGCAAACATGGATTAGCAATATGCTCAGAATGGGTTCTCCATGTTCGAAATTATGTATTTTAGTAAAAGTTTGGCTTTTAACAGAAGCTGTTAGAAAAGAACCTCCTCTTTGCTAAAGAGGGATGTGTCAGGTTTGCCACAAGAGGGGAAAAAAGAAAAAGCTCCCGAACTTACCTCACCTGATCTGAGGCCTGTAAAGATGCACCTGGCATTAAACAGACAGGGCAGGAGCGTCAACTGAACAATAGAGGACTGTCAGGACCGACAGCGGGGCACGGCTCTACCATCACTGCTCTGACAGGGAGGGCCTCAGAGGGTAAACTGCTTTGCTGGAACTAATTAAACAGATGAAGTTATGACATGAATATGCAGATGTTGTTTACATTTTACCATATGGTATTGTTTCAGGTAATAACGCACAGGAGAGCCTTCCCACTCATTAATGTGAAGGGATGGAGTGAAAACACTGTCTATCAAGAGACACTTGGAGCGTGTTCAAGAAATATGATCAGACTGACTCACGGGTATTGAAAATCTATTTTAAGCCATTCAATTAACATACATGTTGATAGCTATTATGGTTTGATTTAAATTGTTAGCATACTCTGTGTTGGATGGGATTGTCCTCATCAAAAGGTGAACTCACACTCAGGTGGTCCAGAATAAAACTGATGTCAGTTTTCCTCTAATGTAAACATATATCGTCCTGTTACCTTTAACATCTTACTTAATAATACCTTACAGACACTTAAATGTTTTTCACTGCAGATTTCGTGAGATTGCACCCTCACTACAGTTGCCATAAACCCAGGTTAAATTTTCAGTGCAGTATCTGCATTTAACTCACCTTCTCTCTATTTTTTCAAGTGTTAAAGTGTTGGAGTTTTCCCCCAGTTTTGTGTGCAGCCTTACCATTCCCCTGGAGCGGGTGCTGAGAGGTTAAGAGGGAAAGGGCTGATGGAGTCGCGTTTAGTAAGAAGTGCGGGATCACGGGGGCCAGCTGGTGGGGTGATGGGGAGCGTAATTGTGCCCGCTGTGTGGATATGGGTGGAAGGGGGGGTGTGTGTGGGGTGAAAGGATGGGGTGAGAAACCCTGGAAAAAAAGGGAGGGGAGGGGACACCTCAATTACCTGTGCTCTCTCTGACCCCTCTCTCCCTCTGTCTCTCCATGGACGGACTCGCTGTCTGAGAGGCGGGGCGAGCTTCCACAGGCAGATGCACATCCCCCTCCTTTGTTCAAGATTGCATTTGCTCCTTTTCCCAAAATATAGAAACTTATTTGCAACAGTTTTCTTCATGTAATTCTCATTTTTTTGTCAGTGCCAATAATAATAACAATAACAATAATAATGATAATTAAAATAATGACGATGATGATTGAATATTTTATTTGAATTCTTTTCAAATTGAAATAAAAAATAGGAATCAGAGCTTTTTTTGTTTGTTTTTAAGTTTGATCACAGAACGTGGCCTGGGGATTTTAGATTAAAGATCTACAAGAAAATAAAAAGCAACTTCATCTAAATTGAGCAGTTCTTTCAAAAATATTCAGTAGGTTACATGCAGCTGTCATAGTGTATTTTGGAGCTCCTGCTTGGGCTAATACAATAAGTGACAGAGACTGGTATAAAATCAATACTTCACAGGAGTGTGATGTCTTAATAAACTCTGTGTGTTGTTCAGACAGGAAAGCTAGACATGTACGAGAAGGACTACAGCGCGGGCCATTGTGGAGCTGTCAAGTCTAGCCCTCAAAAGCAGATGAAGCTGTCAGATTATTAATATATTTATACTGACAGGCTCCAAGTCCATCCCTAAAACCCTCCCCTCTTTCAGCATCTTTCAAAAAATATGCTCAGCTTCAAAGACACAGGCCATAAGGTTGGATGCAAGGTCAAAGGCCAAATACATTTTGAAAGCAAATTCTCTTCCTTTTGCAACCTGTTTTTATTGCTGTCGCTCCCCTTCTCTGTAGCGACCATTCAGCTGAAACTTAGGCTGAATTGGCAGCAGCTTTCAAAGCGCTTGGCAGCCTGGTGAACCTCAGGAGCTCTCAGCTGACATCTCTCTGGGCTAGTCTATGCTCAGGGGTCAGCGTGAGCCCTGACTCCCAGGACCCACTCACTCAGGCGCTACCATGAGTCAGTCCCGCAGACTGAAATTAAAATGTGAAAAGCTGCGCGACTGAAGGCATTCCTCACCCCCCATGGCATTTTCCTTTCTCTGTGACAGCTCCTCTGAGACTGCTTTTTCTTTCATGTTTCTTTTCTCCCTTTAGATTATTTAACAACATACGAACAGAGCTGTCAAGGAGAGACATGCTTGATCGACAGAGCAAGGGAGTGTCTCAGTCAACATGGGGTTAAATTCGATTTTCTGCATGTTCAGTATGCCAGTCTCAAGCTAGTTATTGCCTTGGCTTGATGTTTTTTGATGGATCAATTATCCATTATAGCATGTTGCAATGCCAAACATAATGGCAACTATGACACCTGTCACAATCTTCTATTAGGGTAAGGAAATTGAAATAATTTAATGACAGCTAATTTAGTCTTTGTTTTGAATCTCATTATGGCTGCAGTAATTGTGTTCTATAAAAAAAAAAAAAAACCTGAGGGTGAAATATTACAGCGTACTCAAAGTAAAGAACCCAGACTAGAGCTATTAATTTTATATCTCTAAATGAAAACAAAAGAAATAAAACTGTGCTTTATCAGATTCAGAATAATCCAACTTTTAAGAGACTATGGAAACTTGGAGATGTATTTATTTCAAGCCTAGAATAAAATAAAGACAAAGATAGCATTTAAAATAAGACAACAACAACAAAGTGAACAAGACAAATTATTAGTAGGGAATATAATAAATTTATCACACATTATCCTTTTTTTTTTTTGCTCAATATTTGCAGTACAAAATAATACAATTTGTATAGCCTAGACTCTTGGGGAAAAATATATTTTCCATTCATTTTGAAATCCTAATGAGATTCTACAAGACATCACATTTTAGCACCGTTACACCAGATGCGTCAAATATATTCCTTCACTTTTGGCACAAAAGCACCCGAAAGCTGAAAAGAAGTGTCATGCTTTTCATTCCCATGTATGTGAGAAAGCTGTGTGGGAGCGTCTTATCAGTACATGTGTGCATATACTTGAATTTGCAAGTAAAGAGCCTTATTGGGATTACCCACGGTACATTCTATTTGGTATCATAAAGAGAAAGAGGGAGTAGATGTGTGTCTCTTTTTTTCCAGGGATTCGGTAAGCTCTCTGTCAATGGTTTGGAGTTGAATTGCCTTGGATAGCTCCCCTCATTCCATGGAATGATCTCAGACCTAATTTACTGGGCAGCTCAGGATCCAAAGCATACAAGGCTCTCCTCTTGCATAGAATGTGTGAAATAGATAGAGCAGCCATCCCTCAGATGTGCTGAAGTAATCTTCAGCCAGAGCTAGTCCAGCAGGCCTCACCCCTAAAGGGATTGATGCAGTGTCAAAACCTTTGGCTCTGGGGTCATCCTCTCTTCTTGCCTCCCCAATCTGACAAAAGCTGAATTTCTTTCCCTCACTATTCGTTTCTCTTTTTTCCTTCTATTGAACTCATCAGCAAGGGAGGCATGAGATGTGAGATGTGAATGAAAAATTTTCATTAGAAGGGAGGAGAATCCTCGGCAAGAGACAAGGCCGGAGCTGATCTTAGCCAATGACATCCTCACCAATTCTTTTTTTTGTCCCGCTTACTTTCCCCAGCTGTCACTCTCTACGGTATGTGGCAAGCTGATTGAAATCAGCACTGTGTCAGGGCCGTCATATCTCCAGAAAGACATAAAACATGCAGAAACATCAATAAGCAACAGGCCGCTGACAGCTCTCAGGCACCGATGCTGGCGAGGAGAGATGAGGGGAAGGTTAGGACTCTGGGGGGTTTCTGTGCAGTCGAAGTGTCTTCTTCAGGCTTCACTGAGACCCAGGAAAGACAAGATAAAGTCTATCAGGTTATCGCCTAGTTCAAGTTGCTTCTCGGACAGCGAGGCCACTGGGACACTGGATGTCAGGAGATCTGTGTGTCTGAGCTTGTGTGTGTGTATACCATAATCCTGCTTTTCTTTGGTTATGTGTATGCCTTCATGCAGGTGTGCAGAATTGAGAAAAATAATTGAGGGACGATGTTTTTTATTTGTTGTTGTTGCATAGCTATACTTAAATTGGCATTTTACATAGCTTGAAGTAAAAAAATGTCATTGTCTTTAAAGGAATATTGGAATCATGCTAATTGACAACTGAATTTGTAAGATTCAGAAAACAAAACAAAACAAAAAAATCCAATATTTTCCTCTAAAATGTTGCCGGTAAGAATAAATAAAAAAACATGAGATAGATAACATACTAGTTATATATACGTGTGATGGCCAAAAATACTTTGGGATTTTCAGTATGCATTTATTTCACTAATGGGAGGTAAAGGTGATAGTCTGTTAGATCGCAGCCTGACACTACCTCTTACCACGTCTAATTAGGCAAGTTTTTAGCCCTGAAAAACTGCTGAATCTCATTTCTTACTCCTGATATGGGTCATCCAGCTGCCCTAACCTACCTGGTTAGAATTATGATATGGGACAAATTATCACTTCGACAGAATCCTGACTTTGAAGAGGTAAATTCACCAGTAATTAGTATGACACAGACGTCAAAGAAGGGAGCTGAGTTTTGAATGAAGCGGAAGTTTCCCCAAAGTTGTGGCTTATTATTTTTGTGTTGCTGGGTTAATGTTGTGGACAGGCGCCCATCAGCATATCAAATGTGACTCCCATTATTTTATGTTTGTCTCCGCTAACAGCGCCTCCCAGCACTCCTCCATGTTCTCTTCCATCTGCCTCCTGTCCATTGATCAGCCTTCCAGGGCATCAGTCTGTTTAACATCTGCTACGAGTTCCAGCAGCTCAGGTAACTATCTTGCTGCTCTCCGCCGCCTATTGATCTTCGCATCCACCTGCAGGAACATCTGTTTCAGCATGTCGTTTGTCAGCACAGCTAGCTACTTTGTTTCGCTTCACATCCTGTCCACTTCCACTCATTCTCTCACACAAAGCAGTATTACTCCCAAATGCTTGTTAAATAGACGTTTGCATTGCTCTGATAATGAACAGTAAATTGTTCTCTCATTTTATCTTTGCAAATATTTAATTTAAAAGCAAATGTGTAATTAACCCAGAATTTGATTGTATTCAAAAAGTGCAATTTTATCCTCTATTGTTAAAAAAAGGTATTTTACATTATAAATCCTTATGATAATTGAATGATTATTTTTGAAGACAATACAATTAAAATAAGAATATATCTGCAAATCATCTACAAATTTTTTTTTTTAAATTGTATTTAAATTATTGATTATTAATTTTATTCAAATACTGCTTTTTTGTCTGGAAAATATGTTGGATATTCTGTTTTCATAATGACACAAGCTCCCTAAATTACTGTACAAAACCCAAATGAAAACATTTTGTTTGTGTGTATGAAGCTTTACTGGAAGGAAGGCACAAAACAAAGTCAAGGGCGGAGAAGAGCTTGCATCTTTGAATTTGTGTCCCGCACTGGCTTTCGGTGCTTGGAGGGACCGTCTTTGCCCACTTTAATTTGCTCTTTTGTAATGACGGGGTGTGGGTTAGTTAATTTCAATTTTTGATTTCTAAAGCTATCAAATACAGCTCAGATGAGAAATCAATTTTCCCAGCTGCCTTGGCTTTGTGGTGAAAAGACCTCCTACCATTGGTGAGCAGCCAGTCACATGACCGAGTCAGGGATTAGTTCAGTAGGCCCATGTTGCCACCACCTCTATTACGGGCTGCCTTTCGTCATTTACCTCAATAACATCTCATTCTCAGACACAACTCATTTTTAATGCATGAAAGCCTCCACAGGAGTAATTGTTATATGGTTTGTTTTTGAAAATTTGGCCACTTTCGAACACGGCTTTCCATTTTCTATGATAGCAGCTGTGATGGTGTCATTTGGGATGAGCAAAGATAAAACAGTGAATGCCAAATAAAATATATTATCTAACTCCATCCAATGAGTATATTTTAATTTCTTTATTTTTTTTTAGCTTTTTTTTTTTTTTTACATTATACAATGTAAGAAATAAGCTATGTTAATTTTAATTGAGACAATGGTGTCCTGTGTCATTTTTTAGACAATGATATTCATCAGTGCCTTTATTAGGACTGCCGTGTGATTATCTGCACCAAAAGGTGACTGCGCAAGGCTCGGATCTTGATAAACACTCATCTAAATAAGGCTTGTTTAGTTTTAATTGAGTGGAGGCTGTGGAAAAGCCTGTTTGTTCTACAGTAAATAATATTGCCACAAATCAGTGTCATATCTTGTGCTTGGAGCAGATGTTAAGTGTAGGCCTGTTTACTGAAGCCACAGACTTCAGTGAGCTAAATAATTCCTTATGAAAATTATTGTGAGCAACTTCTTTTTGGTACATTTCACTCATTACAGACACTACAAAAGCCATCTCAGCATTTAGGCATATCTAAAAAAAAATTTGAAGCGTTGGTTTGGAAATTGAATCCAGTCCAAGATTTCCTTTTCTTCAAATGTGCTCTCCTTTCCTCTGTGCAGCACAAATTGACAATTTGTTCAGTAATCAAAGAATCTCCCTTTTGCATGCATCGGTTTATAAACACAGTGTAGAGAGGAGGCCATTTCTTGACATATCATGAGATTATATTTGCTCGACAGTTGTGTTATTCTATGTGGTTTCCATGACAACTGTTTGGGTGAGGCCCCCAATAAAACCAACCTCAGCTGTCATCTCTTCACCTAAAAGCTTTGTAATTGCTCTCATTTGCATACTACAATTAAGTGTGTTAGCTCACAGCAAGAACAATCAACCTCCACTAAGGACTTGGGATAGTATAATTATTATATCAGTGGATTTGTATGAAACATTAGTGACAAGCCTTTGTTTGGCGTCGGCATTGAA
Organism: Leptatherina wallacei; assembly: GCA_028567055.1. Lineage (NCBI taxonomy): Eukaryota > Metazoa > Chordata > Actinopteri > Atheriniformes > Atherinidae > Leptatherina > Leptatherina wallacei. Next base: position 23,764,511 of record JAOXYM010000010.1, on the reverse strand, counting down.
CTGTCAGGCTGTTACCACATATTCTCATTAATATACACATTTCAGACATTGATGAGTGATGCATAGGAATGGGTTAAAATGTTGTGATTATCATTTTTAATCAGCGTTTCTACGTGTCTCTTTGATCATGCAACAGTAGCAGTTTTATTTTAGTAATTGTGATGTTGGTTCCTGCTTGCTGGTCAGTTCAGTAAAATATATTTTTATCTGTTTTTGATGGGAGGCTTTTTGACTCAGTGTTGCACTTGACTAGCTAGAAAGAGAATGATTTGCAGTAGTGGGAGACAGTTTGAACTGTTGATTGAATGGAAAGGTTATGTGCAGTGGGCTCTAAGCATTGTTTCTCTTTTCTCTCAGATGCGCAGAGGCTGTAATGAAGAGCTCTTGAACTCCCTGTCAGAGAAGCTGTGACAGGAGTTCAGGAGGATGCCTCTTTGCCTGTGCTGGACATATGACACATACACCTGTACACACACTCATGCACAGGCACACGTGCACTTCAAAAGACAGCAACAAAAATCTTTAGTGATATCTGAGAAAGATGAAAAATGATCCTTGTTTTCCTGTATTTTAAATGTAGTTTTTTTTCCCCCCTATTATCTATTATTAGTATAAAATTTTGAGCACAGCCTTGACATGCAATTTTGGCCCTATAAACTTTATGGATAAGATGTTTTCATTAGAGCAAAACTCAAGTTTGAGAACTTGAACATATTTCCAGACTTCTGAGTTTTATCTTGAGCCCTGTGATACTGCAGCACATCTTTTGGCAGGTACATTTTATTTGGAGTTGTTGCCTTCAGGCCCTGAAATGAAATGGAAGACTAAATGGCATAAATGGCAAGTGCACCATTTCTAGCTCTCTGCAGCCTCCCAACACAAACTGGTCAAGCAGAAATGAGACCTGCATCAATTTTAATTTGTATTTATCCTGCCGATGACCTGCTCCTTTCAGCCTGCCATTGGAGGCACAAATTACACCCATCATAACTCTGATTCCAACGGCCCACGGTGTGCTATCAGAAAATTAACATGGTTATACACCACCGGCGGGTTCAAGGTGTCACAACACAATTATACAATCATGCAACCTGACGAGCTCTGACTGGTCGCTGGTGTATGACAACTAAGCTGGAGGGCTACACTGTCTGTCACATCCAGGCGGGTGAGATAAGTTCAATAAAGAGTAGACTGTTCCTCAGTGCCTGCCTTCCTCTATCTTAATCAGTTAAATATCACAGGGATGCTGCAGACTGAGGTGATTTTTGGGGCGAAGTAAGAAGAGCAATGTCTGAACTTATCGTTTACTTGTCAGGCTTGTATTTAGCACAGCAAACTGAGCCTGTAGAATCAGTCAAAAATACAGCTAATTCTGCATGTGTATCATTAATAGAATTAAGCCATCAGCAGGGAAAATTTTATGTTATAGAACAGCACTGCTGTGTTAAAGCTTACTCTGACTTTCAATCAACCCTAGTACTTGTATCTCTTAAAACTTGGACCAAAAGAAAATGAAGGGAAGCGCCCCTGCTTGGATCCTCGGTGTGCTCTCAGTGTCAAGCCATTAGGCTGTGTGAAATGAGGTGCCACTCATGAGTTATAATGCTGCACATCTATAGATGCAATGGTAAAATATAGCCCTTCAATGCTCAATTCTCAGCTGGACTTGTGGAAATAATTCGGCTCTGATAGTGGTCTATGCTGCAATATCCCAATTCAAAGTCACAAAGATATGAAGAGACATGTTGGATGAATTCAAAATAATCCACTTCAGAATAGCTTTGAGATTAATGGAAAACATGAGTGATATTGTGTATCCGTATCAATGCAAAAAATGATGACGGATGAATAAAATATATCAAAAACCAGTGTAGAAAGAAAAACCTTTACATAGTGTGGAATGCTATTAGTAATGAGATTATCAACCTTGGTGATGAAAAGAAAGAAGATGCCCAAACTTTTCCTCAAGAACCAACTGAAGCATTGAATGTGTGCTTTCAGAGCATTTGTTTGTACTGTAAAGGGTGTTTTTTTTACATTTTTTATTAAAACCAAATTAAAAACATGACAAAAGAAGGCATATAATTGTACAACCAGTTAAAGAGCAGTGGAACTCAATGAAAGTTAGTCACTGCTGCCTAACAAAAGCAGGCCAGCAGCAGTCTGCACTTGTGAAATATTTACCCAGAGGTACTGTAGATGTAACATTGATAAGGAAATAAAGCTAATAAGTGTCACTTTGATGTGACAACAAATTATACATGGTTCTATCAGATCTCATTTCCATTCCACAACACAGAGACAGAGAATACCCTGAAGCGTGGCTGTTAATGGGAGCCTCTATCACCCATCGTGGAAAGCCTGCCTCATTACTCACTCCAGCACAACTGTGCCCAGGGTGGTCGATTTCCCCCAACAGAGGCTGGTTCACAGACCAGAGAGGCACTGTGAGACATATGACTCGATTTTCAATGCACAGGGCACAGATGCCGTCATGCTGTAAGTGTGTGAAATTCTGTTTATCAATAAATTCATTTAAGCTAGACATAAAGAAGAGATAAAAAAGAATAACCTGAACATGGGTTTAACCATATATAATGCTTAATGTTTTCCACTAACTTTGAGTTATTGGTATGGTAAATTTGTAATTGATTATCCCCAAGGTTACCAAAATTATCCAATGATGCTATAACCAGCTAGAGCTCATTTTCGGTTTCATTATAGGGCCGATTCTATGCAACCTGCTTGCTATTCAGAGAGAATTTTCCATTTGGGAAGGTGCCAAATTCTCTCATAACCTTTTTTCCCTTCCAACCTATGCAATGAATATTTTAAAACCTTAATGTATATTGGCTGTCTGAGTCTTTCTTTTGTCCATATAATCTTAGGAACCTTTTTCCCACTGAGAGAACGCTGACACTCAGGTTATTTCGCTTCACATCTTGTAGTCACTGCTGCTCTTTGGTTTTACTCTCTCTACCCCTGTTTCTATCTTCCCTTACAAAGTCAATAGGGGGCATCCCTCATCTGTCAAAAACAAACATCAGAATATGTCTCCTGCCCCCCCCCTGTCATCCAGCCTTTATTGTGTAGTCTCTCTCTCTGCCTGTTAGACCTGCTCAGGATTCTTAGTTTGTCAACCTGTGCAGATTTTAATATTGTTGGTGGAGCTACTTGGGGAGTATAATTAACACATGCACATGAAAGCAGTTTATATAAAGGAGAAAGTCCTGGAGAAGTAGCTGACCCTCTGGTGACTCTCTCACCCAGAGGGGAGGCAGCAGCACTTGCTGTGTGTGTTTCAGTGCAATCTGTGGAGCAGATGGTTGGAGTTCTGGGCAGAGAGCAGCAGGTCTCAGTCTGCATGTCACCAGGATGACGGGAGCTGGCTCCCTCCAAGCTTTAGTTAATACCTTCCTGTATCACAGACTTGTTAAGGGTCTGGGCAAAATTCAACTATTTACAAAATAACAATACACTATGTCTATGCTTAGTTCTCTCTCCCTGTCTTGCCTGCTCTCGCTGTGGTAAAAAAAAATGTACTGCCAAATACTGTCCTTAACCTCTTCTTATATGTGGATATTATGTGAGTTTGTAATGGTGTAGTAAATGCAATTTCCCCTCGGGGATCAATAAAGTATAATTCATTCATTCATTCATTAAATGGATAAAATACATGGGGACATGGAGTGCTTTTTTGATTTTACCTTTTATTTTAGTTAAAAAAAACATTAGATACCTGCCACATAAGCCTTTTATATATCCATACCTAACTATTTAATATGACTCTATTCTTATTTGCTTATTTGAGAAATTGCCTACAATAGCCTTAATTTTCACAGATGAGAGATGCAGTTTATTAATCCAACAGTTTTAAGATCTGAAGAGGTGTACATTTACTGAAGAGAATATTTAGGCTCTCAAACTGCTTGGTCAAAGGGAATAGACATTAATGTCTTGCTATTATAAGTGTCTGGAAAATGATAAACAATTAACCCATGAAGGCCTCTGGTACCTTCTAAAAAGCATCGTCTGAAAAAGATCAGATTAACCCATTTTTTTCCTTTTATGTTATTGAAGTATATTTTTCAAATTATTTATGTGTTTAAAGACTCACAACTTAAACATTATGGGAAAAAAATCAAATATATATATATGTATAACTAAATCATTTAAAGGTGAAGCTTGTGTCACATCAAAAAGGATATGCACACATTATGTTCTGTTCTGTCTTAATGTGTTAAAACTTAATTGGCAGCGGGGTAAATAAACATTTGCTTAACTTTTGTTCACTCCACTCTGCTCCTGCCACTCAGGCTTTAATCTTGGTTACTGGCAGGTACAGCAGGGTAGACGGTACCTCGTGAGGTGCAAGTGCTGCTGCCTCTCCTCCTCTCCCTCCTTCTCTCTCTCCTCACATTATATAAAGAGTGGCAGCAGGCAGAGTGACAGACTGCCCCAAGAGATGACACCTGTCACTGAGGGGAGTGCTGCTAATCTACAAGCCTCATTTTGTTTGAACTCTTTGTCACCTTGCCGTCAAATCCTCATCTTCTCAGTCACTGCCAGCTTCCCTCCCCTCTGCTTCTCTGCTCACTCTGCTTTGCCCATTTCCTCAACAAAATACAGCTCCTCTAGCATCACACATGAACCCTTCTCCTCAGATAAACATGCTCCTGCCTTCATTTATTTATCTGTGGAGTTTGTGTGTTTGTATTTCGGTCTCATGTTAGATTAGTTACAAATAAATCCATTGTGAGGACTTTTCGACAAAGTCAAAAACAAAAACTTGACAGTTCAGTGTCTTCTTCTGAGGTGGTTGGAATTGCTTACATGCCCCCAACGTATGAGAAGATGAGGCGTCCTTGTTCAAATGTTTTTATTTCCAGAACAAAGCCCTATTCATTGATATTGAGATTTGTCTAAGTTAAAGTGATCTGAATAGAAATGCAGTCTGGAGTGGCTCAGTCTCTGTGGAACAGCACACTCCACCCCCTGGCCAAATATCTATATTGTTCACTTCTACAGACTGCGCTTTGTAATTATAATATAATTCATTATGTCTATGCTGCATGTGTCACAAAGGACGAGTCCTCCCCAAAATCCTCCTGCGCTGTTCAAGCTGACCGAACACATTCTTGTTCTCATTTTAAAGCCTGCGGCTTGGAAATACCCTCTCACACCCCCATAAACAATAGATTTTCCTTTTTTGCTTAATTGAGATATCACCCACAAATCTGACAGCTCACACCAGCTCAGAGTGAAGGGAGTCTATGTCGGAACAGGAAATGGTCGGGCAGAAGTGCTGAAAAAGATAAGTAAAACACATATAAACCACAAAGAATATACCAATATTACAAAAGAATGGAAAATAACATAAAATCTTTATTTTTATTAATATTATAATAGGATAATGAAAATCTCCCGATTTTATGAGTCAAAATTAAATTATGGTGTTAACCATTTATGTAAATGTTGAGTTTCTCTACATTTTTCAAACTATATTACTATGGCACAAAGAAAGAAAAAAAGTGGGGGAAGGAAAAAAAAAAGAAGCTGTAATCCAAGTTGGAGCAGAGGCATCAGCCAACTTCTTTAAATTCCTTCCATTAAGTGGAATTATCTTTTCCAGACACATTTTGTATGAATGCATCCAAAAATCCCCAATTCATTTGGATTGCATGAGGTTTAATTTAATCCTTTTTGCTTATTAAAAAATAAGATGCCGCATTTTTAACAAAAGAAAGGCCAGCCTGCATCGAGCACAATGGTTAAGGTTAAATTGAAGGTTGTGCATACCCTTTGCTGTTTTAGAAGCATTCGCAGTCAAATAAAAGCAGGCATGACTAGTTCATACTGCATGGCAGTGTGAAATTGTGAATTTGCACACAAAACTAAACACAGAAAAGAGTGAGTTTCTGATATTTCTGGTCTCATGTTTTAGTTTTCATTAGCTTTTTAACTATTTCAACTTTCAGCCATATTTATTTTTCTAAATATGTGTTTCATGCATTTCCAAATCATACTACTATACTCAGTGTATCTATCATAGAAAGTACAGGTTTCACTTTTTTTCCCTTTAATTTCCTGTTTTTTTGAAGAACATACCACAGAAAAGAGAAAAGAGAATTATACCTTTATACTGTATATTCATTCAGTTTACAAAACTTTGTAAAACATGACATATTCATAGTCAATGATGAATATGCAACCCACAAATTTCATTAAAAAATTCAACATTTTCAGAAGCATTAGTTTGATGCATGGTATTAGTTTAGATTCCTGATCAGGAAACTGATCCAGAAACTCTTTTTGAACTCCTGCTCCATTGTTTTTTACATGTGAAGAAGCCTTGATTGCTCTACAAATATAAAAAACATGCTAACCATGTTGAAATGATGTGCTGATGTAAACAAATAACTAACAGGTTTTTTTCATGTCATAGTTACATGGGAATTAAGTCAATATTAATTAAAGTCAACAAATATTATCCTTTTTTGATAATAGTGAGAACTCATATCCTGTTTGTTCATTGGTTTGAAAAAAGAAAAAAAGGCCCAAAGTTTTCATTGACACTGATTTTTTTTTATGATTTTTTTTATTACATTTTCAGGTTAGATAAACAGGGAAAAAGATTTGAAAATAAGAATAAAGAATTTCTCAAGCATGACCAATATAATGCTGTAGAGGAGCACAAATGCTATTTTTAACATCTGGAGCCAGATGCATGAGTAGTGTACTTAGAAAAATCTTTTCCTACAAAAAAAATGGTATTTCTAAAGATAAGATATGTTTTTGTAGCAATTTAACCCTGATATGAGATGGAAAAATCTAAAGTGGTGACATAATCTTACATAACATAAAGCAGTTTTGCAGAGCTTGCTCAGTAGTTATTTTTGGCAGATTTTTGTCAATTAGATAAGATTTAGAATAAAATATTTTATATTGTGGTTTTGAAAAATAACTGCAGCCATGTATCACAGTTGTGTTTGATGGCTTGTGAAAGGCCTTGCCAATTTTGTATATAAAAAAAAATCATGTTTTTAGAATCAGTTGGATTTTCTAGCAGAAGACTGGCTTGTACCTTGTTATAGCTGTCCAAAGGCTGCTTAAGAAAATAGCCAACGTACAATGCTAAATGTGTACATCTCTGTCTAACTCACTCTGATCATTTCCATGTAGGGTTGTATTCTGTGAAGACGTGTTAAAATGAAGTAAAAGTTGCTGCTGGTCCTCTCTATGTGGGCCTGATGCCACTCTTATGTGAGCTGATGCTTTCTTTGACCTCTCATATGCAATCTTTTTTTTTTTTTTACATTAAGCATTTTTTTGTTCTGGTTGTGATTCTTGAATAGAGACCACTAACACACATTCACTTTCTCTAATTCATTAAATGTCTGTTAGTTTAACATTTGGTAGAAATGCTCCTCTTCTTTACTGCTGCGCTTGTAGTCCTCAGGTGCAAAAGATGGTTTATATACAAATAACTAATTTAGGGAGTGTTCTCCTCAAATTCATGGCTACAAGTAGGAATGGAAGTCAGGCTAATGTACATACATTTCTTTTCAGGATAACTGATAATAATTCATTCATTCATTCATTCATTCATTCATTCATTCATTTTCAGCTGATCAAAAATACATACAGTAGTTTCAGGCTCATTCAGACATTGCAAATTCAACTCTTGGCATTTCAGTTTAGTAACAGCAGAGTTCAGAAACTAGGTTCAGGAATGCAGAAATGACATTCCAGCTTATGGCCGAGTTGTGATATTGGCATTCCTTTAGTTGTTTATTTAATCAGATTTATTGGTTTGCTAATCTGCAAAATATGGTTCCATAAATGATAATAAATATTCAAGTTATGATTTATTTACATCTGATCAAGGCTAAAAAACTTGTCATGAAACTAGAAGGACACTCAGAGATAACATTCATCCAATGAAAATTCTATTTTCTTTTTTAACTGATGCAATTGTTATAATATGAAATGATGTTTTTACAAATAATTAACCTTTAAGCATCTATATGAGCTTATCTGTATAGGTTTATACGATGTAGCAATTTGATTAATACGCCATACAAATGCAAATTAATGTAATTCAGTTTAAAGGCAGGCCAGGCTCTTGTTTAGTTACGTTAAGCAAACTTACATTAAACTGGAGGACATGGACATCTCTACAAAACATCTTTTTCATTATAGTTGATAAACTTCAGCTCCAACATGTTTTGTTACTGACAGAGCAATTACCGTGCATTTATTATCCAATTATGACCTGACAAAAAGTTTTTGACATAATTTTCTAACTAATAAAGAAACTTATCTTCAGCTCCTATAACTCGCTAAACTGTTTTCTTGCCGATTGAGTTTGGAAATTATTGCACACATGCTGAACCTCATTTTAAGCCTAGAGAGGCTTTACCTTATGATGCATGGTCTTTCCCATCCCCCAGTCTTTGTGTCTAGGGAAAGTCACGTGGCAGTTGAGAAACAAATTATTGCATCGGCTATATTCAGAGCATAAGAGAACAGCAGCTTGTCCTGGGAGTCAGAATCTAGGTACAATGTCTTCTCTGCGATGGGATGGCCAACACGAATGGGCTGGTGCACCTACCCAATTAACACCCTGCCTGCCAATCCCTGTCAGGTCACACTCTGACTCCCATGGCATGCTCTACCTGTCTCTGCTGCTCTCAACACATGCCCAGCTCCAATATAGAATTAACGCCACTTTTCACCTGGTCACGCTGACGTGCCATAGATTAGACTGGTGCAGCATGGAGATATGCAAGGCACTCCAAATGAGGGCACCTGGGGTTAAGATTTCAAATGCAGTGGGGCTATTGTTTTGCCACTTCTTTAATATTAATTAAACTCTGAGGTGAAAATGTTCTTTACCAAAGTACCGCTTAATTCCTCCATGAGTGAACACCTGATAAGAGATTTTATTTAATGATCACCTGGATGTTTCTACTTATCACATCAGTTAAGACCTGAATAAAACCAATAAGCAACTGGGGCTAAGTGCTTCTTTTATGTTTTACCATTTCTGATACATATTAATTTTTACACAATATTAATAATAGGAAAGAGGTTTATTGGATTTAATTATTTATTTAGCATCTTACCTAATCCCTGAATAATACCAAATGCAATTAAATACATTATTAGTTTCTCTCCCATAGAAATGTTATTATGCAACTTCTGATATTTTTATAACACACATTTTATATGAATCAGTGAATGTTTGCATAAAGAATTACAATGCATGGTGTTCATGAGGGTGATTTTATTATGCTCAAAATGTTGATAACGCCTTGTATCTTAATTAAAGTGAATCTTTTCATTTCCATATGTTTTTGTGCAGCTTCATATTTGCAGATGCAGTATTTGTAAGCTAAAAATTGCACAACATTATTTCCAAAATGAAAAGAATAGAGGTCAAGTAGAGTTTGGAGCTAAAAGTTATGTTTACAAGTAGATTTTGTCACGTTTATTTATAAAGCACATTTAAAAACAACCTCAGTTGACCAAAGTGCTGTACAAGAAAAAAATAAATAAAAATTCCTATAAGTCAACAATAACAAATAAAAAAAAATGTGTCTAATAAAACAAAATACAAGAGTAAAACAGCACTATAATAATATAGATAAAGTACATTAAAGTTTTCCCACTGCATGTTGGACTTCACAATTACTTTTGATATGACTCCTATCTTGGAGCAAGTATGGAGTGAGGAACAGCTCATATGATCTTGTCCACCTTACTTTTCTTAGGACTGTTTTCAAGGAATTCAAAGGTTCCTTCAGACTGTGGTTGTGTGCTTTCTCACTGTCACCCAAAGGCCAGAGAAGATTCCACTTCCACGTCCAGCCAGTGGACCTGACATGCCTGTATCAACAAGGGAGCACCAGACACGTCACAAGACCTGCAAGGAACCTTGTCTAAGCAGGGCGTCTTCTGCTGGGCACTAGTTTGCTGTGAACAAAATGGTCATTGGTGGAACAATCCCGCCCACTGATGTTTAGAAACTGACCGTAAAGTTGCTTCTCTCTCTTTTTTTTATCAGTGTTTCCGGGTTTAGCTACAGTACATGAAAGGAGAGTTATGAAGCCTTAGGGGCTTTGCACTTTAAACTGATTTCACCAGTCTATTTTCACCATTTGTTCATATGTCAAAAACATGGTAGTTTCACCAGAGTTGGGATTTATGAGTATTAAGCTATATCATCTGTGATTATGTGTATTTTTAAGCCATCTATTTTTGAAAATGTAAATCAAGACTTGTACATTGATTTTAACTCTTACCCTTACCTCTGACTCTTTGGTGGCAGCCATATTTAGATGTAATTTATCACAAGAAGGGGAATTCTACTCATGTGGAAGTCACCCCCGTCTCCCTCCCCTATCCACTGGCTCAAGGATGTTCTTTACGTCCTCAAACTTGAGAAGATTAGTATGTCCTTACAGGGATCTGCTGATAATCTTTTACAAATGTGGTGACCATTGCTAAGGATATCCAGACAAAGTTTACTCTTTCCTTTATCTCTTTATATTTATTTATTTATTTTTGTCTACTCCTTATTAACATCATTTTCACTACTATTTCTGTCTGCACATGGTCTTAATCTTATCCTAACATGGATTAGTTGAAGGTCTTTTTGAGTTTGTATATCTTTTGTTCTCTGTTTTTTCTGCATTTTGTTTTTATTGTTCTTCTTTTTTCCTCAAGGAAATTGTGCAGTATATTTTTTTATGTGGGTGCAATTCATTGCAATGGCCTTGTATAACTGCAATTTCTGTCTAAAACCAAATATAGTTTTGAAGAAAAAAGAGTACTCATTTCTTGGAGTACATTTATACACCAGGATAGTCCTAGGTACTCGATTAGGTTGGGCAGAGAATTCAGAAAAATTTTGCATCTTCCTTTAGTTTTGTTTGCTTTCACCCTGCACTTTAGTCAAGCGGACCAAACCACATGGACAACCTCATGCAATTACAACAACTGATAGCTAGGGGCGATATTCCCCAAAATGACCACTGACAAAAAAGACAGAATAAGACAATCCAGCTCTTTGACTGGCCAGGACTGAAAACAGCTGGTTTATTACAAGTAAACAATGGAGCAACAATACATTTTGGGGTTTCTGTTTTTACTTTGGTGTGCTTTGTACACCAAAGTGAATGTGAACAATGTCAGGATGCGGGTGTAGCTCAGGAGTAAGAGCAGTCATCTGCCAACTGGAAAGTAGGTGGATCGTTTCCAGGCTTCCCCTGACTTTATCTTGAAGTGTCCTTGGGCAAGACACTGAACCCCATGTTGCCTCCCGATGTCTGTATTGGGGTATGAATGTGTGTGATAGGTTAAAGCTCTTAGTATTAGCACTTAGTTCATATAATCTGGATACAAGGCACGCTCTTGCAGGATTTTGCAGACATTTTCCCATTGCTGTGTTAAAACTGTTGAAAAGTAACATTTTATTTTTCTATTTCAATTACAACTTTGATCTTAGAACCAGTTCCTCAGTGTAGTCACTCGCCAGCTTGCTTGATCTCTTCCTCAGCCAAATGGTACCAAATTTGATATTAAGCTTTTTTCTGTCTGATTATTGTTATCGTTAGCAAACAATGTTGTTCTTGTAAGTAGCATCAGCACTACGAACTTACGTTGTTGTTACATGTGTTTTGTGGAAATGTTTTGATTCTTATTTGTATTTGATACTTTCACGAGTTATTGTTATCACATTTGTTTAGTTATTACTTTTTGTTATAGTGGCTGTTAAATGTTCATTTGTAATGTGGAAGCTGAATACGCCAACATAATTTCACTGGATCCACTCACAGATGAAAACATGTTTCTGTCTGGAAGAATTTTGTCCTCTGATGGCCATCATCCATTCAATCCATTGCAATTATGCTACAAAGGTAATGATACGTTAAAAATATTAGATTGTGAATAACCATAATCACTTTATTACTCTGATTGTCAGTGTAACAGCTAGTACTGTCACACTGCAACCATATACGGTCCGTCCGCATATGTAGATTTCATCTTGTCTTGCTTTTAAAGTGAATTGTTGCTCAAGAGAGACAAAGCAGAGCCAGTGAAATCTAACATGTTGATAACTGCATGGTAGCATTTTGCTTAAGTAAATCATACCATACATTTTTAAAATGCTTCGAACATCTTTATATTTGGGTTTAGCTTTTTGTATTTGCTGAAACCAGTCCTCCGCTGCTGCTATACAGTAAGAACCTTGAGATCATTATGATCAAACTGCTAAACCAAAACATTTAAATCAACGCTTATGTGTTGGACTCCAAGAATAATTTTTCATGGGCTCATCAATTTAGGCAAAGACTATAATATGTGACTATTTGAATGAAATGTTATAGAGCTCCGGACGTCACGTGATTTACTTTGTTTATGCCGCCATCTTGGCAGGAAAGTCCACTTCAAAATGAGCGGCACCGGCTGTGAGTTCACATCTTATTTTAAATCTGAAGTCGTTATTGAATATACAAAGAAACTAGATATATTGAATATCTCTGACCCTAATCATGTCTCTGGTATACTTTCAAAACTTTTGAGGCGGTTGAAGCAGACTTTTCACGGGACCTGCAGTACCCCAACATAAATTATATAACTACTTATTACATTTCCTCTTGTCCTACTCCGAAGAATCTCTTAAAGCCTACAAAAGCGTGATGGGATATAGATGGAAACAATTTGGTTCTGTCAATGGGATTCAGATCTGGAGCCTTGCGCTGTTGTCACTTTATGTCGCCATAATACCTTGGTCTAACATGCGTTTAATAAAAGAGAATGTGGAATGAATAAAATTTAATGTTTAGGAAATTTTGGATTCTGTACCTGATGTGAATTTTTCCGTTTTCCATTTTCTTCTTATTGCTTGCGCATTTGATGGCAGTTTACATTCTGGATCTTTGGGAATTCTGTAAAATGCTTTTCCCTATGCTCATCTGGCATCCCTGGGCACAACAGCCATCCACCATATTTACAATTTAGTTTACCAGTTTAGCTGCAAGCAACAAGAGACCTGGCAGTAGTTTGATCAGCGTGGCCTTTCTGCCAAAATGGCGGCATTTTGATTGGCTGTTGCAAGCCAGGATTGTGTGACGTCAACTTCCAGAGCTTTATTGCCTTATATTTTGATATTTTCAATAATACATAGCTGTCTCATTTACATAAGGTGTTGATGACTGTTAAACACATTTGGAGCACTTTATTACCTCATTGTTGAAAATTACTTGAAGCTTTGGTCATAACTTATAAAAAATGTTCCTTCTTAGAGGAACAAAGCTTAAATATTTGTGTACATGTGCTTAGTGCCAATTAGCATAAATCATTGTCTTCATGCATGCCTGACTGTCAACATTTGCAAAGACAGAAATAGTTTTATGTGCATTGGAATATTTAAACCTTCATGCAACCCCTGCTGTAAAGCCAATTAAACAAACAAACAAACAAACAGTTAACTCTGCAAATGCAGGATTCTGCACTTCCTGATTGTATCTTTTTTCTTTTTTTTACATAGTTCTGAGTTGATAAACTGTTATGGTCTACAAAACAGGTTATGTCTCTCAACAAATAAAGCCTCCAACAACTGGCTGAGGATCTGAAAATTGATGTTAATTTATGTTGACAGAGCAGGGAAATGCTATAGAAAGATCAGTCAGTCACGAAACTGAAACTACAGAGAGGCAAGCTGATACAACAGGATACAACAGGACAATGACCCAAAGCAAACCCTAAAATCCACCATGAACTCCTTCAAGAAACACATTCTGAAGCCTTTGGACAGACCCTTGTAAAGTTGGGTGCTACTAAAGTTCTGCCTTAAGAGATTGTTAATTCGTCAGCTCATGTATTTTTTATTTATTTTTCATCATTTCAAACAAGAAATCAACATTTAAAGAGTGTTTTTTCGTTATTTGTTTATTTTTCTTATTCTATTTTTCTCCTCAAAATGTGTTTGCTGCACAGGGCTTCATTGAAAATTGAAAATAACTTTTAAGAAAATGTCATTTTCACACACATTATTATACACTAGCCACACAGACATTGTGTGCTGTCAACCTGTAGGAGAGCTGATCTTTTGGATACCTTAACGTATAATTTGAAACACCATACCACCAAATGTTAGTTGCTGTTGGTGTAAACTTGCCTGTTCACAAGATTTTACAAATCCATGTATTAGTTTAATTCCAGTCATTCATAAATTATTTGAAATCATAGTTATACCAAACATCACTGACAAGAATGCAGGCTCTTTTTAATAAAGCTGGAGTTCAAGTCTACTCAAGGACAGTTATTTGTTCAGTAATATTGTTCACATTTTTGTTTTTTTTATGCTTACTATTATCTTTTCTGATAACAATTTCCCAGGTTTAAGCACCACAGATGTTTTGTGAGGGAGCAGAACTGTTCGGTTAACACTTTTAGGAGATCATGCTGTGGCTTAGAATATTATGTTTCAAAGCGCTTAACTGGCATTGCAAACTGAGGCTAAGTGATATCCTCTGAGTTGATCTGTGACAACAAAGGGGTCCTGGCACAATGGCAACATGTCACACTGATAGTGAGATGGGGCTCGACTGGCTTCAGTTGGCATTTCTGAGCACTGACTAGCTACTGCTACACCATCAATTGCCTACATTTCTGTTCAGAATACTCAACGCATTAATACAAAAACAGCCATAACCTTTATGTGTGTTCCCAGCTTTAATGCATCTGGAGGAAACTAGGAGCTGGGACAGAGAGTTTGGGGAGTCGCTTAAAGTAAGATAACATTGATGTGTTCAACATGATGGTTCAGAATTGACTTGTAAATTCCACAACATGTGCTTTACACAGTATGATATCTTTTAGGACTGATACTGTGGGACCATTGATTATGATTAAATAATTGAAGGGTCGAATCCATCTCATACGAGAAGTTGATGATTTTAATCAAAGTCTGTTGGAGCCAGACATCCATTGCAACCAGAATCCAATTCCTATGGCATTGCATACTTCTACAAAGATATTGGATGACTATGTCCCCCACACATTTCTTATTTGAAATGTATACTTATTGTTTTTCATCATTGTATCAGATGCACAGCGGTTGGAAATGACCTATTTCAGGTCAGTTTTACCACTTTTGGGTGCATCGGAAGTATGGAAAACAAGGTTATGAAAAATATTTCATAAATATATTTGTTTGAAGAAGGAAGCACATGACTATAATCACTTTCACAACAGCGAAGCAATTAAAAGTACTGTGGTGGATCACTTGGTCATACTTGGTTCAGAGTAACGTCACTGACGAGCTGGTAGTTTCAGTAAACTGTAATCATCTTCATACAATTGCTGCTCAAGTTTCTGTAAATATAGAAAACAAAGCTTCTCTGTATGGAGTATGTGATTAAATCAGATTACAGTCATCAGATAGTTAAACAAGCACCAGGAATTGTCGTGCTACACTGCATTATAAGGTATATAACACTAGTAATTCATTATCTACTGCTTCACATTAGAAGTTGTATTTATTTTGATAACTATCTTTTTACAGGCATGTGCTTTCTCTCACATACACAAATAAAACATTTTAAAAAGAGGAGAGACAACTCTCTCAAAGTTTTCATAGTTAATCAGTTTGGATTTTTACTACAGATGAAAAACAAGAAAATTACATTATGTGCAAAAAAAGCAGTTCTGCATGTGACGTTTGGAGGTAATATGAATGGTGAAATTTTGTTGGGAAATATTTCACAAGTAGCCTGGGCCTGACCATTGAAAAGCTGCTTTTGTAAAGATACCAGTGCACATATAGACAAGGCCTCAGTGTCTGGGTGGCTTCTGTGGTCACTGCATTTAAAAGCAAAAGAAATCAGTTTTCAGAGTTGGGTTTGAATTTGCAACTTCTGTGTAAGTGTAAGTGTGAGCTAGAATGTTGGATCATTGCTGAACTGTATCATGGGGCCCCTGCAAAATATGCTGCGAGAAATGTTTCTCTTTAGCAATACAGAGCATTGACATTGTGCATTGGGAACCTGGATCATCCTTAAAGACGCACCTTGGAACTTTTGCAATTTTCTTAGTGATGCGCCCTCTATCGATGGCTAATCGAGCATTCGTTTTACGTCTCACCTGCACAGTGAGCTCTCTCCAGCCAGTAAAAGAAAGTCTAATCTTGATTCTTGTCTTATCTCTTGTTCTGTCACTTTCTCTCTTTCTTTTCTTCTCTTCCTCCAATAATGGCTTCTTGCATTTCTTTAATCAGCAACGGTGCACGTTCAAAACGGCAGGTGTGTTTATATTTGTTTGTTAGCGTGTGATGTGGTGCGTAAAACAAAACTCAGCTGGAATGTCAGGTGGCGTCCGAGATGAAAAAGTTGTATAGTGCAGTTTCTCAACCGCGGGACACGGCTCCAGAAATGCATATAATGGATGTCACTGTGTCTGGAATGCACCAGGACACTCTAGGCCGCAGTTCCATGATCGACTTTGTAGTCGTATCGTCGGATCTGC
>JAOXYM010000010.1:23726666-23737125 GCA_028567055.1 Leptatherina wallacei | reverse complement strand
TAGATAGATAGATAGATAGATAGATAGATAGATAGATAGATAGATAGATAGATAGATAGATAGATAGATAGAGAAGTAAGTGTTGACTGGCTTTGTTTCTTTTAGCTCTCCTCAGGTCATCTGATTGTGTGGCTGAAGAAATGAGAGGGCTAGATAAGCCTCTTTCATGCTTCCAAGCCACTTAAACAGCTGAAGCACCGGCTTCTGTTGCAGCACTGAGGCAAGAAAACAAGTCATTTGCGTAAAACAAAATTGCTTCTCTCTAAAATGTGTTCATTTAAATCCCAAACACATGGCTCACTGCTCTGATATAGTCTATCTGTGTGTTTGTGTTTTTCTTTTTTTCTTTTTTTTTAACTTTGCAGTTTTATTATATAAACATGTTAAAATACATAGTGTGTCTATCTGATTTCCATCCAGTGTTTCATTTTAGACTCCTGTTTTGATGTTTCAATCTGTTTTCAGTGTGATGAAATAATCTCTTTGACTGCCCTTTATTATTTAGAAAATTAATGATGCAGAGAAAAATCTGAACTTTTTTTCCCCCCCTTCACTTTTGGTGCATGGCAAATAAAATAGAATCTAAAATTGCATCTCATTCAATAATATTGAAATGTCCTTAGTTCCTACTACATGTCACGAGGGCATCTCTTCTCTGCCTTCTTAATAAGGCAGTTCTGCAGGCCTCTACTGTAATATATTTCCCCAATAAAGCAATTCCAAAGCCAGGCTGGCCTTTTGACCAGCACTGAGAATGTGGAAAGCAGCAGGCCGCCTTTGCTAACTAGGCTTACTCTCTAATATTAGATACCTGTCCCTTGGCTTTTCAGAGGGGGGCTTAGCAGTTGATATTTTCATTTGGTCTTGCCAAGATGCGACACCCCCGCTTTAATCTTGTGTTTGACGTTAAGCGCTCTGTTCATGAAGAGTCTCAGTGAACTTCAACCTTAGGGTGCTGCTGTCATACAAAAAATGATGTGGTAGGGGAGTGAAGCTGCTTGGTGTATCCTTGACCTCCCCCGTTGGCCTGCCAAAGTCTTTCCCCTGCCCTTCTTAATCAGGTGGGACCCTCCCTTTCAGAGTGGAAGATTGTATATTCCTCCATCCAGCTGTGTCTTTTATACTAACCTGAACAGATTCCTATAGATAAAGAGATGGCAGATACATTTTTGTTTGTTTTGTTTTTTTACTGGGGAAAAACAAATGCTGCTGAAAATGATCAGAGATCCATAAAGAAAACGGTAAATTGTTGAACATTTCAAATATTAATACGATTCTATGTCACAAAATTTGTTTTAAAAAAGACCAAATAAATTTGATTCTTTAATTTCACCACTGATGAAACCTTTATTAACAAGGAAAAGTAACTCAGAGTTTCCACATTATCATATAAAGACTTTTTTAGTATTTGAGCTTGAGAACATCACTTTACATCTCTAGGTATTGAACAAAATATCAAAAGGAAGACCTGGGCAAAGTCGGTGTGAACTAATGAATTTCTCATGATGAGTAACTACCTCTTCACTCCGCTGCTGGTATTGTGCGCTGCTTCCATGTTAGCATTTATCGAGATGTTGAGGACAAACAAACCACTTCTCTTCAATCGTTGAGGCGCGTTTCCATACTGATTGATGCGTGGAATCAATTGCTCCCCATAGCATCCATGTCAGTCTATTACCACACTGCCTGGTAATGACAGGCTTTTCTTCACAAGATTATAGAGCATTATCGCAAAGCAACAAAGACTTTGCTTCCCTGTGTCTGACCTGGTCTGTGATAATTGAAAATAGCTTTATTTCTACTTTGCAGGTAAACAGAAAAAGCACTCTCATGGAGGGAGGTTTGATTTTTGTGTATTCAAAATTGGGATAAATGGATAGTGTGATAAAGTGAGGTATTATGATGATTGAAATGAGTGAATAAAAAGCCTAAAAATATGTATATGATCACAGTTTTACTTTCAAAATGTTGCAGAAAGGTTGTTAAACTCTTAAAATCTTTGTGACTCTTGTATTTTGCCTTAATATAGAAATAATTCCATCAACTAAAAACTAGAAATTTGATTAGAATTTAAGCCCATGCATTCCAATGCAAACATATTTGAAGTCATCAAAACAACAGGTGTTTTTCTCTCAAAATGCCCCTCTGAGTAACTGTCCTTTTTTTGTCATGTGAATACCCTGCAGCTCTATCACTGCCAAGCTGACTACCATCCAACCCACTAAGTGCCAGCAGCATTGCAACTCATTTAGTTTATGGCCCAGAGATGCAGCAGGCAGCCCTGATCCTGATTACACATGATCAAAGATGAGTTCTTCAACAATTTGATTATGTTTTAGGGCTTGAATAAGATCGACTTGCCTGTTGCTGCAGTGTCCCTCTGAAACAACTAATTGAAAAGACTTTCGAACGTTTGGTTGGTTTAATGCAACAATGGCTGTTTCCCTCAGGTTGACCTCAATCATTGGAGTAGGACTACAGTATGTGCTGCATTTAATTACCTACTGTGAATTTGATTATTAGGGAATATGGTGCATATCAAGTGATTCCCTGCCCTAAGTAATATTATTCTGTATGGTTAGAGTTGAGGAAAAAATGACATGAGAACTTCAGTCAAAACAAAAGGCTGTGGCTAATGAGACTGGTTAGTGATTCAAATTTATGGAAATTTTATTAATTACAGACACCTATCTTTCATCTGTACCATTTGGTGGTGAAGTAATTAAAACCAACAATGGCAGTCCATGCAGTAGAAAAAAACAAACAAGATCAAAGAAAGTGGAGGAGGCAGGAGAAAGTCCCATATATCCTGAACTGGGTCTGGCAGTGGGCAACGTGGCCTCATTAAAGTCAGAACATGTTGATCATCAATTAACCTGCTTTGTTTTGCTTCTGATTTGAAACCTGCATAACAACACTTCTCCTCTGGATCCTCCGTGATTAAAGTTTGTGCAGGAGGTGAACAAGACATTTAACAAGTGCTACTATAGTGGCATAGAGTAACAACTTTTGATTAGTTTGGCTGGACTTGAAGATTGACCCACACCCATCCTTGGTGCATATTAGATTATATCAATTGTGAAAAACCTTGCATCTTCATGTTTTTTTTTATATATATATGGGAAAATTGAAAATGAAAAAGATGAATAATTAGGCTTCTCTGTTTGCAAGCTTTGCCAATCCCAAAAAATTAAATGATATATTTACAACATGCCATGTGTAACCTTTCCTCATAAGAATGTCTGGAAATTATGTAAAACATTATCTATAAGTGTTGATTGAAATTGCTTGATATGTTCAAATGTTAATTGCATCACATTTTCTTTTTTTTTTTTTACAACTGTTTCCTTTTTTTTCTAATCATACTAGATCAGTTTTAAACCCTGTGATGAATCATTCATCTGCGATTAAATACAGTATGTGAGATAAACAAAATGCATGTTTTTTTTTTTAACTAAACAGCTTTGTTCATATTTCATATGAAAGTCCACAGATGTTTTTAGAATATTCAATGCAGTCGCTAACCAAGACATTCAAGTTTTTTAATAAAACAAACTCTGAGGTGAAGATGAGCTCAAAATGTAGGAACTGATCACAAAATCTCAATGCTGACAAAAAAGAAAATCATCAGGCACCCCCACATTATAAATAGACCACAAATGGATGGTCAGTCTTAGCTTCTATTATATGCAGTGGAGGTTATATTTAAAATGAGAGATTAGCCGCTCATCACAATATTGGTGGATTATCAACTACCTGCAATGAAAGCGAGCCCTGGCTGTGGGTCGATAAGAGTTTGACTGCATTTCGAATTAATTTTCTTGAGCTTAGAGAGCCGGTCTCCTATCTTGTTATTGATCAAAGCGTTAATCCATAACCAAGCTCATCCTCTCCCCACGGAATGAGCAGGAAAATATAAAACCATCACTGTGGGGGACTCTTGACTCTGTTTAAAAACTGGAACCGGCTTATAAAGCGATTTAGACTTCATTATTTAAGAGTTTGTTCCCAGACTATTGTTTCACTCGTCATCTCAGTTTGTATTGATCTGCTCATGTTTATTGTTTTTTTTTTACACTTTTGGACCAACATTTATTCAGCTCTGTGCTCCTTTGGTCTGTGCTGTGTTTACATGATGATTGATTGATTTCCCAGACAGCAGAAACACTCCACACCTTGGATGCTTTCTCTGTTTGTCTTTTCCAACAGAGGGACCTCCACTGTGGATGAAATTTAGCCCCAACCCCTGACCTTTGGGTTCAGCATTTGTCTCCAGTCCAGTGACCACAAACAACTGCTGGATTGCTGTAAATGTCAGTGCAGCATGTCTCCGCCCTCTCCCCAGTGAACCACAGAACCTCACTCAACCTGCACTAATGGGACACTTTCATGAGAGCTCCATGATCAGCTGTGCTGTGTTTGATAATTCCGATTTCTTTCCTATAATGTCTCTTTAACCTGACCAACTGTCATCAAACAGACACAGATGAGGCTGGTATTTCTTATTTTTTTTTCTTTCTTTCTTTTTTTTCTTTTTTTTTACTTTGTTGTATTCTGCTAAAAAAAAAGAAGAAAAAAACATCCAACTACTGAAGCTTAAGTATCTTCTTGTTATTCAAAATTCTAAAAAATAATTATTTAGACTTAATTTCAGGAATTAAAGATTTTACGTGGAGAGCTTTCAATGTACTGTGAGCCATTTAGCACACATATTAGCCTGCACCATCTATCATAAGCCTCAAACATAATAATTGTAATTCATGTTCTGAAGACAGTGGTTGTAATGCACCCCATTTTGAAGCACTTTGGCTGGCCCTTCCCCCACCCATAAATGCACACACTTCCTTTCTCTCCTCCCCGGGCCTCCTGAGGTTGGTGTCTCTGCGTTAGGACTCCATTGTTGCCTACTGCTGGATAATGCCCTTATTAATTGTACCTCTTTGTAAGGTGTCAGCTGTAGCCTCAGATTGAGATGGATGGATCTCTGGAGTCTGCTCCCTGGCCCTCCACAGACGCTCTATCTCTGCACAACACGCAGAAGCAACAGCAAGCGCTGCCACATATGACTAAAAGCTGAGATAAAACAGGCATTTTAATTACTCCACATAAAAAAAGGAAACATCTCCAAACAGAAAAGCCTGTTTGTCTCATTGCTAAGGTGAGCTAGCATGTTATGTGTTTCAGTTATCCTGATTTTCTGAATGTAGGATCCATAGCGGTGATGAAATATCATTTTTTATTGATTAGTTCAGTGTGTTGCAGAAATACTGGTTAATTAGGTGGATTGAAGCCTCGGTGAGATCAACTGCATTAACATCAAATCCTCTCCCTCTCATTAAAAGAAAACAGAGTCAATCTAATTAATGCATATTAATCCCCACTGATGCTCATTTTAGCTTTAAGAAAAGTGTGACCAAGTCTGTGTTCACTCATTTCAGAAAATGTAGGTTTGATCACTTCCTGAATCAACATGAAACCCCAGTTTGAACATTTTTTAAATCATTTTTCATCACCTGCATGTTAATTGATTAAATTGTGGGTGAGGCAACAACTGTGCATGATTTAATATCCAGCTAGCTGATGTTTGTTGGCTCCATTAAAGGATAAATGATCAAATATATCAAACAAATATAGATATTATAATCCACCCTTTAACATGAATGGAAAATTATAGTTACAATATTTTGTGACCTTAAAGGGCTCTACTTTGAAACATTTGCCTTAATGAAAAGCACACAAGGTCAACTTAGTGATTTTTCAATATTTTTATTGGGAAAAAAAACAGATAATATTTTTCATTCAATTTCACAAGATTATTTTTCCCATGTCTCTCCCAGTAGCTTCCATTGCCTTCCCTTCCAATGTCTCCTGCTGTCCGCACTCTTAATATGGATTTATGAATGTCAGCTTAAATAGATCCAATCTTCAGCAGTTGTTGTAGTTAGAATGTGTTGATATTAAGCCCATCAGACAGTGTGTACTGTAATAATTTCCCAAAACAACATTAACATTTCACAGAGAGGATCTGGAGGGAGCTTTGTAGATGTTTGGGGCATTTCTAGTGGCTTGTACTCAATAATCACTGTTTAAGCCTATTCAAATTCTTTTACTCAATTTCTTTCCAGTTGCTCAAAAGTTGCCTTATTATGATTCTCCAGTCTAAATGCAGAAGAGTTAAACATTTTCCTTTTCTGCAACTGTGGATGCATTTGTGTTCTTGAGCAGGGCACCACACAAAGTGCAGCTATTTGATGCCATGGTGAATTGTTAAAACTCCTGATTTACAGTGAATATTCCAGTTCAAAACACAAATTAAAGTTGGAAAAAAAAAAGATTTGCTTCTTGATTTTCAAATATTTCCAGATTATTTTCAATCAATATACATTTTTGAGAGGAAAGTGTTGCAGAACAGAACATACTCATCTTTTTTTCTTTCTTTTTTGAGAGGGGGGGGGTGCTCACTAATAAGCAGTTTTCTTGAGACACTGAAATTCTATTAAAGTTTGATATCCACTGGTTGTGTCTGAAACATTACAGTGGCTGCACAGGCAGGAGCCTGAAGGAGGAGGAAGAAAGGGAGAGAGAAAAAAGAAGCATGGAGCAGAAAATGGAGATCTGTTCCCTTCAGATCCCATTTAGAAAGGCCTTGCACATTTTTAAAGTGTCAATTGTTTTTGGCTCTTGAAGTGTAGATGGAATGTTTGAATTCCAGTATTAACTGTAGTGCCTGCTGAGTTAAATTATGGTCCTTGGGCTGTGGGGTGGGAGTAATCAATAAGAATACACGAAGCAGTGTGTAATGTGTCTGCTCCTAGCAGCAGGGACACTGTCCCCCTTACCCTGTCCCCCAGCAGGTTAGATAAATATGATACTGAAACAGGGCACACTGGATTATATGATATCAATGTAGAATCAGGGAAGTGCTATTACACTCCCCTAGCCCACTGTGAGTACTATTGACAAGGTTGGCTTTGAACACAGTAGTGTATTGCTCACTCCCTCTCTCTGGTTCCTCTCTTTTTCTCCTTCTCTCTGCATAATGTAAAAAACCCCAGAGGAGAGGGATCTATATTTCACTTAGCTTTGATTCAAATGGCTATTTTATGCCTGTACCTTGAAGTTGTCTTTATTCCACAAGTTAATCTGTGATTGGCTCACTTTGATCAGTACTTCTAAATTTCCACTTTCTAATTTATTTTTTGTATAACCATCCAATAACTTAATCAATAATACAGCTGATTTAATTTTTGACGCATCAAGACATGATCCTAAAAAACATTTTCCTATTAGTAAGTGGGTCTTTGTTTCTTTCTCATGTTGACCCAGTCAAATATCCAGTCAATTAAGTAATGTGCAGATGTTGTTGTTTGCCTGCTTACCAGTTGCTCATACAGTAACCTCACATCGCCGTCTGCTCCGACTATTGATTAACTCTTCTTCTTCAGTGGTGAAAGATCAAACCTGGCAAGTCTAAAAGGCCATTATCAGTGTCCACTTCAGATAACCTGTTCCGACCTGATACAGGTCACAACCCCTCTGCCCTCTCCAGCCATCTGACCCCCTCTCCACCCCTCCTCCAGGCATCATTATCATCCTTGTGTTAAATGACATACAGGTCAAGAAAACTGCACATGTGTCACATGTGAATAATCCATGGTGCTGCAAACACCCCCCACGACATGGCATTCTCCTGCTGTATCGGGAGTAAATGACAAATATTTGAAACTGTTTAAGATGCAGCATTTTCTCCAAATATGTTACATTTAATGTGTTGTCGGGTGGGGGAGTTTCATATACTAATTTTGGTAAATATCTTATCTCTTATGTCTTACCCTTCAGCTTCCATTTGAGCACTTCTGTTAAACCACAACTTGTTTGCCGTGTCTGGATTTGTCACAATGTTACTCTCAAAGCACGTTCACCAATCTAAGAGGAATCTCTGCATTAAAGCGTGTTTAGGCCAGGTATTAGTGGTAGTGTGGTCGCTCTTACACAAAAGATTTGGCACAAGCTAATTTGCATTTAAGGGTCAGAGTCAAGCTCCTGATGGAAGTTGTGCTGCATCTCTGTCTCTTAGCAACACTCTTTCTCTTGTGGTGTCTGCGTTGAATTGACTGCTCCTTGGCACTCATCTTTCACCAGGAAAATTCATAATGAAATGCCACCCGACATCCTGCTTCTATCGCTAAAGCTGACACTCTTCACTCCCCTCTTGGGCTGCAGTCTTTACACTGAAATTCATAAATCACCACATTGTTTAATGACACAACTGAGAGGGATGTCATTGCTCAGATCTTCAGTAACTTCGATTTTTGAGGGGGGTATAAACATGTTTATGAAGAATGGTGCCAAGATTAGAGGCAAATTAGCAGGTAATTGGATACACCTGCAAAATAAAGGGGAGGATGGAGAGGTGGAAAGTGATAAAGGAAAGCCCCCCCCACCCATTGATTGGTGAGGACAGCATTTAAAAAGAAGGGATTTGGTATGTTGAGAAAATGACTTTTGTCCTCTTCCATGGTGACAAGATCCAGATGCTGCCAAGAGATGTTAATAGAGGGTCAAATTTTGGACAATAGTATCCATCATTACTCTCACAACTGGCTCCATCCTCCAAGCTCTGGTTAAAAGAAGAGATGTACTCCAAATTACTGTTTTTTTGGCAAAGGCAGCCAGCCATAAACTACACTGTAATTACCACTCTGATGATGATTTCTATCATCCGGCCACCTTGGTCACATGCGGTCTTTGCCCAGCCTATTTAAACTTTCCTTGACAGGTCAGACCAATACACATCTATGCCCACTCCTTCACATCCTTCTTGTCCTTTTTTTTGTATCACAGCTCTTCTTCTTCTTCATAATCATCCTCCCATCCTCCTCCTGCCCATCAGCAACATCCAAGTCATGACAGGTGCTGGGCGGACATTAAACCTGCTGTTTTCTGTTTCCAAGCGCGCCGTGTTTCACGACTCATTTACAGGCGGAACCTGGCTCTGAGGATATCTGCGTGTGGAAGCGTGCCCTCGCACTGGGAACTATTTCAGCTCCCATCGCGGCTGCACAATAGCCTACTCATGAACCCTGAAACTTGGCTCATATTTTCGCAAAAAGAAAATTTTTATTTATTATTATTATTATTATTATTATTATTATTATTATTATCATTGTTGTTGTTATTATTATTATTATTATGCACTGTCGGGCTATTTAATTATTCCTTTTTCATTTCTATCTTTTCTCTTTTATAAAGTTGTAACTATTTTTTATGGATTTAGGTCTTTTTGGGGCTGACTTTTTAAATAAATAAGCAAATAAGAATAAACATGTAAATGTAAATTAAATGAAAGATTATCACATGGAATATAATTGTTGAAGTGGGGACTACGTGGTGTGCATCACGTCTCTAAACGGTGAAACTATAACTGCGTACTTCGAGCTAAACGGATACGATGCTGCTTTCCTCTGAATAGTTCAGTTATCTCTTCATCTGGCTCAAAGTGATTTTAGTTGTTCGGATATTTTCATTCTTTCATCAATGTTCCAGTAAAGAAAACTAATGTGGATGTATAATAAAAGTAGGTTTTGTTGCTGTTGTGTTTATAAATGAATTGTTATTTTGAACAATTTAGACGGTCGGTCGCATGACACATAGACCCACCTCTGTATGCGACATCAGCATCCCCGGTGAAAGAGGAGGGATCCTGCTCCTCTTCACATCCCACTCTGCTGCTTCCAACAGACAGAGGTCGCCCAGATCTGTCATACGGTTTTAGTGACCTCAGCATAAACAAACGACTAATTGCCACCTTATAATTGCCACTCATTTTGTGCTTTCTGGCTCCTGCAGTGCTCTGTAAAATTGTACCTATAAACTGTTGTAAAATACAAACACTGTATGAAGCGTAAGGACTGGCACGTGTGTTTCAGAGGGAGACAGAGGGACACCTGCTCTATCTGTCCATCTCAGGATCACGAACACACCAAGTAGGTCTAATTTCTGGGACATTCAGCTGGGATATGTCTCAATTGGGACTGAGATCAGGGGCTGTGATTGTCTATTGGTTTAGATTGGGTTGCTCAGAGCAATTCTGGGAACTTTTATTGCAATCTACAGATTGCAATGATGGAGAGCCCTCGATGTGGCAGCACTGATTACATCAGCCAGTCTCAGTGTCTACCTTTCATCTCAGGTATTTATTCGTCCTGTGCGAGACCTAAATAGCTGCGGCCTCTATACGTATTTGTCATTGTCCATATAGGGACGGATTCTCCATTACTGGCGGTAAGATTAACAATCTGACAGTTTCATTTCATCCATTTATTCATTCATTCCCTGCTTTCAGAGTCGACGTCAAAGCATATACTTTACATTTTATCACGCGTTTGCTTCAACTTACTGATTATACTTATTTATTTATTTATTTATTTATTTATTTATTTATTTATTTATTTATTTA
>JAOXYM010000010.1:23692306-23726566 GCA_028567055.1 Leptatherina wallacei | reverse complement strand
CGTTTGCTTCAACTTACTGATTATACTTATTTATTTATTTATTTATTTATTTATTTATTTATTTATTTATTTATTTACAGAGTTGAGTTTATTGAATTAACCTTTGATAAGGTATTTATTACCTTCGAGCTGTGTAGGCTAAATATATCTGTCTCAAATGCCGCAAACAAATAAACTCTCATAATAACTATAAGTCAAATTAACTCATGTGTATGCATGTGTGAGAGAAAAAAATCTAAACAAAAAATTACACACACTCAGCGAAATAATAATAATAATCATTATTATTATTAATAATAATATTACATGTGTCTATAGCTAGCTAGCACCATGCTCAATACATAAGCTATAGGTCAGTAGTACATCTTCACTAAATTGTGGTGAAGTAAAAGTTTGTATTTCATGCTATTAAACTATTTTCTTAATCTTACACTAAAACAGTACTCCCCCCCCCCCCCGCCCCACAAAAAAAACAAACAAACAAGTTTTGTAAATAAGAATGCAGAAAAAATATTTGCAATGTGTTCATGAAATAACCAATAAAATATCCCTTATTAGTGTTGCATTATAAATATTACATTACTCAACACATTGTTATATCCATATTTTCATGTTTTAGCTGCTTTACAAGAAATTACTTTGTAGATGTTTTAATCTATAAAACAGTGTACATAGACTGCTACAATTATAACTAAAACACTATCAGTAAAGGTGCTTAATAAATTAAAGCAGCATATAACTGGAATACTTGTACTACTCAAAATAACAGAGTAAAAATCCTCCACTACTTCCCATCACTCTAGCTGACAATATCTCAGTCATCTCTCTGCAGGCTGTGATCACTATCAGCGTGTTATTTCCAGCATGTTCTTGTGAGAAGCAGGTCTTTGACATATGGAGATGCTTCCTCCCACAGCCACACCTGACTGACTCTCCTCTGTCTGCACAGATGATATCACACAGCTAACTGCCACAAGATTCCCAAAAGGCCCTCCTTTGCAGTGAAACATGTCATCTGACCATGTCATCCAGCAAAACCCAAATATTGTGCATTGTTGGTAGAGAGAGGTCAGGCAGCTTGCAAGTCGAGCATTTCAGGCTGTGTTCTCTAATTAAGTATTCATGAAACAGCAGTGGGTGGAAAGTATAGGTTTACATGATGGTTGTCGACTGCACCAACCCCCTCCGGCAGACAGGCCATCATTCCTAGTGTACTTCCAGCAATGATATCAAAAAGGTTTTTTGGTCAAGCCAAAGAGAGGTCACTCTAATAATACCCAAGGTCAGTGGTGGGAGCCAGTGAGTCTCCCAGTCATTATTCATTTGTTCACAGAGTTAATGACAGTTGCAGGGGGAATTTGGAGCTAGTAGCCATGTGATGTCACCAACACATGCCAAGGGATTAGGAGGGCAGGCAGGGGACAAGAAGTGAGGATTATACAGAAACGACAACAACCTTTACAGCTCCACCACCCAACTCTGTATGTTTACTACTGGAGTTATCACAAACACGTGTGGAGATTGTGGAACGGCTCATACTGATGGAGAGGACACTGGCATGCAAAAAGCTAAAATGAACCATCATGAGCTCTTGAAATATTTCCTTGGGAGAAATTAATTATGTTTAGTACCTTCAGATATATGTGAGAACATGTTTTGAATCAAAACACCCTCACAGCCTTTTGGTAGATGACAAAATATTGTGAATGGTTCATGGTGGGAGGTGATTTCCGCTTCTCTCACTTTCTTCCCTTTTACAAATCATGCTGTATTGTAGGCAGAAGATTATTTGCTGTGTGGTAGTAAAGCACAGTAACAACACTGGAGCCTGTGGCTATCGCACAGACAGAGAATGAACAATGAACACACCTTATTCAGTCACTGGGCAGGCAGCACACAGTGAACAATGAACCCCTCCCTCCTGTCTAGCACCATGTCTGATAATGACCACATCCACCACCACTGATAGCGCTCTTCTTTTATGACCTACATGAGAATAAATACAGCTCAGATAAAACATTTCAGTAAGGATATTGAGAATATTACCATCTATAAAAGTGAAGGAAGCGAAATTGTTTTCTTCTTCTTTTTTTTATGTAAAAATTCCAAAAAGGGCACACATAGCACACATAGCTGGTTTTGTTTCACTTTTCTTTCTTTTTTTTCTTTTTTTGTTGCCTGAATAAGGTTTAGTCAAGCTTTTTGTTGCAAAGTATCTGTCAAAGGAGCACTTGTTTGTTTTCTAAGTTACCTCTGCAGAATGATTAGTCAGAAAATAAAATGCTTTCTGACAAATTACATGGAATCCTCCAACTTTGCCTTTGTCTCATCACCTAACATGCAGATACAGTAGATTCCCTATTTGAGCATAAGGTCAGGGAATAAATATGAACTACGTTTTGCATTACTTTCAGATGAGTGAACCTGTCAGGCCAATAATATAAGCTTTCAGTCCTACTTTCTGCCACTTATCCCCCATCCTAGGACCACGGGGTCATGTGAAAATTGAAAGTGACAGTCAAACCAGCATGTTGAGCAGGCTGATTGGACTAAGCTGTCATGGCCCAGATCAGAGCTCTTTAACACCAGGCCAATGAGAGGTCTCACTGTTGAAACCGCTGGATCCAAAATGCAGGAGTTAAGAAGAAAGAAAAAAAAAAGAAGAGAAAAGGAAAAACCTCAGAAAAGAAAACATTACCACATCAAGTGTTCAAGCAGTGGAAACTTAGAATCTGAGAAGCTACATAACAAGAAAATTATACAAGAGACTGATGGAGTGAGCTGTAAATGAGCCACAAAAGCAATTAATTAGAAGGACAAAGTTTTAGCTCCAAAACAAAAACTTCAGAGTTCACTGAAGGGCTTTTCTGTCAGAGAGGATTCAGTTCTCACTTCCAGCTTCAGATGAATGAGGGCCAGTGGTTTCGCTTTGTGGTCATGTGAGTGAAAATGTTTGTATCACCTGTTTTGTGAATGATTTAATGAGCCCATGATGCTGTCACATAAAATAATTTTTACTTCATCGCAAGCATCGCCTGTCAATTTATATTAAGTTCCATATGCAGGATTATGTGAGGCTCCGTCCAAAGCAATAAGCTCCCCATCATCTATTCTGATGATAATAAATCATGTCATTATCACTTTTACGCAGGAAAGAAATATTTTTGTCAGGTGGAAGAATAACTTATGATCCTTTTATGTCCTGCTGAGAACCCCTTGAAAATAATAATACACCACAGTAGAAGCGCATGAACAACTGAAGGGTGCCGAGTGCTATAAATCTGATGGGATTTACATATTTTGCCTCCCTCACAAGGAACAGGCTAAAGAAATCATACGGCATATGAAAAAGAAGTGGTTACAAATCACAGTCAGAAGTTAGAGTTCACATTGAGATAGACATGATTCTCCAGAAGTTACTTGTGATTTTTTTTTTAAATCCTTACAAACATTTTGTATCTGGAAGACTCAAAATCAAGAAAATTATCAATCAAATAATCAGCCATAATGTACTTATTTTTTTATTTTTTTTTATTACTGCACCACTTTCCATTTAGTTCACTTTTTTATCATTTTAAAAAAAAATGCTTTAACAAACATGAAATATCTTGTTAGTCCTTGGTTTTGGAGCACCGTCAAACAAAGTCAGAATGAAAGTGTCAAGTCTTTCCTTTCTTGTCATGAGAGTTTTAAGATTAGGATGGTTTGTTCTGTGTTAAAAGTTGTCAGATTTGTTCAGGTCATGGAAATGATAAAAAATGAAGCAGGCAGAAAACCTCAAAGGATTTGTATAGAGCTTTATTTGAATGGCATTTTTCCTAACAGTGTTACAGAATGCTTTATACCAAACAATAAAAGAAATAGAGCCAAACAAAATGTATCCTTTTTAACCACATTAGTTGAGACTTTGCTCAAATTTGGCCCAAAAACAGCACCTTTTTCTGAGCTATTATATGGAGTTTCTTTGGAGAAAACCCAAACTTCTTTATTATGTGGAAAGGTATGAACTTTAATAGATCAAGCTGCTGCTTTTGATCTTCAGTAATGATCGGTTGAAGATCCTTGACTCAACATTTCACTACAACTTCCTTCTGGTCATATCCTGTTGTGTGTATGTCTGGGAGAAAAATAGAAAAAGTTTACCAGCCTCATATCATTAGATTTGTTATATTCACAAATGAATTACCATTTTCACGTAAATTTGATTTTATTTAATTAGCAGTAGAAACTCCCAACCTTTGACCTCTTCCCTATTCATATTAAATGATTTAAAATTAGATTTATTTGTTTTTACATGTAAAATGTATGCCCTCATTTAGACATTATTGTTCCCCTATAATTTCCTACTTGCATCATAAAATCACCAAATACTTTCATCTTCTTTTTTCATCACTCCTTGATAACTTACCCTTCTTCCCTCTAGCTTGTTTGCTCAACTGCTCCTCATTTCAAAACGTGTTTTGTATGTGATCATGCTGCCTCGGTGCCCATGGAATCATCTGAAATCTTGCGGGGAAAAACGTAATGTTTGATCATTTAACCAAGACTCTCAAATTAGTAAGTGATCACCAGAAAATACCAGCCAGCAAGAGATCCTGTTCATGGCTTTGGCGTCAGGAAACATTTTGAAGTAGCAGAATTATACTAAATATGGTAAATTTTGCCTTTAAAATGATGACTAAAGAAGAGTGAAACATCGTTTTTCACTGAATTGATTTGCCTTCTCGTACCTAAACCGTGCCAAAGTTATCCCTGGGTATGAGCTCCACATTTTAACTAGCTTTTATAACAGCAATGAACTGAGAGTCATGCAACACTTCAGAGTTCAGAGTTGTTTTCCTTCTCCTCTGTCGATGCGCACTGCAAATTAGAGGCTAGTGCAGAGAAGGTTTTGCACATTCAATTTCTTTTACACACCAGCACAGACGCTGTTGCTTTAACGGTGCGATGTACGTCTCGCTGTTAGAACAAAATAGTCTGGTTCTCCTTTTCCCTCTAAGGGGATCAAGTAAAAAAGACTTGTCTCATGCCTTCCAAAAAGCACTCCTCCCGTGTCCATCCCAACATCAGAATTCTCCAACCCATGTTCTCTCTTTTTTTTTTCTGATTCTACTGATCTGAGCTTGAAATGCGAAGACAGCAAAGCACTAAGCCTTCAAACGTGTGATTTTTTTCAAAAGATCTCTGGAAGCAATCTCTGCCTGACTGACCCCTGACAGCTGCAGATCTCTTTATTTCTCTCTCTGCTGGCACTTCATTTGGTAGAAAAGCTCTCAGATTCACACCTCTGTCAGGCAGCGCAAGTGTTTATTATGTGCATACACACAGAAAATCCCATATACTGCACACCTCAAAGGCACAAGGTCTACAGTATTTTTATAAACATCCTGGAAACTCGGACTACACAGCAACAATAAAACATATGATGCTTCAATTTAAGTAGCTTTTTTTTCATGTATTTATTTATTTTTCTAAAAGGGAATAAATGCAGCAAACATGGTTAATATAGATATAATATGTTACTGCAGAAACGTGTAATAGGTGTCTACTTTCTATCTACGTTTGCTTTTCTATTTTTCCACTTTTTGAAAGATGTTCAAAACCTTTTCTATTTTATTGTTGTTTTTTTTATCCCACAACTTGTCAAAAAAAAATACTCTAGTATTGAAAAGGGACAAAATCTGAGTATAAAATACTTCATGAAAGCATGCTTGGGTGCAGGATCTCATCAGTGCATACTAGCATTTAGATTTAAATACACTTTTTAATTCTGTTAGATTTTAAACATCCACACCACAACACGATTACCTGAACAATAGCATGTGTTCTTATGTGCACTTGTCTTGGTGTTTTATCACGGCACCTTTTCCATCCTCACTCGGAGAGCAGAGCTTTCTGGTGCCTCCCTCGCTGGAAATGAGACCGCAGACTCTATCATTAGATCGGATGGCAAGTCTTTATGCAAAGTGTTTTGCATAATTACATACCAAAGCCAGAATAGCCACCCTTAAATTTTATGGGTCACAAAGCATCAACAATTGCTGCATTATTGTCCACCAAAGTCCAGCCCCACCAATGAAAAGGAACGAAAAGAGGAGAGGAGAGGAAAGAAGAAAAAAATCGCCTGTCTAATCTGAGTTTGGGAGATTTCATTTTCATTCCAATAAAAAGTAAAGAAGATTATTCCCGAACTGACAACTTGTTTACATATAGTTGTAAAGTTCAGAGGACTTGTCGAGCTTCCAGGGAGCTTGATCACTGAATCCACAGCATGTGACCGTCATGTAATAGCTCACTTTAAGTCCTTCACATTTCAAACTGAAGCTACAGGACGAAAATTCACAGATGACTTCTTTTTTCTCATGGAATTCAATTTGATCGGTTATAAAAGAGTTTATTTATCTATAGTTATCTTTTACTATTTGATCAATAACAATCCATATAAGAGAGCAGTTTTAGTAATAATAACTAATAATGTTAATATTAAAGTTATTTGATATATCTTAATGATGGTCATCTCGGCATTTTTCACTATGGATGCTCAGATTTCAAACTTACCATCACAAACACTGGACCGAATAAATATACCCTTTTTTTAAATGGCCTATTTTGTAGGCTTTAATTTACTTTAAATGTCAATATATCAGTGGGGAAAAAAACTTTGAATTCGAGTAAAAATAAAAGTAAAGAAATCTGATTCTGTTCATCACATAACACGTTTTGATGTCGAAGAAGCCTAATTAAAATGTGGATCAAAAACTGATAATATACCAAAGGGACCATATTTCACTTTGATAAATTCAAAGCTAAATTATTTCATGAGAATAGGGAATTGTGTCAGCTTCAATAATTGATTAGTCTATAAAATTGTGTTCGTTTTCATTTGGTTTCACGGACAAATGTCGATGGGTTTCAGGCCGTTGACAGAGTCCCCTCCAACAAACAGAACAATATCTATGATATCATGAGTAAGATTTCAAATAACAATTTAAGCGTAAGTGAATGAAAAGAGAGAGACAATAGTGACAACACCTCATATTTTAGCATGTGAAACATGAGAATCCAGAGTGGCTGGAAAAAGGTCAAACTTGTTGAAGTAGCTCTCATAAGTTAGGATCAGATGTGGACGTAAAATAGATTTGTGTCAAGTAGTGGACTTTTCATTGTATCACACACATTATGTCAAATTTGATGTTTCAAAAAGACAAAAAAAACACACAATCGAAATTTCAGTAATAATGAGAGCACTGGAGCCTTAACATTTAAGCTCTAACGTTTTTCTGCACGCAATAAACGAAGTTATTTGAGCTTTCTGAGCTCTGTATACGAGTATTCAATCATATGTGTTCATTCTTACTTTTATTTTCTAAATCTTCTCCTTTTTAAACGTTTAATAACAGTGTGTAATTTATCGACGGGGGAAATATGTCAGAATGTTTTCAGCAAAAATGTTAATAAAATATGTGGAACTTCCTGTCTCTCCTTATTCATTTGTATATTTGTTCATTTAACTTTAATAATTTCTAATCGAATAATTTTGCAGACAAAAGGAGAAAAAGGCCCAGATGGAAAAGAAACACATAATAGCCAATAAGAAGCAGAGGCGCCGATCTAAGGTTAAACATGCAGAACAGCGCCATCTCGCTGCTGCGTACAGATTTTCCAACAGATTTTTTCTCCTGTCTGCGGAGACCCTCCATGAAGATTTGTCCTCTCTTAAGGTTGACCGATTTCTGTGTGCATAGCCAGCTACAACAACAGCATGCATGCTGCTGTCTTTTGGCGGCCACCAGTTATACGTGTTATCGCTGTTGATTAGTGCCGGGAGTCCCGGGACCTGCTGGGGTCAGTGAAAGAGGAAGAGGGGTGAGAGCGTGTCTTCAGCAATGCAAGAACTGCTGTCATTTCACTGTAATCTAATTTAACAAAGTGATCACAGTCAGACATAAAGGCTGCACTGCTTTCCAAAGTGAAGTCCCGTGACTGTATGGGTCACTAAGGGAGATAAAAAAAAAAGTGTGTCGGGGGGGGGGTCCTCGGAATTCAGAGAAATAATTTAATTTCTCTTCAGGGTCACATTTGGTTTGTAGTTGCACATTTACAGGATGTATATATTTGTTGATGCTGATCTTGGGTTTCAGCTTCTCTGTTTATATCTGTTCATTTGCTGTGTGGACACTCTGTTGAAGAAATGAAAGAAAAAAATCTAATCAAACCCCAGAAAATGTCAGATGTGGGTCTCTGTGACAAAATCTTATCAAGCGGGAATCCAGGGGCTGTAAGGCGTATCTGCGCGGGGTGTTCTTGACATGAAAAGGTCTGTGAGCCCGTGAATTGTAGGCGAAAGAGTCTGAACCGTGTGGCAAGAGAAGAGCTGTTCACACACTTATTGTCTCTATAACATACCCTGCTTGCGTGAATTGAAAGGGAAAGAAAAGGAAAAAGTACGGTTAACACTGAGCTCACAAATTCTCCAGTCGCCAAAAGATTTTTTAAAAAGGAAAGAAAAAAACATGTATATGTGATTTTCAGAACATGTGGAGAAAGAAAATATCCCACTTCCAGCTATATTAAGACCCTTAGGTCAAATAAATTAAGCTTAACAATGCGTAAAAATGCCAGCTTATGTCTGACTGCAGGCAGGCCTTTCTGTTTGTTCACACTGCTCAGTATGATGCCCAGTAAGGACGTTTATACAGAAAAAGCAGCCGCACTTGACAAAAAAATATTGTGAGTTATTTGCAGCAAGTTGGACAACAACATCTAGACATGGAGAGAAAAATACGTGGTAGTCGAATAAAACTTCTCCACTGTAGATGAGGAAAAAACTCTGACATTGGTGTTTAGATTATTGATGTTTTCATTTCTAATTACTTTCAGCAACATTAAAATTAATTTTATTGGTCTTTTTTTTCACCTGTGGAATTGGAGAACGTGTGTAGGCTGTTGATGGTTGTCTTGGTGCTGGAAAAGATAAGAGCGGGGATTTTTGGTGACGAGGATGAGGAAGGTGATGAAGACCGAACGAGAAATAGCGCTCAGGGTGTGAGTTTCATTGTTAAAGCACCTTCAGTCTACCACCACCAGAATCGACCAGAATTATGCCAAATTAATTTCACAATTTGAGATAGATTTGCCAAAATGCGTGCTGGAAGTTTCGGCAAACACGGGCACCCACACAAAAGAAGACGCACATATACACACCCAATTCTCTAGAAAGAGCATTTAGAGAGTGAAAAATAGAAATCATCTCCATCACCGGGGGGTAAAGCAGAGCTGTAAGTGGGATGACACAATTGAGACAGTTCAGACCCGTCCGTCTAATTAACCCAAACATTATGAAACAATCATTATTTAAACATTCATACAGCGTTTTATACCCCAATAAGCACGTGTTGATGTCTTTCTACACCATCATAAACAGTTCGTAAAAAGCGAGTTTCATCACCATCCTCGTCGTCGCTCATCTTGAATTGAACACACTATAGCAACCAATGTACAAACTCAAAACACACACGCGGAAGGAGAATGATTGGCATTCTTAGGTGAGCTAATCAACACACACTCACAAACATAAACGTCCACACACACACCTTGAAAGGTCCGTTTGGCGTGCACGTGACATCAGCATGTTCGTAAAAGCGGAGTTGTGGCCACATTCAAACTACTTGAGAGTAACGAGTCTGCAACATTATTTCTGCGACCCCTTGAATACTGACAACCACTGCGGTGTACCTAATGGGGATCTTAATAAAGTATCTGTGTCCCAAGTAGCAGATCAATACAAGATGTAGACCTATATGGATCGATACCTATGAAGTAGTCCTGATGAAGTAATGCATCAGGGTTTTGGGAGGCTGAGAGGGGCGCCTAAAATCCAGCAAAGTGTTTGTGGTCTTTTCAAATCGTCCCTCCTGCTCACCGCTCGTCTCTGGCCATCCCTCAGCGTGTGATCGTGTACGTTAAGATAAATCACACTGCATACTTTGAGAAAAAGGTGTCGTCCCACTGCTTTACTACAGAGAGAAAACAGTGATTTGATTCCCACCCACTGGTCTGCTTCTCCAAGAAAGTTTAGCCCCTCTTTCAACTAACCATACATTTTTAATGTACTAAATTGTAATTCACACTCAGGAGCCAAATATTGTCTTGCATTTTGATTTATCTGTCATGCAAATGCTCCAGCTATCTGAGAAAATGTTTAGTTGGCAAAGAGTTGTGCTGTGAGCTTGAAAGAAAAGTTAAACAGCCTTCTGGGGGGAGAAAATGGGATGGAAATTCAACATGGGGTATATTCACACCCCTCTACATCAGCTGCAATTGTCTTTACCTCCCTTATTAAATCGCCACAAAGAGCTGCGCCCCTTTTGAAAGTCTGGCAGTTTTTTTTCTTTCTTTTTTTTCCTTTCTTTTTTTTTCAAATGAACTTTGTCACGTTGGTGTCGACGGGCCCTTCTGTCTGCGTTTTCCTTCAGTTTCTCTTTTTTTTCTCGCTAATGAAAACTTCATAAAAGGAGGCGGTCTGACCAGCCGTACTCCTATAAAAAAGGATGAGATTATCACCAGTTTTCAAATGAAATCTATGTGCTGCACAAAAGTCCAAGTCCAATTACATGATCTCGGGAACACAAAAGAATGAATTATGATGTATTTTCAACAACTACAACTTCTAAAACGTTTTTTTACTCACTAAATATCTAGGGACTAAATGTTGTCAACAACAAGATACATTTTTTAGATTATGTTATAAATCAAAACCTTAGGTCACGTTTATCGTGCCACAATTCGGTGGGGGGGGGGGGGGGGGGGGGATCCAGAGTTATCCCCTGATGTTATTTCATTTTAATAATAATAAAAAAATCTCCCGAATAAATTACTTGAGTTTTCCTAAATCCCTGCTCATTCTGAGGATGTGAATCTGGACTTCCCTCAAGGTAGAGGAGCCCAGAGTGGCCGCAGTATACTTCCTCATCCATTCACACAGACAGACGCAGTGGGATACAAAGTGGATGACAGGTGCTTAAAACACACATTACTTGCAAAGTTACAGCCTAATAGCAGTCGGCAGCTGCTGTCGTGGACTCACGATGAGGCGCCTGCGTGTGCAGACGCTGGTTGCTTTTTCCATTTGTTTTAAAAGTGAGCAGAGGTCTCCGAGGTCTTGGGAAGCTACAGTTCCAGGGACAGCGGGTAGATGGCACAATTTTCTTACATTTATGAGCAGAATGGAGGGAAGGCAATGAACTTAGAAGTGAAAGCCGCAGTTTATTTCAGTGGCAGGAGATAAGCAGGGGAGGAAAGGACCACAAAAGTTAAAGAAAATGAAGGATTTTAAAAC
Organism: Leptatherina wallacei; assembly: GCA_028567055.1. Taxonomy (NCBI): domain Eukaryota; kingdom Metazoa; phylum Chordata; class Actinopteri; order Atheriniformes; family Atherinidae; genus Leptatherina; species Leptatherina wallacei. Next base: position 23,715,228 of record JAOXYM010000010.1, on the reverse strand, counting down.
AATCAGGAAAAACACGCTGACGATTGATTCAGGGTTTTATCCCCACCTTATGGGCAATTTGCACCGTAGTAATACCACTCTTCCTATCATTACTGCTACCTCTAATGTTAATAGTATAGCAAACAATAGTTTTGAAAGACTGTATTAACATAAGGAGCAGGTGCTCCACCTTGCTAAGCGTTTCACTTACTGGATTCATTAAGCTGGGGTGCCTTACACTAAAGACCACGCGACCAATTTATGATAGTGATACTAGGTGCAAATTATGTGCAGATTTGTTGCTTAACCGTGCGTTTGTCTACGCTTGAGAAGGAGACAGAGGAAGAGAAAGAGTCTATAAACTATATCCTTTTCTGATTAAACAAATAGCTCAACTAACAGCCCGTGAGCTCTAAAGAAGTTCTTGGGTTTGGTGTGTAAACCCAAGCAAACGTCATCTCACAGCAGAGAGTCAGCAGCACTAGCCTAACCGCCTCGACCCCGCAGCATCTCCGCAGCCTGAAGTTTTTATTTTCTCTTCAGGTTATATGCCCACCACCTCATGTGTCAGAAGTTCTCACGTCACAGAGGCGTAAATAAAATGACGTCGCAGCGAGTTACACCTCGTTAGTTTTTTGGGGGTTTTTTTGCGCAAAGCTAATAAATGAACAGAAATGCTAACTATGGACTCCGGTAGATAAATCACAGTCTGTCAACTAAAATCAGTCCGGTCAGTGTTGAGTTCCAACAAATGGAGAGCCCATACTCTTTAGCTTTACTTGTGATTTGTGGGTGAATCCACCCTTCGTCAGAGGCTGCAGATAGCCTACTTTGAAGAAAATGTAGGGCTTCGCTTTCTTCTTTCCTTTCGTGGGATTTTATATACTTGGTCCAATTAACCGGCGACTGTGCGTGTTGTGTGATGTCCACCTTCAATTATCAACATGGGCTCTGCTTGGCCTCGATGTGGGAAATACCTCAGGGGACAGTTTGGCTGGACGAGCAAGCCCCACACTATAGATAAATAGCGCTTTCAGCAAGCAGCCGAAGATAAAAGGCCATCAGCATCACATCATAATAATCATTTTCACAATTATCAACAGTAACAAAACCGCACACTGCACTCAAACGCACACAACACAGCAGTAGTTCTGATAAATGTGGCTCCAGTAAGAATCCTGATTAAACCTCTGATTCTTCTTGCAGATCCACCTCTTAACTTAGACAAAAGCAATAATTAGTCAAATGATAGGCCAAAAGGATTATAGCATTTTTATAGCACGCTTATCGGGGACTGGCATTGGTCACCATTGCATCCACTTCTGGGTCTCACACACATAAATGAAGAGGGAGAGAGAGAGAGAATAATAAATAAATAAAGAAGCTGTATGTGCCGCGTTCAAGCTTCAGCTGAAGCTGGAATGGAAATAAAAACTGAACCATAACAAGGCAAACAACAAGCAGGGATATCAACGGAAAGCAATCTGATTTCAGGAAATCATTTGAAATATTTTTTTTCCTTTTAATATGACTTGAAGCCGGTATTTATGGTGTTTGCTGTATAATTCAGCTCATTAATATTTATGTGAGCGAATAGAGGCGAAACTGTATTCCACAAATATAGTAGTGGGGAAGATGAGTTGGGTATTTCCAGCATTTTAGTCTCTATCCCATGTGTTAGGTGTGTGTGTGTGCGTGTGTGTGTGTGTGTGTGTGTGTGTGTGGGGGGGGGGGATGGGGGAGGGTGTTGGGAGGAGAAACTGATCCTCCATCTGTGTGTGCAATTGCTATGAAATATTGTCTTTTCAGGCACTTCGCTTCATTACAAGTCCTATCCTATCTCTGTAGTGTATTAGAGAGGAAGCTCGAGTCCCTAATTTACCAAACAGAATTAAAGATGACTATTTTTAGAGGAAATATCATCGCCTTGAAGCAAAACGAAAACGCGCTGCTCGGCCTGTTGCTTGATTGATTAATTATTTTTTTAATTCATTAATCACTTTCATAGGGCAAAAGGGTAACATCCTGCTACAGCAAATTGACTCCAGTGTGTCCCCCACCACCTGCCCCCCCTCTTTCTTTCTCTCTCTCTCTCTCTCTCAAACCGACCACACACGTAACACGCACGCACACACGAACAAGGACATCTTCAATGTTTGGATTTTTTTTTTAAAAAGCAACAAAAAAAACATGAAAAACTGGTGTTTTCAAATTCATAAATTATAATTTAATACCAAGAACAAATTTACAGCAGAATGCTTGTTTACAATAAGCTAACACAAACAAACAAGAATTGTGTTCAACTATAAACTTTCACACACACTCACATATATCACTTGCAATTAATAATAATAATAATAATAATAATCATAAAAAAAGTATCTATACGTTATCAATACCCTGCAGTCATATATTTTTATATATTTATATAAAAACGTGGGTCAGTTTAAACTGTTCATAATTACAATCATGTATCATTCTCTGGTCCATATGTGGCCACGAACAGCCAAAGATCAGTGTTCAATCAGTGATCCCTTTTAATTCAACCACAACATGGTGTTTTTGTGTGTGTGTTGAAGAAAAGCCTCAAAACAAGGACAAAATGCTAGCTTCCAAATACACACACGCACGCACAGTCAAGCACACACACATTCTCGCACACGCGCACCACGGCACCTGTCAAAGACCAAAGGAGCAACAACACTAAAGTTAAAATATCAGCTCCTTTTTTTTTTCTTTCAAAAACCTGCTCACCCTGTTTAAGTCTGTAGCCTAGTAATGAACGTCGTTTCTTTTTCTTTTTTCTTTTCTGTTTCTTTAAATACAAGGGCTAGTGTGTACTGAATGCACAGATTATATCTATACAGTCAAAAATAAAAAGAGAGAAAGAGAGAGAAAACATTTACATTTATATATCAAAGGTAAAATAGGTTAGCGACCTGTGGCCATGCATTCACAGTCTAAATATACATGAAAAAGAAAACATTTGTTGTAATATGTATATACATTAAAAACATAACTTTCAGTGCTACTAGCTAAGTCTGCCACTCAATTTTGAAGACGTTGTATTACCGAGAAGAAGAAAAAAATGGCAACCACAGATTTTTCTTAATCACATATATCTTGTATAAAGGAAAACTCGTTGAAATGAACTGACCTATATTTACAAGAATACTGCCTCTAATCAGTGTTTTTCAAGTGAAATACACGACTGAAATCTAATTGTGTTCCCCCAAAATGTTGTAGGCCTACTTTAACAACGTTTTGATAAGAAATCACATCATGCTTGTCAGGCACTTAATGCTTGAAGTGAATACAGGGTGACATTTCAGGGATGCTTTAATAATACTGCTATTAAACACTACTCTGGCTAGGCTTCAAACTTTCATGACCCCTTGACCTCTTTCTAACTTTTTTCTTTCATTTTTTTCTATTTCAAACAAGCCAGTTATGTTTTTCAGTGAAGTTTTGAGTCACTGCGATTGCTCTGTAATGCACATGTAACGCATTTTTATAGAGCAACCTGTCTCAAATTCCTTTTCTAACAGCAGGCCAGTTACTTGTAGAATTTTCTTTTTTAGTGTTATCCAAATAGAGAATGGATGGCAGATATTCAGAGCTTGGATTGAATTAGGAATATGTTTCGCCAAATAATTGAAATCGTGTAAACCGGTCACGTCTGTGAGCCAATTAGTTGAAAATTCAAGAGAGCTTATGTAATTGTTATTTTTAAAAGAAAATGCTGTGTATATAATAAAAGCAAATCCTGTTACTTCATAATAGGAAATAGCAAAAAAATAAATAAAAAAATGTTTCCGCAGGGTCATAAAGTTGAGCATGAACTCCAAAAAACACCTCCCTTTTTTCAGATGGAATTGGTCATCCTAACAATATAAGTGCGCTTGCAGCGTCAAGCCTAGATCATAAGCCTATTCTCCTATTGCTGTGGTTTTAATTCTTTTTAGAACTTTTTTTCTTACATTATTTCACCATTTTTAAGATAAATCATTGTCTTAGAAAATAACACCACCTGTACTACAGAAATCACATAGGCCGGTTTGTAACCAGAAAGGAGGAACAAAGAAAGTACAAAACACAGCTATACATGGACACAGGACAAGTCATTTGAGAAAAGAAAATTCACGTTTCGTATTTTCCCTTTCTCCATTTTTTTCTTTTTTTAACCCAAATTTTTCCATTTTAAATGCACTTAATACTTAAAATTTCCTCATAAGGATCAACAAAATCCCATCTCCCTTTTTTTTCTCTTTTTCTTCTTTCATTAAAAAATGGATCGAAGCAGGTTGTTCTGCATGAACACTGGGAGCTTGTATCTGCCATTTTGAAAGTTCAGTTGATGTCTCAATATTTCTTTATTTCTTTTTTTGTCGGAGTTGTGGGGTATGTGGAGGTGGGAAAGGGGGGGATTCACAGTCATTTACGTCAATGTCTTTCTTCATGAAAGCCAGCCCCGTGTAACAGCCGGTTGCTTTTTTTATTCCTTCCACAAAAGCAGCTATAATCATTGTAGTCTCGCAGCCCCCCAGCCCCACCTTTTGTTAGTTCGTCTCCTTCTTGCTTTACTGAATTGACATGTAAGGCCAGTTAAAACTGCTCCCCGAAAGCAACATATCCCTGATGAGAGTTTCAATTGGGGTTTTACCTACCAATCGGACGAAAAATAATTGTTCTATGACCGAAGAAGAGACTGTGCGGAGGGAAGGCAAGCGGAGTAACAACTTCCCAAACCGCGTTGGCTGGTTGGGATACTGGCTCCGGACATATTCCTCCAGGGCGCACTGGGACTTCTCCTGCAAACTTTCCACATGGGCCACATCTGAGAGGCCACAAGCATCTGAGAGGGGGGGGAAAGCAAATAAACATTAATAAAGTGTTTCTTTAGGAGCTTTTCTTCCCACTGTGGTAATAAGCTACAGCGAAAATTGAAAGCCTGACATCGTAGCAATATTAATAGTAAAAATAAAAAACATAACAAAAAAACTATTATTTTAGAAATGTAATAACACTAAATATAAAGATCTTATTTGTCTCAAAATATTTTCAATTCATGATAATATTCTAATGATAATTAAGTCTCAACAATAATTTTGTGTTTGGTGAAAATAAAGCCAATCATTTTCAGAAAAATTTTCTTCTGCATCATATTGGAGACATATTTCAATATATTAATTATACTTTTGTGTTAAAAGGCAAATAAAACTGCTTGTTATCGTAAAGCAAAAGATAAATATGGCTTTGCTTGTGCCCCTCATTTTATCGTAGCTTCAAGTCGGTTATTTCTCTTGCTGCAGCCATTTAAAAGTAAATTAAATAATTAAGCATATTCATAGCTGAGGACTGTGTTTCAGATGGGCCCGTCTTTCTCAGTTGGAGGCAGAGCGAGGAGGACAGGAGGGGGCGGGAGAGAGAGGGAAAGACAGAGAGACCTACTGACCTTTAGTGAGCTGAGATTTAGCAAAGGAAAAAAAAGGGGGGCCCATAGCCTACGGAGTAGCGGTCATACTATACCATTAGAGACGTAGAATCACTATCTGTGCTGCTGCATGTGGGCGGCAGCTGATAATGTGCCAAAAACGCTTGTACAAGCCTTGGTTAAGTTTGTAAAGTTTATGCATGACAACAACCAAAGCACCAAAGTAGCAAAGGCGTGTCATTCAAGCTACAACACACCGCTCATGTTCAAGCCTTCTGGACTCAGGTATAGAGAAGACAAATTAAGCCTCCGTGGCCCTATAAAAGCTGAATAATAAAATTCAATGACCTGAAATGGGATTTTTTTTTAAGGGGGGGCTAACAAACCACCACGAGGACATTCGTAGGCTACTTTAGAGCCACATGAAATGCAGAGGCTGGTGGCTTGCGGGTATAGGCTACATGCTTTCAGTCACCGCTAAAATATTCAAAATATCTTCCACGCATGAAGAAAAAAAAGGTATTTATTTTATTTTGTTAATTTTCTTCCTGAATAACACAACTATTGTAACAAAATAGCAGGGGAGTTTTAGGTCATGACCCAGTCCTAGAGCAAGTCCAGAGGCGCCTTAACTCCAACAAGGCATGGAACATATTTCTGGGGGGAAAAAAGGAAGCTTTTTCCTGTCACTGCTCAATATCACACAATGCTGCTAGACACTGGCATATTTGCAATTACAGTGTGCACGCGGGTGTTGCATGCTTTTTGTCTCATGATGTCTTGTCTCCTAAATGACAAGAGAGCGTTGAAACCTGCGCTTTGCTTTTACTGTGTGCAAATGGGACATTAGGCTTGCCTTTCTTTTTCTGTACCCCTCCCCCTCGGAGTCTGGCATCATTTATATCTGTCATTTCCTACAAACAAGACGTGGGGTATACACACAGTGATAAATGTCTGAAAATAAAAATCCAAGTGTACAAATTCATCTGCAGGTTATTTGATATCTCCTATTAGCTAAATGTTCTAATGCTTAAAGCAATTATTGTGGCGTTATCAGTTTTATTCAACTCGAGCTTCTTTTCTATCACTAAGATTATCTGTTGTGCTGTCAGTTTAATTGAAAAGAATCATACGTGGCCATGCCACAATTTTACTGTATCCTTATGTGTCTGATAAACAAGTTGATTCATCCATTACTTTTATATTTTAGTAGCCTGGGGCCTATTTAAAACCCACTGAGCATGAAAAAGCATTGGTGAACATTTAAGTAGAGTATTTATCTTATGCAAGCAACAGCCTCGTGCGAGTGCAGATAGATTTACGTCAGTGTTGACTTGTCTGATGTCAGTGTGCAGGTTAGTGACATTCACACTCTCTGAACTTCAGTGTGCCAATCTATTGTCTTACCTGTGGTGAAGAGCACAATTGCCTTTAAGCAGCTATATTCAGCAGAGTCAACGTGCAAAGCTTTGAGCTTTTCCACTTGTTCTTGGAAGATCCTAATGTGGTCCATAAAGGCCACCACTCTGTCCGCAGACATGGGAGAGGCGTGAAGGCCAGCCGCTGCCAGGAGAGGAGCCACATGCAGGGGCATGGAGCACTGCGCAGCGTTGAGCACAAATAACTCACTCCACGTCAACCTCAGCAGAGCCACCTGGTCTGTGATCTGAAGGTCTGGAAAGAAGGGAATATTCCTGGCCCACTCCACGGCACTGAAGAGCATCCTGGCTGCTAGTTCACAAATGTTCTCGATACCCATGATGTTGTTGGGCTGCATGCACTGACTGCCATACCGGGACGTCGGGTAGGGCTCCGCTCTCAATAGAAGAGAGATATATCCGGATAAGTAGGAATGGCAGTGGAGTGGGTCTCCATTTGTCAAGGCGAACTGACCGTGGTGTGGCTGTGTGGGTGGCACTCGACCCCTTTGCACGGCTGCAGTAAAAAGAGAAACTACAGATATTGAAGCCTGAATTCTACAAAATCAACAAACAATCATTCTGAACATGGAATCTGGTGATAATTTTAACACGTTTAGTAAAGCAGAAAAATCTTAACTGGTTTCAAGAAAAATATAGTTAAAAAGAAAACAGCATGTTTACTATTCGAAACCATCACACACACATTAACACAAACACACACACGCACACACATTATTGCACTCTTTTTCTGTTTTTGTTTTTTAAGACACGCCGCCATAATAATACTGAGACAGCAGTGTAACAAATCATGTAGCTACTAAACAGAAGAGATAGGTCTTTCTTTTTTTATGTCTAAGACATATTTAACCCAATCCTTGCACATGTCTACCTTTAAAATGCTGTTATTCAGCAACATGAGCTGGCTGTGAAGGAACACAAAGAGGGCAAGAGAGACCTTGCATGTTTAACCCTTAACCTACTTAGCAATTCATCTCGTTTTACCGTACATGCGGGCCTATTTTCGACTTTTAAAAAAATCTAAATATTTTTCGGGTTTACAGGCAGGTTTTATATGCAGACTTCACGCTAATGTCCAGCTTCAGACAGAGCGAACATGATAAGCGGCATGGATGTAGCCACAGCACGCTATCTCTTAATTTCGAGACTCGCCATAATAGCGCAGAAGGCTATATTGTATCATCTGTTCGATACAGATGTATCTCTACACCCATAGTCTTATCTAAATACGAATTCAATAGCTTCAGCCTGGCCAGGGGTCGGATCTTATTTATGAAATGCAGATCTATATTGGCTGTAATGTAACGCTAAAAGGAAGACCCGGCCAGCCCCGTCTCAACCACAACATAGAGCGGCTCCATTGCATGCTCCTGCCGCACACCCTTGAAGGGAAGAGTCGGCAGAAAAAAACAGGCTAAGGGGGAGACATAAAAGCCTAAGGTTTTGTATCTGGAAGCCTTCGAAATGCACAAACACATACATGGATAAAAAAACAAAAAGTCCCAATACCTTCCCGTCTCATGCCGACTTTAAGGCATTTTTTGAGGCGGCAGTACTGACACTGATTGCGGTGGTGCTGGTCGATTGGACAATTCCTGTTGGCACGGCATGTGTAAGTGAGGTTCCGTCGTACGCTCCGTTTGAAGAAGCTTTTGCACCCCTCGCAGGTAAACTGGCCATAATGTTTGCCACTAGATTTATCCCCACAGACCACACATTCAATGTGCTGCGGCTGTTTCTCCGACTGCTGTGTCGTCTGGTTCGTCGGCGTGGACTGTGTATTGTTCGGGGGTCCTTGGACCGGAGTCTGAGGGGTCGGAGGGGCGACCTGAGAGGCTGTCAGATTCAACTGGCCTGGTTGAGGGGTGGGAAGAGATAGTCCTCCTTGTGTTTGCGAGGAAAGGGTGCCTTGGGTGTCAGCCACATCGTCCTGGGAGCCTCTCCACACTACCATTGCCATATCTATCAGTCAACGTAAAGAAACTTTTTGTCTGCCGTTTTGCTGTCGCGGTGAAGAATGTCTCAAGGAAACGCGGCAAACTGTGACTAACAGCCGGGCACACAAAATGTCAAATCTAGCCTACGTTGAATCCACTCTGAATCTCCCGAAAACTGTCGATTTATTGCTCTTGGAGACGTTGCGAGGCACGTTTTCAAAACTGATGCGATGGCGAGCTGAGTCGCTGCCTTGCTCTTAAAGGCCAATTCCAGGGGTGCTTACAGTCAGCCATCCAGTACACCCATCAGTGGGAAAGGTAGGTTAAATATTAAAAAAGAACAAACCGAGGTAGCATGGACTGTTCAGTGAATGATGGAGCAGGCTGGTTAGACCGCTCCCGCAGCAGCATTAAACAATTGGTGAGCACACTGTAGCAGCTACTATCAAGTTCCAGCACAAGTCTTGGAGAATATCATCAACTGGGTTGAAAAAAAAGAAAAAAAAGAAATAATAAAAGAAAAACGTCTTCTTCCTTTTCTCCTTGTGAGTTAGCGCCAACAAGCGCAGCTGAAGCCAATGTTGTGAGAGATTAGAAATATCAAGACAACTCTCCACCAAAAAAGCGAAAGCACTAAAAACAAAAAAACAAAGATCACAACCTGCAAACCTCCTCCGTGCACTGAAAAAATAATAGGAAAAGGAGTGGAGAATCAAAGTGATCAAATATGTTAAAAAGGCGGAGGTTGGGAAGTGATTTGCGATTGGTAGGAGCCGGGCTGGCAGAATGCTTTCTCTCTGATCAGCTCACTGAGCTCTCTATATAGTGAACTTTGACACGACTGCTGCAACTTAGCACACGTTACCATGGAGATCAGCTGCCATATAAGGAAGGAGAGTGTGTTTGACTGGTCAGAGCTCAGGGACCTCCCCCTGAACCCCATTGGCTAGTCGGCACTTGTGCTACTTGGTACCTTGCCAGAGCCAGCACGGAGGTCGAGAGGGCCGCTTGGTCCTAAAACGAGACGCTTTCCCAAAAGAGGAATAATTTCTTCTCACTTAAATTGTCCAGACTATAATATATACTCACATGCAGCCCAGCAGAGCCTTAGCAATTATATGAGGAAACATTATTTCCCTTATATTGGACTACAGTAGGCTACATTCGATTGCAATATAACAGGCTGAAATATCCCAGGATGTCCCTGAGTCACAGTAGCACCTTCAGGGCATGAACTGTATTCATTACAATGTTGATCCTTTAGGTATGTGGATATAAAGACCGACTACACGTCTGAACGGATGCATACACACATAGGTAACTTACTGTATGAGACTGACATCTTTATTTATAGGCCAATTCAAATAAAACAACATGTCTATAATTTGGTTTATCTTTCCGCACTAAGCCAGACATTAGGGTTGCACACCAGGTGAGAAAATTCAATGTCTCCATTTCATTATTATTAGTAGCAGAAGTCGTAGTGTGTTGTTGTTTCCCCCCTCTATCTTTGTTAATGTTCTAGTATTTTCACATCATTATAAAACTACAGAGTGCTTCCAGTCATCCTAGGCATCCTTCAGCACATTCGTAACTCTCATAAAAACGTTATGGTACAGTTTCGAAAACATCTCGCATGCACATCCCACTTGCAACAAATACCCCTAATCCACAAGGTCAGGAGGGGCAAATCTGTTTTTCAAAAGTCAGACCTTTTTTGCATGTTATCAAAAACATGAAACAGTCACAGCTTTAGGTAGAGAACACATTTAAAAATGTCACTTGAGGTCAAAGGCCATGCCATTCACATTAAGAGTAAAATAAAAGTAAAGTCACATCCTGAAAAACAACACACACATAAAAAAAGTCATTTGTGGCGATGTTGAAATTTAACAATCTGTCAAATGCTGCTCAGAAATAAATGTCTGTACAGTTTATGATGATCAGAAATAAAGTGAAGAATGCCGTGCACGTAGTATGGGTTTAGCTCTTGTTCAGGGGGGATGTCCAAATGGATGATAATTTCCAGCCTTGTAAACACAGTAAAATTGCTTCACTTTCTCCATAAGTAGGGGCTATCAAATTTGAACTCCAGGAAGAACTTCAGTCACAGAGATGAACTTGTAGCCTGGTCAGCGGGTTACCCTATACCGAGAGCAGCAACAGCAGCAGCAGCAGGAGAAAGCATTGTCTCAGGATGTATTACAGTATATGGCTGCCCCCTAGCGTATGATTTTTTCTTTTCAAATAAGATTCAATTTAGAGGAGCCATCCGAGACGGAAACAGCTTCAGTCTCGTCTCCCTCATCGAGCAAACTAACGAGCACCATTTTAAACTGATGACTGTTTGTTTAAATTCTATTTTACATGACTTGGACAGCACAGCTTTGAGAGTTGCCAAAGTTGGATTTACTTTTCCCATTTCAGGCAGTCCCAGTGGTGGTTTTAAACCAATTATGTCTTTATTCTAAAACAAATTAGCCGATTATATTTTGTCTGCATTACTATTTTGCCGGTTTTATTTGCAGATCCCGTGAGCATGAATGTCTGTAAATAAATATTCCGCAAGGCATCGACTTATCAGGACACAGTTTTACTACAAATGGTAAGTATTTTAATTCTTTATCAATGCAAATTTGCTGAGTAGCCGGGCTTTATTTCTAAGCTCTAAATCAAATCTTGTTTTGAATGCGCCCAAAGCGTCTCCGTTAAGATAAACGTTCTGCTGCAGACAAACCTTTGAAACATACCATATTCTATGGTGCGCAGCGAATGCGACTCTGTCATTCATTTTTGCTCATTACCCAAGCGCTAATTTCACAGATGACCAGAGCAAGCCCAACTACTTTGCAAATATCCATTCATAAAGTTATTTGATAGTGATAGTGAGGCAGGAGGCTGTATTCTTTATAGTAACCTACCAAATGCATACGCTGCTGATTCGTCCGTAGCGGGATGCATCTTCTCTCTTATTCAGAATAAATTTAGTCTTCTCTTTTTCGACACAGAGCTCAGATTGAAACGGGCAAAGCTTCCTCTCCAACAGACGGGAACAAACACAAAAAGCACGCTGTTTATTGTAAAATTGTAATATCTGATGAACATGCAAAAACTTTAGAGAGCCAAAACAAACATCTAATTCACGTCATGTGCTGTTGAGCGAGAAACTGCAAATATAAGTTGACGTGTCGTCCGAGCAGAATATCATTTGACAGCTTCTGAAAATGACAAGAAGCCTATAAGCTTTACAGCAAGCACAGATCCTGTGCGCCTTTTCTCTCCTAATGTGGCCAACGCGCGCTTGTACGCGGCTGCTTTGTGTGGGCTGTGGAGGAGAAAGGGAGGGGGTGGGGGGTGCAGCCAGAACAGACACCTGTCTTTAAGTGTGGCGAGAAAGCAATACCACATTCTTCACGTTGGAAATTATATGGCCATTGGAAAGATAGCTGGGAGATAACATGAGATGCATTGCAAATCCTATACTAAATAATCATGTTTAATGTTAATGCTACACATTTTCTATAAAATTTTCAGCGGTCTATGCATTGCAGGACACAACAATAACAACAACAATAATAATAATAATAATAATAATAATAATAATAATAATTATTATTATTATTGGTTATTTAATTAAATGTACTTTTCTCACTGTCTTTTTATTTATTTATTTATTCATTCATTTTAACTCCTTGAATTTAAACATCATGCAGACTCTATGAGGGGCTATTCATGAAATGTCATTTTAATCTAAATCAAGTAGACAACTAGCCTATACAATCTATCGCAAAAAGCCTTCCCACAGTACCCCTTCTGATTAGCCTCATTACGCCTTCCCAGTATTTTTTTTTCTTTATTTCATTTTTAGTTTTCTTTTTGATTCTTGGTTTTAAAAGTTTCAAATGAGCGTTGTGAACTGACGCCCCCCCCCACCGAAAAAACGCACTATATGTTCAGCAAGCCTGCATTCACACAATAGCGCTACCCAACGGGATCAGTATCGATTAAAGAGAGACAGAGGATGTCGCCTGCACTAAATATTTACTGATCACAAACAAATAGCAGGGTCTTTAACGATTTCTCATGCTCCGTCTGGGAGAAAGGACTAAATCACTTTATTATTGTTGATAAAACAAAGCACACACTCTGGAAGACAGGAGTGCAGATGTGCTGATTGGGATGATTGCAGTTAAATTAATCGATAGTGAGGCAGATAATAAGTAGAGGTTCACGGGCACGCAAAAAAGAAAAAAGAAAAAAAGAAAAGGCATTCACTTATGTAGGAAGTTAAAGTAGCTTGAGTAGCTTGTGCGCTCCCATATAATGACTTTTCAATGAATGTCCCCGGATCATAGACTGAATTTGAATTTAACACAGACCATACATTGTACTTTAAAACGCTTTGTAATAGACAACCCAATAAATAAATAAATAAATAAATAAATAGAACTGTCCCACCACGGCTATGTCTCAAACTTGGGGTGAGGAGGGTGGGGGTGGGGGGTGGGGTTGTCTTCTAATCTTATCTCTGCCTTCACCAGTCTTTTATGCAGATAGAGGAATACTGACCTGGAGGTCTCCTAGTTCCCGGCCTGATTAACCCTTCCAGACCCGCGCAGGAGCAAAGGTTAACCAGGCTAATCAACTTCAAAAGTCTGATTGAATTAAACGACTTCGGAATCAGGACAGAAACTAAATTGTTCCATTTCAAAACACTCTGAAGAGAAACCTTGGTCACTTTTAACAACTGACACGAATTATAGCAACAGAGATATGACGAAAGAGCAGTTCATTTCAAATAACAAAAGACATCATTTTCATGCTTCAGGCAACAGGTACAAACTGAACTATTTTAAGCTCACTGTCAGCTTTCAGCAATTTCTTTCATGCACAAATGGTTTCTTCCTTCTTAATGCAGATCAAATGGTTCATAGTAGTGCCCAACAATATGTCATGGCATTGTCCATTATCTATCAGTAGCCTTTAACACTACAGCAAAGGTTATATCTCTTGTTTTTGGCAGTGCCTATTTATGACCCTATCTATGTGCAAAGATATAGAAAAAGACTAAAGAAAACAAAAATTAGAGCAGTTAATGAAGTGTCTGCTCTTCAAATTTGGGTTGTTTTTATGTAAAACATTTTCTGACAAAATGTTAAGCTTCAAAAGTTAAGAGACTGAAATGAAAAGGAGAAAGCAAAAGGTAGAAAAATAAATAAAATATTTGAATCCATTGATGTTTTTATAGCAAGGTTACAGAATTAATTAATGTATAGACAGATGATGGCTTTCAAGCTTTTTAAAAAAATCTAAAGTTAATTACATAGTTTTCACTTTCTTTTGAACCGTTTACCCCAATGCAAGGTGGCTCTTACTGACAAAAAAAATCACAAATATGATATTTTTTTAACTTCTTTTTTAATCTTCTATGCCAACAAAATAAATAAATACATTCATACCTCTCAATACAGCTTTAAGTTGAGTGTTATGATTGCAAACAATTTGAAAGTAAATTATGTATATCATAAAAAGTGTAAGGAGATGTAAGTTTAGTAGTGTTCATTCAGCCGTGTATTTCATCTGCCTGCGTGTCTGCATGCGTGCCCCAAAGGCAGTTATCTGTGTGGGATCTATTGCCTTTTTAGATAGCTATGTTCAATTTGTCAATGACAGATTATAGTGCCAATTTAAACAGATAGGGATCAATTTGTCTCAATGATCACTCTTTAGGCTGGCTGCCAGCATGCTCTTAATGCATTTGCAAAAGCTTATTGTTTAAATCATTGCTGTTGGGTTTGAAGTGATCAGAACTGCAGAGAGCAAGATGAGTGGTGTAAATGATGTGTTGTTTTGGCTGCTAAAGACCACAGAGAGGGAGCAGACATGACGATTACTTTGGGCAGCACCATTGTAGCAGCAGTGGTCAGAGGGTCAATGGTTTAACTCGAAGGACTCGCTGGGAAAGTCTGGATGGGGGAATTGTGTGATAAGTGCTCTCTAACCCCCCAAAACTACTGCTGAAGTACCCTTCAGCAAAGCAGCTTAAATCCCATCTGCCCCAGTGGAGCAGCACATCTACCACCAGTGCAAAACTGCAGCTGGACATGTGTCTTTATGAGCCCTCTTTTTTCTTTTCAAAGGAGAAGAGCGGGCAGTCAAATCGCCTCAACCCCCCCCCCCCCCCTTTTTTTTCCATACACTTAAAGTGAATACGTTTAGGAGAAGACACAAGAGGGAAAGCTGTTGCAGCATTCAGTTCAAAGCCAGACATGCACACATGTGGCCTGACAGGCAGCAGACAGGGTGTCGAATTACTGTAACTTAAGGTGTAATGTAGTAGCAGTAGAGAATATGTAAAAACTACACAAATGCATGTAGAGGCTTACTTCATCTTCATTTCCCATTTTTACAACGATTTAGAAATAAATGGGTTATTTTCTTAAACCTCAATTTCCAGCAGTTATAATGGCAGCCGTATACTTTGGAGTGAAAGTTGGCTGGATACTTCAGTTATCTCAAATAGGATGGATGCATTTTAGAAGACTTGCACTAAAATGTATGCTCTATTTTTAAGGGTTTTTGATGTGATGTGGTTTATAACTGTGAGAATGCCACTTAGAAGTTTATATTATTACTAAAGTAGCTGATTAAACAGTACTCTGTATGGCATGCAGTATTGCACCTGCCATGTCTATCACAAATAAAGTTTAAAGATACAATCTGTGTGTTGCCTTTTTTTTATATACTACCCATTGTGCTATATATCCTTAATAGATTTTTATGGTTTTAACAGCATTGTTTACTTCCAGTTGTAAATTATACCTGTGTTGCTTTTGCTGGAAACATGGTTTAAAATCTGAAGATAGCATACTATTAAAATCTATAATGAAAGGCTGTGAACAGTGAGATAACTTACTATTTTCAAATGATCTCTGTTTATTTTAGTCTTTGGCTTTTCTGATTATGTAGGATATCTGTGGCGGTTTAGTGAGAGTGCATGTGCTCCAAGTCCCAGCTGCTTTTAATTAAACATGATATTATATGACCACATTTTAGTATAATCAAAAGATATTCCTGTGGTACATGTGCATAGAATGTAAAAATGAGAAAAATAAGATATAAACTCACAATATTGTGCTATATTGTAAAATCATTGTGTTTCAAGAAGAAATTTAGATTCTACTTGAATTTAGCAGCATGTTTGAAGAGAAGGATGTGAGATTGAGAAGAATTATGTCAGTTTAAATCAAAAAGTGATTTTAGTTCAGTCACACTCAAGCTGAGGTAACAACATAATTTGTATGGGGATGAAAACTATCCAGTGCAAATATTTTGACACATGAATGCATTTCTCTGAGAAAGTGCTTTGGGCATTAATTTTATAGCCATGAACAAAACTAGCAGTCCATTAATAATGGCAATGTTAACCACATCTCCACTTCTGATTCAACATTTATGAACAGAATACGTTGTGTTACATATATTGCCTTTTCAGATTTTTCAATCTTGTTTGATCAATGGTCCTTGTACGCCTATGGAGGGAATAAAAGCAAGATGGCATTTGAATGGAATATGGTAAGTCCTCTACAGCAGAAGAGACTATTTTCTTAGTGTGGGCTGAGCTCAAGAGGAAAATCCATTACTGAGCAAAGATCACTTATTTACAGGATCTCGGTTACTTTGTTCTCAATCAAGGACATGCTGAATCTTATTTCAACTTTATTTTAGAACGCAAAAGACAATAATAAATAACAAAACTTGCTCTATGGACATTCATTTAATGGGGAGGATTTCCATAGCTTTAACTAAAAAATAACCTACTTTTCTCTCAAATTTTGTTTGACAAATAAAGTTGTATATTTGAAAACTTCCAGTTTCTGTAAAAAAAAGGGTCTAAACAAACAGTTCAATGTACAATATTGTCATTGTGTTGAGCACCAGTACTTTTTTACTAAGTTTGTCCAATCAGTACATCCACCATAAAGAATATGTATATCTTGGAGCACACCTCTTATCCACAGCTTTAATAAAGGGTGAGTAGATTGATGATTTAATCCATTTGAAAAATCAGTTAACACCAGGATAATGCCAAATTATTTTAAAGATGATTCTGGAAAAATGTACTATTCTGTTATTCCAGCAAAGTCTTCAATATGTCATCGTACAAAGGGTTAAAAAAGAAAGAAAGAAAGAAAGAAGTAGAATTAAGTAAAATGAATACTGTCATGCACAATGGCAGGATCATGGTTCATGAATCAATATGATCTGTTAAAACAAACACTGCATGAGGAACAACTTCAGCATAAATATCTGTGACTTCAAAACACCAAAAACCATGAAGGGATCACAGATTAGAGTCATAGCTTTTAGTTTCCACCATTGCTCTGAAGTTGTGAATGTAACACTGTAAGAACATGAGGAGGAGGTGTAACTGTCAGTGCTTACTGGCACGTTGGAGTGGAACAAAATAAAACACCTGATGCTGATACTTGATAGATCTAGTAGTGGCCGTTACTTAAGCCAATTTTAGTTATTTAGGCATTGCTAGCTTTTAGTTCTTACAAGAACCAAAAACCAAGGCTCAGTATTAAATAATCAAACACTTGAATTTCGTGGCAACAAAGACAATTTATGAGCAAAAAAAATGCTGTTTAAACAAAGAAAGTCAACTATGACAAATTGTATTATTCCGCTGAGGTAAAACAATTTAGTAATGGACATTTTAGATTTTATTCATACAGTATAAGAACAGCCTTACATTTAGTCCCAATACAGCCTATTCAGCCATTCACATAAAAAACAACAATACATTTTCCTATAAGCATAATATGGTCATTCAAGAAAGATTCGTTATTGTTTTGTTTTTTTCATTTGGACATGTCATACACCAAGCTAAACACACATGTGAAAACACTTCTGGTTACATCAGTTTTGATGGATTGCATTCAGAGATACATCTGTTTGTGGATCAATGGACACATATAACAGAGCTGTAAACAACAACAGTGACTGAGGAGTCATGAGGTTTGGCTGACAGAAACTAGAAGGCACAAAAGCTAACAGAAAACAAGATTAAACTTATTAGCAATGTGTAAACACCAAAAGAGACTAGCTGCTGGATAATCACCACATACTTATATCAAACAAATGTTAGAAATTGGTGTGATTTACATGGCAACAGCTGACACAGGAGTACAGGTCTAAATGCCCGTTGGCAAAACCATCAAAAAAGAGAAAAAAAAGCAGTCATGTTGTTTTAAATTGATAAGCCTCATTTGGCTTGCGAAGGAGAAGTATCGATAGGAAAAACGACAAAAACAAAACACCATATAACCAACGAAATGTACCTTTGGTTAATGCCCATTAAAGTACTAATTGAGTGAAGTTTATGGCAGAGCTGTGAGCTTTACCATATGGCTCATAGTTAGCAAAAGGAAGGAGTGTAATATTGACCTGGAGTATTTTTTTCCATCTACAGTTGTCAGTGTTATTGTGAATAAAAGGAATAATTGAAATATTGATATATTATAATGTTTTTTTTAATATATTTTTTAGATAAACATACACATAGCACATACACTGACATCATTATCTCACTTAAAGATGTGCAGGATGTAGTGACATCTAGTGGTTCAAACTGCAAATTGCGACAAACAATACCCCCCCACCCCCATCTGCTTCTCAAAATGAAAAATATGTAAACGTGTGACTGCCTGTGTTTAGTTTATTCATTTTGGGCTACTGTAGTTACAAAGCAGATGGGAAAAGAGGGAAACCCATAGTACTTTTGGATATAAATGGCCCTTTCTAATAAAAGAACAAAGATTCTTGCTTCATGAGACTCTACACCAGTCAAGACATACTAAATTTTTCAACATTTGCCTCTCAAAGCCGTGCTACTGAATTTTGGTAAATTTTTGCGGTGAGGCACCCCCTAATGAGGGCTAATTTGGCATTGATCTTGCATCCTACCTCTTCTCCAGTGATTCTCAAACTTTTTCTGCCATGCTTCCCTTTGGAGGAATACGCTTTCCGCCCCCCAGTTTGAGAACCACTGCTCTGAGCTCTCTCCAATCAGTAAAAGTCAGTTCAATGTTGACTCTTATCACATCTCTCGCTGATCCGTCTGTCCTTTTCTCTCTTTCCCTTCCTTGCTTTCTCTGTTAATGTTGTCCTGTTTTTGATGAATCCACCAGGTATGTGTTCAAAGCAGCCAAATGTGTTGATATCCAGTTGCTGGGATGCAATGCGGTGCCGTAAAGTGAAATGCTGCTGTAAAGTGACACAGCGTTGCAGAAAAACAAGTTTTGAAGTGCGGTTTCTCAGTCTCAAGATGCTGCTGGCCAACGCCGGCTCTAGTGATATAATAAATGTCACATTGTCATTAAAACGAGCCACACACTTATTTTAAAGTTTAGAGAGTTATATAATGCTACTTTAACAGCTAATGTACATCCCAAAAAAAATCATACATTTTTCAACAAATGCTAGGTAATCTTTGACATATTGGCCCACATACAATATTTCAGCACATTCTCACTCCAAAACTGGTAAAGCTCTGTTAGTGCTGCAGTTTTTTTCTTCTTTTTTTTTATGAAATAAATTTATATATAATAATAATAATAATAATAATAATAATAATAATAATAATAATAATAATTATAATAATAATAATAATAATAATACTTAGAAGTCTTCACCATCATTGCTCACTTTTGTTTACTTTTAAGTGTTGTGACTTAACTACATTTTTCAATTTATTGAAAAATTGTTAAAAGTTTGACACTCCTCACATGTCCCCAAAAAACCCATCCAGGAAGGTAGGATAGGGATGCTTGGTGGCACGTCTCCTGTGTTTTTTGCCCTGTTGTGCAACACACCCATTTGACTCTACTGTTTATAAAGTTCTTTGTCCATTCACTTACAATTTGTTAGCTTGAAAAGTTTTTTTGGGAAAAAAAAACCTGCTTCCTGGAGTTTGCATATTGTTCCTGTGCATGTATCTGTGCATCTCTGGGGACTCTGATGTCCAGTAAAAAATTATGCATGTTGTTTAATTAGTGAGTCTTATTTGTACTTAAGAGTGAGTGTGAGAAATCCTGAATATGATAAAGCAGGCATAGAAAATGGATGAGTCGTTGGGGTTAGCCATCACATTTCATGGACCTTGCCCACAATAAAATGGAACGTTTGGCAAAATAAGATCTTACCATTTCATGAAATATACATCTTTGGAGCTAGAAGGTTTTTGCACTGTGGACAAACATGGCTGCCCATGCTCTGGACAAGTTCAATCACTGCAAGTCAAACAACAATATTGTGATATTGCGTCGCTTCAACAACGCCGTCTCCTCTACAGTCTTTCCAGCTATAATGCCATTAGCCCTAATAGATTTAGTAATGATCCTTTGTGCAGCTTATTACATGGGTGGATTTATAGCTTTTCAGATAGACTGAATGTTATATAAGGCTTACTCCTGGCACCTTTTCTGATCCAGATTTTCCTGTATGAATGAAGTGTAAGTAAAGCTTAGCCTTCTAAAAGGGTGTGACTGATCTCTTCCAGGAAACATCCAGTGGGGGAGAAATCTGTACAGTCAGGTTGAAATACTAGCATAGCAACAAGCTCACAATGCAAGGGATTAGATCGTAAAAAGGGAAACTGAGGCAAAATGGAAATAGGTTGGCTCAAATTGCTTACAATAATACATTCTGAAAGTTCCAATGTGTCTCGGCATCACAACATGTTGAATCAATCTGTATGGGTATTATATTTTTTTTTTCTATGGAAAATCTTGTTAATACAATAGATAAATATGGGGTACACAGGGAAGTAAGTTAATCACTGCAGCAGGCTGTACTGAAGCACTGATGTGGATTGAATGCCAAGATCATTTTAAATCAATAATCAACAGTAAAAATTCTTGCGTTTACCAATGTTTACTCTCCCTTTGCAGAATTTCAGCCAGTCTAAAAACTATGATGTGATATTTGCCACCTTCAATACATGATATAAACACCTCTGATTGTTTCTGAACTCACTTTGCCCAAATTCAGCTGTAGTGATAAAACCACAGCACACCAGACAAATGTCACAGTTTATTTAAACACCATATTGTTTGCAGCTCAAGGTGAAAATAAAACCATAAAGTATGAGGCTTCCCCATGATAATATGGCTTTACACAACCAAGCTGCAGAAAAAAGTAAGATCCATTTCATCAAGCTAATTGCCTGTTTGTGAGAGGGAGCAAACTTTTCTACCACCACTCTATTACGGAGGCTCTTTCTTAATCATAAATAGAGCCCTTGTATCCCAGAGGGACTTGCAATTCTAATTTACAATTGAACTAAAGACCAAAGCTATCAATCTTTCACAGACACTTTATATCTGCCCCCCTTCTCTCTTGTAATTGTGATGACATAACCATAAACAACAGAAAAAAGGCTGCTGTGACTGATCTGTAGAAATGACAGTATTAACACACAAGCTGCACATAAGCGCTCCAGTCCACCATGTTGAGCACACACATACATGAACATCAAGGAAGACTGAGCAGTCTGTGGCACAGTAACACACAATTAAAATAAACACAATATTGTCAAAACTTTCTACTTGAACAAAAGGACGATAAGGCCTAATTATTTTCACTAATCAGAATAAAAGTAATGAGCAAGAAGCCAGTTAAAATTATTTTGGGGGAGTGATTGGATTAAGTTACCCCATGATGATTATTGGCATGACTTTCTGATGTCCTGTATGTCACTATTACATAATTATTAGTAAATATAGCATTTACTAACACTTTACAAGTAAATTAGAAGCAATTATTGAGATACTTTAGGTTTCCAAGTCTTGTTGTTACATCATTATTATTTAATTTTATAATGATGCTTTATTTAATTGATGTAAATTATCAGTCAAATGACTCACCTGCAAATAAGCAGTGATACTTTGTTACAATACACTGAACATGAGCCTCTTACATTCCAATATTTAGTCTGGAAAAAGGTGGAGAAAAAAAAAAATTTTTCATTCAGATAATGTTCAACCTAAGTGTCTTTATATTCCTGTCAGACCAGGTATAATCTTTGCTGGTTTCTCCTTTTGAGGCTGTACACAAAGTGTTTTATATGATGTCACAGTTCATATCATGCTCATTTGTATGTTTTGTTTTAGATGATGTCTCTTTAAGGCCACTCTGCTCTGACTGGTCAGCTTACAACCAACTGGAAGAGCAGATGGTGGCAGCTCAGATCTTGTTTGAAGTCCACCATAGATGCCACTACACAGAAATGCAAATATGTTTCAGGATGACGTCATCAAGTCCAAGAAGAAAAGCCGGGACTGAAAAACTAGGTGGGGTGGGTTTTTGCTTTGTGACTTTGCATGAATGTAGGTAAGACATCAAACAGATGCAATCTTCTGATTAAGCATAGCAAGATAAAGAAATTAAGAAAATACAGGCAAAAAAAAAATTGAGAATTAGAACAAGTTCAGACATTTTCACATGGCAGAAATAACTCCGTTTATGTTTCTGTAGGGTATCAACAAGATGGTGGTGATGGTGATGGAGTCCTCCCCGGGTGGGCCTAGACAGTTTCTGGAGAAGCTCAGTGAATTGGGATGAAGAAGTCTTACATTACATTACATTACTCTGATACGGCAGTGCTCGGGGGAATTTTTTGCTCAAAATAAGGAACTAATATATACCTTTATGAAAAACACTCAACTTGTAAAATTTTCTCAGTGCTGCGCCCCCTATCGACGGCTAATTCAGCATCCATCTTGCATCCTAACTGTCCTGTGAGCTCTCTACAGACAGTAAAAAACAGTCATATCTTGACTCTTGTCTAATCCCTTCCTTCAATGTCTTCTAACGTTCCTTTGGTGAATCCACCACGGTGTGCGTTCAAAACAGACGGTTTGTCCACATCCACTTGCTAGTGTGTTACGCTTGCGCAAAGCAAAGCTCTGGACGCATCTATCCCGGATAAAAAAGTTGTATAGTGTGGTTTCTCAGCCACGGGATGGGGCTGGGCTGCAATGGCTCCAGAAATGCCCCTTTCACACTAGCACCTACTCAGCCCAGCCCGGCTCAGCCTTCATTCAGCCGACTCCACACCACCCCGGT
>JAOXYM010000010.1:23635216-23657442 GCA_028567055.1 Leptatherina wallacei | reverse complement strand
TATATATATATATATATATATATATATATAGTTAACAGCATTAATATGATTAGTTAACGGCAGCATCACTGGCTGGTCTGGTAAATGTCCACAGCAATGTACATAGGGACCAAAGGTAGCAAAAAGCGGTTAAACCACAGTAGCAGAAAGGTTAATACACTCAGCACATGTTGCCTCTTACAACAGGTGGTGCTGCACGATCTGCGGCTCCCAGCATTCCAGCTTTTCCATGCTGGTGGCCCCTGGTATTCTGGGATTTACGCTGCCTCCCCTCCTTTCAACCGCAGAGGCCTGACTGACAAGCTAATCGTTGGGCTGGGATCCCCTCAGCTATTGATTCCACTGCAACACAACACCTCCCAGTCAATGAAACTGCAATATAATGCTTGAGCTGCAAAGAAAAGGGGAGTATTAGCGTGTTGAGCAACTGGAAGAAATTTGCTGCTGCCGCCTTCGCTGCTTGCTCCTCGTTGCAGCTGCTGGTAGGTAGAAACAGAGTGGAACAAATAAAGTAGGGAAAAATGTGTCTCAGGGGGTGGAAGCTTGAAGGGGTAGGTTATTAAAAGCCACAAAGTGGAGCCCATGCTGGGCATAGAGAAATAGCCACAGCATGGTAGAAGCACAATGGAAGAGAAGGGGGTCTGCTTTCTAAATTGTTCTAATCCTTTGAGTGTTTTACTTCATTTAGTTTTGTAGTTTAAAAATGGTGCTTTAGACTGTGTATAAGCTTTATCTGGACTACAAGACATTGAAAACTCCAGCTTTGTCTGGCCAGCTATATATGAAAAGGAAATGTACTTCTTCATCTAAAAAATAAACACATTTGAAAATGCATGTTTTGCAGTTTTACAATCGCCACCATAACAAAACCTAATTTGCCTATTTAAAGTTCCCAAAGGCATCCTTGCAGATTGTTGTAGAAAACCCCTTAGCCATAAAATTTCCCCTTGTTACTTGATCACTTCTTCCACTTTTTAGAATCCAATACCCAGCTACTCTAAATATTGATCTGTAGGCACAACGGGTGCAACAGTAACTGCAATTAGTCGTATTACTATTGGTTCCAGTCATTTAGTCAAGTATCCAATTTCCATGCTGTGTGAACACTTAATTAAAACAAATGTGTTACAAATATATATTGGAGATCAGCAGCCTTCAAAAAGCCTCTTGTGGTTTGGCAACTCAATGCAACAATGAGGATAGCAAATCAATGTTGTTGGTCACTTGTACCACAGGGATTTAATCAAATGTGAATCCTGACAACACCCAGAGAGGACAGTGAAATTATGGCTGATCATCTCTCTGGGAGAAAAGACCAAACATGATGCTTTTCTCCTGCAAGACTTCCAAACAATTCTTCATTGTAGATTAATCTAAAATCAATGATTGACTTTAGAAGAGCTTACTATCCTCACACATTAAAAATAGCCAGCAGGACTGCTCGTGTCAGTGTTTGATGGGCAGTCATGCTTTCAGTGATTTCTTGAGTGTCTCTATGAATTTCCATTTGAGTAACAGCGTACTTACTGTAGTGTCAGTGTGACCTCTTTTGATATTTGTAGCCTGTTTATATTTGGTCTTAAACATGTCAAGATAATTGAGCGGATCATATTTGGATCCAGTCAGATGCCTGTGATATTTGTTTCCCAGTGTGACATGCAAACGAATTGCTGAAAGCGCATGCTGCAACTATACAGCACGCAAGCAAAGGTCAGGAAAATTCTACACACAAGGGCAAACAATCCGAGAATATAGAATTGCTATGCACTGGTTATCAATGCATCCAGCCTAAGAATTAAAACTGGATTTTTAATATAAACCAATAAGAAAAATCTAATCATAACAAGTGAAAGTTTTTTTCTTTTGTTTAGCAGTATCTATGTTTTTTTTTTTATTTATTTATTTTTTAATTGCCAACACTAAGAATGTGCAACACTTTCAACCATGGAATTAAAGTTCAAGGCCAAACACCCCCTTTATTTCTTCATTTTTTCATTTTTCTTTTTCATCATTTTTAGTATTTTGTTCAAGGAAAAAGAGCATTAGGCTTTACTGAGGTGCGTTTGTAATAAAGTATTTTTCATTTGTCATTTCCTGGTGTAAATTAGGCAATAAAACTACTTGTTTAGAGTAAGAAAAAGTTCAAATAATCACAGTTAATTTTTCTTTTTACAGAAATACTGTTTGATTTATCTGGTTTAATGAAGATACATACATCTCAAAACACTTCCTGCTGAAGGGCTTTGGTGCCTAATTCCTGGTTGAGTTTGTGTATAAAAACTACTTGGTTATGGACAGAAAAAAATAATGTTTAAGGGGTTATCTATGCTCCCGATTTACATTTTGTAAAACTGTTTGAATCTGGATTTGCATCTGGGTCACAGGTCTTTAACTCAAAAACCAAAGATGCTTTAAGTAGAACGTCTCAAAGTTAAGCATTTTATTGATTAATAATTTTGATGATTTTCAAAATCATTTGGTGACATCTTATAAATGCTCTTTAATGCCCAAACTTGGCATAAGCACAACAGTTTGCTACAGAGCCCTAATCATTTTTATCGTTTTCCTTATCATGAAGGAATCAGTGGCAGATGGTTGGAGTGCCATTAATAGCAAAGGTAATTAGAGAGCCTGTTATAACAAAATCTGTAGTTTGTTCAGGTAAAAAAAATAAATAAATAAAAATCACATATTCTATAACTGATGGCCCAAGTTTTCTCAAGGGTCCTAAATAGATGTTCTCATAGATCCAAACAAATGATTAGATCGTCTTAAAGACTCTAATTACTGATCACTTGCTGTTTAAAGAATATTTCCCTGTGCCAGATGTGTTACTTGACCCAATGCCAGATGTGCAGTTGTTATAACGCAGTTCACCAGTCAGAAAATTGAACACAAATGTAAAAATCTAATGGACTCACAGCATATACAAGAGAAACCTTTCTACAGTTTGACCTTAAGATTAATTAAAAATACTGTTGGGTTTTGCCGTTATACCTCAGAATAAAGCAGCAATAGTTGAAAAGTTAATTATTATAATGCAAAGATGTCATGAATTTAAACTGAAGTGAAAATGCAATTCAGTTGATTACAAAAGAGGAGAAAAAGACCCTTTATCAAAAAATAATTAAATAAGATATGCATTGGATCCCTCTAAAATGCAGAAGATGTGTGTATGTACCTGAGGAACTGCTCTTTATGGACATTGACATGATTTTGGTTGAGAGATTTCTTATGTTACTTTAGAGCTAATAACCTTTTCACTCAGCTTTGCAGATGTATTCAAAATGGACCAGCACTTGATTAATCGCAAAGTAATGTTCTTTCAATTTAACAAAACATGCCTTAACAAAATAAAATGTCTTACAGTAAGTTCATTATGTGCATGGTTGAGTTTAATCCGTGCTTAAACATTATGTAAAGTAAATAAGTATGTATCTAGTCCTCCAATCATCATTTAAATATTGCTGTAGCTATTATTATTAATGGGCTTGTTTTCTTGATTTGTTTTAATTGGATATTCTAATCTAGGTCACCGTTTTTCAGGTCATTCACAAGGAATCATGGGCCAAAATATCTTAAGGTAAAAGAGGGACAAACTGTTTCCTGAACATTGCCTGTCTCCTTACAATGAGCCTGTGCTCTGCATAAACAGCAAAGCATTTTTCAGGCAACATTTCTAGGCCAAGCTTGAACCCCTGGGAGTTGACAGAAATACCCTCAATATTATGGTGGAAGTCTTTATCTGATGCTCACCTTGTTGTTTTTAAGGGTCCGAAAAGTCAACTAGAGCTGTTTGATTTCTGGTAAAGGGTTTTGAATGCCTTCATATTAGCAGGGTTTTGGAATTGGTCACACAATGTTCCCTTCTTTTTTTATTCTTAACAATGTTGGCAATATTTGATAGTTAGCCTGTGAGAAGATTTAAACTGTGCTACTGTATAAATGATGTGCTTTAAAGAGCATTTAATCTATGAAGGTTAAACTTAGGAGTGCACCGGCACACATAACTATAGATCTTAATAAAATTAATTAGGTCTACGCCAAAAACATCATCTGTATGCGCATCATTTAAAAGCAACAAGATGTTAGAAATTAATACAGCTAAATCAGGTTTCTAGTCCACCTTAAGATCTCAATGAAACATCTAATTCACACAATATACTTTCTGTCATCTTAGATGAATGCTCAAAATGACTTTCCAGGAATTTTGATTCATAATTAACAATAGCACAACTATATCCTAACTTTTAGAGGGAGATGATCAACTATGTACAGTAGGTTTCTCAGATTTTATTCTTAAAGGCAATACCAGAATTTTAAGGAGGATACAGGAAAATACCTATAGATACAGGTGGCAATAAATGGTCCCATGTTATCCATACAGCAGCCATTGCTGTGACTTCTAGCATTTTAATAGCATTAATTTTCAGATATTTGTGAGCTACAAAACTTGACAAACTCCAAAAAGTTTACGTTTTTCTATTTTCATTTTAACTCTCTTTTGCTCCTTATTTTCCATTTTGTTTTTGAATACCATCCCATAGAAAAATAGCTAGTTGTTCTTCCATACTTCTGTTGATAATCTAGCAAGCCAAATGTTGGACAAAAGACATGTAGATTGTAGAAATCGTTTTCTATTGATCGGTAACAATGTGTATCATAGGTTGATGGTAGATCACTTCACACTTCACATCAGTTGAAAGACTATCTAAAGGGATCAGTTCCTTTTTGATAATCAGTGTTGCATGTGGTAGTGACTGAAGTCTATTGTTTTAAATTTACATTTTCTTTTTTATGAGCATTTGTTTTGTAAAACAAAGAAAAAGTTCTGATGGAGGAAGAGACTAAGTTAGGCAAATTTGAGATAATTTATATTGGAAAAGTAACTCAACAACTGTCCTGCTGATCGATTATCTAGGTATGTGTTACACTAAACCTGTGGGCAAATCCTCCTTGGTGAGTTTGGAAAACTGGCTCTGTGAGCTATTGAGCTATTTGGTCAATGGACACTACCAGTGGAGACAACTGGTAAAACCAAACTGGTGTTGAAACCACTCAAGAGTGAAGACATTCATTTATAAACCCTTCAATGTTATTCTTTTGTCTTCTCTTGATTAAGGAATATTACCCAGTTACTGAATATAGCAGCATCTGCGCTAAGCATTTTGAGAGCTGCCATTGTTCACTGTTGTCACACCTAAAAATTGCCTACAGCTGCCAGGATAGGATGCCAGTTGAATTATTCGGCTGTAGCTTCTCCACTAGTTCATAGATCGAAGCCTGGCTAGATGCACCTTCAACACATGCTTATTTCCAGCTCGTCGTTCATCAGAATCTGGTAAAGAGCCCTTCACATCAGTTTTCAATGCCCATGGTATCCCTTTTCCATGACTTTCCATGAGGGGTATGTGATGCACCTGCTGCTACTGTAATATTAATTATTTACAGGAGAACATCATTCGGTAATGCTTGTTTAGCAACAAGTAATGCACATTGCTTAAAGAGGTCTGTTGGAAGAGGACGCATCCATCAAGCAAGGGGACTCATGTTTGAGTTTTCCTTTTTTTTCCACATCCCATTTTTGTCTTTATTTTGATTTCTAGTCTTTATTTTGTTTTCTTTTCCACTGTAGGATGTTATGGTACATTAAAATAACCTAATTGAAACTGCATGTATATTACCACTGAAAAACATATTGAAACTAATTTTACTGTTTAAAGCTTTACTTACATTTTCCACTTGGCTTGGCGATGTCCTCCATCCCTGTTATGTTAACAGATTGGGAAATTCTGCACATCTTAATGTGAGGTTACATTTAGCATTCAAAATCAACACAACCAGCTCTTGGTAGCAATGAATTGGCACAATATTATTTTAGGATCATGATTTTGTGAATGTTAAGGGAATCCTGCTACCTGTTAAACTTTATTTGTCCGCAAACTGTCAAGTTCAAAAGTTTTTACCGGTTGCTTTCCCGGCAACTGTTGATGTAAGCTTTCATTTTGGTTTTTTAAAGGCGACAAACCAGAAAAAGCTCTGAAATTATACTCTATCAGCAGGGATACTAGAGGCTCGTACAGTCCTGCAGAATGTAACTTTAAGCAGTTGAAATGTCAGGCACAGCACAGCAAATTACTAATTTCCTGTCTGTGTATGGCAGCAGGAAGTTAGGGATACATCCTCCCCTCTGGCTGAAGGGAAGGAAACAGTGTGAATGGACAGGGGATGTCACTGACCTCTCTGAAGAGAGTCAAGGCTTGACCTTGAAGTCTAGCTGACTAAACAGAGGACTGGAATTACTGCAGGGTAAAACATGATGTTGCTACAGTTCATTGTTGACTCTGATTTTGTTATTCACTATTATCTACAAATATTTATCATAATTCTCTTTATTTTTCATAGAAATGAGGCTAGCAATATTTGTCAAATTAATTTCTTCATTGATTCACAACAGTTGTTTATTTGAATTCCTTTGCATAAGATTCATTATAGGTTAAAAACACAATGGAATTGTAACAATTATTTAGCTTTTACCTGGACACCCTTAAGTCATCCCAGTACTCATCCCACAAAATTTAACATGCTACATGCCTTGGACCATAAAGGTAAGAAGCAACTTCCTGGATTTATGAGCCTACAACATGGAATGAAACCATTTAGTTTTTATTATTCCATTTACTCTTAGCCGGACCACAAAGTGGTTCTGAGAGCTGTTTTATGTATTCAGCTGCCTTCCCCTCAACAAGCATGTGGAGCCGCTTAAATAAACCATCAACCAGAGCACAGCTGCAACAACAACCGATCGATCGGAGGCAGGTTACCGTCTGAACATTGCGCCGCCAGCACGCTGGCTTCAGCAGGTGGGGTGGGAGTTGTAATTTGCTGCTGAAGGGCTTTTGTGCCTGCCTGACTCCAGAAAAACTGTAACTTGTGCCTCCCTTGATAGATAGCCATGAAGGCTGATAGAATGTGTGTGTTTGGAAGAGATTCGCCGCTGTATAAACAATCGACTCCCTACCTTCCACAACATCTGGGAACTCTCAAGTATTGAGGCAGAAACAAATAACCAGGGACTTGTTAGTTTTTGATTAGATTTTAAAGAACTCATCATGGCTCATGGAGTTCCCCTCACTGTGATGCATGACCAGTCACATAGGAATACATAACAACAATAACGAAAACATAAAAAAAAGAAATGCAGCAATAGACACAAATTAACATTATTCAGATTTTTTTGCAGGAGATATCTCTAACAGGATTATACTTTTTAAAAGTTGGCAGAAAGAAAAGCTTTGGATAAAGCAAACTACTAGTCCTAAAATTGGGCCTCACTGGCTTGACAAACATGGCAATGTCTCAGAGGTATTTAACTAACTGAATCTTGCTCTCCTTAATCTTATCCTTCGAACAAATAAGCAGCATCAGATTCTTCTCCCCATCAGCCAACTCAGTCATGTTTGCCAGCTCCTCTTGAATGAAGGCTGTCCACATTATCAGTGATCCTCTTGTTTCACTGTTTAAAGTCTAAGTGTGCTTTGTGAATAAAGTCTGAGCTCCTCTTTGGATTTGAAAATGAAGGAAGTTTCCTCTTGCACGGTGGAGCAGTACCCCTTGCATAACTCACATAAAAAAGTTTATTGGTTTGCAGAAACGGATGTTTGCAACTGAGGCAATTATGGTCAGGGACAAGAAATGTTCCAATAAAATCCATCTGCAATAACTGACTCATAACTAAATCAATTACAGTGAATTAAACATTAATTTTGAGTAACATTTACTGCAACACGTGGCAACAGCATTTCACTGGCATGGCTGGCTAGTCTGTCCACTGCTACAACAAACTGCAACTTAACACACAGAGTGAAACATAATTAATTATTCTCACACACCTTCCTAAGTTTTTGCTGTGTATCTACTGTCTGTTCATGTGTCCAGACACACACATGATCACAGCCGTGTCGGTTGCAGCTGAACTTTTGCACTTCAGCATGGCACAGACTCTGCCCCTGCAAATCTGGTTGCTAGACAATCTAAGCCAATTACAGTATGAGGGCAAATGGTTAACCTCCATAATATACATTTCCCAGCCTCCTTCACTGAGCTTGCTTGTCATCCCAGGAGCAGAGTTATGCACCAGGGCCCTGTGTCCCAGGCGACCCAGTTTGAATTGGCTCAATTCATTAAGCCAGGACCCGTGCACAAAACTGAGTTCACACGGCGAGACACTTGCAGCAAACAGCTGCTGCACATTCCTGATGGGAGGGCCAGGCAGATGTCCAAGGAAAATCAAAGGGAGAGACAGGGGAAAGTTTACGAGCCAGCGTTTGCCAACCTCAATGAGAAGCTCTTCATCCTCTTCTCAAAGACAGGGTGCAGCTGGCGGAACTCGCATCTCTGTCCTGTTTGGGGCTCCCCTGGTTTTTCCCTCTCCCACTCAAAACCCTGCAGCAGCTCAACATGCTGACAATATCAGTTGTTCCCTCAGTGTTTTCTGTTTGAAGAACAACCAGCACTTTGGCACTAGCAGAGGAGGTCTGGCAGCAGGGTTGGAACAATCATTAAATTTCATTCTTTTGACATTGTTCCATTGAACCAATTCATTGTTCAATATAAAACCTTGAAAAAAGAACATCAAGAATGCACAAGTTTTATAAGATAAATTTTAAAAAATGAGTGCTCAAAATTTGATAAGTCTGAATCTGAAAACATGTTTGTCTCAAGGAAAATAGGGCCTGAATGATTAACTTGTGATTTCAAATGCAGCCAGTGTTTCTTTTTACCACAACACTACAGGTGTTATTGTCATACATTAGTTAGGTGTTAGGATATGGCGATAGGGAAAAAAGAAAAAAAATCATATGTGGCCATAAATGCCCATTTCACTGCTGTCTTTACATACATGTAAATAAATTAATCTTTATTTTTGGGTATCCACCTATCTGTCTTTGCTCAATGAACTGTAACTGGTCTTAAGGTACCGGTGTACATATATGACCATTTGCTAACAGGTAAACTTATTTAGTAAATGTCTACCTGACAGAACCTGAACATCAAGTTTACATTTGTTTTAGTTCTTTTTGTTTTTGGGTTGTTGTTTTTTTTTGGGGGGGTGGGGGCACTTTTACATTTCATGGATCAGAGATTGTTTCTTTTCCAGAAGCTTCTACAACAATGCCCCCAGCACCACACAGCTCTCTCATTCATCAACTTGCAAACAAGGACAGGAGCATGGTCATGCCTGCACTTCTCTCACCGTGATACTTTTTCTTTGTCCTGGATGCCACCTACAAGCCCACTACTGTCTCAGCTCTATCCCCCCCTTACATCACCCCCGTGCATCTCCACCCCTACTCTATTGCACACAAACACAGCGTGATGCCAGTTGTAATCACTGTTGGACACAATTTCAGGGACAATTTGAAGACTATTTATTATCCTTGGTCAATAAAATAGAAAATTAAAAAAAAAGAACAGAGGACAAGTATTCTTGGGGTGTTCATTTGAAACCTATTGACAGGTTTATAATGTAGATGGAGCACTAAGATAGTAATTGTTTTTTACATTTATAGTGTTTGAGTGTTTAGTTTTTCACATCAAATCAATTACACAGTATATGTATAGTTTTATTATGTCAGTGTCTTTTGTTTTCCTTTCAAAAAACAACCTACTGTAGTTATCTGTAATGCCAAATAAGGTCATAAATACACGATAACCAGCAATTAATGAAACCCCCTGCCTTGATAGTAAATTGAAAATGAAGCCAGAGAGAGTTCCCTGGAGGAAAAGAGTGATAAAACTACCAGTAAATGGTGTTATATCCATTTGTGGCCTCCTCAGATTAGGTGGACAGCCAAACTCTCCTCCGGGGAAAAGTTCCTCAGCAGGGCTCCAGGTAACACAAATCTCTTAATCACACATGACCTGTCAGCTAAGAGAGAGTTAAGCAGCAGCATGGGGCCTCCCATAGAGTTCCCGCCCTTCTGACAACATCATTAGCAGAGGCACATGGCCTGCCTGCATCCATGTAATGTTTGCAAACACAATAATTGCAGGCAAAACTGTAGCTTATTTTAGAAAGTTGTTCAGGATGAACTGGAAAATCCTAAAGTCAACATAAATTGAGTTTGTACAAGGCTGTACAGATTTCTCCTTCATCTGCTTCATTGGGGCACACACTCATTTATCAAAGCAAAGGGGAAAACATCCCAAACTGTGGATGAAAGTTCATGTGTCATCAGCCATTAAAGCAACTCAGGATGATGCGAAAGTTAGTGAAGGATTCTGTGTGCCCTTGGAAAAAGCTGCCTGCAGGATTGAAATATCTTCAAAGAGGAGCTTGAAAATACATAAATATTTAACATGTGTGAGATGTACATGAATGACAAGCATTAGTATGGATATTTTGATATTTTTAACAATATATCTGGTGTGATCCAGTTATTTCAGCAATTATTCAAATATCAAGGATTTTGTTGCATTTCTTAAATTAAAAGAATTGCTCATATCTAGGGCCATATGTGCATTTTGCAAGAGACAAGAGATCAGAAGTGTGAGCATTTAAAAAGCACTTTAGAGTGACCTCTGCAGTAAACTCCTGCTGCAGAGGTTTAATGGCTTCATCTTATAAATTGTTCAGTGCTAACATTCACAGGTAATGAGTATTATTATGCATCAAAATATTAATTCTTTTTTTTTGTTTTGTTTTGCTTTCTTATTTGATTTGTGCCATTATTCAATTTGTAGTTTTCAAAGTCCACAGATTTTGGTAGGAACTTTTTCAGGGGGCAAAGGCTACGGGAGGTCTTTAAGACCCAGGGCAGTGGGTCTGTAGACTGGAATGCAGAGGGAGGCTTGCAAATTAGAGACCTAATGAAAACTCTCTGGTGTCCAACTGAAGCAATCATCTGGTTAGAATCAACCAGTTATTCCACTAATTTCCCCACCACTCTCTCCAAGCCCTCAATGCCTAATTTAGAAGAAAAGGGCATGTTCCATTTTACACACCTGCAGTTTGAACCCAAGATTGTGTACCTAAAATCTTTTCCTTCACTTACTTTTAAAAGCTGAGTAAAAACAATAAAATGATTGTCTGTATTTCCAGTGAAAAATGTCTTATTTGTAAATAGCTGTTTTAAATAACTCATAAAATACATTTTTTTAGTAATAACTTTCCACTGACCTTTTTACTAATTTCATTTATTTTTTTAAATTTTTACATGATTTAACTGCAAGGACAAAAAACACTCAAATGACATAGACACAACATTTTATTAGACAAGATTTTAGAAAAATACTCACATCACAAGTAGTTGCCTGAAACAAGGTCTCAAACATCTCCCTAAAGACATGGTCACCACCTTCCTTGGAGTTATTCAACCTTTCACCCACTGGGCCCCCCAAATCTGACCTTTAGCCAGATGCCATTTTCTTAAAATCTCCAAGCCAGTTTCCACCTCTGGAATCTGCAACACATTATAAGAGGAGAGGAGAACAAAGGCAGCAGATTAGAGCGCAGGCTGGTTATTAGTTTGCTGATACAGTTTTACAAGGGTCAAATGCAACAACAGGGAAAACAAGTTGAGGAGGAAAAGGTGTTTGATAGACTAGAATTGTAGCTCCATGAAGTCTATTTGTTCAATAACTGGAAAATAGATTCAGTATTCATGTGGGTAAATAAAAAGTGGTTAGAAACATAGTAAACATCTGCAGTTTTGAAGTCAGAGCAAATTGTACTGCATGCCTATGTTTTGTCTTTTTCCTTTTTTTCTACATGAATGGATATCAAACAGCCCATGTCCTCTTTCTTCACTTCTCATTTTTGCTTGCTTTGAATGTCTTTGTGGATTTTGCTCGCCCTGAATCTCATATTATCTCAGTTAGAAAGTGTGTTTTTACCAGGGAGGCAGTGGTGAGTGGAGGTGCTGATGTATTGAGCAAAGTTGCTTGTCTTTGCTGAAAGCTTTTGTTTCCTGGGGCTCTCTATTCATCACAAAGCCTTTGGTGGGAAGAGACATAAAGACAGGCTCTGACCCTGGTGTGAGCCCTTTGACCTCTGTGAACCCAAGGGGACAGATTTTCAGCAACTGTGCAATCACTATTAGTTGACCGCAGGGTCTGCAGAGGAAAATGGCTGGAGCCAGACAAAATGAATGGATGGACATGGTGGGAAAATCTGGTAATTTATAGAAGTTGAGAGTCTATTTCAAAAGAGGTGATGGTGGATCAGCTGACATGTGGGGTCAAAGGTGATGTTTGGGCACGATTTCCTGCCTGTGTTACTGTAACATCTGTGTGTTAAGAGACGTCTGGGACAAAAGTATTTTGACCCCCAGGGGCATAATCCTGACAAAAAAAGGAAAGCACTACAGTTTAGATTGCTGATGTCGGTGACCATGTTTGACATAATGTCTCTACAAAAAATGTCTTGCATTGAACCACTGCATCACATTTACACATTACAATTGTTAATGTAATGTAATGTATACAAATTTGAACAATTTGCTATCATAACATTCATCAACTCAACTCATTATATTTACTTTTAGAGACAAAACATAGCTCAGTAAAATGCTTCTGGTTATTCATCTCCTCTGAGACTGGCTATGATAAAGTGGATCATTTTGGCTCTTGCACTGTCATCTACAAGTGTCCAAGTAAAGAGATACTGGGAGTCCCCAGCCCTGAGGCTAGCCATTAAGTAAATTGGCCTCTCTAGACCTATAGCTGTGTCACTGTCCGTGACGAGCTGCCACCTATTTGACCCAGGGACAGGAGTCCAGTGCTGACCAGCAGCTGTTCTGAGGGCTTGTCTTTCCAAGCCTGGGAAGTGGTTCCTAATTAGCCTCCCACACCCATAAACGTGTCCAGTAAGTCAGTCACTCCATGCTCATTGATCGCACTGATGTTTTCCGTGCTGAGGTTTGACATAAGCTCCTTCATCAAAATGAATAAGAGGCAGTGGGTGACACAAGCAGTCTGCAACTGTCAATAAGACATTCAGATGTAAACTTCTCACCGGGTAAGCAAATGTGTAATTTGGTGCAGGATTTTATAGATTTACGGTATCTAAAACAAAGAGAAAGCTGCAATCTTTGAATGTGGAGGTGAAGCGGGAGGAAAATAACATATTTCTTCTACAGTTTCTATTGTCACTGCTGTTCTCTGTTTAGATTTATCTCTAATGTCCTATTACAGACATTGGGTGTGGGTCAATATTTCAGCAGTAACAACCACTGATGATAAATGGATTGAGCTATACTCAGCCCGTGCACAATATCATCTTTGGCATGTCAGACACAGGGTTCTCCTTTATCGAAGTCACAGGAAACGAGTCTTGAGGGCCTGCCCCCTACAATCATCCCCCCAGATATTTTTCTCGTCCTTTTCTACCTTCCGAGAGTTGTTTTTCTTTCATTTAGCTGGCTTCCACCAATAAAAATGCAAGCCAATTTTCCAGCGCATTAACCCGAGAGATCTTTAATACACAAGAGTTTTGGTGCAAAGGGGACGGCAAGGCCTCATGGAAAGATGGATGGGCCTGCCGACTAAGAGTGGGCAGTTTTCCCACTGCCCTGGTCTCGGCTTGGGACAAAGGCCTCATTGAGTGTGATGCTTGACATCAGCATCATAAACTAGTCATTGCTACAAAGACTCTGACACTTTAAAGTACCAGCTACTGACGCTTTCTTTTCTCTCCTCGTTACAGCATTGCTTAGGCTAATCACGTCAGTGGCAGTTGTTCTTTTTTTTTTATGCAGATGCTCACAATACGGGCTGAAATGTAACGTGATGTGAAAAGGGCGGGCTTGGGAAAGTTTCTATTTATTTATTTTTTTGCAGTCTTAAAGCCTAATAGAAGAGTAATTAGACCATTTTTTAATATTCCAGATGATCTTGATTTAGGCGATATAGTTAGTCATTAAACTTGAACGCACATCACTTCTTGTCAGACACAGGAGGCTGCTGATGAAGACAGATATGCTAACATTCATCTTTGTAAATATCACAGTATGAGTTGCCAGCAGGGGGTCAGTGTCTGTTGTAACTTCTAATAGTCATTTACAACACATGCATTACAAAACCATGCAACTGTTATTATTAAAGGCACCTGCAGTGAATGGTATGAAGTCTTCTGGGATTTTGTGTCAAGTGTTTTCCCTTACGTTTAAGTTGTTTTGATAATTTATTTATGTTAGTATTGTTTATATGCATAAGGTTAATGACAGTGGGTTTAACTAAATTATGGTTGAAACACATCTCTTCCAACAACTACTAACTGCTTTTATAGATGTAATTATTTTACTTGAGCTGTCTTCTTTATCTTGTAGTTTGGAGTAGAAGTCTCTCACAGTTACCACTTATCATTTTGATATTACCAGTTCAAGAAAAGGGTGTTTTTAAATCAAAATAAAACAGCAGCAGCTCAATAACCATAAGATCAATGGCATCTCTCAAACAAGGAGATATGAGTATGCAAGTGTCAAAGGAAGTCTGATCCTCAGCCATGATGTCAGCTCTCAGGTTCTCAATGTCATGGAAAAAGGCAAGGGTGCACTTTAATAGATTAAACACAAAAAGCCAGACAACTGTGCTGCCAGAGAGGTGCCGACGGGTGCAGTCACATTTAATATAGATTCATGTTGAATTGCCACTAAAGGTGAAACATTATGCAGCAAATATTCGAACATTTTAACCTGGGAAAAAAATTGCCTCAACAATCAAACCACGCTGCTGTTTGATGTGTGACTTGAAGCAATAATTTATCTCAGTTGTCATAGCAGCCTTACATAGAGAAAGAAAAAGCACATTGACTGTATTTAAACATAACGGACAATGTTTCATTTGTTTGTATGTGTACATTGTGTGAGAAAAACAAAAGCAAAGATTTTGGAAAAGAAATTTATGCTCAGACTGAAGACTTTTACACAAAAACAGCTGCTTCACATTGCTAGCCCCTTGGAACAATGTAAATATGATGTGTTTAGACAGGTTTGGGCAAGAATGGAGGTCATTTAATCTTAGAGGAGAGGTCATTTCTAGCTGCCAGCCACTGGAAAAAATAAAATATCATTAGTCCTCACTGTCTAACGGAGTTTGGTGTGCTCAAATCTTGGGGGATAATGAGTGCAGAATCCTAAGAAAGAAAAAAACTAAATATTTCCCTCATCTGAGTTATGCTTATTTCCTCAGTGAGTTTGTTATTAAAGAGGTGCATTCAACAATAGTACTTAAACACCTGTCATGTGACAGTTTTCTGCATGGAAACAGAAGGATCATCCATGTTTGTCTGATCACAGGCATTAAAGGAGAGGTGAGGCGCTATTTACAGTATTGTCGTGTCTGACAACCTCACAGCTGCCCAGTCGATCTATAGGGCAAAGTACTCTGCTGTGTTTTTGTCACCCATTTCCTCGGGCATGTGTAATGGATCCTTGTTGTGTGTGGGGGGAAAAAAAAGAATACTTCAAGGCCTGGAGATTATCTGCTCAGCCAGCTGGCTCACATGTGAATTTAAATCTATATTTAAATACAGTAAAATGATGATGCATGAGTTAACTAAAGAGAATTATGGACTGGAAACCTTTTTTCAAACTTAATGCATAGACTGTGTAACTATATGTCAGAAACAGTAGCTCTGAAGTGTTTAATCAGATACATTAAATGCTATTTTAAGTTTGAAATAGATCTTCTACCATTTATCTATTTTTGCAAGGAAACCAGCATCCAAGGAATCTTCTTTTTTGAATCACTATTCTGTTAATATTTATCTGTTCTCAAGTCCTTGACCTCCTCAAATTGTAAACACGT
Source organism: Leptatherina wallacei (assembly GCA_028567055.1). Lineage (NCBI taxonomy): Eukaryota > Metazoa > Chordata > Actinopteri > Atheriniformes > Atherinidae > Leptatherina > Leptatherina wallacei. The sequence goes on along the minus strand of JAOXYM010000010.1, from coordinate 23,641,632 downwards.
TTTTTACACCACTCTCAGCACTCTTTGACCAGGGGAGTTTTGTCGACAGTGGGGCCCAGAGATAAGCAAGCAGGGGCTGAACCTGTTCCGGTCTGCACTGCCCTCTGCAGCACCTCTGCTCCAGACTCAAGTCAAATTTCTCCCAGCGCTGCCAGATCACATGGGTTAATCTCTCCTGACCCTGACTCCTCAAAAGCACAAGCATGGCTCTTTTGGACTCAGTCCCGGTGCGAGTGCAATGCAGTGCCATGGAAGTAGACCCCACACACATCCCCTTGTTCACTGGCACCAGTTTGCAGACTTCAGAATACTGAAGATAAGGTACAAGAATGTCAGGAAGTCTGACACCAATGAGCAGTGTGGTAAACAAACAGTTGCAGACGTCTGCCTGCATCCCCTGCCTCTTAACGACCTCCCATTCCACCCTTTTAAATGTCAAGCTGTGAAATATGGTTCTTTGGCCAAACAAATCATGTTGCATAAACTAAACAGACAAAAATCAAAGCATTCAAAACTAATGCCAGAGCATTTATACTATTCGTAAATCAGATTTTCTGCCAACTTTTAAACTAGCCAATAAAAATCTACGTATTTCAAAGTGGAAAAATAACCAAGACATAACTTAATAGTCTTTCCAGACAGTTCTTTAGATTTAAAGAAAAGTTAATGCAGCATTTGTCATCATCTTAACATTTTTAAAAAAGGGCAAGAATTGATTCTACATTGCAAAGCTATTGTAAGTCCACATCTAGAACTCATTTATATTTGTGCTGCATGCTTGGTCAAACAGTCCCACTGCAGCACCCTGCCAAGTTAGCTAAGTACATATCACACAATATTATGTGTGACATGTCCACAGAGGTTATAGGTAGTGCTGAGAGGGAGCACTGGCAATTATATATGCATGGAGGGTAAAACGAACAGAGTTGGGCTTCTATAGAGAGACCAGCACTCTGATATTCTTCCTGGGTACTTTGATCCCTCTGGTGTAGTGAAGCAAAAAGCCAATCATTCTTAACCACATAAAAGTTAACAGAGCATGCCCTGGTATTTAGCTTTATGTTTATCTGTGTTATTAATGTGGGCAAGAGGAGCGTGGCCTGTCACTGCGGGTCAGATTGGCAGGTGTTGAGCTGTTCTGACACTGTGATTTCACAGCCTCTTTGCTCTCTGCTTCAGTAGAGTGAAATGATGCTTACTTTAATAGGGGACTTGAGATCGACATGTGTAGGAGTAGCATACGCCTCAACAAGAGTAATCTCTGCTTTTTACTTTACAATTTTACTTCTTTCCTTAAAGAATAAAGCTGTGATGGATTGTAATTAGTGTGCTGAAGGTTCTGAAAGATAATTGGTTGTTTTGCTATATAGGGAGTGCTTTGAGAAGAGATAGCATCTGAGGGACTAGTGAGTGGCGGCAAGAGAGAGGCAGATAAAGAAATGTGAGCATGGTTTTTGTCCCAAACCACAGGCAATCCTGATGAAGATGATAGAGCAAGTCTCTGATTAACCATCCGGTAAGCAGGATGTAAGTCCCTGCCATGCAGACAAATAGAACTATTGTAATGCTATGATAGTCTTTGATCATTTCTCTGTTCAGGTTGATATCTTCATCAGAAGTGCTCCTTGTTACAGCTGTTGCACCCCAGCAAGCATAAATAATTGGACTGCTTTAGATTCCTTAGGTAAAAATATACAGTAATTATACTGAAGATATTTACTCATATATGCTTATATATCATTAGGAGCAATAACAATCTTCTTAAACTAGAAATCAGCTATTGATATGATTGGTTTCTACAAGGCTAACATTGAAAACAAATAAACAGCTGTAAATTCTGTGACCTACATAAGCCAGTTAGCTGGAAGCCCAACCATACATTTACACTGATTATGCATGGGGTCAAATCTGGTGAAGCCTGACACTGTAATGATTGTGCCATCATGGCTTAGCATCCACCATAATCGGGTATTATATAACTCATTTCCAAAAACATTTCAATTCTGCCAGTGTTCCAAAACTACAAATGTCACAGAGTCAAAAAACAAAAGCTGCTGAAAGAAAAGTAAGTTACTTTTCTTTTGTTGTATTAAAAGTTGTCAGATGAACACACACACACACATACACAATACAACTTCTGGCTGTGTGCACAGAAGACACATAGCTAGACATGTCTGTGTGTGAATGTGCATGTGGGAGCTGCCCTGGCCTTATAGAGTACTGCTATTAGAAGTGAGAAAGCAAGGGAGGGGGGTAGGAGACTGACGCAAGGTAGCATTTGCAATTGGGAGGTTTTGGTTTCAGGCTCTCCAGTCATCAATCATCCCGGGCCTATTCTGTTCTTTGACAGCTCACTACAAGGCTTGACATTTAACACTCACGACCCTGGACGGGTCTGTGCTCGAGACGAGGGACTTCAGAAACACAAAAATTGAATAGAATGACACTTTTCCCCTCTTTGGTAAGTGGCAGAACTGAAGCAAAGCAGATACAAATTAATAATTCCCATCTGCATTACACTTCACTCTGGTGAAATTGCTGCCCCATGTTTCCCCCCCTTGCCCCTTATACTGAAGCACACAAAACAGCTAAATGAGAGAGTCAAAAGGCCTCTAGGCCTATTAGACTAAATGGTAGTGTTTCTTTTTTCCTTTTTAAATGTGTGGACGGACTCTGTGAACTTTGCAAAAAGGCAGCTTTGAAACTTGCAACTCACGAAATCATTAGCAATGTTTTGGAAAAGGGAAACCAAAGATATTTGTACAGCTTAATGTTTCATTTTGCAATGCAGAACTATGGAGTCTGGATTAATTGTATACATTTCAAATGATGAGGGGATATTTCTCTGTCCTAAAGCTGCCTTTGATATTATACACATTCACATTCCCACAAAGAAATGAGTTTATGCTTCGTGACCACATTTGGCTTTCAGCCTTTTTGGGTCAGTAGGTCACTATAAATGCTACTAAAATAAGAAAAATAAAAAAAAACACTGCTCACATAACCAGCATGATCTGTCATCAGATGCTTGACACAGCTCAATGGCTTACAAAATAACCGATTTTGATATATTTGAACACGTGTTTCTTTCCAACATGCACATATGTCATTCCAGAAGTGTCCCAATGTGACTTTTCATAAACTATAGACATTATTTTAGAAACATGACATAACAAACAACATCCATTCTTTTCTCTTTTTCACACACACTCTCTACCCTAACACATGATAACTCGATAAAATGCATGATTTTCATTTACGTTCGTTTTCTCTGGGGCCATACAAGCATGAACCTCACTGTCTTGCTCCCCTCTGCATTTACTAGATGGATACCGATAACATCGCCTGAACATCAGCCGTATCCATTCACTCTTATGTCAGGGAATTGATAGCTTCTTTTGGATTGTGTGAGCCACAGAAAATCTCTTCCATCTTTGTGTGCGTGATACGCTCTGCTTGCTGCATACTAAACAAGTTGCCAGACAACTGGTCATGTCTTAACTGTGAAACTGGCAACTATTGTTCGTGTGGCTATTGAACATGCCTCTGAGGACTCCAGGGGCAACCTTTCATCTTGCAAAAGGTATCAGAGCTCGTAAATTATTTAGTATATTCTTTAAGGAGCTTAACACCCAACATGATAACGCAAATATTTGTGTTTATACAGTCTTGACAATAATTTAAGCAAAACAAATAAATTGTAAGTTTTCTTTTCTATTGTATGGCATACATACATCAGTGCAGTTCTAGGAACTTTTTTTTTTTCAAAGAGAGCCTGGAAACTTTTTGCTTTTGTCTTCAGGATTTCTATCACTCTCCTTAATTTGTCATTTTTACGTGAGTCACCAACATGCATGAGACCAAATTTGCAAGACGCACTAATGCACGCCCAGACATGTGCACATACAAACGCAGCACTGCAGATTGCTGCCCAGACAACTGCTTGTGATGTCATAATAGAAAAACCTCTTTTCTGAGAAAGATTCATCAGATTATGACCAAAGCCAAGCCTTTCCTGCAACACTCCACTAGCTGCACCATATGGCTGGGTCCTAAAGCCACGGGTGGAGGGTTTAATGACAGAGCGGATGTGCAGCGCACATGCCGAGGGATGTTGGGGGATGGGCTAAAAAAACACTCATCAAGTCTTTGGCCTGGAAAGGCTGCACAAGGTCAGCTGTGCAAAGGGGGCAGGATGGGGGAGGCAGACGCATGTCTAACAACAAAAGGCAGGTGACCAGAGTGAAACTTTGTATGTGGAAAACACAAAAGTGCTCAATACAATATTTTACCTTCCAGTAACTTTAAAGCACTATTCCTTATATGTCAGTATTTAAACGTACCTCACACTACTGACCTGTTTAGCCATTAACATCTTTTCTCAAATACACAAGGTTGATAGTACAGGCATATCACCAAGATATAGTGACATGGAGATCCAATCCTCTTGGCAAATATGCACAGCTGCCAGTGCAGGGTGTGGGGATGAGTAAACAAAGATGGACTCATAATTAATGTTTACTAAGGCTGATGCAACTGCATGACATTTCTACTGCTGCACGACTTGTCGGCTGACCACAAATAATCTCTTTAAACACTTTCTTAGTCTGACATCTCTCCTTTGAGCCACAAGCATGTTTAAACATAGAGTCCTAATGCTCTCGCCAACTGAAGCTGCCTAACACCTTACCTCAGCAACTATTTTGACTTCACTTAGAAAAAAAATCAAGAACATTAAAGTCAATTTGATTACATTCCTGCCCTCAAAGCATTATGAATATGTAGATTTAAAATCCCCCAAATTACAGAAAAATAAATGACTTTGTTATGCCTTTGTTCCCCATCTTAAGACAGCACATACCAGTACAGACACAGCTTTAGATAATGTTAGCCCAGCGGTGGTGAGGTGGGACATGGGTCAGCCTGAGGAGTAAGACGGGAGGGCAAATGATTGATGGAGTTGTGGTTGGTCTATAAAGGTCTGCAAAGAGTGCTCGGAGATAATCAGAGAGAAGGCGTCTGCAGGCCTCATAACCCCACAGCACACAAACATGCACACGCCCACATACGCTGACTCAAGAGAGAGATGAGACAGGAGCTTCCAAATTATTAGGCAGACAGAGGCACTGATGATGAAATTCTGAAGGTCGGGCGTAACAAGAGGCACCTTACAAGGGTCGCAACCTTTTCCTTGCCGGGTGTTTTGTTCTTTGTACCCCCTTCACAACGTCACCTTCCCACCTTCGTGTTCACTGGGGGGCAGGTGAGTGGGGGAGTTGTGTTACATCCCTGTTTATCTGTTCATGACCTCTAGCCGGCAATTCTGCACTTGATAAGAGGAGGGCTCGCCTCATAATGTGCGCGGCAGCTGATATCAGCCCTGTATCCTTGTGAAATTGATTACCAAGGCCCAGAGAGCGTGCAGAATATAATAAATAGAGATGACACATAAGGCACACATGGACTTGTAGGCTGATGGGTAACACCGCCTCAGCAATTACCTGCTACCCACTTAAAACAGGGGTCATGCAGGGCAGGCTGGCAGTGAAAGGAGTTATGGTTATTTCTTATTTTCTCTGCAGGGTGAGACGCTCTGCGAAACATTTCTCTCTCTCTCTGTCTGCCTATGTGTCTGTGTGTGTGTGTGTGAAATGTGTGGATGTGTTAAGCTTTGTGTTAGAGAGACAGGCAGGGCATATAGGTTCAAGTTTGTGAGGTTTGGATGTAAAGGCCAAAGAAAAGTGTAGAGTTTGCTGACATTTTGTGATAACATATTATATCCAAAGTATGACTTGGGACATAATAAGAGGTGTTACTGTAACATGAAAAATTGCACTAAATATGTCAGTTTTAAAAAAAACTAGACTTAGCTGCACATTGATGACTCGAGTTCATTTGCAGGTTTGCATATTTCAAATGATAAAGAAATATGTTTTAAATTATTATAATCATGCTGTGTATTTTCATTCGGCTCAGTTTGCTTTTCTTTCTGTCTGTTTCATTATTTTTAATGTGGTATTTCCTGCTCTGTAGATAACGAATGAAAATGGATGAAAGCCCTGAAAACCAATACAGCTGACCTTTGATGGTAGATGTAGTGGGACTAAATGTTTGTCACAGAAGACTGATAAAAAAAATAAAAATCATAAAAGTTAGCTCTGGTTTCATTTGTCTAACTTTCTGTACTCACCGTGTTTTCTCTCAACTTTAATTGGGGTAATTATGATAATAATAAAAATCTCCAAAGTTACCCCTAAATAGCATGATACCAAACCCAATGATTGAAATAAGAATTTCATTCTGGATTGCAGGCATCGTTGTTTTTTGGAGGCTTTTTGTTTTTTTTGTTTGTTTTTTTTGTTTGTTTTTTGGGAGGGGAGGGGGACCGAGTATGGGTGTGCAAACCTGTACATGTG
>JAOXYM010000010.1:23604646-23632253 GCA_028567055.1 Leptatherina wallacei | reverse complement strand
GCCCCTACCAGACATCAGATTATTTGGACCCCTATTACTACGACAAAAGCCACAAACCCACCACCTCCTTCCCTCCCACTGCAATCTGTCCTGCCAGCTCCCACGGTTTGTCTTTGGAAGTGATCCGTCCCTGAGCGTTGAGCAGAGCCACTTCATGTTCACATCGGCCCCAGAGGCATTCCTGCCTGCCCACTACTCTTGCTTTCTTTTGTCAACCAAATGGATACCAATTAAATCAACTGTTCTCCAATTAGAATTTGGAAGAATCCATCTTGTTCAGCGTTCTAAATCCCACTGCTTGACTTCTTTCTCTCATGTAGCTCCCTTCCTGGAATCAGTTACAGAGAAAATGAGACAGGTTATTTCCTGCAATAGGATACTCCTGGGTTTCTTTGTTTTTTTCTCTGTTTGTTCGATATGTTAATAGAGCATTTAGTCAAATGTTTATAGGAGTGTACGCGAGGGATGTTATTCTAGTGCATTCTGGTTGGGGATAGCAAATCAAAACTTTGTAAAAAAAAAAAAAGAGAGAGAAAGAGAAAGAGAGAGAAATAACCAAAGCAGCAATTAACAGCAGCAATTTGGATTTTCAACAAGGGTCTGTCTTTCAACAAATTTCAAAGGTTGTATTTTTCTTCTTTCCGATTAGATATACAATAACTAATCCAACTTTCTGCCGCTGAAAACATGTAAAGACTCCTCAGAAAGACTCACATACTGCCCTCACACAGAGGCCATTATTTGATTAATATATGTAGGGGATATCTTAATCTGCAGACATGGACAGCAAATGGCTTGGACTTGAGCCACGTCATTATTGCCTAATAGTCATGTTCAGAAAGTATGCCCCATTGTGTTTCATACGATCAGGCAACACCCCCTCCTGCCTCTCAAAATCACATCCAGCTAAACAAACCAGCCGGCCCGCTTCCTGTGGAGCAACGATTCAAATCTCAGGCACTGGTTTGGACCTTTGCAGCCGGCAGTGTGCCATCATCCATATGTGGACTCTCACCTCTTGTCCTACTATTCCACAAACAAATGACAATACTATAATATTTGCTAGCTATTTGGATTGCATCACTCTCTTTGTTTTACAATGGCCACTTGTTTGCTCTAGAGCACTGTTTGGTAATCAGCCCCCTGGAGCGATTCAGTAATAGAGGAACCAATGCAACTGATTGTAAGTCTGCTTGCAATGTAAAGACAATAGAGCGAGTTACTTAATGAGGCAAATGTGTTCTCCCTGATTTGGTTGTGATTTATGGAAACATAAATAAACCTAATGGAACAACATACAGCTCTGTGAGCAAGCCAGAAATCATAACTTAGAAGTACTTTCATATACAAGTAAGCAGACGAATGGGCAAAGCCAAATTCAGGGGAATATTGTAACATTACAAAGGGTGATGTCAGAAGACTATTTTATTCAATACAACTTATTCCGCTGGTCCTTCTATGAGAATGGCTAATATGCAAATGGTGCTGGTTGGACACTTCTAGTTTTGGATGTTTGACGGCCCCCTACTTTTACTTTGTTATGCTTATCTGCTTTAAGAATGGAGACTCATTGTGTCCACACAATGGAAGCCTTCGTACGTCCATCACAGAGCAAAGGTGGTAACTGACACGCTGCAACAACACAGTCAACTGTTTTACAAGTGTTCCCAAACTTGAGACCTTCTATTTTTCAGAGTGGTTTATTTATCATAAAGCATTCAGCCCTATTTACATTAGTCTATTAGTCATCATATTTTGTAATATAATCCATAAAACATGGTAGTATCATTCCTCAAAAATACTGATATTTATTTATTTATTTATTTAATGAGGACCAAATGTGCCTGATGTTGCCACAGTAAAATGTTTCCTTCTATTCTGTTTTAATTTATTTTGCTTAGTTGTTCTTTTTCTTGCACATACAATGGTGCTGGTTTTGAAACATACACTGAAAATGAAGTATTTGTGTCAAGTTACACATTTTGCAAAGCTGCACTGAAGCTAAACATTTTGCATGAGCATAAAGTTAAATGTATCATACTGGATAAAGCAATGAAAGTTTTTGACAGATAAACAGAATAATGTCATTTTTTAAAACTATATTATGGGATGCTGATAATACAGTGTATTAGGTCAAATGCAGATTTAAATACTAGTATTGTTTTATTAATGTGCATACTCCTTTTCCAAAGCTTTGAACTCCCAAATGCCTCCAGTCGAGAAAACATCTGACCGAGCTCCTAATGAACACCAAAATGCAGGACTTGTTATTCCAGCTGTTGATACAGTCAGGTTACCGAGTGTATAAACACAAAGAGTACATAATTTTCACTCTTCAAAGTACCTTGATTTATAACATACTAAACAGAATTAATATGCATAATTTGTGTCACATGGAAAACATTTCCAAACATTAGTGCTAGAATTACATTAAATAAGCAGTAATAAGCAGTCACTACCACCCACAGTTTGAAGCTTTATTCACCATTAGGTAAACACTGCAAAGGAACAGTCATATTTTTTTTTTCTAAAAAAAACATCTAATTCCAGAAGAAGAAAAAGGAAAAAAAAAAAAAGGAAAAACAATTAAAAGTCCCTTCCCCTTCCCATCCAAGCTATTCCCACGCATTTTTTGGCAGAGCTCTGCTGATGATCTCCAGAGGCTTTGCTTCTTGAGGAACTTGTCAGGAAAAGATCCAGATTTCCCAGGGATGAGTGTGGGTGAAAGTGAGAAGGAAACTGAAATACAGAGCTGAAGTTTGAGAGCAAGCCAAAAAGTGAGAATTAAAAGTGAAAAGAAGAGTTCATGTATTGACAGGGGGAAGACATGGGGTTAAGAATTTGAGGACTGGGCTCATGGTGCAGGGGATTTGGGATATTCACAAAGAAAAGGAAGAAAAGGCCAAAACCGAATAGAAAAATGGCACCTATCTGTCAGGGATCTCAAGCAGACTTTTGTATGATAAGAGAAGTGATGGTATAAGGGGACCGAGGGAGAAATATAGATCCTTTAATGTCACTTTTGTTCCTCAAACTGTGACCCACTGAACACAAGTGCATTGCTAATCAGTTTCACCCTGTTATAGTGGTTCAGCCCTGCAGTTTCACATGATGTGTGGTTGACAGCAGTGCCAGGCCCACTCCAGAATCAGTGTGGCCTGCAGCCCAGGCCGGGGCAAAAGCCCCGACCTCAGAGGCATACTGACCTGGCAGGGGGACACCTTTCTTGGCATTTTGACACAAGGTTCAGACACAATAGAAATCTCTCCAACAGCATCTTATAGACTACTCAACCTAACACTATTATGATATTATCCTTATTCAAATCAGGTCTCATTGCTTTTGTTTTTTGATTTGTCTTTGGTGACATTTTGTTGATGGACTGGGTCAGTCCTAAGAGTAGTAGGTCACAAGCTGACAAAAACGTCAAAACTGGTTTTCTTGGCTTTTTAGACATTAACACACAACACGACTGTTTTCTTTAGCAAGGAGGCAGCTAAAGGACTGAGACATATACATACATTCTAAGTCACCTCATATCTTAGTTGAATTTTCTATTTGTCACATGAATATACAAAACTGTTACTGCTTCTTACATCCCAGGATCACGGATTCCATGCTAAAACATGACTTAGATTTAAAATAGCTAAAGTTAAAAGTTAAATGCTTTTTTCCATCCTTTCCTTTAACTAATAATCCAAGTCAAGGATTACCATCTTGTTTTCTTTTCGTTGGTCTCGGACTTATTCATCTCAGGGGATCTAGAAGTATCACAACAGGAAGTCACTACCGTCACACCCGTTATGTCAATAAGCAGTTAACTAGAGGCCCTATTACTTGCTGTGGATACATTTATAAAATGCAGACACAATTATTCCTTTTACTTCTTGTGCTCTTTATCTTGTGTAGTGCTTTGATAATGTCAGTCTTGGGTCAGTTTTTAAAAGGATAAAGATTTGTTTTTGTTAGTTTTGTTAGTTTTTCAGCATGTTGTGCAAACCACTTAGTTGTCATTTTTGCATAATGTCTCCCAGCATGAACACAGTCATAAAGTTAATGTTAAATAGCATCTCTGCCTGCAACAACCCCTCACTAAGTGTATTCTTAATATTGATTTAAACATGTTTATTAGACCTCAGGCTCTGGTTGATATGTCACATCTGGATCATTACGTTGTTTTATCCTCAGTGTTCCACAAGACCTGCTTTAACCATTCTTTTTGTTTTTCTTTTCCTTTTAGAGGTTTGTGCTGTCTCCACAAGCCGTAGACAGGTGTGACATTGTGGGGTCATGTAATTTAAAAATGAGTCATTCTTATGAAAATTTTGCTAGCTAGCCTTAACTCTAAACAAGAACAGTTTTAATTGTGATTTAAGATAGCACATAGGAGAAAAATGTTTATGAAAATGAGGTTGGCTAAAATAATTAACAAACTTTAATTTCCTGGGCATAAGGCATGGTCTTTCCACAGATGAGCAAAGTATTACCACTTAATAAAGTCCCTGTCTACTGTAATGCTTCTCTTACAAATGCAGATTTTTGATTAGCTATGCTGCTGTTATTGCTAAATAAATAGTACATTCCCATCATTCTGTTGCTGCTTCCAACTAAATAAACTCAGGGCATTAGTGAAAACACAGACAGCTCAAGTTTACAGACTCACAACGAGTAGAATGAATATACAATACAGTAGATCCTGATGGATTGATTGATTTATGTAATTCAAGACCAATCTCTTTACACAGGAAACACAGGAGATTCTTCAACTCTTTTTGGTGCATCGTTATGACTATTTGCCAATTGCCAATTTCTTTTGTGTACCTTGAGAATTAATATTATTATTAATATTATTAATATAGCTACACAGTTGATTTTGAATTGGAATAAAATGTAAAAAATAACTGGATTTAATAGGAACCAAACTCTGGTTTCCTATATGATAGCTATACTCAAAATGCAAACTTATTTTGCTTGGTATCACTGGTAAACAGTCGTATCAAGCAGTTGTGTGACAGTTTCACACAAAAACCATATGTGTATTTCTCTGTAGAATAATTTCATTACCATTTTAATGTCCATGATGGTAAAAAAAAGAGACAGTGTTCATTGATTACTTTTGCTGTAATTTATTTATCTTATTATTTATTTCATATACAAGATGAGAAATAGAAAAAACTTCAAGTATTTTGCTTGACTGTGACCAACAACATCAGTTCCACAGATGAGGCAAAACATTTGCATTAAACAGACAAAACTAAGAGGTTCTGTTTCAGCGTAGACCATTTAGAACTGACCAATGAACTTTTTGTTGATGTTTAATTGTAAGGTAGCTTATTCAACACTTTGTCTTTCTCACCCGGTTTATTATATAAAAAAAAACCCAGAAATCTGGATACTGACTTCTGTTTTAAGGAATACAGTCCACATTAATGTAGTCTATCTTTTGTCTAAATCCATGATTCATAATTAGATTATTCACTGTTTGCCACATTGTAATTAGTTCCACCAAAACCACCACTGGACGGGCAAGATCCCTTTGTTTTACATAATGTGGGTCTTACATCTGTACTTGGTCACAGGCTACCAAAGTGTGGTGTCAGTTTGTCTTTATTAAGCAACAAGCAAGTTTAATCAATGTTGGGAAAACTGTATGCTTTCTTCTCTCTAATGTGCCATTAAGAGCCATTCAGAGTGACTGAACAGTTGTCACAGAAAGTGGAGAAACACAGAGTAATCAATGATAGTTAAGAACTGTAATTTATCACCTTGCCACCACTGAGGGTTTGCAGAATGAGCCCTTGTGCTTGTAGAAGAAAAAGTGTTGGGGGAAGCTCTGGTGATATGGTGGCAGAGGCACATAAGGGTCAGGGCCCAATTACTCTTCATCTACTGCACCTCATCACCACTGGCAGAAGCACAGTTCAATTGCTGCATTATCTAAGCATATCAATAGTGCAGAATTAAAAGTCATTGATTTTTTTTTTTTGTGCAACTTTTCCCCCCTTTTTTTACCTCCAGTTGATCAAAAGAATCTAGTAGAAGTTGTAACAGTTAACTGATGACTCCAAATGAGTACCTACTTAGATTTATAATTAACAGAGAAGAGCAAATTCTGTTACTCTTATAGTGTTATAAATAAGTAAAGAGTTGTTTTAACAGAGGTGATAGCGCAGTGCAACAGAAACACATATATTTAGTTTTATGATAATCTAATGTGAAAATAAAATTGTCCACTAAACATTTAGCTTTGAAGTAAAAATGAGCAGCAGAGACCCTTCGGTGACAACAGCCCAATACACATAAATAAATATGCTAGCAATCACACATCAATCACATGGGTATGAACCCTCAGAATGACTACAGCAGGAAAGAGTTGAAAGGACCAAAAAAAATTTCAATTTCAAGAGCATTATTATTTTCATTAATCATAGCCCTGCCATCAACCTATCCTTATGCCTTAGTAATAGATCTATTATACGCTCCATTTAGCCTCAGCCATATTACCTCATATGTTTTCCTGGCTGACCAAATAAGACTTAAGAGATAAAACAATTTACTGTTCATTATGATCCATGTCACTGGAATCAATCTATTAACCTGTGTTAACTGGGATGGCTGGCAAAATCTCAGACTCATAGAGGTAAAGAAAATGGATATTTATGTTTTGTATGTCTGCCACCATAAAATGACCGGGCATTTAATTTGCCCCCTCCAACTCGGTGGATGGCTTTATTTTTCTGGTGGCCAAGGCGCCCTCCTCGCCTTTAAGCAGCCTCTGACCTGTGAAAGATTCTAACAAATTAGCTTCTATTGTGAAGCCAAAGGTGCCATCAATGAAGAGACGCTCCACTGCGCCTAAAGTATGATGGTAGAAGCAAGCAACAGAGCAGAGAACCTTGACATGATTGAATTAACCCTTTGTAGGAAATGTGCTGATAAGGATGATGGTGCAGTGTGGGTTAAAGGGTTGTATTGTTTGCTTTGCCTGAAAAGAAACATGTGCCATGTCTGAATCGTACTTCCTAAGCAAACCTAAATGATTTGGGACAGATCGTGTAATTACATATGTGACATTTCAAGCATGTTACACTGGTTTTCTGTTAATTTAATCACCAAAATCATACAGCAGATTATGTCATGTCACTTTCTGCTAATTTTGAAAATGCACTCATAAACCAAATACACAATTGTACAGGATAATAAAAGATTGATGGCAAAAAAATGCTGTGGAAAGGGCAACTTCCAAGCTTAATGTCTGTCTCTTATCCAGTATTTAACTAAACCTATATTGCAGACTAATAGCAGTGGGGGATCTAAAATTTTTTACCTGGGGTGGTAAATGTGGGGCATTAGTTACGTTTACATGGAACACTTTTGATCTGATTTAACCTGTCAATCAGCATGAAATGCATCATGTAAACGAGTTGTTCAAGCAGATGTTTGATCTTATTTGTTTGAATCTTTTTTGCTGTCTTTTACTTCTTCCAAATCAGTATACACATTGTGAGTGTAATCTTTCCATCATGTAAGCACACAAATGATCAGATCACTTTATAATGTCCGTGTAAATATTTGTCCATGCAACAAATAATTCATCGTCCTCATTGCAGTATGGGAAAATCCCCTATATGTAAATGACATTAAAAAAACTTCACAAAAAATCTAAAACGATTTAACTCTATCATTATCCTTTTAAGAAAACAAAGGCAATATTTAGGCTTAGATGTAACAAAATATTCCTTAAAATAAGTACAGAAAAATAATTTAAAATACAGGACAGCTATCAACCATCTGTTTTAGGAGAGCTGGAAATAACTGTTGTTTTGCTGTGCAGCAAAACATTCACAAATATAAAAATCTGGAGCTTTTGCAATACTGAGGGCAAAACGATTGTTTAGATATTTGGATACATCTAAAAGAAATATAGTTATAATATTTGCATCAAAATAGTTTTTCTATCATAATCACTAATCAAATAAATAGGTTACATAAGTAAAGCTTTGCATATCTGGCCTCATAACAAACCTTTTACTGAAAAATGATATATCATTGTATAATACCTAATGTCTCTGCATTTGGTCTGGAATTTATACAGAGAATACAAACATACCATGTGGTCCAGATAGAATAAAGGCTGGATCAGACGGCTTAATCAAGCCTGTTTTTCATTTTCCCATCTCAGAAAGGATGTAACCTGGTTTAACTGAACAGCATCATTGCTGATATTGATCACATAGAACTGAAGCTGAAGCCCCTTAAACTATGATTCCGAATTTTTTCAAATCCAGATTTTTCATAAACTTCTCTCCTGTTTACTATAACCAAAACTAGCTAAGTAGGGAAATATGCTCCAACAAATCGCATGCAAGTGCACGCAAACAATTAATGGACACAAAACCGTCTGTCGCCTTCAGCGGACATTCTGTTCATGACACATTTAACGTTGGGGGGCAGTTGCCTCCCCCCCCCCCTGTAGATTCACTCCTGCCAGTCAGCGAGACAAGAAGCAACTGATGAAAATCATGAAATAGTCAGGAAAGTCGCAGAATTTTTTATTAATTTCCTTGACTTTGAGGATGGGCTGCTTCCAAATTTTAACTTGTTTTCAACAAACCAAATAGAAGCTAACTTGCAAGTTTGGAGAAAAGTATCTGCTATGTTAATAAATAAATGTGTAAAAGGAGAAAATTTTGCACATTTGAGCTGTTCACATGTGAAATCCAGACACAAAGTCTACAATTTCAGTCCAGAATAAATACATCCAAAGTCTCAGATCCTGTGTCATCGTTAGGAATGTAGTCAGCTCGGATGATAAAGAGAAGTAGATCTTTAATATTAGGTGCTCCTGACAAATTTGGTCAGAATTTACCTTCTATCATCATTTTGAGAAATATACACTTCGTTGAAGCTTCTCAGCCATCCTACAAGATCAAAGAACATTTCTCAGGTCATCAAAGCCACAATCAGTCTACTTTTGAAAACTGTTGGCACACAAAATATTGTGACGGTATTCCAAAGATTGAAAGAGAATGAAAACCAAAAGTAAATCATGAATTTGGTAACTGCAGCATCTTAAAGGTATGTTATGTTAGTTTGAAAAAAAAAAGCATGTTCTTAAGTGACACCATTTTGGAAAAAGGATAATTAGTGGGCTGGCTTGAAGTTATCTTAAGCAACAAGCTATTTATTTAAATTCAACTATATGTATTATATATATATAATTTTATCAATTATCAATAGCCTAATTGTTTTATAACATATAGATATAAAAACAGAAAACCATAATTAGATGACGATGGTTAGTAACCTTTTCTATTTAGCTTGTTAAAATTGCTCCTAAAACATGTTTAACTGTATTTGGATTTGACTTTCATTTCATTGCACTGTTTAAGGACTTCTGAACAAGGATATTGACATTATCATATTTCTAATCAGACTTCAACACCTGTGACACTTTCTATCAAGGAAAGGCAGGGTGCCACCTGTGAATATATGTTTGGATAGAAAATTAAGGTCATAGGTCAGCAGCATGATCTGAAGGCTAACACCGGGTGAAATATGCTTATTTGTTTTTAAGTCATGATGGATTTGATAAAGCCACCTTGACATAAAAAAGAAGGGGGAAAAAAAAGAAAGGATTCAACTGCTGTGAAGAGATCAAACCAAAGATCAGTGAGAGCCACGAGTGCCTTAGGATCCTGTTTTGTAGAGAAATCTTTACAATGGTTACACACAGTGCTTACAAGCATTAATCAACATGAGAACATAAAGTTTAGTTTAGTTTATTAGTTTTTTAACACTGAAAATTATGGGAAGACATCTCAAAACTAAATAGTTTGTCAAAAATATGTTCATTTATGTGGATATGCAACCAACAAACCTATGTGTCTGGTTGTCAAGCTGTCAGGATGAGAAAAAGCATTAAATTCAAAATGTTAGTTGACTTTAGGCCAAAATGTTGAACGGTTTACCCGAGAAAATGTATGTAGCTTATGCCTTTAGCAGCATCCATACAGAGTAGAAAAAAGAAATAAATAAAGGGAAGAAAAGATCCCATACTGCAGTATTGCCTTTAGGGGACTAGGAGTGTGGAGAGGACAATGGGGTCAAAGCAACTTGATTTGTATCTTATGTCCTGTGGGACAAGAGAGTACAGCAGTCAAATCCAAGTTACCTGGCCTTTGGCTACCCCTTTGCTCCTTAACAATAAGCTAAGATACTATGGGAAGTCTACTTCAGAGATAGGGGATGGGAAGGGAATAAAACTGTGTTAAGAGACAGAAGAGGTGAGGGGAAGAGAAAAGGAGGTTGTAAGAAGTATGACTGCTAAAAGTTGCAAAGCTACACATTTTATAATTAGGCTGTAATTCAAAGACTTAAAACTTAAACAGAAATAAAAATGAGCAAGATGAAATTCAGTATAATAAAATAATGGCCAAAATGTGAAATTTGATGATGTATTTAAAAGAAATCTGTTTATTTATTCAATGAGTTCTTTTTAGCCCAACTTGTTATCATTTTTGGAATATTATTCCATTTTGTTACATACATAAAAGATGTATACATTGAAAAAATGTCACATAATGCATTCTGTGATGAGGATCTGTCTAAAGAGATTTCTTATAAACACTGAAATGTTTTCACAAGCTGAACATTTTCATGTGCATCTTAAAGGCTTCAGAATAATAATGTAACACCCTTACACGGCTAATTATTTCCCGAAACTGAGTAGTGAACTAGAGGACAGCAGAGGAAAGACAAACATTTATGAAACCCATTTTTTGCTTATAATCCAGTCTCAACACCTAAATAGCTAATAAACCCATGAAGGCCAAGAATTACTCTAAAACAGAAAACAAATCTAGGTCAGGCTTAGGGAGGAGCGATTTGGCATATAAAGTGCTTGTATTATCTGCCCTTAAATAAGCAGCCAAATATTTCATCCATCCTTTTTCATCATTATTATACGGCACAAGGATCTGACTCCACAACAGGGACCAACACACATAAATACATTTTGTTCAACACAAAACAAACTCTACATTTGTGGTTTTTGGATGAATGAGTGATTTACTAAATAAAGAGGAATCTAGGGGTATCACTGCAAAACGTCAAATTAGACTTCAAATGAGTATCAAATTATACACAGTGAGAAGAGGTAAAAAGTGACTGCAAGAATAACATGGAACAAGCTTAGGCAACCAAAATATGGTTAAGATAAAGGAAATGCTTTGATGGTGGTTAGGTTTTGGTGGTTATTTCATATCTAATGAAAACTTTATGTCCCGTTGAATAATGTTAGTCTAAGGCAGACATTCATGGTTTTATGACAAATTTTGCAGTCAGACAACTCAAACATTTTAGGTTCATAAGCCCTCAATGACTGCACTGGCCACAAAGGGAGAACTTCTTCAAACCTTGATCTCTAGGGTTCATGGCTTGTTTTGATTTATTGGTAATGTAATTGCGACACTTATTGCTTCAGTACCACCAAAATACAGTGCTGATTGATTAGATTGATTGGCGCTCTTGTCTCTTTTCACAAATACAAAGGCACATTGAGGCGCGTTACAAGAAACAGCTAAGTGATAATGATTAGGTCTTAGTGACCCAAGGCCCTATGACACCATCAATAACTTCTCAGAAAAAGGTGCATCGTAAAATACTCAACAAAGGACTACAAGTCCACAATGATAGCTGATTCATAATTTTAACATTCCCCTTTGGGAATTAATGAAATATTTTTCATTTATGTATTTTTTTCATTAATTTAATTTAATCAAAATGAATATGAAATATTATAGCCCTATAATTGGTGAAATGACTGCATTAAATATGGTAGGGTTAATTACCACGAAGAAGTTTATCTGACTCTGAA
This sequence comes from Leptatherina wallacei, assembly GCA_028567055.1. Lineage (NCBI taxonomy): Eukaryota > Metazoa > Chordata > Actinopteri > Atheriniformes > Atherinidae > Leptatherina > Leptatherina wallacei. The sequence goes on along the minus strand of JAOXYM010000010.1, from coordinate 23,620,375 downwards.
GTCTATCTCAGTTGTAGGGAGAATCATCTTGGCTTTCAGCTCACTGTTTTGGTTATATGGTTGGTAAAATCACACTCAGTACCCTCCTTAACCTTGTTTCCACAAGAAACCAGCTGTTGTTATGGTTCTAGAACATTTATTAAACCAAACCATGACCATGGCTGTCTATCTGCCTAGCAGCTACCAAGATCAGCATCTGGCGGCTGTGGCTCAGGTGGTAGAGTAGTTGCTCAATGCTCACCCACTGGAAGCATGGCAGTTTGACCCCCAGCACTTCTAAGTGTCAAAGTGTCCTTGGGCAAGACACAGAACCTCACATTGCCCCCGATGTGTTCATCATGTGAGTATGCTAGAGAAAAGAAAGCAACTAAAAAGTCCTGCGTGAATGGATATGTGATTGAGAAACACAAAGCAAAACATTTACTAGGAAAATACCTCACCAAGGTTGAAATGGACATGTAAGGACTGTTTTCAATGGAGGGGCAAAAATACAATATTTTCCAAAAGAAAGGATGCAGCCAAATCCTGAGCTACAGTAAACAGAGTAAGAAAGGGTCTTACATTCATTGTTTGACCAGGAACGTGACCACAAATGAATGACAATCTCGCTCAAAAGCAGCTGTGAACATGTTCACAACAAAGTGTTGCTTTGTTGATGTGTTTACAGCTACAGCTGAATCTTCTTCAATCTTCAAAGTGCTGGTTATATAAGTGTACCTTTTTGGTACAAGTAAAAAATTGCAACAAAAAACTTTATCATGAGCGTTTCACAATGTTGTGGAACCTTGCTTTTTAAACACATTTTCAGTGCACTTGAATGCTGCAATAAATCTGTAATTGTTCTAATCTATTTCCTGAGTCCCAGAGATAGTCGGTTGAGATTTAGTTTATGCTCTATTCAGGCTCATCATAGACTGGCTTTGGTACAATATTATCAAACTTTATTATGACAAGATTCGTATTGATAATATCCACAACTTACCTTTTCTTAGCTTCCATCTTTCCTTTAGAGTTTGCGAGCTGTGTATTGACATGTTTGGGCTTCCAATTAAAGCATCATTGCAGGAATGGTGGAAAAATCAATACAAAAATTATGACCTAGTTTAGATGAGGTTGTGAGGTTACCATCGTATGAACATAGCACACCTCAGTTCATATCACCCATCAGGTAGTAGAATAGAACGGGTGATGATAGAGTGAATTAAAGGACAAAATGTGTGCTGTATCACTGAATGTGATTCCCAATGAATGCAATCTTACATCTGTAACAACTGTTTAAATGACCAAAATACAGTCACAGAAAAGATTTTGAGACCACCTTGTTTTCTTCAATTTCTTGTTCATTTTATCAAGTACTAACGCTTGCGTGTATCATGTGACTAAAACAGACAGAAAAGAAAACATTGAATGCGTAAAAGCATTGTTTTTGGCAGTACAATGCCATAACTTTTGATGTAAAAACTTCAGTGATTTAGGTTATTATCAAGAAAACCATAGAAAATGGCTTGATATCAGCTCTTTGATTAAACTTTCATGAGATATTTTTTATTATCATTATGTTTGTCCAAACAAATGTACTTTTAGTTGTACCAGGAATTTAAAATGAAGAAATTGAGAAAAAAAGGGTCGTATGATATTTTTTTCTGCGACTGTTTGTGGTCATCATCATGGCATAAACGCTTACATGTCTTATTTGACTGGCAGCAAATTGAACTCCTGTGTTTCATTCCCGTTACAGTTTATCTAACCAGGTTCACACGAGGAGAGCTTATTTGTTCATGTCAAATTGAGCTTAAGACAACTTTCATTCTTACCCTCACATCATTTATTTAACTTCCATTGTGTATTTTTCTAAGTTTGAAAAAGTCACGACACCCTCTCTTTTTCTACATATCTGCTTAATTCCATGTTCAGAAATATGAATAATAATAGCAATCTACCATTTCTGCTGCTTAATCCCAAACTTACCTACCACTTCGAGTGATCATTCCATGACTGACTTTCTATATTTGCTCGGGTTTATTCAAAAGTAAATTACCAGGGCAGTAACTAGTGCTGGACTCACCTATTTGTGTGTTTAATTGGCCATGTTGTCGCTGAAGTTAATTGGTTCTCTGAGTCCAGGTAGTTACTAAATGTTTGGCAGCATTAGAACCTCAGCACTTTTCCATTAATGGTGCGTGAAATGAAATGTTTGATACTGCAAATAAAATCAGTGATATTCAAGGATGTTATGGTTGGTAATGTGTTGAAACTGCCATTTAATGGGTCCTGGAAGATTGGGGTAGTGTCAGCCGGAACCGCCTGGGCCCTCTCCTGACATTGCTAGTTGCCTCTCCATTCCCTTAACGACTGTCTACACTGATTACACACACCCCCCAAAAGCTTAAAGCTGAGGAAACAGTCTCTATTAGAAGTCCAATTAGAGTCATTAGCATATTCTGCTGCATTTTGATGCAATGGTGATTTTGTACAAAATATAAACCTTTCGTGTAGGAAAATTATAGTCAGTAAGATACAAATATAGAATAATAGAAATTACTGCTGGGGAAGCAGGAAGAAAATCTGCAACAGAAGAAAGAAAAAAAAGCCAAAAATGAAAGACTTTGATACTGATAAGCATACACTTTACACCGCTGCTTATTAAAATTTGGTTGTATGAGTACTAATTTCTTATCAATTTCATTAAAGGAATTGCTATTAAGTGCAAACAGTTTATAATAGTTATAAAGAATATTTTCTTTGAAGTGTAAAAATCTGATTAATTAAAATAAGATTTAAAATGTTCATTTATCAATCATTATAACTTTTCCCTGTTTTAATTTGGGAAAACAAATCTTTCGTAAAAAAAAAAAAAAAAAAAAAAATTGTAAACTGTTGTAAACATGCACAAACTGTACACGTGATCTCACCTTTGTGTTTCTATTATTTGCAAGGAAATGTAATAAATGAGATTTAGTCAACCCAATTGAAAAAAATCCTTAAAATAACTCAATTATGAAAAATCCTCTAATGACCTGAAATAAAGTAAAGATGAAAGTTTCTGAAAGTGACAGTCTATTAAAAAATGATGACCTCTAGTCTTAAAATAATGAGAAACTAAGTTAAAGTCTAATCCCAAATGTATGAGAATCCTTCTACAAGTGAGTCAAAGTGTAGGTTACAATATTAAAGGCACACTTTGTAACTTTCTGACCTCAAAACTCTGCGTTACTGACTGGTTTGATGGCACAGTGATATTATATGGAGCCATTGCCGTCCAGGAGCATCCCGAGGCAGAGAAACCACACTTCACAACTTTTGCCTCCAGGATACTGCCTGTTGTTATAGCTGAGTTTCACTTTACGCACCACATCGCTCATCTGCAGCCAGAAATAAACACACCAGCCATTTTGAATATGCAGCCTGACTGATTAAGTAAAGAAACACAAAAGAACATTGTCGGAGGAAGAGAGGAAGAGAAAGAAACAAATGGAAAGAGCTAAAACAAGAGTCAACATCAGAGTCCAGGTAGGATGCAAGATGGATGCCGAATTAACCGTTGTTATGGGGCGTGTCAGTCAGAAAATATACCAAAGTTCTGTTGTGTGTTCAATAACTTGGTGTCTCAAAAAAATTTTAATACATTCAAAATAATGGTTAGGCATCTCATGAGCATATTACTCAAAGTATTATTTGGTATAAAAATGGTGAGAAACACTGATTCACTTAAAATAATCAGTTAATATAAAATAAGCAACTGTTAGACACGGTCATCTGAATAGAAGTTACACCTTTTCATTTCAAGGGTTAATTCATCAATATATAATTTGGTCAAATAAATACCACTTGAAAAAGGCGTAAAACCTAAGCCAAAATGCAAAGGCAATGTTCGAAAAATTTGGGTAAGAAGCAGCCTGGTGCTGCTCTGTAGCATTAAAATATGCGTCAACACAAGGAGTACATCTGCATTGACCTTAGACATAATTGCTGCTGCCAATCAATCTAGGAAGGGTTGCAAAGGACATTTCCAAACAATCTGAAGAAAGAAAAATTATTCACAAGTACAAAAAAAAACAAACAAACATGCAAGACACTTGGCAATCATCAGAGGAAACATTGACTGACTAGGTCTTTGGAGAAATTGCAAAAACAAAAAGTTACCGACTAACATTTCAGGATATTAAAGCATTTTATCCTCATTTCAGACTTATAAGCCATGTTCAACCTTAAGAAAAAGGTGAAAGCATGACTTGCTGGGAAATGTTGCCATGGAAAACCCATCACTGAACATGGCAGCACAGTGTTGGTTTGCAAAACAAAATGCAACATATCAGCATAAACATCTCATACCAATTGTCAAGTACAGCAATGGAGTGGTGATAATCTGGGCTTGTTTTGCAAACACGGGGCCTGGATTCCTTGAAGTAATTTTGTCAACCATGAATTTCTCTGTATTCCAACGTATACAGATGAACATCTAGAGTCAAATGTGAGCTGATCTTTCCAACAGCTAAAACTTGCATAAAACTGGCTCATGCAACAGGACAATAGACCTAATTTACCAGTATCCTACAAATCTTAAATTTGTTGTTAAGTTGAATTTAAGGCGTTTTTTTTACAAAAACACTGTCAGATTCATGTAGGTGTTCGTAGACAAACACAATTGTTAATGATTGACGACTGAGATTGATGATTACCAATCTCTCCAAAAATGAAAAGGATGGACCAGTTGGCTTTTCTTTGTTTATGTGGTGAGTGTGCCTACGAGTAAACATAGGCCAAGAGAGGCTTTTATCATAAAGGTTGTGACAATGACAACTTCCACTCAAGGAATATCATTTAGCACTTTCAGAAGAGACACATTTTTTATAATAAAAGTAGGAGACTTGTTCCAGCCAAATACAAGTAAAAAAAAAATAAAACCAAGAAGTTCACAGCACACAAAAGGGAGGTGCCACCACTAAAGAGTCCAGCACATCCATCTTGAGAAGTCCCCAGCTGCAAGAAAAGAAACAAGAATTAATCAAAGATGTAAAAGAAACTTGTCGCTGTTGAAGATTCCATATAAGGAAAACACTCACTGGTGATCAACAGCTTTACTAAAAACACCTCCTACCAGAGATAAACAATACACAGACACTGGTAGAGACCAGTTTTAAATAGGAACACTAAAAACTATAAAACAATCTGGCTGTGATACACAACACAGAAAACATAAAAGCTAATGAAAAACACTTCGGCTCAAACGGGATCAGGCTAGGGACTGAACAGGCCCCTAAATCTCAAACAGAACCGAGCTCAGGATTCACGTAAGACAAAACAGCAGTGTTCCTGCAGCCTACACCGCAGTAGGAGTGCAGCAGTGTTAGCAGCAGCCATCCAGGCCTACAGATGGTGAGAGGCATGAGGCAGCACATTGGCAGGGAATTTCTGCAGTATGGAGATTTAAGATAAACCCTACATACCAAGCAGACACTCCTCTGGCTACTCAGGTGGAAGCTTGACACTTTTCCAGCTGTTAGCCTAACACAAAACAAAAGCCCACTTAGCATCACACTAGCATGCTCAATGAATGACTGAAAAAAAAAAAATATACCAGCAATGATCAAACCAAGCCTCACTGGAGGAAAATCTAGAATGCAGGAGAAGCATTAATTAGCATGATGTCAGAGCAGTAGAAACCAAAGGGAAGAGGAGACCCATATGTGACACCAGAAGCCACTCTGTGTTCAGGTACGGTCAGGGATTGCAGTCACAATGACTGCCACCTGCCTCTTATATTATGTGGCATGCCATGATTTGTCTGATTTCACACCAGTGTAGCTTGTCCCACTACACTTTAGGTAAACCCCCGAAAATGCTCATAAAAGGTCATGAGACTTATGTGTGAAGACAGAGGTGAGATGATTGACCTGGAAAAATAAACATATTGCCAAGGAAATTAATGGAATAAATTACAATAATAGGGATGTGAACTGAAATTTGCTTGCTTACAACACAAAGCATAAGATGAAAACATGTTTGGGCATGTTGCAACCTGCCATAGAAACATAGGCAGAAAAGGTGGCAGATTATACATAGAAGCAGGAAACACTGCAACAGTCAATACCACATAAGCGCATCACACCTTTCAGTGTGAGAGCGTCTGAGGTGGAATTTTGCCCGTAAAAGCAATAACAAATTTTAAGATTTGAATTGTGATAGAGTCTTTCAATATTTTTACCACTTTTTTTCAGCAGTGTTTGATTTCAGTCACCAGTCAATAGGATATTGATTCCCCATCACAAATCGTGAACAATTATAGAGATATAATCTGACTATTAATTGCACTGGCGGTCATTTGCAGACGTGAGTAATTCTGATTCTCATGACAGCTCTGGCAATGATAGATGGTGAAAACAAGGCAAGGCTGTTTGTGAGAGAGAAGGGTGACAGGCAGCTTTTAATGAGCACAGCAGTGTGACAGTATCAGGTAAGAATGGAAATTAGATCTCAATCCATCTTTGCAAAGGTTATGTCCCTATTTCATAAGAACATACAACAAGACAGAATTTTGCAGTAATAGATTTCCTATTTTTGGACACTGCTGACATGTCTGTCCCCTCCTCTTTGTCTTGTAGCTAATATAACTATAACCACTATTTTGTATATTTTCAATGTGTCATATTGTGACTTAATATCTATATACAGCATTATGTTAGATTCTAAATGTCTCATGTTTTCTTATGATTTAAATTGCTTATTGTTGAAAAATAACTAATCAGACAATTTACCCAAGATGCATTTCCATCTCATCATGTATTTAACAGATAAACAAAACGTGTGTGATACAGAAGATGTAACCTATAGCATTACACAGCAATCAATTTGTTACATCTATAAATCATTTATGATTGTATTTGTGACTTTATAGCTACAGCATAACGAGATAAAGTGACATCACTTTATTGAAAAAAAACCAAACACGTTATTTGATTTATATGTGGTCAAACTGATAGTCCTATAGACACTTTGATTCCAAAGTGTAGGGTCTAGGTGCATATCAGTATATATAAAACACAGCCAATTCTCACTGAAAAGAAGATTCAGCACCATTGTAGAATCAAGTGTGTTTATTTATTAATTTATTTTTTTTTCATATTTTTTAGTTGGGATCTGTGAGAAAAAAAATTGAATTTGCTTTCACTTTTTGGTTGCATAAACAAGCAATTTGATGACACAGGGCTTCGGGAAATTAAAATGGTCATTTGTCACAGTTTTTCCATAATGTTATAGACAAGATGCATAATCATTTAATTGAGAAAATAATTGTTATATAAATCAATAACAATTTTTTAATTAGTTTAGGTTAGTTGAGGCGCTAATCAAGAACCGTCCCATAAATTATTGACTCAGTTTTGAGAAAACATATGGAGATGACTTTGTGACCAATTCCAAAGAGCCACAGGATGATTGTTACATGAAAAAGTATTCTAAACTCTGGTTTTTCAACTGATTTGTCTGATGTACATGACATTACAAATAAAACTCTTGTGAAGTCTGCTGTCATTACTGCAGACATAACTCCATAATGTTAAGCATATCTTATCTTTTACATAATTGCTTTTAACTTGGCAATCAAAATAATTATATAAATAAACACAATGTTATTGGCAGTATGATATTCAAGCAGATAAGATCTTTATCTGTAATGTAAAGGGAAGGAAACAGATATAGAAGAAAGCAAAAACACAGAAGCTACCAGAAGGTAATCTACATGTAGTGAGAAAAGAAATGAATTCATTTTTATAGATCATTTGTTTTTACATCCCCTTTATTAATCATTTGTGCATGGAGACTTCAAATGCTTCAGCTGATATTTGTTGGGGTGGGAAAAAAGGGCATTTAAATTGTGTATGAACTGGTAAACATGCAGGCTGGAACACAAGTCTGTTCTTTGAGATAAATATTCAGTTGCTGATGACTGGACAAGATAACCAACATGTCTTCAGAGGTTATCAGGGAGGCTGCCACATTTGGATATATTTTATCAGAGTTTATCTGTTATCTGTTTAGCTAGTGGCTACCACAGAAATCAAAACAGGAGAGATTTTGAACCAAAATGAGATTGCACTTAGTGAAATCAATATATATCTCTACATAACCTTTTTGTGTAATTTATGGACAATGATGTTATGTTGGCTTTTAAATGTTAATAGAGCATTTGGAAAATGTTTTAAAAGTAGTAATCAGTGTTCTTCCCTTCAAAATGTCTGGCTTATTTGTATGAAAGAAATGTCAATTATACTATGCCAAATGGTATCATCAACATCAATGTATTACATTATATATCAATAAAATACATACACATGCACCAAAAGGTTAGATACAAGAGAATGAGATTACATTATATTTAATAAAGAGCCATTTGTATAGTTCTTATGTTTTGGCTGATGAAAAAAAATATGTTGATGTATTTATTCTGGCAAATTAGTGGCTGAGGTAGATACAAATTCTATTTTCTATCACCTGTACTTGGTGAGAGAATAACAGTTTTATTAATAAAATACCTGAGAGCCAACACCACAGATTTATTCTATGACTTTTTGCCAATTAGGCCTTTGAAGGTGGGACCTCTTTTGAAAGAGGCTTTTAGATTAATCATATTATCTCCAGGTTCTGAAACAAGAATGGTTCCTGACCTCCTCTTCCATAAGAATCCATTATCTTAAACTATCACAGTAATCCTGGCTTTGGGTGGGGAGAGAAGGAAGCAAGAATCAAGCCTAATAGATAGCAAATAAGATTAATCTATGATCTAAGTGCCGATTACACTTGGACCTGCCCTTGAACACTCAGGTGTAACCTTGAGATCTGCATCCACTCTTAGCCAGCAATTGGATTGAAAGTCCCTTAAGAGCTTCAGGTGGTGGAGGGGCATTCTGCCAAGACCTTACCCCTGAGAGATCAAAGGCCAAGCAGCTTAACCCTTACAAAACCGAAGGTGTTAAATATAATAGGTAATGGCTGGTTATAAGAAATCTATGGGAACATTTACTGATGTATCTCAGTTTTATTTAGTGCTGCACAAAGACCAAATGAAGTGTGTTATAGTACAAAAAACTAAATAACAATTTGATATTTAGTAGGTTTTTTTAAAATTTGTAAATAGGAAATGCAATTTCAGATACATTAAATTAATAATAGCCACATTAGATCTATTTGATCAGTCTTAAACATGCTGCATGGATGTCGTCTCTATAATTCACAAGAACAGAAAGCAGCAGGGCAGCATTTGTCTCTGCTCTGAATAATTGTTTAGCGATGGACTGTACATGTTTAACATATGGAGATCAATATATAAGGCTTTCACTCAAGGTTTAGACCAGCAACACGAATGAACCGTACACAAACACAGACTCGCAGATCGATGCTCCCCTCAGTTTGACTCTGAAGCTGACTATTTGATTAATCTGGTGGGGCAGCCAGGGAAGAGAGAGCAGGCATACAACAGCTGATAGTTTCATGCCATTAGGATGGCTAGAGTAATGAAATTTCATTTAATTTGTCAGGAAGAGAGTGCTAATGTTAAAAAGCTTTTGGGTAATAAAAAAAAAAGTCTTGAGAGATGTGAAGGAAAGCCTTAAGTAATTACTCTGTGTATCTTGGGTCCTTGTGATGGAATATTTACATTACTGTCATGGAAGTACTGAGAGTAATTAAATTAGTGAGGTGGGTAAGCTCTTTATTCCCACATTTTTCTGGCCTTTTGTGAAAGAAAAGACTAATATGTGGACAAAGCCACTTTTCCTCATGATGGAATTGCTTTGCAGTTTAGCCACAATGTGCAGGCGTAGTGAATGACTGTTATTTCATAGCATATTAAGTGTATGCCACCTTTACTCTTGTGAACTTGAGCATGTGTAGCAGTCTAAACACTTGTCAGTACAAAATAAGCTCCAGTGAACCTAATAAGACTTTCATTAATATATGAAAAAGTGTGTAGCTCTTATGCATCATTTTATCTAATGTTATTTTGACTGAGAAATTCAAAATAAAACCATAGGCTCATCTATTGAAGTTAAAAACTGAAAGGCTTTAGATAAGTGGACTGTAGAAGTTAGGGAAAAAAATAAATTGTAGATGAAGTAATGAATGATAGGTGTTGGAGCAGCAACAAGGTTAAGCGTAATGCAATTCCAGTTTACATTCCAAGGGTACAGGCTCTATGATGGTGTTAAAAAAGGTCTTCAGAACAAAATAATCATAAATCCAACAAGCTGTGTGTTGCGTCTGACATCTCTATCGGGGTATATCAGCATCCTTTCTCACTCTATTCGGGTCTTACCAAGACAGATGTGTGAAAGGGCCTGGAAATGTATCTGACCGCTGGCTTACTCTAATGAATAACTTCCACTTTAGGTCTTGCAATGTAAGCAGAAAATCCACCTTGCAGACGCTTTAGCTCCGTCATGAATCTAACCCGACAGCCAACATAATATAAAGGCGACAACACTTGTATTACTTCCATTTTCTTTGCTTTCTATTGATTTTCAGTTAATAACAGAGGGAAATACTAAACGTCTGTGCTGAGTACCTAATAAATCCTGTCTGAGCTTTTTTATTGAGGCGAATTTAATAAAAGCAGTGAGCTAGGCATGGGGATTTGTCTCAGTGAGAGCAGACAAAAAATAGAGATGAGTGGGGAAGGGTAAATCCAAACGCTAAACACTCATTCAAGTTCAATAACCATGGCTATTTATCTCAACTTGTAACTCTTCAGTCATCCAAAAATTATTTTTTGATGTCTAGATTGGGCATACAAATGGTGTTTTGATGATGCAAAGAAAGTTCAGTTTGAGTTTAAAGACAATGGTCAGACTGGCACAAATGTAAAGCACATCGTGTCTCCAGAAACTGGAAGCCTTAGTGCTTAAGAAAGCATTATTCACAATACACAATTAATGACATGGCTGTAAATAGTACTTAAATGGTAGAACCATCTTCCCTCAGGGTGAAACATGTCAACATAATTCTTCTCCCACAAACATCAAAACATTTAATTAACTCGGATATCCATGTGTTTAAAATGAACGCTAAAGAGAAAATGTCCATTTGATTTATATCAAAGTAGGAAGACTACACAGCTGCTCTTATATTTACCCTCAAGTAGAAGAAAATAGACATCCCATATATATTATATGACGGTAGAGTATCAGCAATGTAGCCATGATGTCAATCAGTTAAGGCAGGGGATTTGCTGAGCCAAAGGTCTTGATGAGAGCTAATTGTATGCCTTTAAGGAATAAAGAACATCAGTGCATTCAATGCCTCCCACAGAACAAAAATAGCAAGTATAATCAAGGTTGATAAAATATTGTAGTTTCACATTCAGGTTAATTTCTAGTGCTTATGTCAATGTCAATGGCCTCTTCACCATTTAATGTCTTCCTATTACATTGTGTTTGCAATAACCACCCATGTATGCAATTTTATTATTTGAACCCAGGCTTAGATATTTTTCATAGTTAAGCTTTTTTTCTTTTTTATACTGTACGATTAAAGGCCCATTATATAACTTTTCAACCTTAAAACTCTGCTATCTGTACTTGTTTGATGGCACAGTGACATCTATTATGTGCATTTTTAGGGCCGTCACGGCCCAGCACCGCCCCACAGCTGAAAAACCGCATTATAGAACTTTCACATCCGGGAAGCCGCCTGCTAAGTTTCGCTTTGCGCATGTGTTACAAGCTAACACGCAAATGTAAACAAACCGGTCATTTTGAATGCATGTCGGCGGATTCAGCAAAGAAACATTTGAAGACATTTTTGGAGGAAGAGAGGATACTATAGGAGAGCCAAAGAAGAGCAAAAGACAAGACAAGAGTCAAGAAAAGACTGTTTTTTACTGTCTGGAGAGAGCTCACACTACAGGTTGAGTCCAAGATGGATGCCAAATTACTCGTTGATAGGGGGCGCGTCACTGAGAAAATAGCATAAGTTATACAGTGGGCCTTTAAAGAAAATTTTCCATTTTATACTATGAACAGGATATGGGACCACATTTTCATGATGCTTCGGGGCAAAAGGAAGCTGAATCATTTCCCGCTAATGATAACAGTTGTTACATACACCAATACTGTTAAAGGTAGGTTTAGGTGGAAGAGTGGGTTTTCCAATGATTGGAAAGTTGGCGGTTTGAATCCCGCTCCCTCAATCAATCTCTTGTTGTGTCCTTGGGCAAGACACTTCACCCCCCTTGCCTCCAATGGTGTAAGCATGTGGATGAATGTTTGGTAGCTTACCATCACCAGATATGAATGAGGAGTGAATGAATAATGAAGACATTGTAAAGTGCTTTAAGTGTCTAAATTGCCTGAATACCTTTGCTTGGTTACAGTTAACAGTCAAAGCTAACTAGTTTTGAACTGGTTTTCAACCTTTGTAACATTATGGGAGCAATTTTGTTGGTTGCCTTGGTGACATGTCAGCAATAAAACACTTTTGGCAATACTTTGACACTTCATGGTTGTGATTTCACATTAACAAAACGTGTCTAGTGTTCAGAAAAGTTTATAGCTAATAAGGTTTACTAGGACATGTCAGTTCCCTCAACTTTTCACAAGCAGAAGTGATCATGGCAGCTGGGTATTATATATTATATCCTTGAAATGAAAGTCATTGCCTGCATCAACAAACAACCCATGAGGTCATTTTTTGGAGAACAGTCTCCAATATTAGGATGAATCCCTGAATAATATGCAACTTTTTGTTGATTTATTCTTGTATTGTAGCATCACTCATACTCACAACCACAGAGCGACACTGAATGGAGCATGGCTTCAGTTTTGTGAACAATAAATCCATTTTCCATGACCAGTGTTACTGTGATGATGTGCTATTTTCATCAGTTTTAAGCTACTATAAATGCTGTCTTGAAAACTCGATCACTGTTTCTCAGTGATGCGCCCCCCTATCGATGGCTAATTTGGCATTCCATCTTGCATCCAAACTGAACTCTAGACAGTATAGAACAGTCTTGTCTTTTCTTGACTCTTGTCTTATCTCTTGCTCTTTTTTGGCTGTCCTTAGTTTTCTCTCTTCCTCCGATAATGTCTTCTACCGTTTCTTTGCAGAATCAGCTGGTGTGCATTCAAAACGGCCGGTTTGTGTACATTTGTTTGCTAACGTTCAACACATGCGCAAAGCAAAACTCAGCAGGCGGCATCCCTGATGGGAAAGTTGTATAGTGCGGTTTCTCAGCCGTCTAATGCCACAACTGCTCTAGAAATGAACATAATAGATGTCACTGTCTTCAAACGAGTCCGGATAGCAGAGTTTTAAGGTTGAAAAGTAATATAATGGGCCTTTAAGTTAGCAACTTTTATCTTTTTCTTCTAGTCCTGACATCCATGATGTAAGTTACTGTAACAGTTTTTATCATCCTCTGTACAAAACACAGGGAGGTCAACACAAATTTTTATAAATATTTCACAATAAAGTCAAAATTTCTCATTATTCTTATATTTTCATAGTCTTTAAAGCAGCACTATGTAACTTTCTGACCTTAACAAATATGTGTTTCTGACTCATTTTAATGACACAGTGACATTTATTATGTACATTCCTGGAACCATTATTGCCCCGCAACCTCCTGAAGATGAGGACCAGCACCTTTTTACTATTTTTTTTATAGGAAACTGTGTAGCTGGATATCAACAAGCTGGCCATTTTGAACATGCAATATGGCTGATTCATCAAAAAAATGCAAGTAGACATTATTAGAGGAAGCAAGGGAAAATAAATAGAGCAAGGGGTAAAGCCAGAGATAGAGTCCACATATTGATATTTGACTTTTCTGACTGGAGAGAGTTCAGAGCAGAGGTAGGATGCAAGATGGATGCTGAATTAACCATCTTTAGAGGTCCCTCACTGAAAATCTACCAAAGTTCAGCAGTGCTACTTTATGAATATCTGTAAAATGTATTATTGAGTTCTATCCAATTATTAGTGTATTTGAAAAAAAACACAAATGAATTTAAAAAAAACAAACCAGACCAATAATAACAATAATAATAAGTTATTATAATGCAGTTTAATATTAAACTAAACAACTACTAAAAATAAAGATGAGAAAAGGCAAACTTTGACACTATTTGAGTAATATTGCTTTTAACAAGGCGTAGCACCAGAGACTTCTCACTATGTGCTTCCCTTCGATTTACTCACTAGCCTTTTGTCTGTATGAGAAAAAGCCACTCAAGGTCAGACTATTACGGAGCTACCATCAGAGTAGGTACATTTTCTCACGATTGAAACCCACAGCAAGAGATTAACGAACAATTGATTCAGAGGAAGAGGGAAGCCAGGTATACAGACATGATAACCTGTACAGGTCAAGTATCAACATCAGTGACAATTATGATTAGCTGCTTTTCGAACTTCATGCCATGTGAAAAAGGAATGAGTGACTAGTGTTTACATTTTGAGAAAAACTATGAGAAAGAAACAAAAATGATTAAATGCTCTTTCACTTTCGATCTAAGTAGATTTCTTTGTGAGTGATAACATTGTCTGTGAATTGTTCTCAAATTAGGTGCCAGTATACTGTATAGTTGCATTTATAATAACAATAATAATAATAATAATAACAATAATAATAATAATAATAATAATAATAATAATAATAATGAAGCTTTAATGCTAATTAAGACTGCATCTGGCTGAAACTGCCAAATAATTAGCCACAAAAAGGTAGAACTCCACATAAAACAACAAAATAGAAAATTGCAGTGCTGACATTTTACCAGCTGCTTCTGTTGCTGCTTTGTATTAGAAGTGCAAATATGTCTCAAAAATACATAACAAATTCCTAAATTTCATCAATCTCCATGATTCACATTGAGAATATAATTTTACTTAAAAACTTGTATTTAGGTCTGTGACCAAATGAAGACACACAATACATCTAACCTAAAGGACAATATGGGCTTACCAAGTAACTGACTGGAGACATTTGATAATCCAAATCATAGACATCAAGTACATCAGCTTATGGTAATTATAGACATACGGTAATTAGCTTAGACTACACTAATACAATGTATTTACCCCACCCCCAATCCCACCGAACACACACATGTATGCACATTCACACACACTTTAATTACCATATTGCATGAGAGGAATCATTTGCTTGATTGGACACAGCTTTTAAATAGACTAGAGGTCCAGGAGCTCAGAAGAGGTATTTTAATTTTCATTATGAACATACAAGCGTGTACCTATGAAAGCATCATAACTTGTCTCCAGTGGTTACAGACAGTGATAATTTGATATTTAAAAAAAAGAGAAAAACATTTTGAAGGGTAAGTCTTTAAATCCATGATGTTTTAGTTCATTTTTTAAATAAAAGAATTGTGGCTTTAAAGTGTTTGGGTGCACCAGATTTTCTTCTTCCTTTGAGTTGAAAACAAAAATTCAGCTTCGATGAGTAAAATTATTTAAAGGGGCTGAGTAAACACAGATGATTACAAACACAATGTACTTTTAATGAGCACTTTACTCTGCAACAAATAATTATATATATATATATATATATATATGTACACTGTACCATACCGTACCGTCCTCTTCCGCTTATCCGGGGTCGGGTTGCGGGGGCAGCAGCCTGAGCAGGGTAGCCCAAACTTCCCTCTCCCTGGCCACATCAGCCAGCTCATCCGGGGGGATCCCGAGGCGCTCCCAGGCCAGCCGAGAGATATA
>JAOXYM010000010.1:23577984-23589434 GCA_028567055.1 Leptatherina wallacei | reverse complement strand
AGGAGCTAATCTACTTGGTATATATTGTTTGTTTTTGAGAGCTCTGTATTAGTTTTTATTTGTTTCTTCTTCCTTTTAATGAGTTAATTATTTTTTTTTTTTTGGGGCATGTTTGTATGTGGGGACTTGCTTTGCATGTGCTATAAACATTAACACAAAAGAAATTATAAATTTTTAAAGAATGAATCATTGTGATTTTCTTTGTTTGGCGATAAACACAATGATTTTAAATGCACACCCATCTATTTAATTTTACCTCAGTCTAAATAAGCCAATGTTCATGCAAAATGTTTTAGTTGCAGCAGATCAATCTTTGCATATAAGTTAAGAGTGTGGAAAATGTTTTCTATGAAGTATGTTGTTTTAAGATGAAGAAAAATACCCAACATCAGCACCGTGTATATACTGCACAAACATGCATGCAATGACCGCGTTTCTAGTCATAAAAACTACTTCCAAGACCAGAATGAAGCAGAAAAAAGGCCCATAAATAGACAAGAAAATACAAAGTTCAAGGCATGTGTTTAAACCACTAGGTCAGTAACAAGGTTATTCTAAAAATATTTATTCATAATGATGCTGTATTAAATTCTGCAGCACTACAGAAGAGCGCTTTCAACTATAAACCCCTCTTAATGCCCATGTGTACTTCATGTTATTGAGGTTTTCGGGGGAAACTGGCATAGTAAGCCCAAGTGTCTCAGGCTTAGAGAAGCACAACAAAGTGGAAAATTAACAGAGTGGAAACTTAATAAACAGTTGTTTCACTGCAACACAACTCAGGGTAATTCCCACAGGAAGAGAAAGGCCAAGAGCAGAGGAATGGCAATGAGACTCCTCTGCTGTGCGAAGACAGGAAGTCAGGGGGTGAGGAGATGGAATCCGAGAGTCAGAGTTCAGCAATCACTATTAAAAAAGGGCAGCGTTTCAGCCGTTCTGCTTTAAAAGTGATGTTAAAATGCTATCTCCTCCCTGATAAACAAGTCTGATAAAGCACCTGGCAGAAGTACAATTGGTAATTCCGTTGTCACATCCTGAAACACTTGTACTTAGATCTGTTGTTATATCACATGCTGCTAGGACCAGGATAAAGCAGTATACGCTGCTAGCATTCCCAGCTGCTTCTCTCAAATGGGTGTATTTATCAGAGATGTAAGACACACATCCTATTAAACCAAGGGCACCGGAGAAATTCCTCACATGATCACCGCAGCCCCATAACTGTCGGGGACAAAAATGGAGGCAGCGCCGTATGTCAGTTATATGGAGCAATAACCAACTAAAAGAAGTGTGGTAATAGAGCCATTTACCTGATTCAGAAAAAAAAGGAAAGAGGAGCCCACCCCCCCTCCCGCTAATGCTTTGTCGCCCCCTCTTTGCTTTACCAGCTCGATATACTCTTACATTTGAACACATATTTGAAGTTACAGTTTTAAGCTCTTGAATGTGTGAATTTTTATCAAAAACAACTACCAAATCATCAGATCTATAGAATACCATACAAAGCTGAATTTATATGTTTATATATATATATATTCTTATGGGGGTGATGTAAAATTAATTATTTTTCAGTCATGTAATTCTCTCATTTTACTAGTTGTTGAAGTTTGTGGCTTCAGTACAAACATGTTTTATATTCAGAGATGATGACCAAATCATTTCAACTATGAATGTTCTGACTGTGTGTATAACTCTAAACTTTCAAAATAATTTGACCAAATGTGTAACTTCAGCTTAAATTGTGGTTTTACACTACTGATAGGCCAAGAAATATAAGCAACGATTCTTCATTTTTATATCGGAGTGCGTACTGTGTAGCTAGCTTGTTTAACTACATACAAACCATGAAGCCATCACATATTAAAGTACTGCAAAGTATGTGTAAGGTTAAGTACATTTAGTGAGATGTTGTTTTTTAACCACTGACATAACTGCTTGTCATGACATATTACCGATGTCTGAATAAATGTTTTGTTGTCCGTGTTGTGGTTTGTCTCGTTATTGTTGTTGTCATTGTGGTGGCTGTACTTGTCACACACATATCGCTCTGCACATTGACTCGTGTTATTGAAACTGCTGAAGGCTGCTGATGCAGGGAGGTGAACACGCAGCAGCTTAACTCATTATGCTTCTTTCTTTCTTTGACAGGCAGCACAGAAGCGCTGAGTAATCTGACTGCAAGGGTACACAACAGCAAAAGACTGTTAAAAAGTCGAGCAGAAAAAAAAAGGACTGAATGTGACTGCTGTTGCCAATCAGGACTAAATCTTCAGCAGGAAAAGCACTTTGTGCATCATTTTGCACATGAAAGCAGAATTAATAAATATGAGAAGAAGTAAATAAACATAATGACAATCTCATCACTAATTTTTGATTGTAGCCATCTGCCATGCGGCACAATTTCATAACTGTTAAGTCTGGGAGAGTGTGAATGAGCATGTTGTTCAGCAGTCAGGCAGGATAATGCTCTGAAATCCTCTGAACCCAGAGCAGCGGGGGCCACTTGAGGCAGGGCAGTTGGACAGACTGTGAAACAGGTCTCCACTAAAAATGTGCTTATTTATGTAATCATGCAAGAAATATCTATTCTGTTGCTTGTGAAAGCATTTAAGATGAGAACTTCAAGCTCCTCTGTCTTCTGATTGTGGATCAAAATAGCAGTATAACTGCTCCCCCTGGTGTGCTTATCATTGCACTGCCTGGGAGAATAATCTGTCGTATAATTAGTATGTACCCTTAGGTCAAATTACTAACCTGGTAGGAGTGCATTTTCACATCAGCTCTGCATCAGTAACGTTTTCATCCACCTCACCTGGCAGCCGGAAAATAGTACACTATATTCAAGCACTGCGCTGAATAACAGGGAAATTTAAGAAAAAAAAAAGTGTCATTCACATTAAAAGATTAGACAAAGTGCCACAATTTGTCTTTTAATGTTATTCACAATCCTTCAATGTTAAATCTTGATGTTGGTGAATTCAAATTTATCTTTCTGTCAGGTTTGGCAAAATGAAAGCAAAAAAAGAACCGACTCGCTCTCTTTTCTCTCCCTCCTCTCCCCACACAAACTGTACAAGCAAATACGCAAACTTATGTGAAGACAAAACCACTCCTCATAATTCAGTAAGCTCATAAATCACAGCAGGTTAATGCTCCACAAAATCCTTTCAACATCCTTTAAGTGTTAAATCATCACTTTGTTGAGGGGGGTGGAAGAAAAGACAGGACAGGCAAGCAGCAGAGATAGTGCTGTACTTTTTCAAGAATGAAGTCTGTGAGTGTGTGGATCGAGCCCTTCAGTCAAATATGCTGCCATGCATGGGATTAGAGGTCTGTGAAGCACTAGGTCTTGACCTGCAAGCCTCGGAGCCTGGCTGTAACCTGACCCAGTACCAGGTGTATGCCTGTGGGTCAAAGGGTTTGGAAAGCATGCAACAAAAGACAGCTCCTCAATAAAACCCTCACCGAGCCAATTAAGCATTTTAAACCTTGTTTTCAAGCCCTCAAATGGCTCCTGCACTGTAGAAACAGGAGTTGCAATGTGTGGCAAAAAGCCTCATTTTTACCTTAATTGCAGAAGCCTACACAAATGTCAACTAAATGAAATGTGTAGCGTGTATATCGTGATAGAGAGAATGTTAATGACATGCTTACTCCCTGCACCCTCCCAGCTTTGCTTTTACTTTCAAAATAATTTACTGCACCTTTAAAGCACCCCGTCATCCGCAGCCAGAGACCCATAACTGTCATGCGAGTCGATCATTTACTGCACGATCTCTTAAGTGTTACGTGTTAATGGGTGGAAGCTGTAGAAAACATAGGGAAATAACTAACACCTACAGAACCAACAGATCATCTCTATAGAGAAGAAAACTGTATCATTTCACAACACATTCAGGACTGCAGCTTTTAATCACACTACCTGCCAGGAGAACTGCCATTTCTCAAGAGCGTGTCAGAGGAGAAGTCTTTAAGTATGCTCATATAGGACTGAATAACTGAGTGGGATTCTTATTTCACTTACATTAGTTTTTGACACTGGGGAATTTGGAGCAGTATATTTTCTGGTGACAAGGTTAATGTAACATAATATAAACCCCTAATACTGGGTGCTCATTTCTGGTCATAAAGGGTACTTGATTTCATATGTCTAATTACTGAAACTGAGCATTTAAAGATTAAATGACAATATTCACATATGTTTGCACACACAATTCCACACTTAACTATTTCCAGACATGAACATGATGAATTTATACCTTCTGAGATGTGAAATAACAAAAAATACCTTGGTAATTATACCCCTCATTATTTTCAATATTTATTAGTCACTCCAGACTGGGGTGACCTACTGGCTGAAATTGACTATAGGCTACTTGAAAGTGTCTATGACTGGTTGGCCTCAGAGGGTTATTAATTGCTCCAGCATGCCCTTGCACAATGTGTTTGGATAGGTGTTTCTCAGAGCTAACAAAAAAGCCTTTGTATCGCTTCACTTTAGCCTCTGACTCAATTAGGGAAGGAAATGAGAGTAAATACAAAAAGCTATTGTCTTTCTTCGAGCTCCAGCTCCAGCTGAAGATGTTACATAAGTTTACAGTATCTTGTCTGCAATATGCATTATCATTTTTAGAAGTAGCGAAGGAGATGACGTATCAGAACCGGACAAAGAGATGATGCAATACTGGGGATACCAGAGGTAACTACAGTTGATGAAATAGACATTTCTGCCAAGTTCTAATTGCTGTCTTGTCTATGAAGCAAATTATTGATCTAGAATCATAAAAACATGCTTCTTATTCAGTAAAACATTTGGTGAATATCAATTAAAACCAAAATGATGGCACAATAAAAAACTTGAGGTAATACTTACTTGAATCATCTTTTCTCTTTATGGCTATTAAATGTGAGACATTTGTGAAAAATATTCCAATAAACCCAAACCTAGAAATGTTCTTGCAACTTTCACACCAGCTAAATAAGTCACACAAATTCATTTGACAAGGCGGGGCAGAGTGTATTGATTTTTTTTTTTTCTAAATTGAGAAAAGATGATTATTCAATAATTAAAAACAAAAGATAAATACAGGATAATAATATTCTGATTGGTTAGATGTCAATACAAGGCAACCAATAGCTTAGTTCTGTTTGTTATTAAAAACATTTAAAAACACGATGAATCATTGGAGGCATACATGTCACAAGTGGAGTGGTTCTGTCTGCATGAAAATACATGAGTACACCAGTAAAACCTTAAAAACATACAAGCTTTTCAGACTGTTTCCTTTGTAAGACTGTGTTGACAGTCTGCTTTGTCTCTGTTTCACCTCTGTGTGTTCCTCCCGTCTCAGTTCCTCTCGTTCACTACACCAGCCTTGGAAAGGGGATTCCTACAGAGGCGAATTCCAACATGCACTTGCCAAATGACCCATGACCATGGGCAGACAAGGTTACCAGTCCTGACTTTTACAACCACTTCTGCCTCCATGCTAGTCTCTGTGTCTCCCTGCCTGAAATAGTAAGTTGGATACCGTTGTAATGAAAGGCGCAGAACTGAGAGGCTCAGGACAAACCTGCTGCTCTGATGCCCTCCGGGCTCAAGCTGACAAAAACATCAAGACAATGACAGCAAAGTATGAGAGGTGAACAAAACCCCAAAGGATGTTAGAGAGATAGGAGGGCAAAAGGTGACAGAGCAGTAGAATCTGCTCACTACATAAAAATGCAGTTTAGCTCATTTATGGGTTTCTTGTCTTATACACTGAAAGTGTGAGTGAAAACACATAGATGCAGAGTTAAACTTAAGTCTGCTGCATAAATATGCCATATCTACTACTGTAGACTGTAACTGTAAACTCATCTCTTCAGAATCCAATTTTCTGTAACTGTCAACCAAAAAAAAAGTGACTGTTTAAAACATATTAGAGTATATGTAGAGTATAATGAATAACTCAAATCGAATTTGATTTGGCCACCATCTACCTAATCTTTCTCCTACACTGGCAGTATTGGAGAAGAGTTTGGCCACACTCATTCATCATCGTGGCATTGGGGAAAAACAGGCTTGCATTCATGTTTCTGGCTACAAAACATGAAGCTCCAATTCATCTATTTATGTAGATGTCCACAAATTAATCTTTAGCAGGTGAGAAACGATAAACCTCTTGTAAGTGAGCTTATTTTATATGATAAAGACCTTGTGCAATATTTGCATGATTGTATCTTTTTAGCCTGATGAGAGGTGAACATTTCATTATCATTTTCAAGACACACACATTTTGTAATACAATATTGATAATGAAAAAGACATTACTTTTTTGGAGTCCATGATGATTTTCTAACCTTAACAAGTTTTTTGTGTTCTTTTTATGCTGAAATTGAACAAAAAAGCGCACAAATTTGAAAATAACTATCAAATGAAGTAAAATTAAGTTAGATAAAAGCTATAGTCCTGACTGTCAGTTGTGTTTAACTCCATCACCACACTGGTCAGCCTGTAAATACTGACTTTTTCCCTGATAAAACAGTTTTCCTGACACTTGCACAAAGACTGTACTCCTAAGTGTTGTTATTTTCCTTTTCAAGTACACACACAAAAAAAAGTGAAAGCAGTGTCCTAGAAAACAAATCAATAGATCATATGTTGTGACAGTAGTGTTGCCCTGTTATTGACAACAAATGCTGCAGACATAGATCTTTCCAATCATTAACTAAAAGACCCACAGCAAACATGGTCTAAAACTCCAATAAAATGTGTAATTTAAAGAGTAGCTTCATGACATGCATTCACACACATTAACAAATATTTACTTACAAATCCCCCAAAAAAGTTGCAAGATCTCCATCAGATTTTTTTTTTCTGCTCAAAAGCTGTTTCTAGTAAAGAAAAGCAACACTTGTGATTTTTCATTATTCCGTCATTTTTACTGAATATGATTTCTTTGTGGGAATGTGTGCAGCAAAGTTGAGGTGCACTTGCCAGGACTTTCACTACAGCTGTAATTATTGTGATTTTCACAAAATTTTGCCCATCTTTATCCTGTTTTTGTTACTGGTTTGTTTGCTACCTTTATTTCTGCATCTTTGTCTTCTTCTGTTGGCTCCAGGGTACCTTGCAGTGACTCATGTCACATCTACTGATAAGTGTGACTTTTAATATCTGGTGACATGTATGGAAAATACATCAATCTAGGTCACACATTACTAAGTTGCAGTCATGGACGTCTAATACGAGGGAACGAGATAATTAACCGACTTACCATGCATTAGTTATGTGTGGGAATTTATGTCTATTGTGCATGTGTAACAAGGATATTTCTTTATTTCATTTTACTTTAATCCTGGAATGACTAATAATGATGTAACCGGGTTTACTGAGTTTGCCTAACTAAACAGTTTGTACGAAACAACAAAGATGGGATATCCACCGCTTTATTGTTGTCTACTCTGTGGTAACTCTAAAGAGGACATACAACCTACTCAAAAAATGTCTAAAATATTAAAGAACATTAAGGTCCTAGAGGCTCACAATTTGAAAAGAAAAAAATAAGTGGACATTGGATAAGCTGATGAAACATTTGTACATATGTACATAGCTGACCATGACTTATGCTCAGTTCAGACTGCAGCTAAATTTCAATTTTTTTGCCCAAATGTAACTCACATCAGATTTTTTTATGAAAGTCTGAACGGCACAAATCCGATCTTTTAAAATATGACCTAGGTTACTTTCATATGTGTTCCTAAATTGGATATGTATCTGATCTATGTGGAAGTGACCTCAATCTTCATCCGACTTTGACGTCACAGAATTGAGACAAACATCACATCTAACTAATCACTATTCCCATCATTACAACGCCGTTACCATTACTGACGTTTACTGTTAGGGCGTTACCAAGATGACATTCATTTTTGTTTTAGTTTAACAGAAGTTTCTCATTTGTTGGGACTATATTTAGCTGCTGCTGTAGTAGCTAGGAGGCGGAGTGATACAGTTGAGCCTGGAGTATACACGCAGAATAAACTGTGTTATGTTGTGACCAGGTGCCAGCTAAGAATAAAGCATCATCGTGTGTTCGAAGTTGTCCCAGAATTATTTCTCTTACCCTCGACACATATCCAGTTCATAGTTAACACTAAAGATACAGATAGCGTTACACTTTTATTCTGCTGACTGAAGCTGTTTTCATCTGACCAAGAAACAATTGTGTAGCCTGTTTCTCCCACTTAGTAAGTGATGATTATTGATTGAAGAGTAAAATGTCACGACAGACTTGTACACAGTGTACACAGTGCACACAAGGAGGAGGAGGAGAAGGGGGAGATTAAGCCACAACATCCATCAGCCTGAGATTAGTGTCCTTGATTTTTCTTAGTAATTTATTCTACAAAATGTCCTTTTCATTTATAAATCAGATTTAATATTCAGTTTTTATTATGAATAAATAAACATGCAGATGAATTTAAAGTTCTGTTAAAGGGAATATATTTGAATTTTTTTTTTTTAAGTAATGGAATAATTACTTGTCCGAGTAATTAGTTATTTTTATAATGCTGAAACTCTATTATTAAAGCAGTTACTTTTTGGAAGAAGTAACTAGAACTATAATTAATACATTTTTAAAGTTATGTTCCCAACACTGCATATGAATAAATAAATAAAAGTAATGCAATGAAAGGAGAGACGGGGGTGTATTTACGTGTGGGTCAGGTCACAGTTATATCCCACATCAAGGGGCTGGTTAGGGTCCAGATTTCACTGGAAGGTATCCACGGGTCGGGTTTGGTAATCATCCCAACGAGTTCGGGCAGGCGGGTTGGTATAATTGCACCCGTGCAGAACTCGGTACAGACTAACTCGCTGAAGTAGCTACTGCCTCTATACAGAAGTATAAGCCACTGCTGCACTATATGCACTGTGTTTGGTCGTGTTATCCTCTGCACTGTCACTTCAGGGCTATATATCGTTCACACTTCAGTGTGATTTTGGTAAAATATTGGATTTGAACATTAAGACCTGCAGTGTGAATGTAGCCATAATTATGTTTTTCCAGTGCGTTAGTAACACATATTTTCTATTAAGAACAGCATTAAACTCATCTCACCAAACGAAGGTGAACACTACTGTACTACACACCAGTGCGGTGTTGGCAGTGGCTCAGGTGGCAGAGCAGGTCACCCAATGACTGGAAGGTTGGGGGTTCAAATCCCACTCCTTTAGTCATCTGTAGTTGTGTCCTTGGGCAAGACACTATACCCTCCTTACCTCCAGTGTCGGCATCGCTGGTGTATATGAACATTTTGGTGATGGTCGTTGGTGCGCATTTCCCTGTCAGTCTGCCCCAAGGCAGCTGTGCCTACACATGTAGCTTACCATCCCCAAGTATGAGTGAGGAGTGGATGAATAATGCATTAAAGTGCAATATAAACTTTTATTATTATTAAATATATATCTCTACATTTATTTATAGTATTGAATCTATTGAAGACTTACACTCTAAGTTGGTCCAATTGCATGTTGCACTTGGGCGCTTGGTTCCTCTTTTCTGGGTAATGGTCTGATTGTTGCATTCAGAAAGTAAATGTCGCAGGAGCATGACAATGGTTTGGAAAGTCTGTCTCACAATAAAATGTAAAGTGCAAAAAAGACAGTGATAGTTTTATTACTTCTTAATGTCATACCTATGTTATATCAAAGAAATGTGTTAATACAGTAATTGCACTATAAAAATGATTTAGTCCATTCTTTAGTCTGTTTTAAATCAGTGTTTTTCATCAACAATGATGAAATTATTTTGTTGATGTCCCTTTTTTTCATGACGATAACGAGATGGTGATAAACTAAACATGGTTCTTTGATCACTAAAACATGACAAGAGGTGTGTGAGTTTTCATTGAAGAGGCGACTGGAAAAAAATGTTAGTGGGTGGTTTGTCAGACGTTCAAAATGTAATTGAGCTTATTAATTCATTGATGGACCATCCCAAATAACAAAATCAGATTTAATCAATATTGAAACATGATCAGTCATAGAAATGACCTGATATCTGATATTGATTTTGAAAGTGCTCGTTATGATCAATTTTGAATAGACGTTGAAATTTCAACCAAAACTGACAGTTTTTCAACACAGTTTCAACTATCATCTGAAACATCATTTTTGGTTGATTTAATGTTGAACAGATGTTGAGGAAGCGCTATTTATTCAATTATCTAAAAGGCATTTTCTATTTTTTCATCACTTTTCCCAAAAAAATTTATTGAAGAAAAGAGACAGAAATGGGACTTTAATACTTCATATTTATTTTAGAAATGTGAAACATCACAATTTATGATGAGAATGTAATTTTTTGTTGATGTTGCCATCTGTGTTGTACTGTGCCAAACAACTCCACTTCTTCTCCAATTCTCTGCCAAGCAGCAAAAAAAGACAAGATTAAAAAGATCAGTGAATGAGATCATAAATAAGACGGCAACCATTACATTTTATCAAAATTTAAAGATTGTTGGGGGAATGATCAAGTTTAAAAAAAGAAAAAAAATCATATTTCCCTCACTTTAATTGAAATTTCTGGAAGATTTTATTTATATTTTTAATTGTATTTATAATTGTAATTGTAGAAGGTCTAATACTCAAGTTTAATATCTGTAAGAAATTTTAATAAAAATATTGCAAGTTATTTTTTTGTAAAACAATTTTGCAGGAAGCATATTCAGTTTTTTCATTGAAAAATATAAATAATTATTTTCCTGAAATTTAATGACATCCATCATGATGATTTCAGAGTATCTGCACTACTTGTAGAGGCAGTTGCTTCAGGACCACAGTGTAATGAGGAGAATTAATTATCAAGAGTAAAAGTGCACTATGAAAGAAGGGAAACTCCATCCTGCACTTTTATCTTAATCACTTTGCTATGTTAACTAGAAAAGTTAAAGAGTATAAATTACTCCTGATGCATGCTGGAAGTGAGGGTCCTGAAACTGTGGTCCTCATATTGCAGCTTCCTGGTCATTCTACTCATTTCCTGGTCATTTCGTATTGCATCTAAGTTGTAGGTCTACGGTAAAAGGACAGGTGATCCAACATAGCTGAAGGGTTTTCATGTTATTCCCTCTTTACTTCCTGCAGGTGTGTGGCAAGAAAATTCTGTGTGAACTTTCAAGTATTTTATTTATTCAGAAAAAGAAATATATTGCTCTTAAAAATTGTTACTTGAAAAAAGAAGAAAAATACACTTCCTTCCAGTTTACACAAGGGTGTAGGCTTGATTTTGACATTGTGGGACATAAACACGAGGACCCTGGATGACACTTATATTTCACACTTGTAGATTTGTGATATCATATCAATTGGGGCAGATAATCAATCTAAAGGCCCGGTCACACTGCGTTTTGCGGGCGTATCGCGGCTGAATCACGGGTAAAATTTTGCGATTTTTTTTTTG
>JAOXYM010000010.1:23539566-23563416 GCA_028567055.1 Leptatherina wallacei | reverse complement strand
TGTGTTTTAGTGGGGTTTTTTCTGTCACATTCCTGAATTTCATTTAGTTAGACAAAAATGGCTGCATACATAAAACGAATGGAGGTAAACACTTATGCTAGCCAATGAATACTTGAGTAAATACATGCCCTGCTTTGTCACAAGGGTCATCCAACCAATGAAAGCACAAAGAGTAAAAAATGTATATACATATTTTAATGTCCTTTTACAGGTGCATGTGCAGGCACTCCTCAGAAATAAGTCCATTGTGTATTCTGGTGACTCATTTTCAGGGGGGAAGTAGACCCATGGGGTGAGCTGACCCTGAAGGAGCCAGGAAATTTGTTTTTTTGCTCCTGAACTTGGCTATATCTCACTTTCTAGAGGTGCCTGTCCCACTCACTCACTCTCAAGGACCAAGCCAATCTCCCTTTGTAAATAGAACTATGTTTTATAATTCCCCCTCTCTCTCAGATGACCATATCAATAATGCAGAGGAACCACATCTGTCCAGAACCATGAGATTATTTCTCTGATTTGAGTTGGCAGTTATGGTAATAGTTTGGCAAACAATCTAGTCGAGCAACAATGACCAAAGATTACAGCTGTTTTCAGATCAAAGAGACTGCAGAGAGGCCCATGATTGATTGCTCACCAAGAGACAGAGTCAGGCAGTTCAGCCCCCAACATCTCACTTTTGCCTCACCACTCTGATAACAGAAACATTCTTTTAATTCTAATCTGTTGTATCTTAGATACCGTAGAGTTGCTTAAACATTTAACAAACTTCATACTGCAGTGAGGGCATTTCTTTTAAAGAAAGTTTGCCAGCGACTAAACTGAAACAAGTTCATGATTGTTAAATAACCAAATTTGATATATATAGAGAAAAAAAGATTTTAGACTCAATTTAGTAACGCTATGAGATAAAGGACACAGTGTAATTCTATAACAAAAAGGTAGATACCACACATTTTCGGCTTATGTTTATGTGTATTTGTAAGACGTAGGCAGTACTATTTTTTCTGAAATAAACATAGATGTATTTTTCTGACATTACTGCTGACTTTGGATGGAATGTTGTGTTTTATCATACTTTTGATTACACTGTGTCCATGAGCAGTGATGAGCTTACCGCAAAGCTTATAACCTTAGATGCCCTGGCATGTGCATTACATTTGTTAACCCTTTATGAAACAGAGTTAAAACCCAATCGCTTACTGCACACCATATCTGCTGGTGCAAAGAAATCTGTATCTTAATACCTTAAATATCCAACAAAGATGCTCATTATCTATTAATGACACAAAAGCTGCAACACCATGTGACTAATATAAATTTGCATATATATTATAACAGGGACATTTGTGATTAATGGCATCCAACCATGTCACATGAGAACTGGAAGAAAAAGCATGCCTCATGTAGACCTCCGATCGGTGCGCCCACACTGAATCCTACCTAGACTGTTCTGAATTACTGCATCTACAGTGTTAGATGCATTTGGGGCCAGTTATGCAGCATTGTGATAAATAGTAAGGGGGATTAAGCTTAATCAAGAGAACATCTTGTAATGTGATCAAAGCATTTCATGGCACTACATTACCTGAGGATTATTGCAACAATGCACTAATTACAATTTACAACTCACTGAACCATAAAATTCTTGGTGGAAATACTGGGTTGACTCAAATGCAACCTATAAAATGTGATAAAAATAAAAAAACGGAATAAAGAATTGTTTTGATGACAAGGACATTGTCAGATAAGTGGAGAAGGGCAGTCAGAGAGCTATTTAGAGTGACGGTAAATGGCCTTTTTACCATTCCAGCTTCCCCTTCCCCCCCTTTCCCGTTTAGGGATGGCATTAGAGACTGCAGCCTGACATACATTTTTTATAGCTTCATAAAGTCGTCCAATGACCAGGTCACCCTTCTCATAACTAGGGAGCAGAACGCTTGAAAAAAGCCATTCATCACCATGAAAGGGCCTGCTTGTCCAAGCGCCTTCAAACATGCACACAGTCTGGCAAGAGACGCTCAGCACAAATGCTAACGTACTTCTGCCACTAATGCCAGATGACCTTCTCACATCTATTAGCGGGCTGGCTGACGCAGAGGGCAGACACGAGCCCTCCTTGTCTCCTGCAAAGATTTCAATGACAAGGAATAGAAAATATCATGCATGATAATGGCTGTTGCCACACAACAAAGCAATCTTCCCCTCTTTTTAAACAATACAAGGTAATGTCAGGTAAATATGAAATAATCCATGATTAATTATACGCACAAGAAATCTTTGCCTTCAACTCTATTGCCCCGCAAATTAGTCATTATTGTAGAGGTGCAGTTAGAGGTAATCTAACGGAATAACATGACATGCTTTTTTAAATGTGTCCCCTTTGATTTGGCAAGTCAGAGGGACCTCCAGTGTAGAACTGGAACACCCCTCACAGACAAACCATCAGACCACCAAACCCCATTAGTGTGCAATTAGTGACAGCTGGTGGGTTGTCAGCTTGGTAATGGCCTCAAAAGGAGTACCAGTGGAATACAAAATCAACGTGTGATGCAGAGCTTTAAACCCTGGCAATAGCAGGCAAAACAGAAAGTTCATTATATGGAGGCTCTTGTATGTAGGTTTTTATTCCCAGATCTATGCAATGTACAACACAACGTTACTGAGTGCTACTAGTCTGAATGATCAGTGTTTATTTCAATGCATGACATTATAACAAGAGCGAATGGATGCTGGGCATTGTGAAAATGTAGATATAGTCAGCTAATCTCACTTTACCCAAAGGTGTGCTATTTTGGTTCACCAACAGTTTCTCTTCTTGCTGGCCTTTCACTTCAAAAGCAAGGGCTAAGCTATGTCAGGCACAAGAGGTGGATGGACAGAGAAGGAAAGGGGAGGAGGAAAGGTTTGAAGTAGTTTAATAATTTATTTAAGAGGGAAAGAAGGCAGCCAAGGGGAACAAATAGTGTTTCTCCCAGAACCAAGCCCCTCTGACCCCAGCGCTGCGTACCTGAAGCCCAAGCCCCATCGCATTAGTGAAATTCTTATTTGATGGCATTTTAATATTCTGCCTTGATGACTTTTTAGCAACATTTACTTTCGGAGGTCTCGAGCGCTTCCCCCTGAGGAAATGAAACATGTCAAAACCCATTACGAAAAAATCAAAATTTAAATACCTCAGCCGTGTTAGCGGTAATACACACAATCCTCACCGCTCAGAGGCAAGGCTCACAAACACTCATCTGCTTGCCGGCTCGTAATGAGTCTGTTTGATGGGTAAGCGATTTGTGGGTCACCGAGCATACGTTACAGATCCAATTTAACCCTTGATTGCTTGTACTCTGGAGGACCTGGGAAAACGTGTTATTGAAATTTAATACCAGATCATTTCTTCTTCCTCCCATGCAGGGACAAAGGTATGCTTACATGACTTTTCCGATGGCCTGTGTAGATGGGGGAGGCGGTGGGAAAAGCAGCCAAGGAAGAAAGGGAGAGACAAGACAACAGAGAAAAACAAAGACAATTTTATGCATGGATGTAGTCTGGGCTTCATCTGCAGGTCTTGCTAAACACCAATCCAATTAGCCCCTGAGGGCACTACATTAAACACCAACTCGCTTGAATATGAGGTTTCTATCATGTTATATATCACTTTTATAATAATGTTTATGGCAGTTTACAATCAGCTGTTGGTGCCTACAGTAAAAATGACGATTCACCGTCAGGTGAGGAAAAATAGATTTCATGCTCTTTTATAATGACACTGACAAGATTTTGAACAAAAGAAACCCAGGACAAAGAAAATTAGATTAAATTATATCAAAACAAATCTAATTTCATTTCCAGTGCACTACATTTCATTTCAACCAAAAAAATGATTGTTTGTTTCCA
This sequence comes from Leptatherina wallacei, assembly GCA_028567055.1. NCBI lineage: Eukaryota > Metazoa > Chordata > Actinopteri > Atheriniformes > Atherinidae > Leptatherina > Leptatherina wallacei. The sequence goes on along the minus strand of JAOXYM010000010.1, from coordinate 23,559,528 downwards.
TGAGGGTAAATGAAAAGTGTCATAACCTTCACGTTTGTGCCTGCACATGCACATCTATATAGTAAGTCATTTTGGGCGTAACATTTTGGTACTTTGAAAGTGTGCATTCAGTCAAAAAGACAATAGTTACAATTACAAAAATATTAGCTTCTATAGAATATTTTCTTAAAGGAATGTATAGCAAGTATTTCTATCTTTGAATTGTTTTAAAAAAGAAACAGAAAAACCTTTTCTGGTTTTATATCAACCTGTTGAAGAATTAAAAGTAGGACATACAGCCAATATGTGCCAATATGTGTTTTTTTTTAAAAGTATCCACCCAGGAGGGGAACTGGAGGTGAAATAATATGGAAAAGTACCTATAATTAAAATTTGGTTTCTTTAAATTTTTTCACATTTCTAGCTGCTAATAATTGATATTTTTCACATCTCAACAACAACATAAAAAACTAGCCAGCCAAATTACATGTAGGCTATCTTAGATGTGAACCTAAACAAACAACACAATTAACAACATTCAGGAATATTTCAAGGAATTTAAGAGACAGACTCTTTGTAATAGTTTCACACCTGTGGTATTAAGAGTGGTGCTGCATGCTGCTAAAATATCCTTGAACAAGGCACCGAGCTTGTATAGGATGAGTCAACACTAGTCTTCTTTTTCTGCTGTCAGCTTCAAATGTGAACTGACAGCCATGAAATGTTTAGGGCTGAAACCATAGTCTCTTGAGGTTTAGAGTTGGGGTTTTTAAAGTCTCATCATGAACATCACCGTTAAGATGGAAAGAGTAATATCTCTTATGGATAGCATCACTTATTATTAACCGCTGCTGTGTGAATCCAATTCCTTATATTTGATTTTATGAAGTCTAAATAATGCTGAAAGTCTGAATGGACCAATAGAGAAAACTGACTGGAAAGGGAGCTTAATTGCGAGCTCAAGTGAGCAGTCGGCGTGCAGGCATGGCTCATTCACAGTATTTGTCATTAGACTAGACTGCAGGGAGAGAATAGAGTGCACTGCACCATTCGTGTGTAACCAAGATTTATGCTAATGTCTCCCTGCATATGCTTATTCTACATATCTATATTAAACTTAATAGACTGTTACATTGCTTCTTAACCCCGGCTTCCATACATGATTACCTTTTCTGATTTCTTTGCAAAATGCCATATAAACACGGGGCAGGGATTTTATCAGCATGTCAGTGAGTTTGTTTCCAGTGGCGGCCCATGGCTCTCATAATAATTTTGATACTTCAGGGACTCTATCAGAAATGCTTGCCTAAGAGGCAACAGTTAACATGTCAATCTGTAATCTCCCAGAAAGCTTTGGTAGAGATCTGTATTTTTTTTACCCTACATTTGCATAATGAATTCTATGCAACCATAGTTCTTCAAGTAAAATTAAAAAGTAGAAATGAACATACTTTGACTGCATATTTTACTTTAAAACCACATGCAAATATCCAGGAGTTGGACCATAATAATATACCATTCTGACATTTGTTCAACATGTGGGTAATTAGAGTATTATTTTCTAGTTGAAATAGTCAATATGATTGTCAGAGTTACCTGATGGTATTTTACAGCAAACTATAAGTTTGTCAATAGAATTGCACCCCAATGTCATGCAGATTTTATGCATGATGACAAATCATAGGTTCCCTAAGGTTGTGTTATTTTTTTTACCTCAGCCAAAGCGGAGGTTATGCTTTTGCTTATGCCATCTGTCTGTTAGCAACATAACTCAAAAAGTGATGGACGGATTTTGATTAAATTTTCAAAAAATCTCCAAAATGGAATAAGGAACATGTGATTAGATTTTGGGGGTGATCTGGATGACCGCCTGTATCCAGGAATTTCTTTTTAATGAAGGTGCAAACATCTTGGAATATTGGTGAACTTTGTATCGTTTGTTGCCGGTTGATCGTCGTAGACTTTTCTTTGATTTTCGTAGAGTTTCCTTTATATAAGCTGAAAAGTTGTGTTGTGCTTGGCTGCCATAAACATAGTTGTTCCACAGACAGCAAGAGATCGAAAATAAAAGACACTAAAAGCTCAGAAAGATGTGATAACTGGCTAGCAGCTATCAATGCACAATGGTGTCCCTCGAAATATTCAACAATTTGTTCAGATCATTTTGTGACTGGTGTGTAAAAAATTTATTATATTAATGTTTAAAACTTATGGTTGTTTTTGTATAGATGCTAAAAATATATGAAATGGCTGTGCACAGTAAGAATAACAAATGTCTGTTGGTGGTTTTTGAGAAGTTCTCAGTGTTTCTTGTTAGCAGCTCCTTCACAATGTGACAGTGGATAGATAAAGGGCGTTCAGTCCTACTGCCACTAGCTTCGCCTCATCTTTTTCCAGCCTTGGCACTGAGGGGATCAAATACGACATCATGGAGAACAAGTTGCACAATTCAACACGGACGCTGGTATGATGCAGGCTTTGTTTTCACTGGAAAGCTGTTCATGGTCACGTGACCACCGGGTTGTGACATAGGTCTGCCTCTGGGGAGATAGGGATCATTTTGCCAAGTAATGCCCACAATCACTGGCAAAAAAAAAGAAAAGAAAAAAAAGACAATGGCTTGGAGGAGGTCTCTGAGTGCTTCTGGTTTTAAAACTTATAGCAAAAAAAATTTCAAACTAACATTCAGGTCTACTGGTCTAATACTAGGACAAGGCTTTATAACAGGTTGTTGTTAAATGTTAAAGTGTCAGACTAAGGAGCCTTATTTCAAGTGGATGTATTGTGTGAGTGTCATGCTGTTCAGGTGGCTTTTCCCAGAGGTGCAGTGAAAGGTATTTGATACCTTCACCCATTTGGCATTTTGCTAACCCAACCTGTGCAGAAATTAGGAACATTCTCAACTGGGTTCTGCCTTCAGTGAGACAACGCCGCTATTTCAGTGTCAAGGATTATAATGTTTACCATTGTTTGCTTTATGTATTAGATAAGTCACATGTATAGTATGTCATTTGTTTTATTCACAGGAAATAGTATTTTAAACAAGCTAAAACTATATTCTAAACAAAAAATTCTATCAAACTTTTATGTTTCGAAAAGTTTTTTGTATTCAAATATTGTTTGCCAGTTTTTAATTGCTTTAGTGATTCAAAGACAAAATAAACTAAATTACATGTGTGGGTTTTTGTTTCACTTTTTAACATGTTTGTATGGTGCTTCTTTTTATGTTTAAGGACATCTAATAAGTGAAACATGCAGTTCACACCATATCTGAGCATTTTCACTTTGCAACAAGTGTTCCAATGACAGCCTTCAAATTCAAGCTGCTCGATTATGTGCATTATAATGTGGGGAAAAATTCAAGCTTTTAGGGATGAAAAATATTACTAAAATTAAGCCTGTTGTTGTTGTTAGCAATAGGCATTTAAGTTTGGGCTAACATGCTCAAGTATTAAGTTGTTTTCAGCTCAGTAGGGTCTCCACTGCTGCTTTGCTCCTTTCCTTCATTTCCTTATTACACCTCATCCTCTTCTCTTTATGTAAAAGTTTGGGGCGGCAGAATTTGGAACATCAAAACCTCAAAAGAATCCACCTTGCCAAATTCTATGATATTCATTTGTGGTCAAAACACAAAAATCTTTATTTACTGACTCCTCTCCTTCCTTTGCTTCAAGAAGTAAAAGATCAATATTAGGTAGTTTTAAGTTCTTGTTCATTTCCAAATGGTGTCCACAAAGATGGTTTCTGGATGGTTTTTAGGACCAAACCAATTTATTCCATGTTTGTGAGATTATAATTTTGTCTTCATTTCAAGTCTTTGACATTGCAACATTTGAAAATATAGAAACTTCTTCAATAAATGCCTTTCTTTCTCTTTTTCTTTCTCAGCAGATATCCTTTGATGAACAAGTTATAATACTCGTTGACCCTTATTTCCTATATTCTTTACCTCCACCCCATCAAGGCAGATAGCTGCCCTGCCTAAATCTGGTTGTGCTTGGGGGTTTTCTTCCCGTTAAAAGAAAGTTTTTCTTTTTTCACTGTTGCCTGCCCCGTCAATGCTTATCATAGGAAATTAATCGAACAGAAGATTTACTGGAATCCATTGGTTACAACTGATTACAGCTAAACAACTATCATTTAAATGAATTGGCTGATACAAAGACAGCAATTTTAAATTAGACAAATTGTATTGTTATTGGGCCTACATGAATTGGACTGAATTGAACTGTATTTTTAAGAGTGCCTCGAGATGGCTTTGTCATGAATTGGCAAATAAAGCTGAAATTAAATTAAATGAAAATTCAATGAAAAACACTTTATTAATCTCAGGGAAATTGAATTGAATTGAATTGAAATGAAATGAAATGAAATGAAATGAAATGAAATGAATTGAATTGAATTGAATTGAATTGAATTGAATTGGATAAAGGGGCTGCACGGTGGTGTGGTGGTTAGCACCACAGCCTCACAGCAAGAAGGTCGCTGGTTCAAGTCCCCGTGTCTGCATGGGTTCTCACCGGGTACTCCGGCTTCCTCCCACTGTCCAAAGACATGCCTGATAGGTTAATTGGTCACTCTTAAAAGTTTTATGTACAGTTACATGGAAATGCAGTGCTCCTGGAGACAAAACAACAGATAACGTTTATATGATTATTTCATTTTTTAACATGAAATAGTGTTTGGCTATCTTATTACCAGAACAAGATTGTTTAAACAATACAGGGATAATTGGTTCATTCTGTTGTACAGAGAAAGTGTAAAGTGTTATTGTGAACACAAACTTTTTTGTAGCACTTATCTCTAAATGAAAGTAGACAATAGTCATTTGTCTGACTTAAAATGGGCTGTAACACAGTAATGATGGTTTCTATCCAATAATTGTGCAAGATATCCACTTGTCCCAAAAAGATTTTAGGTTCTCACTTTACAGCTCTTACACTTTCAACTGCCTTCTCCTCAACACTACCCACTTTGCCAGGGCCTTGACTTACAAAGTGCCACTTCAGTCTTGGTTTCATTGTGAAGGCTTTCTAGGGAAAAGGTAAGAAGAATGAAAAAAAAAAGAAAAAAGGGAGGGAAAAAAGCCTACTCAGGACACTTATGCCCCTCATGCAATACAGCAGACTTGCTCTTTGGCTAACAGTCAGCACATTGTTTCCGCTTGTCCCTCAAAGTAATAACCTCAGCACTGTCAATAACCTCTCTATTCATTCTCTAACCTTCCCATCTTTTCAATCTACTTGGCCAACTTCCAAAAACCATGAAAGAAAAACGTTAAAATGCTCTGGACATAAGCCTTCAATGGTTCAATGTAACTGCCTCTTTAAGAGTAAGACAAAAATATCAGGGCTCTTTAGCATGCCAGTGAGACTGCACACAGTGCAGGGTTTTCCAGTGAATGCCTGACAAGGACAACTCTTTCACTGGCCATAGAAAAGTACAATTTAGACAGAAAACACTTGGAGCAACATATAATCACCCCAAAAAATGTAAACTTTTATTAAAACTTTACATGAAAATATTAGCAGCAACCTTTGCATTCATTCTCCTATGAAATACTCATCACATAATAATAACATATTTCAACATAAGGGCCAGTGTCTCACCTAAATGTTTTAATCTCCTGCAGAACATTTACACTTTGGCTCTACCGTGGTAGCTGCAAGCTTTTAAAACTCCAATTTCATTGAAAGCACCCCCACCCCCCATCCCCTTACACACACACACACCACCACCATCCTTTTTTTTTGTCCAAGCTAAAACCTAAAATACCACTCCACTCAACAGCATTGTACATTCCAACACACCAAACAGGGGTAGGAATTAATAGAGTAATCCAATGAAATATTAATTAAATTATTGTGGAGTTTTCACATAAGTGCACCATTTTCATAATTGTTCCATAAATTATGTTTTCCAGTACATTTACTTTAGATGGATAATTAATTTCTGCTTTACCCTTTTCAGTTTTGATTTTGTTCATGGAAACTGTACAATGTAAGTGTGTGTGTGTGTGTGTCCTTACACATAGACTTAGCCAAGCTTTTAGCCATATCAAAATGTAATACTTACTTGCTTAACGGTGTATATGACAATTTCACACATAAGTTCAGAGAATTGTGAGGGTCAAAGCCAAACAGATGCATACTGGTGTGATAAAGAGGATTTTACTATGATGATGGACATGCTGTACAGTTCATGAAAGCTCTCACTGTGGATCAACATTAATTACAGGATTTCATTTTGTGTCTCCAAGAGCAACCAACCAATCTTCAATTTGTGAAAAGATTTTAATCTTAACTGTTACCAAAAAAAGGCCTTTTTTTTTACATCAATAAAAAACATCAATAACTCTCTTTCTGAGCTCTGGTTTGTTATTCTTTTTTGTCACAATACACTACTGCAAACACAAAACAGGATGCACTGTCAAGCCTGATCTGTTCACATCTGATGGATGAGATTAAGTTGAAATTCACACAAAAACATGAAAAAGCAAATATGAATAAATTAACTTGTGGTAAGGTTTGATGGATCACAAGTAATGACTCGTAAAATATATGGAGATGCATTTAAATACCAGGTAAGAAGTAAGATACTTTTAAGTGTCCAGATGTAATCAGGTTACCAAAGATACTGTACAAGCTAATGCCAATTATAAATTAAGCTTATGTTAAACTGATAACATATCATCTGTACATATGCAGTTATTAGTGGGTCTAACTTAATGAAATAATAGGACATACTGTCGCTCATTATTTGTGACATTTAGTCAGAATTCAATGCTGGACAATATCTGAAACAATATATCTAAATAAAATACTGTGTTAAACATAGTTAACTTTAGTTCCTGTCTTTTCTGAGCAAAATGTGCCAAGAAGATGCAGGAACTAAAGCTGCAGCTGCTAGCGTTACTTGAAACAAAAGCAAACAAAGGCATATTAAATTATGTAGAAAGAACTTTTGTGAAGTGGGGAAATTGCAGTAAAATGCTATCTGAAATCTTACAAGTACTTTAACTATCTATACAATTTAAAGAATACATAAAAATTAAAAGTTCTATATATTTCATATTGTATAAAATTCCTATTCTAATGTCAAATAAAACACATTTGACATAAAAACTGGCATTCAGTTAGAGGACACAGTGAAAAGGCAGATGTCAAACACATTTATGCACATACAGCAATTGCTTCTCTATGTTTTTCTTCTTGAAGCTAAAAACAGCATCACGTGAGCTTCAGAATCTTGTTGAGGCCACATTATCATTTCACAAGGCAAAACAGAAGGCAGCGGCACTGTCCTTTGGTCCATCTGACTCAAGTATTCATCAAAAAGCTGCACTCTCCCATGAGCTTACTGCCATATGCCGCTGGAAAATGTCACCAGTAAAAGTCATAATAATTCACTGGTTTCAGAGCAGCACTTGATATTCCTCTTTACAAATACATGGAACTGCAACCCATATTGTGGGGGTGTATGTGAAGTAAAAACAAGACAATCGTAATCAATTGTCTTTACATCAAAAATGTCCAATATTGTGTCCATCTTGCTTTTCTCTGTGAGGCTAAATTGGTACCAGCAACATCTAACTTAAGGTTGCACATTATTAAGCTTGTGTCACACCACAAGTTAGTGATGTGTCATTTAGTAATGTATTTAGTAATTTGCAAAACCATCCATGTTATCATTCTATAGTATTGTCAAATTCCAAAGTATATCTTTAGTACTGTAAAACAATCTTTCCTTTCCATCTATAATTCCTTGAGAAAGGATTGCATACTTTAAAGGTTGCCAGTCTATTACAAGACTATCACAAGCCGTATTTATACATCTCACAGAGGCAATTCACCCTTGAATCAGTGTGTGCTTTCATACATCAAACTGGTGCCATGGCTGAGTAACAACAACATATTTGGTTTGAGTGGCAAGATCTGCTATAGGCTACCAGCTGGCTTTTACATATAGGGAATACGTAGTTGACATCGCTGCAGCTTTGTCCGCCATTCTGGGGAAACCAAGCTACTGTTTGCATTGACACTTTTGGGTTTCTCACTAACTCTGTCAAAAAATGCTGAGAAGAAATGTTCTTATGTAAAGATTCAGACAAACACACACTAATTAATAACGTAGATTGTTACAAGCTGCTGAACAATGAATTAAGCTCAGGTTTAAATGTGTTGCCACCTGTTTCAGTCTCAGACATCGGTGTTTACCTGGTGTTTAGTGTAAATTCCTACACCTGTCATGAATATAAAAACTATCAATCATTAAATGTTCATGTAGCCATTTTGCTACCAGATAGATGAAGACCTGTGAGTCTACTGTCAGTTGCAACCATACCATCATACTGGAAATATATATGTTAATTGAATATTTATTGTTCTGATATTTTGATTCTGAAATCAAATATCTGTGCATCTGTGTGGATTCATTTATGATAAATTGATGTATTCTGGGCATTTTAAAAGGAAAAGACAGATGTCTAAATATACAGGATTGATTATTTCAATACATCTTGTTTAAGCAAAAGGAGCAGTAAAAATATGAGAGAAAACAAAAATATGAGGACGTATATTTATCATTACAAGAACAATAAACTATACAAAAAAACAAATTAATTGAATCTGATGGCAGATCCACTCTCAAATGTCTGAAAAAAGTAAACCGTCCTGTTGTGACTGAACGTCTGACAGAACAACACTGGGACTCATGTTAATCAGAGAACAGTTGAGGGAAGTGATGTTCTCATCTGCACATGGGAGTGTCATCCAGATCTGTAGCATTTCATTTCAAATCATTGTGTCTGCAGCCAGTAACTCTTTCTACATGAATTCTCAGGTGTACCACCTCACCTGTCCTTTCATCATCCCATTCATCTAGCTGACACTTTGTAAATGCAGCCATCTTTACTTCTGCTCACACAAAGCCCAAACTGTCCTTAGTATCCAAACCAAGGTCAGCCAGAAGCACATCAGCTGGAAAAGTCCAGTTCTCTGCGATGTTTATCACTGAACTGCCTCCGAAGCAGAAACATATAATGAAAATCTACTGCTTAATTTCCTTTTTCTGTGCTGATCACAAAGCTGCTGCTGCAATCAAGTACACAACTTGGTGAAAATATAAGATGAAATACTTGTCAGATTATGAATAAAACAGAGATTAAAAAGACGAGAGCCAATGATGCACCAATGTAAACCGATCTCAGGTTCCCCGAAAATGGAAAATCTATCCCACAGTTCTGTGCGTGGTAACATCAGTGCACATTGTCCATAGCCCATATCTGTTATTAACTCTTGTGTCAACTCATAGGTACATAAACTGTGGATCAGCTTCAACCTCGCCCAAACCTTATCTATGCTTTCACACATCACATTGATGTGCAATGAAGGCGCATCTGTCCCAGCTTGAAAGTCATATGGGAAAAGGGCTACAGAAACACTCAACTGTGCACACTCAAACTCATACATCTTTGATGCACAGTCCCTCACGAAGTCCTCAGATCTAATTGATTTTTGAACAAGGAACCCTCTCACTGTGAGGTAACACTATTAACTGTTGCAACACATGCCACCCCAAGAAAAAAGGCATCATTGTAGGGTTTGTCTAAGCAAGGAAAGGAGGCTAAACAGATTTCAGGCCCCCTTTCCAGTTCAAGCAAACTTTCCATTGTAGTGGAAACTTCAAGGGCTACATACCTTTTTATTTGGGAGTGGCATGCAAATGCGTCTGAATATCCATAATCTTTCGTCTGTCTCCTTTACGGGAGACCTGAGTTCTAATCCAACAGGTAAAATGGGGAATGTACAATAGGATATATACGTCATCTAGTAGCTAATTAGTCTGGTAAAAGGACCCCGCTGCTGTACCTTGAATATCATCTTCTCATGACTTTTTCTAGCTTCATTCCTCACTGTACATGCTAAACAGCTGTACAGTCCCAATTTACAGTAGTCAGGAGCTGTTACTGCGAGTGCAAAACTTCTGCTTTTAAAATGGGTGCTTGACTGATATTGTGCACACTCTAGGAACTTGGATAGTATAGTGGCCAGCTTGCTAAAAGAAACTCACATGAGCAAGAGTTTGGACACTACTGGATAAATTTAAGTTTTATTTTAAATCTGCATAAAAATGCATTAACCTGCTTAAACAGCTGGGCTGCACGGTTGTGTTTGGTGGTTAGCACTGCTGCCTCACAGCAAGAGGTTTGAGCCTTGGCTGGGGAAGGGTTCAAAATGGAACTCTGGTTGGTATGAATGGGTTTTCTCTGGATACTCTGGCTTCCTACCACAGTCCAAAGACATACATGTTAGGGTAATTGTAAATTCTAAAACTGATTGAATCTGAGGGGTTGTCTCTCTGTGTTGGCCATGTGATGGACTGGTGACCAGTCCAAGGTATACTCCGCCTCCTGCCTAGAAACTGCTGGGTTAGGCTCCATCTCTCCCTTTGACTCTGAATTGGAATAAGTGGGTATAGAAAATGGATGGATGGATGTTTAAACCTCTTTTTTTTCTTCCTTTTGCTTTAGGGGAAAAAAGCCATAGAATATGGAAAACCATATAATGGGTCCTTTGAACTGGAGAAAATTTGATCATGAAATTCTAATACAGATGCATTTTCAATGACACGTGAACAAAAAATGTGTCTTTGGTGATGTCTCCAGGATGGTATTTATCTCCTTCAGAGTCCTTAAAAATCCTAAAGTAAATTCTTGAATAACCAGAATATTTTACATAAAAATAGATGATCATTTTATAATTGGTTTTAAATCCAAAACTAAGGGTCCCTTGTGGTCATTCTCAAATATCACTTTGCGTTACATGATAAGGCGGAAATAGTTTATGTGATGAAGACTGGCTTGGACGATGGTCCACTGTAGAGTACAAATTCAGGTGGGAGGGCTGCTTTAATTACAAAATTGGCAAAGCATACAAAAGTGTCTCAAATGGCAGAACAATGTCATGGTTATGCAGTAGGCAAAAAGGTTGTAATTTCATTCCTTATTTGGTGATTGATGTATTTCTTTCTTTAAAAGTCAAAAGTATGGGCTTGCCACATCCGATATTTGCCAGGTAGTGACAAAGAATAGTGGATTTTTCTTTTTTTTATGGTTGAATTTGTGCTTTCTTTATTCATGCAAGGACAGAAAGAGACAGAGAGAGGCAACACTCTTCTGCGTGTAAGAGGAGGGAGCTGTGCTGTTATCTGCTGATCCCAGAACTTCCCTTGGAGCACCGGAGTGGGTCTGTATCACGTAGTGCACCCTGCACTGGGACTGTGCAGCCTGCTGACAGGAAAGCTCGATTAGCGAGTCACAAAGAGGCCAATATAGAGGAGCACTTCCTCTGCCAAAGGGGGTTTGTCCGGAGAACACGCTCCAGCCCTCCTTCCTGACAGGGGACAGTGACAAACACACACATACACTAGCTGGCCCACCTCAGGGGAATCCATGATGGATTGGGATTTGGTTTTTCCGACACGCGCACATGCATGGATCCTAACATACAATATGACACATACACATTCACATATACAATAAGACATGCAATCAAATGCACACACCCTTCTTGAAAGGCAGAGTGACAGTAATCTTTGTTCCATTAGTAAAACACAACTGTTAAATTGATTTGGAGAGGAGCAAGTTTACGTTTTTCAAAGAATGCTGGCAACCATCCAGAAAAAGAGATGAGTATGTTTGGACTAGCCGCAGCCCTGCGCGTGCTGCATAAGCTCAGACAATGGGATGTAGATGTGGAAGTGGGCCTGGGCCAGATGAGGAAAACGAGATAGCAAGGGTGGGATGAGGGGTGGAGGTGAGCTGAGCATAGTCTGGTGGGCTGTTATGGGACCCTGTGGCGGAAGGGCATTGTTCAGCAGAGGAAAAACACAACAACAATAAAAAACAACTCTTCCTGAATCTTTTTATATGATTATGTAGAGAACAATTGAGTGGGTGGGATCCGCTACTTTGAGGATATTGAATGAAGCCTCTCCTTTGAGACTTGGAATGATCCTTTCACACCTTACTCTGGAACACAAGCAGGAAAATAAAACAATGTGAGCTGCTGAGCAAGAAGCCTATTGATCAAGAACAGTGTGTCCATTGAGAGAGATTACAATGGCCTTTGGCCTGAGACACATTAAGCAATGAACCAAAGGTTAATGAGGGGAAAATTGACTGATATTCGATTCTTTTTTCAGAGATACAACATATTATGCACTATGCTTTAGCATAATGTAAAGTCAATCAGTATCAAATCAACCTCAGTTTAAAATGAACTTACGCAGGTCAATTGTGAGCAGAAGATAGAAAGAACAAATTTTAGTCTTAATTGCTTAAATATAACAAAGAAACTCCTTGTGTATTTCTATTAGATAGAGTCTAACCTTGTGTTTATGATACTACATGTATTCTGTATCAGTGAATGTGCAAAGCAAACTGCACTTGTGTGTTTAATGTGCATGTGTGTACAGTTGTATGTTATCCTGATGTCTAGTTCTGTGTCAGAGTTTTTCAGCTGATTCTGCTTGCTTGTAGATTTCACTAACCCTTGGGTCATGCACCTGATATACCTTTGAATCCTGCTGTTTGCTGGAGTGTAGAATCCTCTCAGGGGAAAGATGCGTCCAGAGATAAGAGTCTGGTGTGATGTTGCGCATCTTGGCCCTCAAGGCCCAGACATTGGTCTTTCTCTTCATCTCTTTCTCACATTTTTGCTGTTTTCCATTGATTTAGAACTAGCTCGGTTCACGGGCAGTACAGACAAAGAATGTATGTGGCTGGTGTTTGCCTGTTCACACACATTTGGATATACAAACAAAGTGCAAATCATTCAGCAGACGTCAGTGCTGACAATCTCTACCTGTTTCACTTTTCTTCTTTGATTCAATTTTGATCAAAATCATTAAAGAATTTGAGTAAAGTAGATTGTTTTTCCATTAAGTATCAAGAGATGCTACAAAATAAAATAAAAAAACGGTGTAGTCCCAGTTTATGTTAACGGTCTCTCCATTAAAACAACACTCAAAGCCACCAGCTATGTCTGATTTATGTTTTAAGGAAGAGGATAAGAAGCTTGCCAACTGTTAAACTTAAGATTATAAGAACACGCATGATTCAGATCCTAACGATTTCTGAAATACCAATCTGTTTGATTCCATATGTCCACTTTAAGAATTACTGTATCAGCCAAAACCACAGTGAGATACCATATATACTTAAATAAAGGCAGATGTATTTATCTGTTTTGATTGCTTAAGGTACCAAGCGTGTGAGGGAGACAGTTTTTCATAATACAACAGCACTTGCATCATGTACAAACACAATTAATCTTTATGGTTATATGGGAGCATGCAAGTCAGATGGAAGTCCATTCAGTCCTTTCAGAACTCTTATAATATTGTAATTAAGTATTGAAAAATGTTCATTCTGATTCAGGAGAGTTGCTGCACTGTGAGGCAGGAAGTTTGGTTAATGAAGAACCGAACAGGTTGACTGTCTACTAGCTTGACAAGCTGTTCATGCTCAATCAATGGCTTGCACATTGTAACAAGTACTGTATGTCTCCACTGCCCCTATAACGGGGAGCCAGCCCTTATCTATTTGTCAACCCAGCCCTGAATATTATAAGAGACCTGTCTTTTTATTGGATCCTGGTTATCATTTGAGGAAGGACTGTATTTATGCACGGTGGTGTGGTTGTTAGCACCGCAGGCTCACAGCAAGAAGGTCGCTGGTTCGAGCCCTGGGTGAAGTTTGAGCCAGAGGGGGTTGCTGGTTCGAGCTGGGGAGGGGTTTGAAACAGTGGTCTTTCTGTGTAGAGTTTGCATGTTCTTCCCGTGTATGCATGGGTTCTCACCGGGTACTCCGGCTTCCTCCCAATGTCCAAAGACAGGCATGATAGGTTAACTGGTCACTCTAAATTCCCCCTAGGAGTGAGTGTGTGCATGAATGGTTGTTTGTCTCTCTGAGTTGGCCCTGCGCTGGACTGGCGACCTGTCCAGGGTGTACCCTGGGCTGATAATTGCTGAGATAGGCTCCAGCCCACCCGTGACCCTGAATTGGATTAAGTGGTTCAGAAAATGAATGAATGAATGTATTTTATTATAGCTTGTTCTATGTTTTTGGATATTAATCAATGCATTGTTTCGACTTACACATTTTTGTAATTGTTGCACGAGTCCTACTTGGCGAACTTTACAACAGTTTTGTGTTCAGATATAGACCTATGCTTGTTTCGTAGTTAGAATCCTAGAATGAGTTTATTTCATTCCCATCTCTTATTCTTCCATTTTATAATGCAAATTATTTTAAAAGTTGTACAACTGTAAATGCTAAACAAAATGAATGGTGAAATCCCGATATACAATTGTTAGTACATAGATAATTTAATTAGCATGACGCATCAAATAGAATCATGTGTAAATTTTAATTTCAAACGTGATATTCAATAAAAATAAAAACAATAAAAATAAAGACATAAAAATACAGTCCAAATCCATAATTATGGCAGTGAAAATACTGCTTCCATTTTTCTCTGTTTGACAATGAGGTGAAAAGTGGAGAAAATAAGGGCAGACTGTGCAAGGAAACCTTCAAACATCTGAAGAAAAAAACCTGATCCCACAGACCCTTTTCTTAAAGGTAAACATTTATTACCTCAGGGGTGCCTGATGGGCTAGAAGGCAGTCACTTCACCAGGCTGTAAATGTCATCTTCTCTTTGACACATTAGTGACAAATGAGTCAAGGTAACAGAGATGCTTTGACCTTCCTTTCTCTGGTCCAGGCAACTAGCTGGCTCAAACCGTAAGCAGTTCTCCACAGATAAAAGAAGTGGGGGAAAATGTGAATTATGAAATCAGGTCATTCATTTGGAAAACAGTCATTACGACAAATAAAAGCGCAAAGACAGGAACATAATTAGTGTGTAAAATGGTATTTGCATGAGAAAAAAAGAGGTATAAAATTAGACTTAAAGTGTACAATTAATTCAAAAGTATACAAATGTTAACTGTGATGAATACCTTTGATTACTGAAATGTACGTGTATCATTGTTTATTTATCTATTCATTCATTTATTTTTATTTGCTATTTAGTGTTATTTTTTGACTGTCATCATTTTGATGATAAATAAAGAATCAGCCACACAATCAGTTTAAACCTCAGAGGGACTTAAAGCCGAATGTGTGTACATTTTTATGTAAGCTATTTTGTTTACATTAAGCCAATGCAGATAGCTACAGAGCATACACATTATTTACCATTCATTCCCATTTTTTATCTTTCCATCATGTAAAGAGGAGTTTTCATCTCAGGGTTTAGAACTTAGGCAACTCATTTTTAATCTAGAAGGGGAACAATAATATCCGTGGGATTTGAGTGTGTGTGTGTGTGTGTGTGTGTGTGTGTGTGTGTGTGTGTGTGTGTGTGTGTGTGTGTCTTGGACTAACATTAGGTCGCCTTCTGGAAGTTCTGACCTGGGCCACACTGCAAAGCTTTCAAATTGGCAACTGTCTCTCCACACCATTAATCAGGCACACAGAGGACTGTCTTCCATCCAGATGGGGAGCTTCTCAACAACCAGAGAAAAATAAGCTAATTAATTCTTATTGTTATGGACACAGGAAGATTAGATGGAGAGAAATTGAGAGGGGGACAAGAGGAGAGAGTGGTGAATAAGTCACCTTTAACAAAGGCCTGAATTCACAATATGTTCTCTCTACATGGCCATTGTTTCTTTAGGAAAATATATCTGTGATTTGTAATGCTGTATGACTAAAAGGGGAGGACAGAGCGACATCCCAGCTAGAGGTTAATAAATGATAACGAGCCTGGAGCACTCTGGGACACAGTGTGGCAGTGATTAGACAGGCCTAATAGGACACAATCAAACTTTTCAGTCCACTCCACAAGGGTGAATGAGATAACTGAATAATTCCTACAGGTTATATTACTATATAAAGACTCTCAGTACCTTATACTCACTGATACAGATATATGGTAGACTACTACATTATGTATTTCTTAGAGGGATATTGGAAGTGTTTTTAGTTTTTACTCAGTAAATTGATCACTAGACAGTTCTAATACCAAGACAAGCTTTACTTCTATGCAATGACTGCAGAAACCATGAACATTACAACAAACAAATATAAATAATTATATATAAATAATATATATAATTCTCAGTTGCTTACGCCAAGGAATAGGATTTTTACCAACTTATATTGTAAGGACAATAGTTTTCTGGAGAATTTATTCAGATTATTGACTATTCTTTATTCCCTATAATCATATTCATAGCCCAAACTGCTAAAACGTTAAACATGGATAAAAATTAAACATTAAAAGCAAGGTGAAACGGGATGGCTGGAACTGTAATAAAAGAAACCCCTCTTTATAATTTCACAATTGTTGTAAAATATTCTGTGCCTTTTTTCGAGACCATTGTATTACATCGTAAATCAGAGGGTTGACTAGAATTTTGTTTAGACCTATATAGTGTGTAACACTGGTAAAGAAATAATATCACAGATTTTCGATCTGATCCAATCCAATCAATTTTGCTAAACAGTATAAATTTTCAGAAACTGAAGTGCTCCTGGAAGCTTTGTGCATCATTTACAACTACACTTTGGCTGTCCATATTTGGATTCTGCAGCGCGAAGGTGAAACTCATCTAATGCAAATGTGGCAGGACAAAGGAAGGGGCTGGATTTGAACCCCAGACTCCCGGGTGTGTCGTGCGTTAACCAGTTAGCCAATAGGATATCTCTGTGGTCAAGCCGGGGCATATGATCAATCGGAGGTATAGTGACAGGACCTCAACTGTCACACTAACATTAACTAATATTAGCTAATGTTAATGAGGCTTAAGTTGTCAAGTAAAATTTCTATGGCCATTTGCTTTTATGAGACATTATTGATAGGGGTGCACATGATATATAACCGACCACACGCACAGCCGGCTCATTACTTTGTCTTGTGCTCACTGGCTTTATGTTGCAGTATCATAACAGTAGAGCTGTTTTTAATCTACTTGGGTCCATGCTACAGGAAATTATGTAACACGTGGTTGTCCATCTGTCCAAAACACAGGCAAAGAAATTATGAAACGGTAATGTGTTGATTTTTATATACAGCAGTGGTGGTCAAGCAACAAAATGTCAACTCTGTTTTGTAACCTTAACCATGTTTATCCAGTCATTACCATTTATTTCTTACTGCAAATGACACTGAAACAGGAATGACACCGAAGCTGGAATCTGCAGACAGGAATCTAGAATAATGATATTTCTATGCAATACATTATAACAGTATCTGTTTTAATATTTTCCAAGATTTATCTAGGTTTTAATTGCATAATATCAACCCAGCATTGTGTAATCTGTGAAACAGAGATTAAACTGACTGAATCCAAGAGTGACATTTTATATGAAAACATCAGTGGTTTGGACGGGACTCAGCAGCTTGACAGTCACGTATTTAATGTGTCTTAGTGTATTTGTCTGGAAGCTGTATCCAACAACCATCGATTCCATTGATTCTGATGGTATGTAAACGCATGAAATTACCTGCCAAACTGATGAACCGATCAACCCCTAAACACAATATACAGTATCCCATGTGTTTGCTATTCTATAAGATAAATTAAGTGCTTTACTTTACTTTTTCTTAAATTATTGACGTAACTCTTAACTGGAAGAGTTAACAGGCATCATCTAAGGTAAGGAATCGAGCTAACCAAAACACAATTTTACATAATTTACATGATTGTCAGCCTCAGCAAGATGACTGTCAGTCAAGTAATGCTAATGGCCTGTCTCTCACTACTAATGTCCATGCGAGGGGGAACGTAATCTAGTTAGTCGCCAGCTCAGAGAGGCTAGTTGGGTAGCCTCCCTAGCTTTTTTTCTATTTTTCAAATTGTCCAGAATCTACCAAGCAGAATCATGATCTAGCTGGCATGTTGTGCTGGACAAATTTGCTTTGCCAAGGGGAGCTTAGTGGATATCATGAAAATAATGCATTGTGGATTTAAGGCTCCCTTTGATACTATTGTTCTTTATTTTAATTATTGCTGCATTACATGTTTTTGCCGGACCTGACAAGAAGAAACAAAAGAAGGGGAAATGTGAGGAGAAGCAAGAAGGAGGGAGTGAAGAAAAAATAGGGAAACAAAACTACAAAATATAGAAAGCAACACCAACAAATAACCGAAACTGAGAAACCAGACAAGCACCTTCCACACTTGTAAAGAAACTTGACAAAAAGCACCCAACAGCCCCTGTAAAAAAACAAAACAAAGCAAACACTCATCAGGAGCACCGATAAAAAGACAAACTAAGAAAAATATGAATTACAACAACAGCAAATGGTTCAAAATATGGAAGAGCTAAGAGGAGCTTAGCTCCACTCAAAAGATATGAGCTCCCTGAAAAACACTCGTTCACCAAAGAAAAAGCTCTAAAAATAGTCCACTTTCAGGAATTCTTTTTATTTTTCATAAGGTTCCTGATGTTCCTTAAATGAAAGCATGAATTTGTCAGAGTTGTTTTTATTAATTTAATACATCAAAATTTCTAAAACACACAGGATATCACTTAGTGTTTCTTACTGCGTGGACTGTTGTCAACAGCATTGTTTGTTTGCTGTGTGCTGTGAGCCGTCCAAGGAAGAATAGCAACTGATGCTTCAGTTGCTAATGGGGATCTTAATAAATACAAATACAAATACAAGCAGCAATCACGCAATTCAATGCTTTGGTGAATAAAATAACTTTCCATCCCTATATGAGATGTTTCGTGATTGTATCAGCCACATACAGTAGTAGCAGAATGTTCTGGGCAGTAACCTAACTTTCTTTGACGGCGCTGCCGTGCACTGATACTGTATAAGCATTAGCATGTGACTTGGGAAGTCACGGTGCACTCCAGAAGATGAGGCTCCCCAAAAGCCCATGTGTAAGTCAAACCTTGATCAGCAACTGTATAAACATGCACATTAGTGAGTGTGAGTGCAAAATATAAGAAATGAATTATGTCCGGTGATGAGTGTGATTGTGCAAATGTGACAAAGAAACAGAAAAATAGGGCCCCAAGACCTAGGGGCCAGCCCACCACAGGGACAACCACATAACCACCCAGAAGACGGCAAAGCAAGAACCCTACAGTCATGGAGCACAGGCCTCAGAGAGCCAGGGATGACAACCATCAGCCATGATGGGCATCAGCCACCCAGGGTAGTGCATGGTTTAGGGCCTCATGAGCCCAAGAACCACCCATGTCATGGCAGAGGCCTCACCTGACTGCCCAGGAGGACCAAGACAACATGGATCAGCACCCACACACCCCAGCTAAATAGTGTCCTAGGGACCAGGATGCCCACAACTCTGATGCTTTAACTGCACCATAAAGCGCATGAAAGGCAAAATATAGGAAACTTTGAAGACACTCATAACCATAATTCTTCAAAGTTAAGTTCTGAAGTTTTACACATTTGCCAAAAGCAAAATAATGTAAAAATAAATTGTGTATTGATAAAACAAAACTTTTCACTTTGTTTTTCAATAGTTTCATACGTCACCTGTAATTTGTTATTTGTTATTTTTACTTGTTCAAATAATTCATAATTAATTTGATGTGTTTTCCCTTTAGCAACATATTTTAAAAAAATCTAATTTAAAGAAAAAAAAGAAAAGGCTATAATTTTCTGGTTAGATTTCAATACAAATTGTGAATATAATAGTATTTAATTGGGGTTCATGTAACGTCAATGTTGGCTTATCTTTTATAAGCTTAAATAAAGTAATCAAAAGCATTGAATTTACAGCTGAAACAGGAAGCAGAATGCTAATCAGAATCTTGTCATCCATCTTGTGAAATGAACCATCCTATAGAGGAAATCAAATCAAACTTTATTTATATAGCACCTTTTCCTACATTGCGCATCTCAAAGTGCTTCACATCATAAAAACA
>JAOXYM010000010.1:23519402-23531405 GCA_028567055.1 Leptatherina wallacei | reverse complement strand
TGTGTGTGTGTGTGTGTGTGTGTGTGTGTATATATATATATATATATATATATATATATATATATATATATATATATCAACCTATACCTATTGATACCTATCAAATCCCATCCCATTAAATGGTTAAGTGTGTCCAAACTTTTGACTGGTATTTAAATATAATTGGTCTAGAACTTGTTATGTATCTCATTCAAGTTTACTGTGGGTCAAAATATAACAGTGAAATCCAGAATGTGTCTGGGTGATAATATGTGTGCTTGTAGCAAATAATTGTACTTCAGGTGTGAAGAAGCACCTGCAGGCTAAATACAGCTCCCTTGATGCTACAGTACCAGAGACTAGCTTTCAGCTCAGCTGCAGTTGCCCATCCCAGGGAAACAATGAACATGTTGCTGGCGATACAATAAATAAGATGCTAACAATATTGTCTGTAAAGTCATAATCTCTCATTAATAAAATAGTGTTTGTTAATAAAAGACCACTAACTCTACACACTTGATTTGATGTCTACCGGATAGAGCGCTGTTAACAGGATACTGCTTTTATCATTTATGTAATGAATGAAATTAGATTAAATGACTGAATGAAAAATACTTTATTCATCCCGGAGGGAAATTGCAATCCATCAATGTCATCAACAACAATTATTCATCAACACTTTTAGAATAAAAGCCATAGAATAAAGAGTCCGTGCATTTGATAACCACAGGGCATGATGATTTGCAAAGCGGTCTTCTTGTTGCTAACACAAAAGTACTCTGATACATTGCTTAGTATCGAGTGGCTTTTTAAGCCTAATGTGACTTCTAACTGCAGAATAGTAAGTCTTAACAATAAAGTTACCAAAAACTGGTAAAAGGCTATATTACAGACCATGTCTGTGTATTGTATAACCACAAGAAGAAATATGGAGGCAAATTTCTTGTTTTGAGCTAAATTTAAGTTATATTTACAACACGTGTTCTGAGTGAACACCAAAACAGACTACCTGCACTTCTTAAAACCTATGAACCTGCCACATCTTTGACATCCGTATTACTTAATGGTCCTTTCTTTTCACTACTTTAAATACAAATATTTAACTTTCCATTGCTAAGTTATTCACTTAGCTAATTTGGGAATAGAATCACCATAAAAGCCATTTACCTGTCCATCAATTAGACTGCACAATGCAGTGAATAATTGCAAAAATCAAAGTATTAAAAAGCAAAGATGTAAAAAGTATTCAGTTTTTCACAGGCATGAGGTCAAACCTGATGACTTGAGAAGCCCCAGCTACATATTTCTTTTGTTAAGATCAGTCTAAAATGATAAATCCAAATTTGTGCAAAGGTTTTGGAAGAAATAACAAAGTGAATCCAGCTGAAACCAAAAGGTAACCAAATACCTGATGTTACGCAATGCTAAAAATATTTCCCCAACACCATCAGCAAATCACGAAATAGCAATCTTTAAAAGCCATGTAAAATATCATTGTTTAAAGAGTGCATCAATAAATGCTGACATAGTTAAATGTAGAGTAGTGCACAAGGGGGAGGATTGTGTATAAAATTAATTAATTCTACCACCATTATTTATGACTTAATATGATATACTGGTGTGCTTTATAATAACACTGAATGTGCATATTTCTGGAGGAGACAGTAGAGTAATTATGTAGAATGCTTTTTACCATGAGTGTACAATATTAATTACGGGCGGGGTTGTTTATCAACTGTGAAACACAGTTTAAAAGCTGTTTGGAAGATTGCCATGATGACCCAGGCTCGTGTCTTATCTTTTACTTTCAACTGCTTATAATGTGACACAAGACATCCTTCTCCAGACCACTGATATGCAGGTTAACAAGATAATGTGATAAAGGAGATCTCATTGTGTAAAAAAAAGAAATTATCAAAAGGAAACAAAGATTCCAAGGTATGATTAAAGTGATAAAGGCATAGGAACACATGAGATAAGAATATAATGGCATTTAATGAATGGTGAGTAATTTTAACTATCTTATTTGTTAACTATGGACCAGCTGGCTGCAATTACTGCATCTGTACCACTTGTAACTGCTGTGTTTTCATTTAGTTCATCTACCTCATTTACCTCTTCAAAAATCACA
The DNA here is from genome assembly GCA_028567055.1 of Leptatherina wallacei. Taxonomy (NCBI): domain Eukaryota; kingdom Metazoa; phylum Chordata; class Actinopteri; order Atheriniformes; family Atherinidae; genus Leptatherina; species Leptatherina wallacei. The sequence continues at coordinate 23,529,295 of JAOXYM010000010.1, read as the reverse complement.
GCCAGGTCAGGAACCAATTTGGACCATGTGCCACTGATGTGCCATCACAGGTATTACTCGCTTAATCCTCTACATTATGTTGGATGAGAGTCTGCACTCTGATAGTCAGTATAAAGCACTGAGGAGGATTTTATCCCAGGGCCTTCTGTCTAAGAGTGGCATGTAATAATCATCAGACATAAGTGACCAAGCACTGCATGCTGATTTTTTCTTATGCAGAGGCTTCTGATGGCTGATATTTCCACTGCGACCACAGAACAGCTGGATGCAGATTTAATCTGGAAGTCTTACTGTGCTACTTATCAAATCTATTCACTTTCTTTATTGGAGAATAAGAGAATAAATATAAAGCTTAGAACATATCCATGTTTTTAAGGTAACATTTTGGCTAAAATGTGCACAGATGTGTGAATCAAATAATAGTAAACCTAGAAACCTGTTTTGGTTGTCTGAGTAGACTTCATGCTACAACAACACACGGGAAGTATCCTCCTCCAGGAACAATGCTGTATAGATGCTTGCAGATTTAAAGAAATTTTCGGCAACTGACTTTTAATGTTTTTTTGTTTTTAAAAAAGAAAAAGGGCTAAAAAAAGAAAAATACATTCCACCATCTTGGTTCTTGCCTGGATGAAGACAGTAAGCACAAAAAGTAAAAGAGTCCTTGGGTAAAATCCAAAATTTATTTTAAAAAACCAACTCTAAAATAATAATGTGGCAAGCACAACCCTAAACCCTGGCTAAAGGTGGGCACGGTTTGTCAGAAAAAAAATTTAACTGGTAAATTTTAGCATAATACTAAGACTGATGAAATAAAAGGAGATAAAAGCAGAACTACAAATCATCTGGTGAGAACGCTGTCAACAATAAGTTTTTGAACACTTTTTACTGATACTAATGGATCTTTAAGTGGTCCAGAAATCATAATCAGCACCACACGGACACGAAGCGATGGTACAAATCAAATCTGCACTCGGAGAGTAAACTTAAACACTTACTAGCAGTATATCCATAAAATTGTAAACTGAATTTGAAGCAAGGAATCTGAAATGTAGCTTCATGGAAATTGTGCATCAGACAATTGTCTAGTCACATATTTTAAGTAGATAAGGTACATTCAGTTATGTTGTTGGAAGGTGGTACAAGCTACATGAAAAAACAGAGTTAGCCAACAGGTGACAAAAAATATACAAAAGAAACTGGTCATCTTGGCCATATACAATAGAATAATGGAAAAAGCTATTAAAAAAGAAGTCTGTCACAAGTTTCTCATCTTTATGGAAGCCATAACTAAACTACTGGAGAACATTATGTTGAGATCTCTGATTTCTTATCAGGAAGAAAAAGTTATCTTAAAGTTGTGCGTCAGGGACAATGACTGTTAAGCAGATCATATTTAGTGGCCAGTTTGTTCAATGTGACTTTCTTCATTCCAAATATCACTTAAATAGAACTTTTGATTTATATTCATATATATAGATAAGACTTTAATAGACTTTTAACAACTGTAATTTTACCTCATGGTGAAAAAAGCAGCTACTAATACAAAATAGCCTGTTTTACTATGGGTAGAGTTTTTCAGCCAGTGATTATCACTGGCAGTTTTATGCTGCAGATAAGTGGGTCTCTAAAGCTTCCTTTTATTACATGTCAGTGCTGTGTATATATGTTGTGTTTCTGTTACACATGCCATGCTTGCAGTGCATTAACATGTAGAGCTTCAAGAGGACAGGCCAGAGCTCAGACTTATACTGAGCCATGTGTCTTCACTGCCCTCTACAGGATGAGCCTTATGGATTATATTGTGTCCTTGTGCCCCCAACACCCTTACTCCAACCAACTAGTGCTACCTTTGCTTTGGGTTGTACATACAGATTCCAGAGCACAGAATGATAATAATATAATTTCCTCGCTCATCATGGTGGATTGAAATGATGCTTTAATGTAAAGTAGCACAAAAATCATAAAATGTTTATCAAATGTGGCATTATTCACAGATTCTAAACGGGTGATTGCAACTTTGAGACCACCTAGCTTCAGTTTAAATGTTGCAGTAATCTAATGAACTTCTCAAGGGGCCCCAAGTAAGATTTTATACCATTACGGTCATTGGCCTAATTGACAGCTTATACAACAGTGTAATTAACTTGTCATCAAATCAAAAAATTTACAAAAACATGCTTATCCTAAGCACCTAGTCTGTTTGCATATTTGGCCAAATCAATACTTAAATTGAAAAACTTATGGCAGCTGCTATCACCTCATCACAAGGAGAATCTTTGAATTCTATGTAATTAAAGAAAAGGGAGGCTCTGCAGGGAAAGGATGCAAAAAGACAAGTAAAAATCCCCAGGCTGATGTTATTTTGGGTTCAGTTGCTGAAATTGTGTCCAAGCACTCTTGATAATCTATCAGACATATATCCTACGTAAAGCAGTACTGAATGGCACTTAAAAATAAAGACAAGACAGTTAAATGTCATCAATGCTAATGTAATCGAGTTGCAACTGTACTTGTGTGTACTTGTAACTTGTGGAAACATTTACATAAGTTTGCATCTTTTATCAATTCAGTTATCATCAATAGACTTTGGACAATCATGCTCAACCCATCGGAGTAGAAAGAAGTGATTGTATTCCATGCATATCAATAAATGATAAAGAACAGTATGACACATAGTAGCTCAAAATACAAACTAGGTTGTATATTTACATCTCCAAACCTTGCCCTCAGTTTGTGAGCTCCTGCTGAGCCCACTCAGATCTTCCTCTTGTCACCCTCTTGCAGCCTCTGCACTTTCTCCCTTCTCTACTGTCCCCAGTCTCAGTGTGGAATAACTGAGGCAAATGTTTCAAACTTCCCAGTTTAGGTCACACTAAAACTGAGCTAACTCAAGATTCCACCTAGTTGACTTAGACTCCAGTTATGCCAATGAAGTACATCAGGTCACACAGCCATTATCTGTGTATTCATCAGAAGATACAAAGCGTTAACTATTATACAGAAATATTATAAAGGGGTTTACCATGCAGCTAGCTGCTTCACCCTCAGTGACGGTCATAAATCAGCTGATCATGCTGCCTATGATCGCTCTTACAAAAGGTACTGTGTAAGGGCAGGCAGGTCAACAGAGGTAAAAGTGATCTGGCTCTTTAAAATGTGACAGAGGGAATTACTGATAACAGGCACAAGGACAGATGAGGCAGCTCCTGTCACTTGTAATGGCATCATATACTGTTTCAGAAGCACCATCCGCATCTCCTGGTTCTTCTGTAATTGTAAAAGCTAAACCCATCTCTGCATTATAGTATCCTCTGCTCAAATGGGTGTTGTCACATTCTAACAAGTTCAATGTCATTTTGCTTTTGAAGAATCCCCCACTGAGAGTCAAACTCTTTGAGCAGCTACATTACCATAGTGGTAATAATAATAATATTTTCATAAACAATTTTTCAGTTATCTGAATATCCAAAAGGAATACAAAGCATCTGGACACAAGACACATCACATCACAAAGCAAAAAGCTTCTTAAAAATATTTAATGCTATAATCTGAATATAAAATCTAACATTCAACATTACAGTATACGTCGTTCTGCCACTCATTTGTTTCCTGTCAAAATAAGCTTGCTTTCACAATGAAAGGGTAACAGTGTCAAGCTGGTAGAGTGTGTATGTGGGTCGGTGAGCATGTGACTGTGAGAGGCATGGGGGCTTCAACTGGCAAAGCAAAACAAGCTGCACTAATCTGCCATGATCCGTGACTCCCACATCATCTCATAGGGTGTGAGGTCCTGGGTGTGGTTATTAAGGACACTGATCTTAAATGGGCCTTCTGCTTGCTCACTGATTGTTGCTGCTGGGCATCTGTGGATGGGTCCACTGAGATCATTTTTAAGCAATGTAAGGTTAAAATTCCATTTGACAATGCTGCAAGAAATATGTTTTCTTGGAAAGTGCAACATTATTGGGCAGATTTTGAATAATCCAGAGTTTCATTCTGTTTTTCATACCATGAACATTGACTCCTGTATGACAGCAATGTTTTATTGAGTGCAGAGGGTTGCTGAAATGTGTGGAGGTTACAATAATGCAGATTTGGCTGAAGCGAGAAGCTGGCGTTCAGAATGTGTGCAAGGTAAAGTTCCATGTTTTTTATTCAGTCCTGGAGGAAAGCAAACATTGTTCAAGCTCTGAGAAAAGTGTCAGGACGTGTTAGCTGTTTAGAGGTGCTATTCACAGTTTATACCCATGTCCAGGGGTACGTAACCTTCCAGCAGCTTCTGACCTATTCAGTTTAGCTCTCTCTGAGGTTAATTCCATGTCCTAGAGCTGAAACAACAGGATCACAGCCACAGCACTAATACTCAATAGACATTGACCTACTTTGTTGGATTATACGGGTAAAAAAACTGATCCGCTGCCCTAATGCCAGCGATGAAAATGATCTAATGGTCCTAACTGCTGTGTTTAATCTGAGAGCATGCTCATGTTATTAATTTCTCATTATGGGAATGCAGTCCTCCTGATGGGATTAAATACCCTGCTCTGGCTTTTTTTTCATTTGATAAGGTCCCCACAATAACTTAAAGGCTAAAAACCATCTGGCTGGACACAAACTGATGTTTCTTGTTTATATGTTTGTCTCCAAAAATGTTTGTTTGTGCAAAAGAATAGCAGTAGGTTACTCATCCATGTCAAAACTTTACAACAATTTGGGACTAAGACACAGGAAGGGACACATCCTGAATTATTGTGATAACGATTTGACAATAACAACAACAACAAAAAAATAAACAGTAATATAACAACCTCAGTAAATTCTTTCATAATCTTGCATATTAGAATATACCTATATGTCTTTTTTTCCATTTGGCAGAAATGCAATACATCAATATAACACCTTACATTGTTGTAAGTTCATATAAATGACCCAACAAGTTGTTTCTTCCTGTGCAAATTAATGCTCAAATGGCCATAGAGTGCCCTTGGCTGCTTGTACATCCAATTTGAACAATCCAAATCTATTTTTTTTGGTCCATTACATTACCACCAGGGGGCACTTGATTCTTCAAGCATGTAGTGTGGTGTTTGACAAATTGCCGTAGAGGCAACACATGTATTCAGCAAGGGGATTAGGGAACAGGACTGGGTTTACAACCAGCCTCCCACCTTCCCACCCCTGATTTTCTTTGTGTTTATTCTGCTGTATCATGACAGCCAGCAGCAGAGGTGGAAGAAGTTCTTTAACAGTAATGTCCCGTGTCCCTTGGTTTATGATCACAAAAATTCCAACTTACTCACATTTTATCGGCCCTTATGTCTTGAAATAATAGTATTTGTCACAGAAGTGTTTATGGATTTTATGTAAATTATAAATCATCTTGTTTAAATGCAAAAAAAGGAAATTATCTCTTGTATAATGAGCTAATCTGTAAAAATTCTTCAGAAAAACATGTAAATATTGATTAAATGAAACTGTGTAAAATAGTAGATGACACGTCTTATTTCATGTCTTATGCCAACATAAATAGTAATTCAGTGATAAAGTCACATGAGTTGGTTTAAGAGCATGTATTGAATCTCTAGATTGATATTTACCTTCATTTTGATGGAAAAAACAGAAGAAATCCTTTGATCAGCATACTTAGAAAAGTATGTAGTCTTAGCATATTCGCCAATCTATCATGGCAAATTTGGATGTGTAAGGCAACAATTCAAAGGGCTGAATAAGCAGAAAAAGAGTAAACCTGAGGCTTTCACTGTACCTAATAACACATACATGACATGTCATACATCAAACCACCCATTACCACTTAGCCATATAAAACAAGATGAGGATGTTGACAGATCAGAACATGTATCTGCATTACCCTGTGGATTTTTCTCTTCATTTTCATAGGCAGAATAGTTGAAAAAAAAATTGTAAAATGCTTCTCAACAGTAAATTAAGATTGTTAAGGAAGATCCTACTTCATAAAATAACATTTTAAAAAAACTTGATCTAATATCATCCATCTAACTTGTACCTCAAAACATATTTCCGTTCTCACCATTGTAAATTTTCCTTGTAAGACTATAATTTTTCATTTCTTTATTTTTTTTGTAACAGATTCCATATGCGAATTTTTTTGAAAGCACATCTACAACTATATTTAAAGCTTGTACCTCCAAGTTCAAAGAGTCAACCCAGAGGGGTGAGTGCTATAAATTATTTGCAAGGGAAAAGGCATGATGCATCTTTTAACATGTGCAGTCATTTCAGAGTGCAAAACCTACAAATGTCATTTCCGCTTAAGTTCAAAAGTAATTGGTCAGGCAGCACAACAAGGCACAAGGGTAACGAGGCAGTTTGCAACTGTAACAGACTCAAACGGCATACTGTGCAGCATGTCGGTGAGCTAATAGACCTCATCGCACAAGGAGGGGCCACTGTTTCATTCTGTCTTATCAAATTAAGCAAAAAAGGTGAAACACTTTTTTCCCCTTTTTTATAACCTAAGAGCAAAATCTTTCCTTTGCATTTTCTGATTCTTAAAAGCTGAAGCTTGACATCTAGCTGAGGGAAACATTATAATACATAATACAATATAAAATAATATTATTCATCCTATTATTATATATTATCTAATCTATCCAAACAAAAGATTACAAATATATGAGCATGACATTGGACACATTGTTAATCTAAACAGAGAAGTTATTAAGTTCCAGAGTTCTAGCACATAGGCAGAAGAGTGACACTAAAGTGCGCTGGCCATTAGGAGGGCAAATGGGGGGATGGTGTGCATTAGAGTTGGCTCATGGAGCAGCGACCTGGCCCTGTGGTGCCTCACAGCTTCAAGAAACAGGGTGACAACAAGGGAAGCAGGTGATGGGCTCCAAGTGGCCCTCCACCACTCTGCAGCCTCCAGTGTACATCTCCACACCCCGGAGATATCAGATGTCAGATCGCATTAATACAACTCTGATTACAATAAAAAAAAAGAAAAAAGCTGATTTTAAAATTAGACTTCACATTCTAGATTTTTCAGCCAGTCTAAATTGAAAAATACATATTGTGGGGATATTTTCCATGTTGTATGCCACTGAAAATCCTATTGGGAGCAAAATAAAATAAATAAATAAATAAAAGACTTTAATTTTGGTTGGGGTCACATACAAAGACATTCTTCAACGTATCAACTAACACAATCATCATTTCACACAAAACAAGAAAAAGCAGAATAACTGACAAATATATCATTATTTGATTTCTTCATCTTCATGTAGCAAATCTATGGGCAACTTAGAACTAAAATATTTGCATCGTACACATTTTCTGGTGGGAAATTACAGCGTTGCAAACTGTAGCGCTGTTGTTTAAAGGTGAAGTTGATGCTGCTACATAATAACATAACTGTCACGCTCCCATCAGTTGGTAAGTGGGTCACAGGACTGCACATGACCCAGACAAGGGTCTCGGCCCTCGGGGTCATGGGCCAGTCAGGCATGAGGTGACAACTGAGCGCCTCTGATTTGACTCCCAGTTAGGTGGCCTGAGCTGAGCCCCTGGCTTGCTCTGCTGATACAAGGCACACTCTGTAAGGAACCCCAGGGTGCACAGAGTCACGGTCACATGTCTGCTGCAGAACATGCTTCAACTGACACCATCATCCCTCTGTTATTACCACTTCTGTCTCTCTTCATTCATTCTAAATTTTGTCAGAGCATGATTTAAGAATGCTAGAAAAAAGGATTTTCTTCAGGATTTAACACTTTTATTTAGCACTCAAAATGTTCTTCAAGTCAAGAAAGTCAAAATGAGAGTTTAGCTTGCCAAGTTCTTGCTGATTGAACCCACCATGTAACAGTACACATAAGGTAAATCTAAGTATGTTACTGTAGCCTCAGCATTTTTTTTTCTTTAAGGAAATAAGCTTCTTTCCTCAACTGGAAATGACCCAAAAATACATCAATGATATCCAGAATAAAGCAAGAATGCTTTGAAAATATCTACACAAACTAAATTGTCAGATTCACTATTCAGTTATCGGCAAGAACAAAAACACAGCCGATAATATCCCTAATTAAGTTACCCAACTGCAAATAAAAGAAGTCGGAGGCTAGACATATGCCCCAACCAACCAAATGCTTGGTCAGAAAGTTTGAGTGGAGGATATTAAACTGCAATACTAATTAATTCAACTGACCCATGTAACCCTGAGACAATTCATACTCCAGACTGTAACATCTTTATTGATCTTGGGAATGCTTCAGTGGACTCCCAGCGCTTATCTCGCCATTAAAAGCATCTCTTGTGACGAACCACAATTTAATTAGATGACAATCACGGTTAACAATGCACGGCTAACACCACCAAATTTGCACATTAGCGCTGGCAGTGATAAATTTCAGAATCTCAGCAGGGACAACTCACATCCTTCACTTAACCAGTTCTTTGCAGCTCAGTCTTTTCTTCACAGCTTCATAAAGGAGGGTGAATGAGAACTTTATAAACTTCCACTTTTGGTTTTATGTATTTATCTTATTCCTTTGCTTTAAATTTTAAACTGACCTTGCAAGTGTTACAAGAATGCAAGGAGAAAGGCTTATTAATATGTAACCTAAAACAAACAGTGAGGTCCCTGTTACATTACTGCAGATTACAGAAGGTTAAATCCCCTTCATCACACTCATGCAAGGTGACAACATGAGCAATACATGGAAACAACCACTAGAGGGCAGCATAAAATATAAACACTGATGACTTGCACATACTTTTATATCAATAATATATTTAAAAAAAAGGGAAGGTGAAGTTCTTCAGAAATGAACACTAGCTAATGGAAAATTGGTGAGTAATAGATAAAATGCTCTGTTTTAAATCTCAGAAACAGGCAACAAATCTGTGTAATTCAAAGACAGAAAGTGCCAAGCTACATTTAAAACCACCATATACCAGATGTTTTCTACAGTATGATTTATGTCAGTTCATCATCAAGTACGAGGATTATCTGACCTGCAAATTCAGAGTTTCATCAAAATGGTCATCACAGTAACAACAGCATGACAATGTATTTTTGGCAAGCGGCATCTTTGGAGGCCAGAGGCTAATCGCAATGAAACATTTGTCAGTAATCCCTGTATTTAATAATCCCTTGCTCTCCATTTTCTGCTGTTTGTTTATATTAACCTCTGGTTGAACTCTCTTTAGTGGCAGCCTCTTTTGCCAGAAAGTTCAGTGAACATTCAGCATGAAAGCGGAGAGCATGTCATCTCGAATCTATTAGCCCACAGGGGAGATTGCAGCATCCAGTATGAGTGCCTCTCTCCCTCTCTCACTCTTTCATTTTCTCACTGTTTCAGTCTCAAACATAGACATGTACACGCATGTACAAAGGCTCAAATACACACAGAATTACACACACTAGGTGAGCTTCTAACCCACACATTTTCCATACTGATGATGCATGTAACTGAGATTATTGCATACACTGCCCTGGTGCTGACCTCGCCTTTTCACTCATGCCTAATAATCTCATCATCCTGCACTATATCACTCTGCTGCAGAGCTCTACTGAGCTAAGAAACTAAAGCTTAGAAAAAACAACTGACCAAAAGTTTAATGTTTGTGATTTTAGTAAGGTTTTTTTTCCCTTTATATTGGGTTTACTATGTTTAATAGAACATTCTGTGAGATGTAAATTAATGTGTATAATGTTGAAAGCCTGCACGGTGGTGTGGTGGTTAGCACCGCAGCCTCACAGCAAGAAGGTCGCTGGTTCGAGCCCCAGGTGGAGCTTGAGCCAGAGGGGGTTGCTGGTTCGAGCTCGGAAGGGGTTTGAAACAGTGACCTTTCTGTGCGGAGTTTGCATGTTCTCCCCGTGTATGCGTGGGTTCTCACCGGGTACT
>JAOXYM010000010.1:23476781-23487377 GCA_028567055.1 Leptatherina wallacei | reverse complement strand
GCAGTTATCTGGTGATAAAGACACATAAAGTTGTGTATCATCTGCATAACTGTGATAATTAATGTTAAAGTTCTGTATAAGTTAAACTGTAAAGTACACCAGTGATGCATATGGCACCTACATATGTAAATAGGTCGAATTTTCACTCTTAGGCCTTCTTCATATTCATCATCATCATCATCATTCACACTCATTCATTAAGATCTTTATCTGTAACTAATGAATATTATGTTCTATCTTGTTACATTACATCTTTCTCCATTTTATGTTCACTTAATCTTTCTCTGTAGAAAACAGCGGTGCTTGTTATGACAGGTACGTCTAATTCAACAGCTGGTTTGACAACTTGAAAAAAAAATCTTGTGCTCTAAGATAAACATTGCAGAGACAAATCACTTGTGTTTACCATATTAGATTTTTTCCCAGTTATTTTCTTTTTCTTTTTCAACTAGCATTTTGTGTTTTGCTTACATTAGTTTTTATAAAAATGCGTTTGAATTGACCAAGAAAGATTTATAGTTATCAAATTCCAGTGGGTACCTATAGCTATAACTGTTATGAGGATTTTTTTATGTTATTAAATATCCAAGTCTCAGTCTAATTAACCTTCATTAGTACACCTTGTGCAGTATGAGTTAATTACATTTAGATAATGATCACAGAAAAGGAAAAAAAATACTAGTAGACAGGATGGCTGGCAAACAGGGAGGAAAAACTCAGTGAGCTGAATGCAGAAAAGTAATCAGCTCTCAAAGCTGAATGAGAGAATGCTTTGTGTTAGAGCTTGACTTAATAATTAATGGTGCAGCAGTCCGTTATAAAAGATCACTGTTATACAAATCTGTATAAGAGCTTGTCGGTGACACCATACCACCAATAAACAAAAATATGTTTAAATGAAGATTTGAAATGCTAGTTCTATAATAGATGGGTTTCTGTGCAAGTCATGACAGATGTGTGTGGCCAACAGAGATTTATAGTCCACGGGGATTACTTTAAAATCAAGTAGGCTACTAATTTAAACTTTTACTGAAATATGAACACACCCATGAATCATTATCTTTTATCATATAAATATGATCATTTATACAATTTTTCAATGTACGTGTAAAGTATTTTGTTTATGCTATTTGATCATCTGATTTGGTCAGATCTAATTCTCGCATTGAATATTACTGACACCTACTTCAGCTGTATTGTTTGAATTCTACAGGAGCAATATTTTTCTGTCGTTCCCTCTTTTGTTGGTCTAAATTATAATCAAAGTTTACACTATTTAAAATACAACATTAATTTAGTTGTCATATACAAACTGGAAACCTGAGTAGTGTAATTGATTTGGACACATGATGGAAAATATTCATTGTTTAGAATTGGTCAAATCAAATTACCTTTTGAAATATGCCAGCAAGCTAATTGTGTTGTTCCTTTATTTAAATCATCAATCCAATTCAGGGTTGCGGGTGGGCTAAAGCCTTTCCCAGCAATTATCAGGCAAGAGGCAGGGTACACCCTGGACAGGTTGCCAGTCCATTGCAGGGCCAACACAGAGAGACAGACAACCATTCACGCACACACTCACTCCTAGGGAGAATTTAGAGTGACCAATTAACCTATCATGCATGTCTTTGGACAGTGGGAGGAAGAACCCACACATACACGGGGAGAACATGCAAACTCCACACAGAAAGGCCACTGTTTCAAACCCCTCCCCAGCTTGAACCAGCGACCCCTTCTGGCTCAAACCCCGCACGGAGCTTGAACCAGCAACCTTCTTTCTGTGAGGCTGTAGTGCTAACAACACACCACCGTGCAACCACCACCCATGTTCTGTACCTGCTTATTACAATGCAGGGTTACAGGGGGTCTGGACCTTATCCCAGCAGCTATGCAAGAGGAGGGTACACCCTCGACAGGTCACCAGTCTATCAGTGCTTTGTCTGTATGCCAAAAAAAGAGAAGAAAAGGAAAGAAATTTAAAAAAAAAACATACAGCATCAGATGAGCTGTTAACAAGCTAATTTGAAAGAACAATACCCCCATCTAGCGGCCAAAAAGGGAATATCAGTATTTCTGCTGAGACAAAAAAAAGGAAGCAACACTCAATTTTAAGCATCATCTTGGTCTTTTATAACTTAATGAGAACTTTGAGTTAGAAACATAAAACTATTTTCATGGTGGAGTGCAGAAGATGAATAAAAAAATTCTTGTCACTTTCTAAATTCTATTCAGAGGGTAGCAAAATGAAGTCTGTGGCTGTGGAAGGTTTTTTGTTTTTGTATCCTTTGGCCTCTTCCCAGATATAACTGATGCTTGATTACTGGGAAACAAAGATATTCTGGTCAGTTTTAATCACCTGTGCATAGTCTTTATGTTGTAGGATTCCTACAAACAGATAGGATTATTTCTCTGTAATATGTGAGCATGGCTTGGGAGTAAAGAAATGTGTCTTTACTTCCTTTCACTAATATCTACAGTCAGCTACTTTGCTTAATTGATAAGTAGTTGATTGGTGTCCATGCACCACGCTTCAAGATTGTTCATATCCTCTTGCTATGACATGTTATTGTTTGGTAGAGGAAGTAAGCTGATCATTGTTTTTGATGGAGTGCACACCAGACAGAAAAATAATTCAATTTAAAGAAATATCACTTTAAACAAAATATTTGTGTTCTCTCTTCTATATTAAGTTGTGATCATTTTAGGTGTCCCTGACTGGGTGGGTCTTTTACACCTTCTGTAGTATTTCTACTGAGGCACGGGTGTTGTACTAAGAAAAAAATCCTTCAGGCACAAACCACATACGCCATTCTGACTTTTTCAGTTTTGTAGGTACGTGTTTCAAACATCAGCTTGTGTCTCCTCTGAATAGTCCACTGGACAGGTGGGTTTTTTTTTGTTGTTTTATTTTTTTTTTGCTCCAGTCAGGATTCTCGTGAAATGAATGGACTGACAGCAAAGTCACATGAATAATTCATTTGTGTCTCATTACTACACAGCAGCTGTTCAGAACTACAATGTTTTGCTTTACATTACTGATATAAGCACAGAAAATGTCTTCTTGTTTTAAATGACTTACATGTAAAGAAATTACATTCACTATTATTTTTAAAAAAACACATACAGGATATGTAAATGATAGAGGAAACTGACAAAATACATAAAATACAATATGATAATAAGCACTGGTAATATTTAGCTGCAAATTTAGTATGGGAAATGCTCATTTTAGAGGTTTTGCTGAAGTTGTGAGAAATAGAAATGACTTGTTTTTGTAAACTGTATTTCACTCTGCTGAACAGCGAGTGGCGCTATTACATATTGTGTGAATGTGGACAACTTCTACAGTAGGACGAAGAGCTGGGCTAACTAGTAGCTAGCTGCATTAGCAGCAGTAGCAGCTACTAAAGCAGACGAACCCATCTGGGAAGGACCGCTTTGGGAAGGCGGTGGCCTAACTGTGTCGTAACTGTTGCCAAAGCATAAGGTAATCAGATGGAAACAGCTCAATCTGATTTTAAAAAGTCGGTAAAAGTGTGTTTCCTGTCAGTAGTATGTCTCCTTGTCTCGAGCGTATGAACTTATGGTATCTTTAGCTGAAATAAAACAGTTCGCTGTTGCTTAGTTTGTGAACACATGCTTGAATGTCAGACGCTAAAGCTAACACGCTAGCATTAGCAGAAATTGGTGTTGCATTCAAGTACGTATGTTGAGCTCAGACAATTCGACTTTTATTGTCTTGTGTTGCCACGTCGGATTTCTCCACATCCAATGTCACAAATTTACTTCAAAGAGAGGGCTTTAGAGATCAAAGCACACCGTAACGACACCCTGGAACATCACGGCGTTTATGTTATATCTTCAAAATCATCCACAAGATGGACTACAAGTCAAGTCAAAGAACTTCCAAATGTGGTTCGTTGCTTCAGGAAGAGCTACATTTGATAGGCGGGATTATAAAATTAATGCTGTAAGTGACTAAATGTTTTATGTGTAAGATTATTGGTGAGTAGAGTACTGTCGATGTTTGGTGTTTTGTCAGCTAACTTAAGTTGGTGAGGCATTTGTGGACGTTTGTTATTCAAAGCTGCAGCAGTCAGATCAGATGTACTGAAACTTCCTCGACTGGTGTGAATGCAAAGTAAAATAGTTAACCAAATAGTTTTTTGTGAGCGATTGCTCAAATGATTATCTGTTTAACTTATGTCAAGTAAATTAACATCAGTAAAATGTAGTTTTTTAATTTTTTGAGTTTTTTTCATTCTTCAGCTCCATCTATTTCCTGAAGAGTGTTCTCATGGCCGGATGTTGTGTAGTGGTTTGTGTTACCATTTAAAGGATCTGCTGATCTTTTACCACTGTCATCATGTATGGACATCCAAACTTTTTAATGCTGCTGAGCTCCATCCTTTTACTTATTCACTTTCCTCAATCTACCAAATTCTTCATTTAGTCACTGTTAATGGGACCATTGTCTTGCTCATGGGTTAGTTTTGTTTTTGCAGCTTCAGGATTGCTTCCACTTTCATTGAGAATTCCTTGGACCACATATTGTGGGGTCACATGCAACATTTGGAGTGAACTGTAGGCCTTTTACTTATTTAACTAATGAAAACCTAATGGAGGAATAGCCTACACATGTGCATAACACAGCTTCAGGTGCTTTGTCTAATTACATTTGATCTCTCAAAAGTGGGGAGTTTAGAGTGGAGGGTTTTCTTTATATAACTAACTCGAGTGTTTTTTTTCTTTTAACCGCTAAAACTCTAAAACATATACAATATGAGTTTAAACGCAAATGTGGATTCATCATGTTTAAATTGACAACTGTTTAAGATAGTACTACTTTTGTATAATATTCAAAAAAGCACTGGCTGGTGACTAGCATGCCAAAGATGGCAACCCCCAGCATGGGACTGGAAAGTCAGCTGAAGTCAGTATCTCTGGAGTCAAACTAGCCATCTTTAAATCTGGATTGCTGTTATGGTAAAACATAGGGGTTGTGGAAAACATAAATGAATCCAAGTAAACAACATAATTGTGCCAGCTTTGGCTAAGCGTGACAGTGTCACTTAAATAAATAAAGCCCTCCAGAATGAGTGTAAAATGACTCGCTACTTTTGTTTTGGTTTACTGAAAATACCATGGAATATTTCCCGGTTGATGTGCACTTTTTCAATACTCCTATAATTAAATGTTACATGTGCATTGGGGTGGAGGCTTTTAAAATAGCAGGTGCTCAAACTGAAAAAAAGGGGAATAGAAAGCATTTAAATTGCCACATAGCAATGTAGTTTGCATAATAAGCTATATTGACTCATTTTCAGAGAGTATGTCCTGCAGCCAATACTACTGTTCTAGTGATATGTTATTCATTTTTCTTAGAATTTACAGTAGCTCCAAGGTTGCTAAAGACTTGATTCAAAGTATTCATTCTTGTTCAGTTTGAATAATATACTGGATTATATGGATGATAAATAGACTGGATTGAACTGTATCTTTAAAAGTACATTTGGATGACTCCTGTTGTGAATTGGCCCTGTACAAATAAAACTAAATTAAATTAAATAATAACCAAAACAAATACCCAGTGTCAGAATAATGTATTTGTGTTCATATTCAGAAAACACACATTTAAACTGCACAAATATAGTCAAAAGGAAGACTTGCTGTTATTAGTTGTAGAAGAATTATTCAACCCTTTAAGTAATATTCTCACTGCATACTTTTAGTTGTAACAGATTTTTTTATTTGACATGCTATTCGTATATTTATCTAAGTACAACTATAAAAACTGTAAAATGTTGGGTAATATCATCACTTTTTGAGAGCAAAATGACATGGTACAGTCTCTAAAGTACTGGACAGAAGAACAGTTGGCCAATAGCGTGCGCCTCAAAATGTGTCGTCGGCTGCTTGGGCCATGAAATGCAAATACAAATAAACATTCATAACATTAAAATCATTTTTTGAAATACTCTAAACAAGCTAATTTCAGACTTCAAATTACTGGCAGCTGGAGAGCATTTAAATTTAAATGATTTATGATTCATTTCCCTGAGGCTCCCACTCAGGCTCCCACCTTCAAGCTGTATATAAAGTATAAAGTGAAAGGTCATTGTGGGATGTCGGTTGGTAGGTCATTTTATTGACAGCTAAATTATTATTTATTGCAAAAAAAGGGATACTTTTGACTTAAAAGTTTTAAAACAAGTTATCTCGACATAAACAATATTCCCTCATTCTAAAACTCGTGTGAAAAAGTCTTGATATATTTGAAAATCTTGATATATTGCATATAATAATTACAAAAGCCGGCTTATCATTGGCCACATCAGTAACATGGATACACTCAAGTCCCACTTAGTTTTTTAGAATACTTATCGTATGCTGTTGTCTCAATTGCTTTTAAAATATTGATTAGAAGACATATTTGTACAAAACATATGTTTGTGCAAGATATGTATAAGAGTGCAATCACTTGTAGTTGCTCGGTTGAAAGAAAAAAAAACTTACCTTATATGATTATCAGTTGTGTCAATGCTTTAATGGTGAAATGGGGACATTTCCAGGTTGGTGTGTCGTCATGTGGAGGGGAGAGCATGGTCCACAGGCTTTCCAGGCCCCCGTAGATGTTCACGCCAGCGCAGACGGCCAGGTGTATATGTTCAAGAGGAGGCCGAACGAACATGCAGTATCCTCAGATGAGGAGGAGCTCAGCATTGTGGAGATCAGGCAGATGAAGCGGGATAACCAGAGGAATGTCCAGCTGCTGGAGCGCGAGGTTTTAGATGGGGATAACCTCAACAAGATTGCACTGCAATATGGCTGTAAGGTAAATATTTTTCATAGTTCCTGAAGTTTTTGTGACTCTCTTCCTAATTAAGGGGTTGACATTTGTGTACAACAAGCCCTGTTTCCGTCAACAGGTGGCAGATATAAAGCGGGTGAACAACCTTATGCACGATCAAGATCTATTCGCACTGAAATCTCTCAAAATACCCGTTCAGAGACACAGTGTTTTAACAGAGACTCTCTCAGACCGAATTGATCTTCAAAAGGAAAAGCCAGATTCAGCTCCTGCACCAGTGATGTCTCCTGACAGAGCCAGAGCCCAGTCACATCTACAGGAGGTCACGGACTTTCTAATGGAAGTCGATAATGACATCGACAAATTGATTCAGACCTCAAATGATCAAGATGAGGATTTCTTGGACAACAGCGAGAAGCCACAAAGGTTCAGTTTCAGACGAAAGCGGCTGACTAGCCACGGTGCCGACTGGGGAATCCAATGGTGGAACGCTGTAATAGCCATGCTCCTGATAGGTATTGTCCTGCCATTATTTTATGTCATTTATTTTAAAACTAGAGATAATGGAGTAGTTTCACCAACAGATGCTGCCTTACAGTCTTCTACTTCCTCTACAAACACCTCAGGGACAGGGCT
The DNA here is from genome assembly GCA_028567055.1 of Leptatherina wallacei. Classification (NCBI taxonomy): domain Eukaryota; kingdom Metazoa; phylum Chordata; class Actinopteri; order Atheriniformes; family Atherinidae; genus Leptatherina; species Leptatherina wallacei. Next base: position 23,479,930 of record JAOXYM010000010.1, on the reverse strand, counting down.
CGGCACAAGAGCCCCTGAGCAATTTCAAGAGCCGGGATAGAGACGTAATCAGAAATCCAGAAACATCTTTAAGACTGTTGTAATTAGTTTTAGGAGTACATGACAATCATAATAAAGCCAGACGAATCAATATTTTCCCCAAGAGCAAGTTGTTTTAAACCAGCAGAGAGTTTGCCCCCCTAATTTTACCATAACTGTGATGCTTGAGGCAGATTCTTGAGACATTAATGACCATAAACTTGGTCACGGTTTAGGGCACTAACAATTCATTAGTCATTTTTAGATACTTTTCCTTAAATGTTGCAATGTTTGCCCAAACTTTACCTTTCTAAAACTTCCTCACAAGATGCACCCTGAATATAAGTTGTAAAATGTATTAGTTTTTTGGGGGGGGGCACTGTGGTCTTTCTTTTAAGGCCCATTAACGGTATGCACATATCACGGATGAATAATTCTGATTTAATGACAGTACAGTAACAATTTTTGTGATTGTCCCACTTCAGCAATCTAGTTTTAAGCTTTTGCCCAGAAGAAGTTTTTAGTTACAGCACAGAAACCGTTAAAGGTCCATGTGTTTGGGATGGGTTTAAGCATATTTGTGTTCGTTTAGTCCCTACTGTGTATCTCATGCCTTTTTTTTTTAATCCCCTCAGGGCCTAACGGTGCCAAAAATGTGAGTTTGTTTACAGTAACGATGTGGTGCAATATACTTGGCTGTTGTAATAGGTTCATGTAACAGCTTGATATCCTTAAAATACAAGGTGATACATAAGCAGCTTCAATAAAGTGCCTTAAACCCTCTATGTCAGGACTGTGTTGCGTTTTACTCACCGAGTCCCCTATGAACAGGTGATGTGTGAAGTATTTAAAGTCAGGTATCCTGGATAAATTTTAATGTTGACATATTGGATAAGTCCATTTGTAAACCATTATTGGTGGAAAATTGGCTTGTGTATAGGAATGTTATCCAGCATGTTCCAGTTTAAATGCAGGCTTTTGACTGTCTTCATAAAGTTTGAAGTATGAGCTGATGTGTTGTGTCTTTGTCATCTTTTGGTTCTGATCTTATTTTTGTGCCAGATTATTTGATCACACCTATACACTATTATACACACATCGGTACACAGTACCCTGGATTTAAGACAGGTTTACATAGATGGTACATCCAAAACAATATATTGTAGTTCATTTTAGAACTGTAATGTGCATTTTGGACTTTTTATTTTCATAGTTGCAGTACTCTCTTATACCACAAGATGGCAGCATAGAAGAATCTTTAAAAGGTTTGTGTCTTCAATTGTAGTTGCAGATGAGTAATCTATAGATGTCAGATGGCAAGTAGGTTTCCGAGATGTTGGATGATTGGTATGAAATGTTGATTTTATTATTTGAAACTCGATCAATTTATTTTCACATCGTAACTTCTGGTTTAACAATTAAACATAATCATCAACAAAGTCTACAGTATAGATCAGGGATCCTCAATCCTGGTCCTTGAGGGCCGGTGTCCTGCAGGTTTTTGTTGTGTCCCTGCTGCAGGAGTGTGTTTCAGCAGGGACACTTCAAAAACCTGCATACACACCGGCCCTCGTGGACCAGGATTGAGGATCCCTGGTATAAGAGATCAGCCTCAGCCCTAGCTCTCTGCCAGATCGTCAGCTGCCTTGGTGTCATTGGTTCCTGTTGTGTCCTGCCTGCAGCATAGTCTTCTGTTTGGATCCTCTGTGTTTTTTCATCCATCACACTAATACCCAGGTCTCATATAGTGTCTCAACCTACTATGCCGGTGCCCAGGTCCCATCCCCGGTGTCTTCAACCAGATCTTATTATGAGCCTGCTTACCCTCCATCGGTCATCCACCTCATGCGCACAGGATCAGTAGCCTACCCCCCCCTCTCCTGAGGACCTTCCCCTGCTTAAAAGTAAGCTCTACAATAATTCTCCATCTGCACATTACAGCTTATCATGGATCCTTCATGGAAATTGACTGTTCTCTCTCCTCTCCCAGTGAAGCCATAACCCTTTGGATTTCACCTTGGTACATCCTATGTGCCCACCTCACCAGTCAATAATAAAGCTGTTACATTGAATCTCTGCGTAGTCTGGTTTTTTCCTGAGTCCATAGATGATTTTTGGCCTTTTGGCCCCTGACACAGTCTGCCCCAGGGCAGCTATGGCTGCACATGTAGCTACCACCAAGTATGAATATAGATTCAAATTTTGAATGCCTTCAAATGTGCTATATAAATCTTATCCATCATCTATATAGAATATTGAGCTTGATATGTTTTGGCGGCCTGGGTGAGTGTATGAGTCTCGGCGTGACCCAGTCCCAGTCCGGCCCCCAGTGCAGCCTTGTCCAAAACGTTATAAAAACACTTCAACAGGCCATCTTGTAACTACAAAATGGCCTGGGATGTTATAATCCCACATTGTTTGACCCGGATCATGTTGAAATTCTGGATCTGGTTAAGGTTAAAAATACAAGTGGTACTGTGTGGGCTCCAAGTGCTTCTAGTATATTTTTATTTATTTTAAATCAGATCATTCTCTGTAAACCCCAGTAGGTCAGCAGGTTCTAAAATACTCAAATCAATCTATTCTGGCAACAATAACCATGCCATGTTCAAAGTAACGTAAAACTTCTTTTTTCCCTCATTCTGATGCCAAGTTTTAAATTTAGCAAGTCATCTTGTCCATGTCGACATGACTCGATACACTGAGTTGCTGCCATTGGTTGGCTGATTAATTATTTGTTTTAACAAGCGTGTACCTAATTAAGTGGCCTATGAGTGTATTGTAAATCATGTCTTTCACTAATGTGTTTAAAAGAATGTTGAACAAATTAATGAGAATATATAGCACTGCACTGAAATATGTTGAAGCTACTGGACACCTTTTTTGCAGGATTAAGGGATATTCGAGACTTACATTCTCTGCCATGCTTATCACAATGTGCAAATAAACTATTCATTCAAAAATATGTATCTCCCTTGGTTCAGGCAGAAAGTAGGGCTGGGTATCATCACCAATTCCCTGAATCGATTCGATTCACAATAGTCCATTTCGATTCGACTTCAATTTATTTACAGCTAATTGTTTAACAACACTTATTTTTCCTTTAATCTCAGGTAACTTTTTTTATAAAA
>JAOXYM010000010.1:23429630-23444664 GCA_028567055.1 Leptatherina wallacei | reverse complement strand
TAGATAGATAGATAGATAGATAGATAGATAGATAGATAGATAGATAGATAGATAGATAGATAGATAGATAGATATTTCATCTAGATTTTATTTTTAAAAAAGGTATTCAACACCAAACCTACCACTTACATAGTTAATGGTAATAATTTGGTTTGATTTTAACCCTTTAAAGCCCGACCCATGAAATACTGGGGACAAAAGTCTAATTTTAAAATCTAAAGTCTTTATTTCGTCCTTAAACAAAATGTGGAAAAAAATTTAAAGACTTTTTTTTTTGTGGGGGGGGGTTACACTTACCATTTATTACTGTGTGCCATGTCAAAATTATTGTAGAGTCTTATGCTTCCTGGTATTCATTAGGGGGCAGAAGACAAGTATCGTATTGTATGCAACAGGGATTTTGACCAAAGATTTTAGCTCAAAGTAATGCAAAATGTCTCAGAAACTGTATGTGTCAAATACGATACGTTTGGCTTTATAGGGTTAAATTAGCTAATCAATATGAGAATAAAATGAGTCTAACCTGTTCTAATTTTCAGTGTTTACCAGAAGACGTTTCATGGTGATAGCCAAATGACACACCAATAACAGGTTTATGTGACAGAACTTTCTCAATGTTTATGCAAATGATGAAAATGAAAACATCAAACAATAAATATAAGGGGTCTCAGGCTGCTAATACTTCTTTAGCGGTATTTGGGCTTATTGAAATATGCTGATTATGTTTGATGTCAATAATTCTGACTAGCAAATCACATGGAATTAAGTGTGACTACAACTTCTGCAGTAAACTGACATTTTTTTTCTTGAGACTTATTTGGCAACAGTGTTGTAGAACACAGATTGCCATCCTTTTGTCCTTGAAGCTCCCTCAGCTCTACGAATGAGCTGTGGCCAATCCCTGCTGCTAAGCCAACATGAATAAACATGCTCAGGGACACACTGAAAAAGTAATCTCCAAAACTTTACTGACACCCATTTCAGATCAATCACTCATACTTTTTCCTTTCATAGAAACGAAATGGCTACCTTCAGCTTGTATAGCACTAACTTATGTGAGGTGTGCAACAACCTGTTACAGGATTTTGTTTTCATTGATACAAGGGTGCAAAAAATCCCTCTGAAAGTGAGAATATCCCCTGAAATTCCGTGTTTGGGTAATCTGAGAGTAACAGTGTCCTTGGAAAATCTGCAACAGTTTTTGTAGCTGCATCTTCCTGTAAATATTTATTTGATACTGTGTCAGTTTGAAGGTGAGCAAGGTCCACATCACAGATGATGTATTCCACGTACTTAAGGCTGCAAATGCGGTTGTCCAACACTCACGATTTCTTTAATAACTGTATTTCAACATCAGGAAAACAAACTTTCCTCTTAAATATATGCACACACTAAATAAACTGGTGACAAAGAAGAATCTGGTGTCGCCTGACTGTTTTTATCCACAGTTTAAACTATTGTGGAGACCCATTTGACAGTTTTCCAACTCTGCACTGCATGATGTTTGATTCATGACCCTGCATCTGCCTGTTGATCTCATCATAGAGATGAAAAGTGTTATACTATTTTAATCAAAACCACATCAAGCAGCTGTTTGTAGGCAGTTGTAGACTAACTCTGCCATATTCCTGCATATCCATGAAACACAAAACACTTTTCAATGTGACAACCAGTGTAACAGCATTTCAATGTGGTTCATCCTCCCATGGCTGTTGGATTAAGCAGTTTTTCATCATCCAGTTTCTCTCTGAGATTCTTGTCAGAATATTTCTGTGTTTTGAAAGTAGATCGATCCATAATACATGTTCTTTCAAGGGCTGATAAGTTGTCTCATTCTGCTGCTTCTTGGTAAAACAAACAACCCAAAGAACACTGTGTTTTGTGAAGCATTCCTGCTGGTGAAGCCAGTCAGCTCATCAGTATGAGTGGCTGTTTGCAGAAATCCTCTCTTCATTATTGCCTTCTCTTTTTCCCCAAGTGTCTTGCTGAAAGAGGAACAACATGCTCGGAGCAAATTGCAACTGGTACCTGGCTGTGGGACGTGACTGGCGATAGATCAGGCTCTATTAGGTAACAAAAGTCTTGAATTAAATGCCTGTCAAATCAATAACAGTCTACTTTCTTTCTCTCTGTCTTACTCATTCTTTGCATGTGTGTGCGTGTGTGTGTGTGTGTGTCCACAATTATTTAAATACAGTTTTTCATTACAAATGTGAAAATTGTAGATTAATTGTGTCTTATCACTTCCAATCATTTCCTAACTTGGGAATAAGGATTATCATAAAATAAGTAAGGGGTTTCAAAAGGATTAATCAGACAAAAACTAAATTTAATAAAAAAAAAAGAAAAAAGTCATACTACATTTATTTTTCAATTTTTTACAAGATTTCTTAAATTAATCCGATTATTTCACTCTCAGGCAAACAGCCTTCAGGAGACTTAAAATAGTGGGAAAACAGACTTTGATTGACTGCAAGTAAACTGTGCTTCTTTTCACTGTGTCGTTAGAAAAATTGTGTACAAATCAACACCTTTTATCACATATACTTTTCAATTCCTTGCACATTCCACCAGTGATTGTGTCTATTTGTTTGTCTGTTCATACATTATGCATAACCATTTCATCCCGGTTTCTGAAGACTATCCCAGCTACAGGGAAACAGTCGCAATAGGTCTCCACCCCATAGAAATTCAAACACTGAGACAATCTGCGCTTCAGCTCTGCCTCCAAATACTGTGGGACGAAGCTGGAGAACATTGAAATCCATACAGAAAGCTCATATCAAGTTCTGAAATCTTTTTATAGGGAAGGGAGCTAATCATCACACCTTTCTGAAAGTGCTCATGCTATGCAAATTTACATAAATAATTTTATTTTGAGGTTTGCATCCATTCATATTTTTTTTAAAAGAATGATAAGAAGACGATTCTGTTGCAGCGCTTCTTGCCACTTTTTATCGAATAGGACCCAGATAACACTGATTCAAAGGTATAACTGGACCCTCCCATTCTGCTATGCTTCAACTCTGCTTCCAAAGCTTCACCACACAGATAAGCTGGACAAGTAGCAATGGCTGATATCGTTTGGAGCCTCCTCTTTGCTATTTCTTCTCACTCAAAGTGAGAACAGTTTACTTGAAGTTTTAATAGATTCAAGATTCAAAGCATTTATTGTCATTTGCACAGTAAGTAAACAAGTTTCCCTGTACAATGAATTTTTTAGTTTGCCACATTGAATGCCATAAAAAGATTGAATAAAAAATAGAATGAAATGAATTATAATAATAATAGACAGGTCCTTGTGTTGTACAAACAGTCGAATCCAGGCATGTGTCCAGTCAGTCACCCCATGTACTGTTGGGAAACTAACTGCACCACCAGATTCATCTCTGAATTTCACCATGCAGGACAAAACATAGTGTTTATGTTGTTCTCCGTTAGGGAATTCAGGCAGCAACATGCAGGTGTATTATTGTGTTTTATATTGTCAGACTGGTCACCCCACTCTTTCTCTGTGACTGGGTGCCTTCACACCAGAATAGTCCAGGGGACTTGGTTCATTGGGTGGGGATTGGAATACTGAGAAATGTCCCACCGTACTTTGGTTTGGTTGCTTTCACTCTGGACTTTTCTCAAGCGGACCAAACCGCCTGGACAACCTCTCAAAATTGTACCAAGACTCCTGGTTAGAGTCTGCTTCTTTGGTCCAAATGAGTGTTCCCACTACTCCAAACTAACCGTTCCAGGGTTTGTTCAAGACCAAACAGCACCAGTGTGAATGGCTCTAAATGTGCCCTTACACTGTGCATCAGTTTGTACATTAGTGTGCTTTCCTCCTTTATTTATCAGTCATCTCTGCTTGTTTGGTGAGAATGTTAATCTGAAGCTTTCAGAGTTCCTCTGTTGTGCTCAAAATTTATGAGACTTTGTTACCAAGGAGACTTTGCTCTTTTTGATATGATGGTTCTATTTTATTTGAGAAAAACATGTCAGTGGGACAAGAAGGACTATATCATATCTGGAAAATTAAATGTTTCGATAGTAGGGTTTATCATTGAATGTCATTACTTCATAATCCCCTGGGATTACCGCAAGTATTAAAGGACAGGCACCATGCAATCCAAAAACTGCATTTCACCACTTGAAAGAGAAACTTTGATCAACCATCAGACTACTTTTCGACAGAGTGAGCCAGTCATTTTCACTGGCCGAACAACAAACTAATAACTTCAGTAAACTATGATAGAAAAACCATAAATTTGTTTGACACATCCAATTTAAAAGGTCCAAGAAATCCTTCGGTCTGTGCCAGTTGTGGAAAATAATTGGATTTATCCAGTGAACCATTTTTCAGTCTTTATTGACAATAAGCATTTCATTGCTGCAGACTCTTACATCGGCATGTAATGTCTCCTTGTAATAGAAGTGCGTCTCTGCAGCCTCTGCATGGGTTGAATCCTTTAAACTGTGTGAGGTGTGAGCCACGCAAACTAATGTCAACTTGCAACCGTAAATCAACCACAGCAGGTTTTGTGCTGTGGAAAAACATATCTATCATAAATTTGATGCTTGTGTTTTTAAACGTGTTTGAACATGATATAACTCAGCTGTGAGGTTCAGGTGTTAGCCTTGTGAGCCACGCATCTTCATTTCTCCTCTTCACTAAAATTCCACCTCAGCCCACGTCTGCCACTTCATCTCTTACATATTCATTTATCCCTTGAAGGCTCTGAGAGGCATATCTGCATCATAAAATGTTTGTTTTGTTTTTGGCTCAACAGTAGCAGAGGAGATTCTGTTGATCAAACAAATTTGAGGTTTTACAACATGCCACAAACACTCTCTTACTCAGTATAAAAAAATTCTTCCTAATCTCCGTCTAACTGCTAGTTAAACGTTTCTTTTTTAAAGTATACAGCAAATCATAGGGTTGTTATTTAATGGTATAATAAACTTGATTGACTGTCTTGTAATGAGGTGCTTTGGCAGCTATATTTGCTGCACTTGGAGGAGTATAACACATTTTACCCTCATTTCTGTGTAGCAGACTTTTCATACATGGATGCTATCTAATAACTGTATTTGTCGGTACAGTGTTGAATGATTTAGGAAATGTGTTTCAAACGTTTTGTTTTTTTTGGTAAACCCAGTTAATTGAGATTACTGGGGGGAAAAGTACCCTTAAAAAGACATTAAATTCATTCAGACGATACCAGCATCTGCAGCTGCACACAGAAGTGGCCCTTAAAGAGATGAAATTACAGGCCAGAAGGCCAAGAGACAGAGAGAACAGGTAGGTTTCCAAGGTAACAAGCTATACTAAGGATAAGGACTTTTTGTGGCGACATAATCAGAGTAGTCTTGATCGTTAAGCTGCACAAAGAAAAAGAGCAAAAGCCAAAGTAACATATTAACCCAACACCAGACTGTTAACATGCTGCAGTGCTTTTGGCTAAACACAAAGGACAAAAGCAGTGTATCATGTTAATGAATCCAGTCAATAAGTAGAAATATTAAGCAGTCTCATAGTATGATGAAAGAAATGCATCCAAACACTAATTCTATGTCAGTTTACAGGTGCTGATTATGTAAAGTGTGGACAGTTATGCACTTGTAAAGTCCTGTATAGTTTGTGATGATAGTTTATTTCACCAGTAGCTTCATTCTGCACAGCCATGACAGTGATATCAATTCTCAGCGAGAAAGTCGGCGAGTTAAATCCTCAAAAACTCATGGTTTATATTATGTACGTTGGCATCCGATGTCTTCAAACCAGGAATAATAAATGATTAATGACAAGAAAGACTCTGATGGCCTGAAACTGTGTAAAAGTGTGCAGTGTGTGAGGGTTGTAATATTGTCAGCAGACCAAGCACTGCTGTCTGCTGCTCAGATGTGGCAGACACTATGAAGCTTTGACATGCGTGTGGTATTTATGACTCCTTTCAGACTAGACACTCCACACTGACTTGCACTATGCATTATTTAAACCTTTGACGGAGGCTTTTTTTTCAAGTTTATCCAATTTTTTCTCTTTTTTTCCCCTTTTTCCTTCTCTAGCTTTCCCACTCGGTGTTCAGCTGGGTGCCAAAATGTGGCTGTGTGCTGGAATATGTTGGGAAATCATAGGAGCTCTCTGTGTGTGGCAGAGGCCTACACTTGGCTTCATTTGTGTGAAGTGAATTAATGGCTCGCTGAAGTGAGGTTGACGCCCTTTTAGTATCACCCACAAACTGCAGCACAATTCTACACGAGATCCCAACTGTATTAGATCACCCACCAAGCTACGCAGAGATGGCAGATGCAGAGCTGAATAAAATTATCTCGTCACATAATTCTGTTTCTGTATGACTGATGCAATCTACTGTTAGAGAGCACCTTAGTTACAGCTTCTGCTGTCCTGGCTTAGACTGGTAACAGTATAATCCCTCATGATTATCCCAAGCTGAAGACAAGGAAAAGACCCAGAAATATCATTCATCATCACTATGCCCCCATCCCCACTTCAAAAAGCTGTTCTAGGAACTTGCTGTGCTCTGTTTCCTTTCTCTTCCAGACAAAACAATCATCTTTTATGTGAAGCTTGTCGTGGTACCAGGGTAGTGGTGTGTGCATGTGTGTCTGTTTTAACTGTCTTTTGCCTCCTGCATGCAATTATTATGTTGTATTGGTTTCAGGCTTGCAGTGATGTTCTTCACATTTTGCCTTTAACACATGGCTTCCATTGAGACAGCTTCTTTGGTCAAGCAGCACGTCGTATTTGAAAGCAGTGAGCATTATTGCCTGAATTCCCCAGAGGCACGTGAAGACTCAATCATGTTTTTATTTCTGTAATTCCAGGTTTCTTCCACTCAAGGCGCAGCAATTGTTTCGTATTGATTTTCTGCTTTGTGTGGTTTGCTGTGGTATTTTCAAGTCTGCTTAGGCTGAAGCCAAATCATTGTTTTTCTACACTTTCAATTAGGGTGTAGGCTGTGCTTCAAATCACCACTAATCTGGTTTTTGGGGTGACAAAAGCAAGAGGATCAATAAAGGAAGGTATCAGATTTATATGATTTTAATTTGATGAGGATTTTTGGTATTAATCGCTTTACAGTAGAATTGTGTTTTAGCTAGTAAATGAGAAAAAAAGCTTATTGGGACTTTTTATATGTGAAACCAAAGAAAAGCCTTTACTTTAGGTTGAAACAATGACATTAAAGGTCTGTTACACAGGTCTGTTAGCTGGAAATGCATTTGTTCGACCTGCGGTTCCAAATTGGGGACGAGCACCCCAGGGGAGGCCCAGTGCTGTGAGGGGCCCAGCGAGGCTGAGTAAAATGTTTTTTTTGCACCTCTAGCAAAACATGGACAAATTTATGAAAGTACTAATGGACAAGGATTATGAATCAACAACAGACTTGACATTATTGTTGTCAATGAAAAGGAGGCCCTGCAGAAAAATTTTGGGAACCACTGTGTTCGGCCAATCTGACAAACTGATGATCATGACTGTTTGACATTATTGAAAAACTCAAAGCATATGCTGCTGTATTTCCTTAATTATCATTCTTAACCATTTTAAAATCTACGCAGCTTTCCATTTCCCTGACTGTATTATCTTTGTTCTACTGAAGTGGTGAGCTTTGTCTTCTTGTAAAGGTGCAGATTATATGTCTAAGTGAAGAGTTTAATGTGGTCTTTGTGGTTTGTGTATATCCTGGATTGTTTATTCAGATGCTGACAACACAAACAGACATAGCAGGGGGGCTGTCATCAGCTTGGTGTATAAGAGAGAAATAAATATTTCCAGGAGTGCAGTGATGCAGAAGCAGGCAATGACCACCAATCTTGGTTTATTTTGTTATTTAGTTCAATCTTTTTTTAACAGATGTTTAAAAGTTGCTTTTTTGCATGGATTCCTGTGTTATTTTGGAATTTTACATTCATTGATGCTGAATAAAAGTGACACAACAGGTCAAAAGCGAATATCTATTCTTGATTATTCTTAACCCTTTATAAAAGAATAGAAAAACTAACACAAAGTGACAATAAAATAAGAGCCCTGGAGAGCTCTCCAGTTAGAGAGCTGCAGTCCTGCAGGTTTTGGATGTTTCCTTGCTCTAATACACTTGATTCAAATTAAATGGATCCAACAGCTTATCAAAATCTGCTCAGTGACTTATTCATTTGATTTAGGTGTGTTGAAACCGGGAAACATCTAAAACTTGCAGAACTTCAGCTCTCTAGGACTGAACTTGGCTACCCCTGATCACGTGTCTTGATCTGCTGTTCAAAGAAGTGTCACCTGATTCGAGAAGGGCCCAAACGTTTCAGCAGGATTTCAATCAGGTGAAGAGGTAGGCAAAGTTTTTTTTTTTTTTTTTCATTTGTAAGATGTTGCGGTACCAGAAATGGGAAAGGGAATTAATCTGATGTCTGTTCAATTATTCAATTGAAACGTTGACATCACTTATACAAACTATTTTGACAGCAGTGTTATGTTTAATAAATTCACACTGGTTACCAGTAAAAATTATTTGCTGGAGGTCTTTTTAACTTATTTCATAGCTGTTAACCTACACACAATGATGGTAGAAGGACAGTGATGTTAGAGAAAATTAATATTACATCCCATTTAACACAGATTTAAATGTAATTTCACATTGAGTTGGCATCAGTGTAGCTGCAATTTGGATAATGGACCATTTAAGTAAAAAATAATACAAAACTACTCGTGTATCGTTTGGGCTTGATTCTTTAAATATAGTAAACTTTTGGAATATCTTCTTGTAAGATCATCCCTGATAGTAATCGTTTCACATTTAGCTACAACTTACGCTGACCTTGAAACAAGGTGGAGCTGTGTATTCTAAGCTCTGGACAATTTGTCTCTCCAGTTTCTCTGCAATTCCTACCGTCCATCACTGTCATAAGCTCATTATTGATCAGAGGCTGATGCGTCTCATGTTCACAGTTAGTTGTCTCCCTCTGCAGTCTCATCACTCTTGTCTGAGCTCTGTGCAGTGTTATGTTCTATTTCACTACATTGAAATAAAACAAGAGATTCAGGAGTATGTTCTGGAAATTACATGAAGATCAAATGCTATTCTTTATAGGTGGTAAGCACAAATACATGTTTTCAATATAACTCCAAAAATTCAGAGACAAACTGAATGGGTTTTCATTTCATTTTTATTTTGAGCACTTATGACACATAATCACATTTAACAGCATCTAATAATACAATTCAAGTCAATAAGGTGCAGGTACAATAACTGAACAAAAACAGACAAAAAAAGAAAGAAATAAACACAAAAAAGAAGAAAGAAACAATAACATAGTTGTTCATAGTGAATAAACACATCTTCTATTGTCTTCCTAAAAAATGGGAATTCCAAAACTAGAATTTTCACAATTAATGCTTGTAGACTGTGACCTCATAATGTAGCCTAAAACTGATCATTTTTATTAAGTGGCATTCACATCACATGAATCATGAATAGTCAAATGTTTTGGCTAAAAGAATTTCAGATTTTGCTCCATGTAGACTTAATTGTTTGTATTAATTCAAAACCTTACCATGTATCTTTAACATTTGTTCAGTCTGCTCTCATTTTGTCTGTTATTAGTATGCATCATTGCAGTTTTGCACATCATTTCGTACTCTGACACTCAGCCATGTGATTTCACCTCATCCCTAACCATTTTGCATGTTATTTCAACTATGTAAAATGATGCACCAAGAGCAGAAAATGTACATAAATGACATATGATAAATGGCAAAAGAGGTGTGGTATTCACATTTCCATGACATCATCACCATCAATCTCTTGCATTTAAATATCTTGTGTTTGAAAAGTCCTTAAGATTTGAGGACACTGGAACAAGTACAGAGACTTCAGAGAGCAGATGTGCTGACAAGAAAGATTGATGTGGTGATGCATCGAAACTTGAGCCTCATTCACAGCTGCATTTCCACTACAGTAACATTTTTAAAGAGCTAGGGTCCTTTATTATGGTTCTTTCTTCAGCCACCTCCATGAAACAGAGACTAGGGAGAGTTTGAGGCTCCACAACAGCATGTAAAACCTGTTAACTTTAAAGTGTAAAGTTATTTTGTGAACAGAATAAGGAAAATGTAGTCAATGTTTTTTTTTTAATAAATCGGCAATGTTTTGCAACGTTGACCAATGTTATTGTTATTGGTCTTTACGTCATAAATGACCATTACACATTTAACTGGGTCTTTGAATGTGACCTTGAATGTGATGCCAGAAACACATATCACAACAGACCAGGTGAAAATAAACTATGGAGTTGAAAGAAAATGTGGACAATTCATTTCAAGGAAAACAAATGCCCATGAATATTCTGGATGTTTACAGGCAAATTGTCTGTCAGCAACTTAACAGAGAGGCACACAGGTGTGCCTCAGCAGATAGTTTTCCCAAAGCAAATTTAGTCTGTTGAATTTTCAATCAAAGACAGAGCTTAAATGGTTTACAACTCTTTGTACTTTGTATTTACCCACTCAAAATGGGTTAAAAAAAAAACTTTTTAAAGACTTGCAAAATAACCATAAATACTCAAAACTATAAATTGATAGATAACTTGACAATGAGTATATTTCAAAATGATATGAAGTTCACTGTTTAGTGGAAGTTGAAAAGCAAAAAAACCCAAACATCTGAACACAGCCCAAGGCGCTTCACTGTACAAACAGCAGCAGGAAATTACTCCAAATAGTACCCATAAATGTGAGTATGTGAAATGAATGTCCCCTCTGACAGAGTCGCAGATCATCTTTCAAGTGTCTGAGGACTCGGAGCACGAGAGGAACATCCATTTTATTTAAATGAGTCAACACTCCCAGATTATTTAAATTTTCAGGATCAGTAGACACAGGGAGAGACATCCCTCCGGCATGTTGGTTTTCTGCTGATTGACTCAGTGGGCTGTCATTATGAAGAGGAGAATAAGCAGTAAATGTTTTCTCTCCATGTCCTGTTTATTTTTCAGGTTATGTTGCGGTTGGAGAATGTCACACCAATGCTAGCTTCGTTTTTACTCTCGAAATAAGAGGACGAGTTACCAAGTTATCTATAACGACCATTATTGAGTATTCCCAGAGGGATAATCCCCAAATTTCCTACTTAAAATTCAATAAAACACTTACAAGTGGATATGGATATGAAGTCAACATCACATCCCAATGCTGCATCACTTGATGAGCTGTAGGAATGCAGATATATATTTAATATAGTTCTAAAAGGGAATAAATTTCAGAAAAAAACAGGTTAACAACCTGAAAAGGTATGAAACTAAATATATATTATTATGGTTAACACATCAAAGAGATTTTCTCATTTTCTCTCTTGCAGGAATTGACACAATCTGTGCTCTTCTAAGAAAAAGAGCAGAACACAGGTAGGTTTTTAAGAACATAGTCACAGTGAGGATTATCTGCTGCTCATTCAGCCTCATATTTTCATGTGGTGTGTCTGCAATGGAAGAAATAACCAGCTCTCTGTTTCAGAGTGGACCCTTTAAATTCTTGAGATTTTTCTGAGGCTGCTACCAGTGCCAACTTGCACATTCAAAAACTAGAGCATAATATAAATATAAATTGAATATTTCTCTACACTGATGCACAGGACATGAATACTGCACCGAATACTATCCATCTTGTGCTTTCCTTTATTAATGACATAAATACTCTGCTATGCTCTCTCTTTGATATCTATGGTCTATTTTGACAGCTTCTTCTAATCGAGTGGTTGGAAGTTCAGACAGTCCAGATTTACTTCATCATAAAGCAATGTCAGAAACTGTAAACAATAAAGGACAAAAAAAAAACGAAAAAACAAAGAAAATAAATAATTAAACATGATCTCAACTCTTTGCAGTGCAGTTTGAACTTCCAGCAGTTTATATTAATTAATGTGGCACACTTCTTGTAGGACTATGTTTTTCTCATTTGCTTTTGAGGTTCTTATCAAAAGTGAAAGACCTGGCAAAGATCAAAGTGGTTTCCCTTCTGGCACTTTCTGACTGGTAAAGCGGGCTTTTAAAGGGACTTGTGACAAGCACATTGCCTTTGAAGCGGATTAGTATTGTTACCGTCTCATGTTGCACAGTGATGTTCAGAGCATTCTGTCCCCAGAAATCAGTGGTTTAAACTATCTGGCCAGCTGAAGCCCACACAAATTTCCCAGTTGTGGAGTATTTGTTCTCACAATTTCAAAGCAGCCCCTTGAGCCCTATACAGATGCACTATAATCATAACGAACAGGACCAATACAGGCCCTAAAAAGGTGCTGCCGATAAAACTTATTAAGCTCCTTTTTCATGTCCCCAAGGAAAGATCAATTGCACTGAGAGCCTTTTAATATAAATATATTATCTCCTGATAGTGATATGAAATGTCACTTTGAAAAATGCTTCTCCGACACTTTATCAGTGGAAATGTGATCAGAGGCAATCCAACCCTGCAGCTTATTCTAAATTCTGCAGCAGCAGTACATCATGAATATCAATATTTTTGTCTTGATAGAACAAAAGTAACACGATTCTTCCTCTCACTTTAAATATTTTCATCACATCCCCATCTGCTACAGTTCAATAGATTCAGTTCAGTTTGAAAGTATTGACAGACAGTGTATCCGTTACTTTTCAGTGATGGAAAACCCTGCAATATTATTATCTCACTACACAAGCATGTAAAAAAAATGAAAACTCTCTGGAACTAATTTGAAATTTTATCCACTGAAAATCCACAACTTCAAATTCTGCCATAAGTGAGAAGGACTGGTTTGCAGAGCCAGGAAGCTCTTTTCCTGCCTGCTGTTGTCAAGCTCTATAACACTTCCACCACACCCATTACCACCCACACAGGACTGAACTGGCAATGAAGTGATTCACTGCCCTATTTATGTATATACTTGTATATATGTATACATTTATGGACAGTACACTTATAACCTGCCTTTAGCTCTTCCTTTGTAAATACGTATCTTATTTTCATATTTTAGTGGCACCTTAAATGCGGTTCACACCTTGAACATGTTGCTGTTGTAGCAATTCAATTTCCCTCCAGAGATTAATAAAGTTTTTTTTAAATTATGATTCTTATTCTGATTTTTGCTATTGCTAATCCCTCAGTTTGGAGCAAAAACCTTTTGTTGCTTGTTAGATATTTTCAGGATTCCCAAAGCATAAACTTTACCTAAACCTAACCAGGATATTTGTGTTGCCAAAACCAAAACCAAAAATCAAATGAATCCCAAAGTAAAAAGTGAATGTAAAAGGAAACAGAAAGTGAGTGAAAAACTAGGCATCCCCAACTGATCTTCAAATTTGTTCTCATGATTCAAAGTCCTAGGATCACCACTTCTCATCCGGCTTCCTTATGACAAACTTGGCTATTCCAGTTTAGTATATTTCATCCCCGATGGGTAATTGCGTATGGAGCACATCATCAGGTGAAATTATGCAAGGCAGTACCACGGAATACTTAAACAGGTCCACACCACTATGTGGGCTTCAACAATATGTTGCAGCTTCTCAATAAGACCCCCAAAAATGTATTTTTTTCCGTGTTTCTCTTTCTCAGCCCTTCCACTTTTCTACTTCCATTTCCACATGATTACTCTTTCCGACCAGTAGATTATTTGGGTTTAAAGTTTGCTAGGGTTAAAATGTTAGGCTTAGACAACTACATATCGTTACAGACAACACAACTTAAAACTCATTGGCCATGGCTCCCGTCACGTAGCACAGCACAAAATAACCTATACCATCGCATCATCTCACAACTAACCTTTAATTGAGAAAGTATAATTTTTTTTTACATAAGGACAAATGTTAGCACACATTTTCTTGGGAGACTAGGCCAAATTATTACATAAGACATCATAAGAAGTCTGATAAAATACTAAATAAATGAAATAAATCTGATAAAAACACTATTGAAACATTAAACAATCAGACTGAAATTAGAAGGTTTATAGCTGTTGCTGATGTTATAGGGCACCAGAAACAGAGGACACTTTATTCATATCACAGAGACGGGATGTACTTCGACTAAATAGCAGTATTTGATGCCCTTCTTAGAAATTGTGTTGGAAACGAGCTAGACTAGAAGAACCAGGCTGTTCTCCCAGAGGCGACGTAAACAGACTATAAGTACACTGTCAACCTAAAAATGTCTAAACATGTTTCAGAGGGTTGAATATAAAAACACAAATTTTTGTAATATTCTCTCTGGAGTTAGATCATGTGCAATGGGTAATCCTCCAGACTATTAACGATGAGCGACGATGTGTGTTGATGCTGCTTCGTACCTTTTACTCCCAACCTGTTTTTCACTTTTCCGCTTGTTGATATCAATGAAACATAATGTTGATGCCAACATCACAGCAGTCATCATTACAGATACAAGATCTAAACAGAGAACTGCAGTGTATTTTTTTGCACCATGTTTTGCTTCCTTCATGCCCCCCATACACAACAATTTCTCATTATGCATCTTGTTATTGCATTTTATTCTCTCAAATAAAACTAATTCCCAATCAATCTGATCAATTTAAAACAATTTCAAACAGAAAGTATTGGACAGTTCTGTTTAAACCAACACTAATGGACTGATAGTGACAGTGATGAGTTAGACAGTTACTGCTATATGTTTCGCCTTCTTTTTTTATAAGTCGTTTAAGTGAAACAGGGTCTAGGATTAACTAGGACAGGTTGAATTACAGCTTGAGTTTGGGGGCAATTCAATAGGAAGTGAATCAATCTGAGGATTAATTGTTGCACCACATCCTGAGCAGCAGACACTCGATACAGCCTGAGGGAGACTGCTATAATGGAAGTGAAATACAGAAAGGACACAGCTATAGCAGCTTAACCCTTCACAGCTCCTTGAGCATGTTTCATGTATTATTTCATGGTTATTACAGAGTTGATCTAAACAGGCAAGCTGTTTGTTATGTAGTATCATCTTTGTTGTTTTCCATTACCTGAGCAGGGGGGGGGGGGGGGGATTTGCCATGGT
>JAOXYM010000010.1:23394157-23411726 GCA_028567055.1 Leptatherina wallacei | reverse complement strand
TCTTCGAACATAGTTATACTGTAGTGTATCTCCCTCCATGTATATATATATATATATATATATATATATATATATATATATATATATATATAGTAACGTTGCGGTTCTGAAGAAGAAATGGACACAGAATGGATCTCTGTAAGATGGTTCTCTGGACCAAACTAGGGTATTTTATTATTATTAAGAAGTCCTGATAATTCTACAAGCAGCAAACTTTCAACAGCTGATCTGGATAAACGTAATAAGTTGAAAATGGTGCCAGAGCACTGTGGGCAATTTACTCCTCTTTAGTGTTTGTTTACAGTCTCTGGCCAAATTCTACAAAAATATTCTGCTTATACATTGTTCAGATAAAAAAAGAGATATCTGTCCAAAAACCTGGTGCAGTTTTAGAGAATTCGTTAGATTACAATTTGTCATGAATATTAAGTTGAATTTCCCATTTTACTAAATGTCTGCAATGTCAATTATAGATTTTTAAAATGAATAAAATAGATGATGTTATGGATTTGCTCCAACTTAAAGTGTATATCTTCCTTGAAAATGATGCAGATTTAGTGCTTATTATTTTGGCATCAACACGGTTGTACTTGAGGCAAGTACAGTGCATCTGGATGAAGTGCAATTTATCCTCCCAAAAAGGCAGACAGGGACGCTTTGTTTCCTGAATATTTCTTCAGTTAATAAATGTAATTTTTGGTTTTAACATTTAACTATTTTTCACATTTGAGCTAATAATTTCTTTTTAGTCAAAGAATTTACAAGATTCTATTGAAATTTACCTTGATTATATCTGATTAGACCAAATATAACAGCACCAACAGCCTGAATCTCACTGTCGGCTGACTGCTCCTCTGTGTGCTTTACTGCCCGACCTGTTCCATTTTTCAGAGACCGGCTCTGTCTGTCCCCGCAGGCTTTCACCTGCTGCATAATGACTGATTGCCATTTCTGTTCCTTTTTGGAGTCAGGCTACAAAACAGGTAGATGAATTGTGGGTGGATGTATCTTTTCTATGAGTTGGGTGTTGAATACTGGCTATACATTATCATAGTTGACTGACATTTAATACCCCAATATTATTTCAACTGACAGACTACAGTTATTACTTTGTCAGTTCAATTGAATTCACCTTGTGAACAAGAACAGAGACATTAACTTCTACTTTCTTGGATTATTTTGGGCTTTTGCTTTTTTTTTTAATTGTGCTGCTGCGTATGATAGACAGGAATTGTTTGACAGAATAAATGGCTCTTACGTGTTACACAGGGGAAAGGAAATCTATTAATCACAGTGTAATGGTCAATTTGTTTAAGAGAGACACTGAAGACTAATTTACCTTTATGGGTCTCAGCTGTGGTGATTTCAGGTCAGTCCAGGTGGAATACCAAAGAAATCCATCAAGTGGTTATGTTGTCAAGTAAAATCAATGTTGTGTTAAATAAATTATGTTGTTAAGTCAAAGGTACATTTAGTAAATGGTGTTAAGAGGGATGTTGGAATTAGTTCCCATTCATCATGTTTATCAAAGCTCTAGCTTTACTTCTGGGGGGAAAAAGAGAAAATCCATATTTGGCACTCAGTCGGTTTTGATGTTTGCCATTAAACTCAATCCAAACTGAAGGACTTAAACATGATTATGAGACAGCAGTGATGTTCAGCAAACTTGTTGGAGGCTAATGAAGGAAAATGTACCAAACCTTCATCATGAAGTAAAAATCTGATGTGAAGCTATAGTTTGGTGTCACTTGTGCCTGTAACACAGTTGAAGTCAGCAGGAGACGTAAGAGAGGGAATTAAAGCTGAGTTAATTATTAATTGTCAGAGTTTGTTGTGCTGATTACTCAGTCGGCTGTTGAAGTACAACTGGTGGGAGGTCACTAATGGAGTCTAATGGCTATGTGACTGTAAACTGATTCTCTGCAGCAGCCTGACTCACAATGATGGTCTAATGGGGAGCCCAAGTCCGGTCCCCGAGAGCTACTAACCTGCAACTTTTGGATTCATCCTTCTCCAACAAACCTGAATCAAACAAGTGGCTCGTTACCAGGCCTCTGCAGACCTGAATAATATGCACATGAGGAAATTCAGCCATTTAATTCAGATGTGTTGGAAAAGGGATGCATAAAAGTTGCAGGTTAGTAGCTCTGGAGGACAGGACTTGGGCATCCCTGGTCTAATGCTTCACTGACTGCAGAGTCAGAATGCTCTTTCCTGCATCTTAAATACTCATTTTGGGCTTTTGCAACTCATTTTAAAGAATTTTATGCAACCTGATGACTTTAAACTAGTTAGCTCAGTAAGTATTTCCAAACATTTCGCATATGTTTCAGAGTGGAAGAACACCTGAGACTCCACCTGGCCTCTGCTGGGAAAGGCTGTTATTGTATAAGAGTGATGTTGCCATACTGGCTTGCAATATATATATATATATATATATATATATATATATATATATATATATATATATATATATATATATATAATTATGTGACAAGTGTCAAGAAACATCCATGTACAGTTTTGCAACAGTACGTTGTAATGATATGAGTGTGTTACTCACTTTACCTTTTTACTTTTTTTCATTCTCAATCCTTTTTTGTTATAGTTACTGTAGTTTTGGTTTGGGAAAGATCACTGTTTGGGATAAAATACATAGCTTTAAACACACTTCAGAAAGCATTGTACAGTATGTGACAGAGTAGAAGGTTGCCAGGCTCCTCTGCTTCAGAAACACGGAGATAATCTGACTCAGAGACTCGTTTGTTGAAAGGAAAAATATTTTACTCTCATGCGGCCACTTGTCCATAGTTATACATCTTTTGGGGTTATAAAATGCTAAAAGATGGATCATAAACTTTAAACAGAACTACAAATAGGAGGAACCTTGTTTGATAAACATTTGCTTCAACAATAACATGATCTTAAAAATACTTTCCTTTGTTTAGTTTTTATAAACCCTAAAAAGATAATTTCCCTCCTATGTTGCCATTGTTGTTTATGCTGGGCAATGATGTCACAGGATTGCAGAAGTTTCAGTCCATTATAGTAGTACATTGGCTCAATGTTTTCAGTAGGTTTGGCATATTAGGTGATTTTTTTTTAGTCATCCAGTCATGCTGATCAAAATCCATTAGTCAATTAGTCATTACATCATCATGGCATCATCAATTATGAAATGAAAAATACTTTATCTCCAAAAGGAAATTGTCAAACTTGTGTGAGAGGTTATTTTTCTGTGTTTTTTTTATACATGAATGTTTTTAATTTTGTTTTGTTTTATTTTTAACAGTGTGTGGGCTCCAGTGTCATTTATTGTACAGCAGCAGATGGGAAAATCTCTAGTTTGACCTTAAAGGGGCCACGCTGCTTTAATACAGTGCTGTAAACAGCATCATTCTAATAATGGCAATTGGTCAAAATGACAGTAATAGAGTTATTATTTTTTGAATAATCAACACAGAGCAAAGCATACGAGGTGAAACAGCTGAGAGACAGAATAACGTGGTGGCGCAAATGGACTTGGATAACAGAGGAAAAGGTGATTAGAGAGGGACTTAATCTTAAAGAATGGCACGTCAGGACAAGGCGTGCAAATGTCGGAAACTTTCGGATATTTTCAAAGTCCCCACCAGCACCAGTTAAAACTATGCTGTCCCTAGATGAGATTCTCCGTGGCTCTTTTTGTATTCCTGGAATAATGACCCTGGCACTACTTGCTTTAAAAAAACCTCCTTCTACTGTAAATGTTTCTGTGGTTTGTTGCAGTACTGTTGTATCTCCCATTAGCCCAAACAGAAAAGCTACTGAATATTCCAGCCTTGGATATATAGTAGGTGTTCTATCAAATTTCCTGGCATGACCTGGATAAAATATTAGTTTATATTATGTGCTGTGTTAAACTGGCAGGTGGCTATTGCAATAGGCCACTTCGTTATATTAGTTTCAATGCGTACACGTACTGTACACAACCGTCCTTGTCCACCTGTCAAAATAGTTGCAAAACTGTGCCAATGAAGAACATTTTATTAGGTCAAATGCTGATGAGGGAACTTTTTGGCTTGATCAGTTTGTCAGTGTGTTCATCTGGTTGTAAATTATGTGATTGCAGCTTTTTAAATGCTTGTTGGTTAAATATTAATGTCTGAAGTTTTTGTGCACAACCCCATGAGTGTGTCTTTTATTTGGTTTTACATGGTAATGACACTTATTATTTTACTGCATAAAATATATGACCGGTCCTGTTGTACCAAATATAGGTGGGTTGCTCCCTGAAAAAGTTTAGAAACCCCTCTTAATATAGGAGTCTTGTTGTGGCTGTTGTTTTGAGCCCTTTTGGTGAGGATAGGGGAGAGAAAAGAAATGGACTGGTGGCTGATATTTTTGTGTGATTTTTGGTGTACATGGAATAATGAGCTTTGGTGATGACTTAGTCTTTGTGTGCACACTTGGGCAAGTGCGAGCATATGCATGCAGTATATATGACTTGTGGTGGCCTGGGTGAGTGTATGACTCCCAGCAGGACTTTTTGTCCCAGTCCGGTCCTGGTTAAGGGTTTGTTGGGAACTTTATTTAGTCCCAGATTTAGTGCCTCAATTGTAGTTAGACATTTTTCTTTGAAACAACTGGCCAAATGATGGTAATTTAAATGTTCTTGGACAACAATGGTACAGAGAAATTAATTTATATCAGCCTTTGCCTGCTTCAGCAATAATTGTACAACTTTTTGATTTACTGATTGGTTTTATTGTTGCTGTGGAATTTGATTTCAGTAAGAATAATTCATGGCCTGCCTTTGCTGTTAAAACATATTTTTCATCATACCAAGCCTGTTTGAACCAGAGTCCTGTCTAACAACTGTCTGCAAATCATGTGTCTTTTATGATCAGTTTATACTCCACAATTTAATGGTTCAACATGGCCATTTTCCTCAATTTCATACTCTTGGGTTCTTTGTTACTTCAAAGGTCAGTGCTGTGGATTAAAAAACAAATATTTAAAGTTGTTTAAATGAGAAAAGCTTATAATAAGTAATCATTATAGAAAATAAAGAGGTTTGCAATTAGTAAGCAGTACAAATTAGCATGAAAATTGAACTCTGCACTAAAGCTCTGTGAGCTGGTCACAGCAATTTCAGCTGGATGAATACGTTTTTTCCTGAAAATTCACTAGAAATGTTGTATGACTGAACCCTGAGGATGCAACTAAGAAATATCTCATGAATAATAACATCAGCATGAAAATGGCCATAAAGACAATAAAGGAAAGTTTTATGTTCAACACAAGATGATAACTCCTCTGATGATTTATTGTGGATCAGCCTTCACAGAATTACACAGATAAGCCCAATGTCATGGGGACTAAAGAAGCAGTATGCAGGAAACAGGTGGTTCTTTCTTTCTGACCTGTTGAGAATACTTCGGTTTGCTTCCCTGAACCGAGCTAAAGTTGGTGGTTTGGACCGCTCTGGTTGGCTCCTGGGCTTAGTTCCGCTACACGTAGGGGTCAGCGTACCAGAGAGCTGTAATTACATTTGGCTCCCACTCCCACAACAGGATTAGGTTATTGGTGGCTAAGAGGCCCTTATAATTGCCCCTGATTACCACTCGCCAGCTCTGTGTAGAGAAAGGTCAGCCAGTCTGCCATTCAGACACCCTTTTGGCCCATAATCCCTCAATAGCCTGTGTCGATGTCATCCCCTCCCCCCTCTACACCTCTGAGCATGTGGAGCGATGTGGAGTATTATACTGTTATTGTCTGAATCCTACTCTTTCCCTTCACTGTTCAGTGGACAGAAAACAAAGAAATACTGCAGCCAATGTGGATGCTTTACCTGCATGTTTGTGGTCTATTTTTCTCAGACAACAGAACCATAAAATGCTCATTATCTTCGTCTGAAAATATGTGACCTTGTTTGGCATCACATTGAATAGACTTAGCAATAGTGCATTGTGTGAAAAAAATTACTTCCACCCTCTCCTTTCTTTCGTTTTCGCCTCTTGTTAGGCTTCATTGAGGCTTTGAAAAATTCCCTTAAGCCTCCTCAGTGTTTTTTTCCTCCAACGTAGGTTTTCTCCCTTTTATTTAGCTTGTACAGAAATAATTGGCTGTATCATGTGTACAGACAGAAGCATCTCCCTCCTGAGGTGAAAATTCTCTTATTCATCTGAAAGTCTAATGTATCTTTGTACAGATTTACTGTACAGAGGATGAATTTAGCAAGACTGTGAGGCAAACTTTTCTCCAGGTTATTTTGCATGCATGCATATTATTTGCACTTTTAGCCTATTATTGTTGAGGTAGCTTTCCAGCCATACATATTTTACAGTATCAATTAACCAGTTTATTTGTCTCTTTTAGTGTGCATCCCTGTTTTAAATGTCAAAAACTGATCATAAAGAATAATTTGGTGTTTGCATGTGTGTTTAAAGACACACTATTGTATGTAACTTTGTGACCTTACACCTTCCATTTGATGGCATAGTGACATTTATTATGTACATTTCTGGAGCCGTTGCTGCCTAGTAGTGTCTCGAGGCTGAGAAACCATATAGCAAGGCAAGGCAAGGCATGTTTATTTGTATAGCACATTTCCTGTTCAAAACAATTCAAAGGGCTTTACATAAAACATTAAAAGCATTACAGCTAGTGTAAAGAATGCATAAAAAAATAGTAGAAGGCAGCAACAAATAGCAAAAATCACAATAAAATAACTAAAAAGTGAAATATAAATTAATAAGAAAAAAATATATATATCACAAATTGACTTGATTAAAACTAAGATAAATTCAAAATTACTGTGCAGATTTCATGCATAGATGCATGAGAGAAGAAATGTTTTTAACCTGGTTTTAAAAGTTTCTACATTTGGTGAAAATGTTATCTCTAATGGCAGTTTGTTCCACTTGTTTACAGCATAACAGCTAAAAGCTGCTTCTCAATGTTTAGTCTGGACTCTGGTCTGGACTAGCTGACCAGAGTCTTTGGATCGAAGAGCTTTTGTAGGTTTATATTCTCTGAACATATCACAGCTGTAAACCGTTCTGGGATTTATAAACAATCAGAAGAGTTTTAAAATCTATTCTGTGACTGACTGGAAGCCAGTGTAAAGACTTTAAAACTGGTGTGATGTGTTCAGATCTCTTAGTCCTGATCAAAACTCCAGCAGCCAGCAGATTTTTAATGCTCTTTTTAGGAAGTCCTGTTAGAATGCCATTACAGTAATCCAAGCTAATAGAAATAAATGCATGGATGAGTTTCTTCTGGTCTTTCAGGGAGAATGAACATTTTATTCTGCTGATGTTTCTGAGATGGTAAAAAGCTGTCTTAGTGACAGCTTTGATGTGGTTGTTGAAAGTCAAATCTGCGTCTATCAACACTCCAAGGTTATGAACCTGGTCAATGATTTTAAGAGACCGAGTCTCCAGGTGTTTAGCAATGCTGACTCTTTTCTCTTTGCTACCAAACAGAATAATCTCAGTTTTATCTTCATTCATTTGAAGGAAATTTTCTCTCATTCAGATGTTTATTTGCTTCAGACACTGACACAGTAAGTCTATCGGGCTTCAGTTATTTGGTGATAAAGACACATAAAGTTGTGTATCGTCTGCATAACTGTGATAATTAATGTTAAAGTTCTGTAATATTTGACCTAGAGGGAGCATATACAAGTTAAACAGAAGAGGTCCAAGGACTGACCCCTGAGAGACTCCACAAGTCATGCCCACTCGCTCAGATTCATAGCTGCTGATCGTAACAAAGTAACTCTAGCCTTCTAAGTAAGATCTGAACCAGTTAAGGACCGCTCCAGAAAGCAAAGAAACGTAAGAGGACATTATTGGAGGAAGAGAGGAAAAGAAAGAGTCAACACAGGACTGACTTTTACTCTATGGTGAGAGCTCAAAGGTAGGTAGGATGCAAGATAGATGCAGAATTAGCTAATTTGTTAGGGGGTGCGTCACTGAAAAAATCTGCCAAAGTTCTGTAGTGCCTTTAAGAAGTGAAATTGATTTCAAATTAATGATTTCCTGCTGATTTTAGTGGATTGTTTTAAGGAGAAACAGGATTTTTAGATTGTCTGGACATTAATCTGACAAGCAAATCACAATTACAATACTTTCTTCTATGATGATGTCACTTGTTCAGATTTTCAGATGTTTTGATTTTGTATTAGATATCTCAAAATTTTTGCCAAATTACTGATAAAAGATTAACCCAAGTTCCCATTAACTACATTTACATGGACAAATATTTCATCTATCTGATTGAAATCAATCTGATCAGCAATTCCAGCTGACATGTTAACATGGATGCTAGATAAAGTGATCTGATCACTTGTATTTACATGATGACAGATTTAATATGATTGTAATGCTTCTGACATATGCCTACTAGTTTGGAAGAAGGGTTTCTTCTTTTTTTTAACCGTTTGACCGTTGAATTGCTCAATAATCCTTAATTTCAAAAACTTATCCACCACAGTCCCGTCGTGTTTTGCTGCTGCTTTTTTGCCAAGTCTTCCATGAAATTAATTCAATCACGTAATCCCCATGTGGTTCAAACATGCACATACACAATTGGAGTGAGTGTATGTATGCTTATTTTTTCTTGCTGATCCGATCGTAAAAAGCTTTAAACAACCCCTCTTGATCGGATTGAAAATTATTTTTTATCAAGGGCGATCGGATCAGCTGACATGACGCATTTCTATTCTGATTGGATGTTAGATCGAATCAAAAATGCTCCATGCAAACATAGCTAAACATAGCTAATGGGATATAATGGGCAGAAAATTCTATTTTCTTTTTTCAACTGAAGTCTTTATGTCACTTAACAAAATGCAAAAGAAATTACTATACATGTACCATTTATAACTGTGTGGTATGTCACAATTATTGTTGTGCAGAAAGTTTCCACCACAGGGTAGAAGATAAGTTTTATATTGTATGCAACAGGGTTTGGAGCAAAGTTTTTCACCATAAAGTGATGCAATAAGTCTCAGAAAATATATTTATCAAATAGGATACATTAGTTGTTGAGAGGTTATTACTTATTCCTTACTGTCATGCCAAAAAAGATGAAGCTCAAGTTTCAGTGTTTTGTAACCCTGATATGACATCCACTTTCCAGCAGGGTAGCTCGAGTGTTTTTCATCCCAAAAACACCTACAGGGAGAAAAAGAGGATAGATACCATTGGTAGATGGTTGAGACAACAGTCCTTGCACTTTTTTTCTTCCCTTCCTACTTGCAATTCCTTTTTTTTTCTACTACACTACCTGGTTATAGTGATAAGATTTTCGAAGTTACTGGAGCCCTGAGGTAATACCTGTGCATAAACTTGACATAAACATACGAGAACCTGTGCAAGCTGTCTGTGACTCGGACAAAAAAAAAAAAACTGATCAGCCTGGGACTTAGAAATATGGCAACTTCAAATATGCCAGACAATGAATATCCTCTGGGATACCTGTGATAAAGACAAAATGTATTACACATTTGTGGTGAGACTGGGCTAATTAACAGCTAATCAAGAAAATAAAAATGAAATTGATTTGATTATGGCAATCAGTACTCATCAGTGGCAACTACAGTGTTTGTAACATATTGACATTCTTAAAATAAGCATCATCCTTATTACAATCTGAAGTCTCTTTTTTGTTGTTGGCTGACCCAAATAATTTCTAATACTGTAGAAGAATTACTTCTACAATATTATGTAGCAACATGGAAATTCTTTGGTCAAAAAGTTTTTTAAGGGTAAGTTGTTTAACATTGTAAATAATTGGCTCTTTCATGGTCCAGTTCTGAGTAGCTGTTAGCTTAGCCCCCCTGTCAACATTCCTCTTTTGTTGTCCAAAAAGCACTCTGACCGCTGTCTACTGCAAGTAAGACACTAGCTATTCCTTAATAATACTTCACACAATCCCAGTTAAAAAGAGAATGTCTCATTCAAGACCCAGTATCAACAAAAAGGGTGTTTGGGCAATAATTAGCAAGTGAGCAGCACATTCAGCTTGGACAAATTAAAGTAATAAAAAGTTCAAATCTCCAGCCGCTGTCTCACAAAAAAGGAGGCCAAATCATTGGTCTAGCCTATAAAGAGCAAGTCAAAAAAATCTATGATACTATGCAACCTTTTTGCATGTGCAGCTATAGGTAAATAATGAAACATTTTCTTCTAGATCATTGCATCACTTTCATTGTCAGTATAAAACATCTGTACAGGTAGGTTGGACCAAAAAGACAGGGGATAAATCCTCCAACCATTCACCCAATGTTTTCTCTGAAGCTGGGCTTACAACTACAGTCTCAAAATTATCCTTTTGATATGTCTTTTATAACCACTTTGTCCTTCATAAAGCCATCTTGCTGCCTTTTGATGGAGGGCACTGACAGTGCCTCATGAAAGATTTCTGGTAAAAGTCCATCTTACAAAAGTGTCAACAGAGTATTCATCATTGGGCATAGGCAGCCCCCCTTCTGAGGATAATGTGAATGACCCAGTGTGACAATTTGTTCCCCAATTTGTTCTGCGGTATGTCTGGACTCCGTAAGGTGCCTTTGGTTTGAAGTAGTGCTGCCTCTGAAGCTGACTGAATTGCTTAACTGGGTGAGAAATGAAGATTTATCTGCACATCTGTGAGGTCCTCTGTGTTCTCAGTCACACTGTATCTTATCAAGTGTGCAGTCAAGACTACAGTTGCAGAAAAGAAAAAAAATTCACAGCTGTTGTTTAAGCTTAAGTACATGTGTATATATAGAATTGCATTCTATGTTCATTGTATCAGTTTCTTACACATTTAATGCAAAAGATAGTGGCTCAACTCATCTGGGCTTATTTGGACCATTTTGTTTGCTCAGGCTCTAGCCCCACACTACAACCCAAACTGCCACTCCACCTCCATTTCCTGCTAGGCCCCAACACAGTCTCTCCCTCATCTGACCTTTCACACAGTGAACCCCATGAATGGACAATAGTGCCCTTCACTTGGGCCCCATGACCACAGCAAAGCTTGCAGCTGGAGTGCACAGCGAGGCTTCCCTGGCCTGAGGGCAAGCTAACAGCTGAAAAAGATCACTGAACTGCCAAGGGGATTTTTTGGGGGGGAATGCTTGGGGAATCACAGACGTGATGGATGAAGAGTGGCCTCCGCACAATGTGAGAGGATCAAGAGTTGTAGCTGTTTATGAGACACTGAGAAGAAGTGGCCTTTAACAGGTGTTCAGGCACTGGATGGTGGATCTCCTGGACTTCAGGAGGATGAACTCCTGGAGAGCCCCAGGCTGTTTTTCATCAAATAAAGGAAGTGAAGGATTAGGGCAGTTACTATAAAACCCTTTGGATTTCTTCTTGGATGTCTACAATAATAACTATTATTTTGTTGATATTATTTTGTTGGATGACAAAAAGAAAGCTTAAATCTGCCTTAATACAACTAAGTAGGCAAATGAAGTAACTATTTGACTTAATTGGCAGAGTTTTAGGTACTTGTAATTCATTAGATTTTTTAAACTTTTTTCATGGTGACAAAACAAATGACATAGTTCAGTGTGTTAGATGTGTTCATAACTTAAATGCTGCAAAGTGGATGTTTGACTCTGAGCAGTTCCAGATAACTGTTTTACAATGTTTAGATATCTATTCATTTAGAAAAGCAACCAAAAAAGCTGATAAGTCAATAGACTCAATACTCAATCCACTGCAAAATTATTTGAATTTCCAACCCTGATAACAAGAGCTTTCCATAATAAAATACCACTGATTTGCTTAGCAGCCTATCTAAAAAGATCTTGATGTGCTTTTCTATTTAATGTATTTTGCCCCTCTTGTTGCTTAAAAAAAAGGAGGAAATTCTCCTTTAAAAAATGTGCATTGTAATAATAATAACAACTGTTTCATGGGATTTAAAGTAACACTATTGAATTTTGGTAGATGTTTGGACTTTGGCACCCCCTTAAAGGAGGCTAATATAGCACCCGTCTTGCATCCTGTCTTTTCTCTGAGCCCTTTCCAGCCAGTAAAAGTCAGTTTGATGTTGACTCTTGTCTTATTTTTTGCTCTGTCACTTTCTCTCTTTCTTTTCCTCACTTTCTTTGATAATGTCCTCTGGATGTCTTTATTGAATCAGCCATGGTGAGCTGATATCCAGTTGCTGATATGTGACACAGTGCCATAAAGCAAAACGCAGCTGTTATTCAATGGCCCCGGCTGGGGGAAAAAAGTTGCCAAGTGTGGTTTCTCAGCTTCAGGATGCTGTAGGGTATTGACTATATCAAAACGAGTCAGAAGCTCTGAGTTTTAAGGTCGGAAAGTTATGTGGTGCTATTTTCAGAATGCTGCAGCAGACCTATAGAATATGGCCACTAGCTATAGCCGAGCTGAAGCCCAAGCTTTACTTGCAAGATTGATCGGCATCTGTGGAGGACGTGAAATGCTTTCTCTCAAAAATCACTTATGGCAAGATTCTTTGGACTTAGCATTTGATTATAGATGTGGACTGCTTTTTGAATATTTGTTCATTTGAGAAATTTGGGAACCAGCACCCAGCAGCATACAGTGCATGTTGCAGTCGTCATCTTAGGATTCCGTTTCTGCTTGTCGTGTTTTCAGATTCTGTTTCTTCATGTTTCACACATTGAAAACTACACTGGCTTGCAAAAGTAAACACTCCCTTGGCATTTTTCCCTGTGTTTTTTCTATCATAACCCTTGATTTAAATGAGTTTCTATGGGGATTTCAAGTAAAAATAAAACAAAACCTACAAAATTTGTACAAATTGCTGAAATTCAAATAGGTAAAAAATTATTTTGGAAAATTCTTTTTTAAAAAAAGTCGTGTTTGAATACTCTTGCTAGCCATTGTATTTGGTTAATGCTGGGAATTAAAAACTGCATGGTAAAGGTTCGGAAAAAGTTGTTTCTTAAAACAGATACTGTAATAACACAATGTATCAAAATATTAATGAGTGCCGTTCCATCAGCTTAACACACAAAACGCTACAAGCCACATGTCTTCCTGAAATACTTTTTTCAAAGTTGTGTTATGTGGCTGTAAGTTTGCCATTTAAAGTTAATTTCAAATTTTTCTGTGAGTCCATGGCTGGTCTGTAACATGTCGTTTCAACAGCATAGCTTCTTCTGACATCTTAGCAATGAAACTTACTGTCAACGAAGCGATCATGGTTTGATGATTAGGAGCTTGTTACAGTCTTGTGTTTCTCCCCCTAAAGGCTTTCTAATTAGATGAGAAAATCAATTATGATTAAATTACACCCAACTTGTCTTATCTTCACTAGCCAGGGATATATTTGGTAGTTCGTGCCACAGGGCAAGTACAGGCAAAAAAAATATATATGCAAATGAGAATCAGGGGGGGAAAAGTCACTGTTTGAATAATCCCATGAGAGTAGACAAGATACACTTGATTAAAATTCTGCCATCATCATCGTTATCATCACAAGACCTCTTTTTCTTCCATTCCTGTAATGACATGCTGTCCAAGAAGCCATTTACTCCAGCCAGCCTGGCTACACAGTAAAGTCGTCCAAATACTTGGCGGCGCCCCCACTCAGCTTCTCCAAATGAGTTTTCATTAGCATAATGGTGTCTGCTGCTGCTTGGTGATTTCTTTTAATCAACCCTGGAGTCACTGGTAATTAGTAACAGACGACTAATGGATTCTGATGGATACTCTTGGCATCCTCCGACTTATTGTTGGCTCATTTAAGACTAAAAGGAATATCAATGGCAGTTGCAGATGACAAATGTATTAATATCATGGGATTGTAAGTAACTAGAAATAAGCAGAATTCAGTGCATTTTCGTATTCATGCTTCTGTCATTGTCACTCAACAGCAGCTGTCTTCCATTCCATTCCAGCTCATTGGATCCCAGATTTGACATCAACCTAATCTTCCCCCGCAGGAAAAAAAATAAAAAGTCGTCTGAGCCGATCGGAGGAAATTGACATTCTCTGCACTGTTCCCATTTTTGACTGCATCTCCCAGCTTTGTTTCTCCACAGGACATGTGGTGATTGGAGATCTGAAATGTATTAGGAAGAATAATATCCAGCAGTGCAGAGACATGGAGTGGAAGGCTCTGTGATTCTACAGAGACAAGAAAAAAAAAAAGTTGTTAAAATTCATAGACTGAAAAAAAGAAATCAGCTGTGGAATACATTACACAGCATCAACGGCTGCAAGGACAGGAAAGGTCACACTGTTCATCTGGATCACATTGTAGGAGAGAAAAAAAAAGGGATTTAAAGCCAAAGAATGTCAAGCTCCAAATTCAGACATGTAATATGTGATGGCTTCCTTGCATCAGTGTCCACCCACATATATCTGTCCCCTGATGGCATGTGTGGGCTTGTATATCTGTGGAGCAAGTGAGCCCAAACACAGTAGCCACTGACCCATTTCTCTTTTGAAAATTACAAGCCACACAACACCCCTGATGCTCCTCCTCATTAGACTGCTCATATCGTTGGTAGAGAAGACTTACTGTAGTGATCACATACCCTGCCGACAGAGAGAGCGAGCTTGTCTCCAACCTAATCTGTCCCGGGGCTGAGACTGATGCTGCCCAGGACGTTCTTTCAACAGAACTTCACCAGGATGTGTTACAGCAGGATTGGAAATTACTGAAGTTGTTTAATCGCGGATTGATAAGAACAATGGTTTCCCAGGAAACTAGACAACCACACATTTACCTCCCAGATGAGCAACCTCCCAAACATCATTCTTTGTCATTCTGTTTGCTTTGGGTCCTATTCTTTCTTAAACATACATCAGTCACACCTACACGCATTGAGACACACATAGAGACGCACACAGAAACGCACACAGAGCATGCATACTTCAGTGAGAAATTTAAAAACCTTTGATTTCCCTTCTATTGACCTCTGACCCTTAACTCCAAACATACACTCTCTTTTTTTTCCCCCAGAGCTCCTGTTTAAAGTTACAGCACTGCCAGATTAAGTTTGCAGAGAAACCCCACCCAGCCCATCTCTCCCTCCTTCCCAGGGACTCAGTGTTTCAACACAAGCCGGGAGGCTGGGTGTATGTACATATATATGAGTGGGAGCCACACCCCGCAGCTGTGCACCTGGAACTGCTCCCATTCCAGCATGGCAGTGAACCCACACACCTGTTCACACCTGAGGCCTGCGCCTCTGGTCTGCCTTCTCCTCACCTGCTTTTGTTACATCCATCAACTCGTGAGACTGACACGAGCTGAAAAGGCAAGCCGTTAAAAAAAAAGAAAAGAAAGAAAGGAAAAGAAAATATGTGTCAGGACTGTCCATGTCTCATCGGAGTTACGTTAGGTATGTAACAGTCAGAGCAACGTTAAACAAACATTACCTGACGATGTCAATTTGCAGTTTGATTAGATTTTTGCTCTATTTTTCTATGACTGTGTTATCTTACCCAGCCAGTTAAACCAGCACTTGACAGAACACCTTGTCAGGATGGATTTCAGGCAAATAGCTGGCTAGTGTTTCAACTGCAACAAGATTACTACAAAGACTGAATCAATGACATTTTATGACATTGGTGATTTGCATTTATATGTGTTGTTTAAAGGTTTTGCAGGAAAGATGTGTGTGTTGTGTCAGATGAGAACCATTAAAGAAGATGTGAGAATTCCTGCATTGTTTCCAGCATGATTTTTTTTTCTTCTTCTGGCTCTTACAAAGGACATTTCAGTGTGTACAGCATGGAGAGATAAAGAGCGGACTGTATAGCAGCTGTGGCACGCAGTTTAAATAATGTAATTCAGGCAATTGGAAATTTGAGTTTGGGGATTCATTTCAAGCCATGAACACAAACTATCTGGTGGAAAATTAATTCAACTTGCTTAGAAAATTTTTGATGGGCGTCCAGATGGGGAAAAGAGTGGCACATGTAAACGACCCATAAAATTGAAACTTACACATCTAGATTAAAGGAAATAGATGGTATTTTATAAATCAACCATTGTTTGTTAAGCAGTCTCCTGCACATAATGTTTTTAACCATTATTAATGTTGGACTTTAACTACTATTGTGCAAGGACCTGGGATAATTGATAAGGGAAAAAAAATTTCCTCAACCCATTTTAGACCCTTGACCACTGTTTACTTAGCAATTCAAAGCTAATTTGCTAATGGGATGACCACGTACAGATCAAGAACATGGTACAATGTGCTCCCATGATGACAGTCATGATGTGATCAAATATCCTCTTGAATTAGTACCTAGGTTCCCCATCACCACAAGCTTTTATTGACTATAGCTTTCTGATATTAGATCCCTGAGAACTGTTTCCAGTTAATGTTTATAACTACAGAGGTTACCTTAAGGCATCCTCGGGTTTGATAATATTCCTGTAGTCAAACATTATGTTCAAAGCAAACTTAAATTAATTTTCCCACCAATTCATTCTCATTTTTAGGCTGCAAAACTGTTTCCCATCATCTTTTCATGTTTGATGCACCTGGCAACCAAATGTCCTTCCAGTGGAAACATGACTACATAAAGAGGGACAGCAGTGCATAATTCTTGGACAACATTATGTTTTATGTTACTTGGACATCTGAAGTTCATCTGGGTAAAAATCCCTTTACACTGAATAGTTATTTGAATTCTAACTGTCTGAAATTGGGGTGACACCTCAGGGGGGCAGTCAGATTGTCAGCTCAGATTGTTCTTGCAGAGTTTGAGAAAGCAAAATAGACATTCCTAAAAATTTGAATATAATTAAAAAAAAAATATATATATAAAGTTACTCAACACTGTGTTAGTGTGTTTATGACCTAGATTTTAACTCTGTTCTTACTAATATATTTCCGAGCAAACCCATTTACCTCAAACCAGAAAGAAGGCCTGCAGTGTTAGCGCACTATAAAAAGTACTTTGAGCATGATAATATAGTGTCAGTAGTTTTTTTTCTGCATGTTTTTAAAGTCCTTCTGACCACCTGTCGGTGTCACATGTGCATCACTTTGCAAAAACAGCACCAACATTCTTGGCTAATGATTTGACCACCCCAAACAAATGTGGGAGGTCCGAGCGCGCTCAGTAGCTTCATTGCAGGGCTGCCTGTTGACAAGTATCCACAAACTGGACACATTTCAGGGAGTCATCAAGAATACACAAAGAGGACAAGTAAAACAGTAGATAACAATAAAAACAACACAAATGCAAATGCTTCATCCACGTAGGATGTTCAAACATTTGTTCAAGCTGAACTGGCCAAAATTACTTTGAAGAGTTAGATGTGCTTGAACTATATCAACTCATGGATGTTATGTCTATCTCCTGTTTAAAATAGCTCAAAAATTTGTTTTTCATAGTGGCGTCACATATTTGATCTAAGTCTTTGAAAGTGGAACAAATTATTTAATAATCTATATGCAGCTAAAATTTATTTCACACTGCTGAAAAGCCAGCAGGTATATATACTTGCTAAATCCTGATAATGATGGACCGTACCGTACCGTACCATCCTCTTCCGCTTATCCGGGGTCGGGTCGCGGGGGCAGCAGCTTGAGCAGGGACGCCCAGGCTTCCCTCTCCCCGGC
>JAOXYM010000010.1:23354699-23394057 GCA_028567055.1 Leptatherina wallacei | reverse complement strand
AGGCGCTCGCCCCCGTGCCCCACCCCCAGGCCTGGCTCCAGGAGGGGGCCCCGGTGACCCGCGTCCGGGCAGGGGAAACTTTGGTCCAATTTTGTTTGTCATCATAGGGGTCTATCTAGAGGAAGTAAAAGTCGTAACAAGGTTTTCGTAGGTGAACCTGCGGAAGGATCAATGATGGACAGTTGTTGTAATTATTTAATACTTTATAATGCAAATTGAAGTTACCAGAGGATATTCAATACTGTGGCTCATTTGTCACAAAGGGGGGGGGGATCAACTCCAAACAACAATTCAAGGACTAAAGGTACAGTGCCAGTATCTGCTTGAATTTACTCTCTGATTTTACAAAAACGACATATTGGTCCACTTATTATCTTGATCTAAGTAACATCGGGCTTGCCTGAGAAAATAATAATGCCAACAGCACTGGAACGACTCAACAATGAGCTCTGTTGTCAGTTTGAATGTCAGCCATGAGTCTCTGCTGGGACTGCATGTACCTTTCCAGTTTGGCATAAATTCCGTCGAGTTACATCCAAACAGAGGCCACCTTTGATTTTCCTCAGTCTCTAAGAATAATAAACTTTCTCTCCGCTCTCTGTTTGTTTCTGACCAGAGCTCAGTAGTAACTACTGGTGTCATTGAGAGCCTAATTAGAGGTCTGAGACCATCCTGAGGGCTTCTTTTTTCTGCTTTGTGTTTTGGGGAACCAGTTGCCAAGCGTTGCCATGTGCAGCAAAATCATGAAAAACTCTCTGGCACGTCACTCTGGGACTCCAAATACTTAAATTATCTGTGGCTGTCTTTCAGTTGATTAGCTGCTCTTCTACGAATAACAGCTTTTTGATCCAAACAAACATCTAGTAGGCTGATATTTATCATGGTTTTATTGTTTAGCCTGCTGTCACAAAAAAACTAACTGGTATGTAAAATATTCACTTATTCTGTATTGTAAGGAGAATTGATCCATAAAGTTTAATTAATGGTCAGATGTCCATTTCAAAATGTTTTCACTCTATTTGGCACAAAAAAAACATGGAATATTTCAGCATAAATCCAGCCCACACAAGTTGATTTAAAAAAATCTAGAATGGAAATGGAACCCACAGACAATAAACTGAAACAGTGACAGCTGAACAAAAGCACTTGTGTTTCTTCTACAACAAGTGTTTATGGTGCAAGACCACACAAACACTTCACTTGCTATGACAAAATCGCACTTTTTAATTGTTTAAGAATGAAGCATTGGAGCAGCCCCCACTCCATCAAAATGTTTTCAACATGTTTTTTTTTTAATGTATAAAACATTTCTTACCCTGAGTTTGTGATCACTTTACTTGCCAAATCATTTTGGTGTGAAGTCAGCATTAAGTATTTAAATTGTACATGTAAACAGTGATATGACAGTGAATTAGGGCAACCAAAGGCTTAGCAAATTCCTGACCTGTAAGACGGGAAAAATTTCCACATGTTTAAAAATACTCTGAATTTCTGAGCTATGAATTTGCCACATATTGAGCCTGTAGAGATGATGTAGTAGAATTAAACGGTACATGAGAACCAGATTTAGCAGTGTGGAAATACTTGTGACTTTAGCTGAGGACCATTTCATTAGCAAAGTGTTTTGATTCATTGCTGTGAACTTCTCCAGAAGGATCATTATCACAATGCTGCACATGCAACAGAATGGACAGTTGAAAGGGTAATTACAATTACAGGCAATTTAAATGGGATTCAGTATAAAGCAGTGCACATAACAACCAAACATACTGATGCACCTCCATGTTTACTTCATGTGATGAAGCAATGTGGTTCAGTGAGTTTTATTATGTTTTCCCTTCAGTCTATACTATGAATATATAAGAACTTAAAGCAATACTATATAAGTTTTAAGTTAGGCCATGGCAGTGACAGTCTGGTGTTAGTCTTACTGTAGTAATGTTGCTAAAATAAGGCAGCCAGGGGTTCCCCACACCGCACAAGATGCCCTTATTTTTCACTGAGCATCTGCCCCCCAAATTATCTGTGCACGCCACTGTAGACAGGATTTGTTTCTTTAAGGTATTTGTCAGTCAACTGTCATTACACTGTCCACTACGTTGATAAAAGCCAGATGTAACCATATCATCGCCATGTCTAAGAAAAACTGCTGCCTGTTTTTTTTTTGTGCAACTTAGTTCATGCAATATTGACAATTACATAAAACATGTCTAGTTTTTTTTTTTTTAAAACAATAAAAATGTGTGAAACAAGCTTTACACATCCCCAATTCTACAGGTTAACTGCTTGCTGAGCAGCAGATGCAAATTAGAATCCTTTGCATAATCCACTATTTGTTTTTCAAAATTTCTTGAAAGCCTATATTAAAATGTGCAGATTTGCCCTAAATTTGAAATGAAAACTTGTGAATGAATCAATTAGTATTATTTAAGACATAAAATATGGAGATCCTGAAGGTGCAAATGTACCATATGGCCTCAGCAACAAAACCACACAGACTGAGAGAAGGGGGGGGTGTAAAAAAAAAAAAGCCCTGACCTTTGGCTCTCTACAAAGCAGTCCCCAGACTATGGACCCATTGAACTGAGGTTCTTCAGAGCCTTTATATAAAGAGCATTGCTAATGTGACTGACATGCACAGCCCACCACAAATACTAATATCACCCAGGAAACTAATTCTCTGTGGAGCTGCCAATACGCTGTCATTACTCTTCAGCTGGTCTACAGGATGAGTCCACTGCATTCACAAGCTTGTTGTGAAGGTGCTTTGTTCATATGTAAAACATGCCCTCTGTATTTTCTCTCTTTGTGTC
Organism: Leptatherina wallacei; assembly: GCA_028567055.1. NCBI lineage: Eukaryota > Metazoa > Chordata > Actinopteri > Atheriniformes > Atherinidae > Leptatherina > Leptatherina wallacei. Next base: position 23,391,244 of record JAOXYM010000010.1, on the reverse strand, counting down.
TCGCTTCTCTCTCTTTCTCTCTCTCTCTCTTACATGCACAAACGCACAGAGCCCAAATGCCATGTGCCCATCAGAACAGTTTGTAAATCCAGTTGGTATTCTTGAGTTCCCTCCACTGAGGATATCTGTCTAATTCAACATCTGTTAAACAGTCTTGTCAGCTGGAACAGGGGATAATCTCTAATTCTTCCACATGTGGCACAAGTTGTGCATAATGCTGGCCTCAAATCAAGGAATGTAAGAAAACGAATGCACATTCAAGCTCTTCAGAATATAAATGAACTGCAACTGGCTCTTACTTATGCATTAAGTTGGTCTTACTTGAATCTTACTGTCTCATATGCTTCCAGTATAACAGAGGAGTCCATATTGAATGCATTTGCTGCTATCTTTGTTCTGTTATTTCAGAGCTACACAACTCTGTGATTTCAGATGTTGTAGAAAAGGCTGTGAGAAACTCTCAACACATCTACATAGGTTTATCTGCTCACTGTGTTTGCTCAGCCTGTATACTCATCGTGGATACCGTTGGTGTTTTTATGATGCTTATCAGGTGTGACAGCTCTTTGCTGTGACACATTTCATGCTTCATATTGTCCTCAAAATAATCTACCGCGAACTAAAATGGATCAAAGGGAAGATATCTGCAAAATAAGTGGGAACACCGAATGATATGTCATCCATGCCTCTGGTGAATGGCTCGATTATGATCTGGCAACAACGCATTTCCGCACTTTCATCCTGATGTTGTTATTCCTTTGCTCCACTGAGAAAGCAGAGGAGGGCTTGGTGTAAACACCTAGAGAGGGCTCTCGCTTTCTTTCAGTGCAGGTGAGAAACAGCAGCGTGCTCGCTCAACAATGCACCTCTGCACTCACAGCCCCTCTGCACAGCAGCTATCTTTTCACCAGGTTCGGGGGGTCACTCTTTTCCCACCGAGGAAACTCTTTTTTCAGCTCATATACGATGGATGCATTATAGCCTCTGAATGAGAACTGTTGCTTTCAATGTGCATTCCTCTGGGTTTCTGTTCTTACAGAGGACCAGTGAATACAAAATCAGCATCTAAATAAAACACTCTTTTTTTTTTGGCACACACTCCCCCTTTCCCTCCTCCTCCTCACTTCATCTACCCCCAACTCCCCTCCCCCCGCAGCCAATCTGTGAACTTAAGAATCCATAGGAGGTTTATTTGAGATGCAGGCACAAGTGTGAGAACAGTGGGCTTGGGAAAAAAAAAAATCCCTTCCTTTGGCCTCAATGGGGGCATTTCAAAAACCGGACGTTTTTTTCAAGATTTCCTTCAGAAACAGCCTTCGTCTTCTGTCAGCTGAACAAAACACAGCAGCCGCTCAGGCAAAATAAAACTTCATTAATGGATCATTTGATTGAGCGTCACTGTGATAAAGAGATTCCCTCATTTAAAGTATTTCCCCCCTCTGTTGTTTTTGTTATATTAGATCAGAGTAATAATAGTAAAAAGCCTATACGCCATACAATGTGTGAGGGCACAGATCAGATGCTTTGTCCATGGATGTGGTCCCGCTTGGTTACTGGTGTTCAGAACTAAAAAGGGAAAGACAGTCACACAGTGATGCCCAGCCGCTTCATTCAACTTTGTACCCATTTACACTTTCTACAAAACATCAAAGTCACTGTCAGAACTGAAACAGACACAGAAAGAAGGTTGAAGGAAGAGCTCCATTTACACATTAAGCTTTCATAAGGATTTGAAACAGTCAAGGACAGGAATACTTCTTTTCATTCAGGAGTTATTGGGTTAATTAAGTCCTTAAATCTTATAGAAAATGAAGGAATTTTCTTTTTTCTATGCATGTAAACACTAAAATGCAAAAGATCTTTCTTTTCTTTTTTTTTGTTGCACTAACTGTGTGTTGACTCAAAAGCCTTCTCAGAAACATCCACATCTGATAGTTTTCTTCTTGTGGAATTGATATTTTTCCCTTCAAAATGCACAAACACTATCTCAGAGAGTGCCGAATGTGTTTTCAGGAGAAGCTGATTCTTCAAAATAAATGAAAAGATGGCATTTGCACAAGTATAGCCAAAGATACGTAATACTAGCATCATGTATGGTAAGATAAGATGAATTTATGCATGAACAGGAATGACCGCAGTTGGTGTTTCTTTAATGCAAACTCTATTTTTGCTAATAAATTTCCTTTGTTCCTCCTGCTGGCTTCTGCTGGGTTTGTTTTACAGACAAACTCAAAGACTTCTGATGGCACCACTCAGCCTTACTCTGTGATAGTAGGATGGCTTTTAATAAGCCTGTTGCATAATCTTTTGATACCTTCACATACTAATTGTTCTGCTGCTGAAAATGATTTAAACCATCATTTTTATTGTTTGCTAAATAGTCAAATGTGCTTTCATCTGGAAACAAAACGAATCAGATCAATATATTGCAATTGTTCTTGCTGGCTGGATATTTTCTGGGCAAATTTGATTAAAGATTGTGAGCTCCAATGCAACTGAAGCTCCAATATGTTGGATAAGCATCATGTTTAATGTCATGACCACCTCTAACTAATATGAAGTTGGTTCTTCATGGGCCACCTAAACAGCTCTGGCCTGCTGAGATACTATAAAGCACCCTCTGGTATCTGGTGCCTTTTACAGCTAGCAGAAAGTTCTGTTAAGTTGCTAGAATCTCCTGAACCTCAGTTGGATAAACTAAAGTAAATTAATGGTTTCCACAGTCTAATTTCTGCATCCCAAGCTGCCTTCTGCACTCTCTAGATAGCCATTCCCCTGCAACTTTCCTTCACATATCCAGCAGAGAGAGCACACAGCCTCATGCTGTGAAGTGCTTGTATTAACAGCAATGCAGAAACCAAAAAACTAGACTAGTTCCAGCAGATGTCCCAAAACCCCTTTGCCAAGTTATGGTTTGTCTCACTCTGGAGTGTTGTCAGGGACACCAGTGTAAACCAGAAGCATCCATTTCTCTGTCCAAAGTGGCAAAAGATAACATAAATATTGCAAGTCAGAAATGTTCCTTATCATTACTTTTATTATTCAAATATAGGTTTATTTGAATTGTTGTGGATTTTGCCTACTAGAGTAACCTATATTACATCATATTTACATTAAAAGATTCAGAAATTTCATAGAAATTCCCCAAGTCAGCAGTAAGAGGCTGTGATTATTTGGCTTTCTGATGTTGAGAAGTTAAAATTATGTCATGGGGAAAAAAGCTATTTTCCTTTTCTTAATTAACATTTGAGTATTTATTTGCATAAAATTACATTCTATTTCAATTTAAATTAAACACAATATCATAGTTTCTTGAGAGAAAGAGTTGCACATCCCAGATTTTCATATATGTCAATAATCATTAATTAATCCAACATGGCTGCAGCCATTGATTATTTTTATCAATCCCTAAATTGTTTGTTTGTTTTTTAACTGTTCCATCAAATACCACAAAACTCGAAAATCTAATTTATCCCCTTGAGACCTGCCCATATTTTTAGAAAAAAAACACCTAAAAAGACATACACAAAGTAAATGAAGAATTATTCCACAATAATAAGGTTCATAGCATGTTGTTGGTGCCTAGGGACAGCTAGGGACCTCCGAGAATGTATTTCCAGAGTCAAAAGTCGAGTTTCTGTTACTATGCCTGAGTAAATTGCTATAAAACAGAGGAGAAAAGTAAAATTTCTATCCTCGTCTGTTGGATAACAGGATAACATCATGCTAACAAGGATTCCGTGCACACAAATGATCACCTTCAGCAACAAAAACAGTTTCTAAACTTTAATGTCTGAACTTAAGGTCTTGTTTGAGGAGCATTAAGGGTCTGAGCTTTGAGCAACAGTTGAAAAAACTAAATTCTCCTGTTTTATTTATCTATTTTCACAGTAGTTGATTATGTCAGATATTTTTAGCCCTAAGAGCTGATGGGGCTTAAAGGGTAAAAAAAAAGAAAAAGAAAAAGAAAAGGTATTCAGGCTGGATGCAGGAGATATTTGGCTTTCTGTCTTATTTTTGAATTTCTCAAACTACTTCCTACATTAATTTTTAATTAGTTAATGAACCCAATTCTAACACATAAAAGACAATGAAGTCAAAAAATAAAGGCAAACAAATTGTCAAGTATTTTACATTTTCTGGGTTTTCAGTTACCTGTCATTCCTACTGTAATGGGTTTAGCCGAAAACACCAAACTGGTGGAATAACCAGCTTTTTGGGAGGTCTGTCACTTTAATCAGCAGTGAGGGCAAGCCTGACAGCTGTGGTGGCAACAGGCGAGCCGATCGCAGGTGCTGTGGGTGGTGGAGGGAGGAATGTCGGTGGCTGCTTGACAGTGGAGGCCAAAAATAAGATGACAGGTGGCCGGATTTGATGTCTGGCTGCCAACATGAGTTTGCCAGTGCTGATGAAATGGCAGCATCTAAATGTGGTTTGTTCCACAAAAGCATGGTCACGTGTTAGGAAATTAAAAACGAGCACATGTTACCTGGAATAGAAGTTCATGATTTCTATGAATAAGAATGTTTCTCCAGATCTGAATATAATTTTCTTCATTATCTACTGCTGAAAGTCAAATAATATATTTGTACTAAAACCGATTCACTTTTAGAGAACAGAGGTTGCACATGAACGTGCTCGTGCTATTTTTCTTTTTTCTTTTTAGTGTAGCTGAAGTAAATCTGTTTTTCATTTATTCAAATGAAACTTAAAAACTGCACCTGCATTCCTTCATGGAGCATTTCAATAGCTTTCAACTACCTGATGTCATGTTGTTTGGATCCTCTAGCCGCTCTAAATACCTTATAGCCTCCAGGAAGTTGAAGCAGACACCCCCAGGTGCAACAACACAACTGACTGACATACATGCAAGCATGAAAACATGTAAGGAATTCCTTTTTTTTCTTTTAGGGACAGGTTTTTTGGGTTTGTTTGTTTTTTGTAGCTGCCTGTGTCATTCAATAAACTTTATTGTCTTTTACACTTGTGTAAAAAATTCAACCAACAAAAAACCATTCAACAAATACACGAGGCCCCAGAAGTACATTGTTGAAAATTTTAAAGTAAAACAAAAAAAATTCAAGGGGAAACAAAGGAAAATGGAAGTTTTTGTGAAACTTTTGGAAAATATCAAGATGGTATTTAAACATAAGGGGAAACCACTTTTTGTAAAAATGTGACAAGATGTCCCATAAAGACAAGTCTTGTGGAAAAGTTAGAAATACATTAAAGAATATTCATGAATGGTTAAATTGGGTCATTTTAAAAGTTCCATAAGGTCAGATTGTTCAATATTTAACAAAACTAGCTATAGGCTATTCGATAATGCAGAAATGTATCCAAAAATGTAATGTTGTAACAGAAATGTTGTGTCTGCGTGTGTATTATCTATTCTGTTTATCATGTCACCAAATTATAACTTGCAACCCTTTTTTTTTTACTGAACTAAATGACTGAATCTGAAGTAATGTTGGTAGCTTTTTAACTTTTATGAACTCTAGAAAGTGTTACTAAAATTAGAAATTAGCACCTACCAGACCCCAAGATGTGGGTAAATGTTGACACCTGACCAGATTCATTTCATGATGACTAATCAGCACAATCCACCGTAACATCTTGTAATCAAATCAGGGCAGTTGCACTTTTGCTGTGTTAACATGCACAATAATATTCCGACGATGACTTTATTCTTAAACAGTCAGTATTCTGGTTATGATGTTTATTTCCTATTCCTATTCCCTGACTCAGCACCATATTAAACCTCTCTAAGCCACTATGATAGTAGCTCCTATCCAAACCCTTAACTATGTCCATAGACACCAAAATGTGAATGTATTCTGGTTTATAAATTGCTCCATAAGTGTGTCATCTTTTTACCCACAGTTATCCTGCTCTGGTCTTTACATAATGTGACTAACCAGCATGATACACTTATCTTATTGTGATTATTGCTTATTCTCAATATGACCTTTTTTGGGTTAAGATGGTCAGAAGATGCTGTTTACTAGGCAGTGTCTTACTCATATTATGGTCTTCATCTGGTTAATGCTGCATCAAAATACTGCTGTGCATATAAATGTACCCAATGTCTGTCGATGGTTTTAGGAAGGAACACGAGTTAATGTCCTTAACATGCTGTTTTTTCATTTTAAACAGTCTTTCTAATAAAACTGTAAATCTGGTTCAAAGTTTAGATTTTATAAAAGCTTAAAAATCTTTAGCATTTAACAATAATAAAGGTGTATGCTGACATTTTTAGGTGATGAGTTTTGGTCAAATCACTCGTAATGCAAATTTAGGTCCAATCAAAAATAATATGGCTGGTAAAAATGTTCCCAGTTTTCACACAGCTGAGGGTTGAAACCGTTTTATCTTCACTGGTAGTTTAGTGCATTTCAATGTCAGATAATAAATTGTTAAGTATCTACTTATATAGTGGAGAATGCATCATTTTCTCCTAATTGAGTGCATGGTTTTGCCTCTTAATTTCATGTAGAAATTAAAAGAAGCTTTTTCTTTTCTTTTTATATTAAACATGTATTCTGGATTAAATGAAAGATTAAGGCTGCAACATGAATAAATAATTAAATGATATGAACCTACAGAAAAAGGGGGGGGGGGACTCCATGGCGCGTGTTTGTCTTGTGGGTGTGTTCTCATCCCTGCCAACATTATTCGTTCATTTCACTGTGGATGTTCTCAGTGTCAGCTAAGTTTCCACAGCCATGCGGCTACGTGAGGAGCGCTGCATGCCGGGGCCTGTTTCTTAAGCCTGCCATTCTGACACACATAAAGGTGCTGCACATCCAGGCTTTGTGTTAAGGATTAAGAGAGCAGAAACACTGCAGCCACAGAGAGACACACCGAAAATTTGCTGCTTCCGTTTTCCCACATACCCCCACATTTGAAACGAACAGTAAAATCCTGACAATACGACTCTGGGTTTGCCAGACATGCAGAAAAAGTATCAGCAGCACCCAGCAGTGTCGGAGTCCAAAAAGTGAAATCTAACAACAGCACATGACATGAGGAATGGGTAAGGAGATAATCCCCGGTGTCAGGAAATAATTTAACTAGCCTGACAAGTTAAGAATTTTATCACAGCTCAGCACAAAAGGCATCTACTTGTTTCTATCTGCTTTTTTGACCAAAGAACAGCACGAGCCATCAGGTCCAATTAGCGCTGCACACTTATGCCACGACCCAGAGGTTCAGAGCCCTGAACTGAAAGCAGCAGGGAAGGATTAAGAGCCTCTGAGGCAAAGGTAGTTAGAAAAATACCAAAGGAATGGGTTATATAGTTGAACTAAACCGTCTGTATTCAGGATCCAGTCATCTTTTGGAACTGATGGACGTTTTAGTCTCACTCTTTGTTTTCACAAAGCTTTTTTTCACCCACTAAATAAACAGTTTTATGGAAGATGCTTTATACTCTGTCTGATCATATATCAATCTCTGATGTGTGTTTGCATGGGAAGCTTAAGAAACAGAACTTTAAAAAGACTCAAAACATGGCATGAAAGTACTGATTAAGCATGAATAAGACTGATGTTGTCACTGCATGCATATGTCAATATAATGGATGATTTTTAATGTCTACAAACCAAATAAACATTTCTCTCTGATTTGTTTGCTTCGCCTTCAGTTGTGCTAATAAAAGCAGGAATCCTGCTGCATGAATGTCAGCAGAGCTGTGAGGCCTGTCAATGCTCATCTCTGGATCCTCCAGTTTCATTTCCATGCTTTCTGTATCTGTCTGCAGCCTCTCTTCCTGGTTTTATTTGAACTGTTTGTCTGTACAGTTCCAATTGGATGCCTAAGAAGTTTTTCTTTTCTTTTCTTTTTTTTCTATCCCACATTGTGTGGAGGAAAGAAAGCCTGACAGTCGCCTGTGTGAAACCACGGCTTCGGTTCTTTGTCAGGCTGCCGCATTGTGACAGAAAACTCTCAGGTGCAAAAAGTGGGTTTTGCTTAATGAATAGAACAATGTCGTAGGATAGGTTTTTGAGTGCGTACGCAAAAGGAAGACAAATTCAATGAGACAGATTCAAGTGAAAGAAATATATTGAGCTTTTTTTCAACAGAAACAACACAAGCCCATTTGTGCACGGGTCAAATGAGAAGACTGAAAAATGTAGTTAAAAAAAAGATTTCTTATTCATGTGCAGCGCTCATCGCTGCGCCTGCTTTAAATCTACTTGGAAATGCTGTCAATCAAAGCTGTTAAAACGCAACAGTGGACAAGTTTGGGCAAAATCTCCAGATTTTATGGAATAGAAGTCTTGGCTCCTAGATCTGACAGAAATGGAGTTTCTTATCTAAAATGGCAGAATGATTTCAGATTTTCTCGGCAAAGGCTGCACTTACCTGACAAAGAACTGATTTATTTCTATTGCCTGAATATAAACACGCCCTAAAGCAGGCTATATTTGAACAAGATGGCGATGAAATGTTCCTGTTTTTTTTGGGGGGGGGGCTTTTGTTTATTTTAGATTTATTCACATCTTTATGCTACATATTCTGTCTTCCTTCTCTTTTTGTTTTGTGTCTCAGCGTTTCAAATAAGAAACACTGTTGTAACTGCTGATACCATGGAATTTGCTGCAAAGATACAGCTGGGATCACAAGTGCAGATCACCTTACAATGAAAAAGAGAGTCATAGCAGCTGGAAAGTAAGCAAGCATATGTCAGCCATCTGGAAAAGTCACTCAGAACAGTATGCATCCTAAGCACTGAGAAAAGAGAGTTATTTTACTTAATGAAAAGCAAAGTTTCCTCTTTATTTCCACTGCAAATGAAGCATAAAACACTTCCCTTTTTCTCATTATACGTAATTGTAATCAGCCACTCCTCTAGCATTCATTCTTCAATATGCATAAGGTTAAACTGTGTAACTCTTAGTTCACAAAGCCAAATGTACAGTAATCGTTCAGCAGTTCTTAACAAGCTTCAACTGAGCTTCACCTGCTGCTGTTAAAAGGGTTTGGGACTCATGAGATCACATCAAAAGGCAAAAAAAAAAAAAGGTCATTCAAAGAGGATGCCCAATAAATGATCAAATATTGATAGGAGCTTCTCCTTGCAGATAATCTCCAGCCGGCTGCATTCATATAAATGCATTTAGCTGATCACAGAATGTTACAGATGAAAAAGACAGTTTTCAAGGAAGGTTCAAACATTGTTAGTTCACCATCTTTAAACACTGAGTCAGTTCCAGAAAGAAGCCAAAATTCCAGATGCAGTTCAACCATCCATCAAGTACTTCAGTTTATGCACCCTGACCCCATTACTGCGAGAACCTAGAAGCCTCACAGCACTAAAACTTGGCAGGTTGTTAGAGTATGCTAAAAGAGCTAGCATGACTTGTCCAGGCCAGACTGGTTAGAGTGGTTGGAGCTTTACTCCAGGCCAGCTGCTTGGCAGCAACCACAGCCACCATTCTGTAGGGAGGCTTTGCTAAACCATTGTTACAGTATTAATTTGCTTATGCTTTGTACTTTTCTTATCTGATTGTATACACTGTAAATCTGTTGCTTTCCTCACAATTTACAACCATCCAAGAAAGATCCCTCCTCATTTAGCTTACTTTTCACAACATGAGAAAGTTTTGCTCAAGTTTAGCCTCATATGTCTCGTCAGTCCTCCTTTATCTTCAGGTCAAGTCTCCATATTAAAGTTGCCAATACATTGCTTGTCTATCCATACAGCAAGGCCAGTTTTGAAGTATTGGAATATATGAATAGAAATCATATTCTAAATTGGACCTCATTCGGAAGAATGCACGACCAAGCTGATATGAGGGTGTGGATGCATTATTCAGAATCAGTTTTCAGATAAGCCGGGTGGGTTGCAAACAGCATGTGTCCAAACCACTTGTTTCCATCTGTGATCACTGAGGTTGAATCCTTGATCTCTTTGTGATGGGATTTAACAGCTACTTTACACATTTTTTCATTTTAATATGAGAGTTTATTTGAATATATAAAAAAGGAATGAAACCAAAAATACCAGTATAGAGAAAAATACATTAGATTGGTCTAGATCAGCCTGAATGTCTTTTTAATGTAATGCATGATGTATTACTACAGTTTACTTGGACAAATGTCTCTAGTTGCCTCTTAAAGTGCCTTCTCTGCTGGTTTATGGTTTTCAAAATTCTTGATGAATATAGACCTCTGTGATGATCATCTTTTAACCTCGGGAATTGTTTTGTTTGGGGGTAATAGCATTTTTAATCCTCTTCATAAAAAATTGGAAACAATTAGCTTCTTTCTATGCAGTAACCCATCATCCTTTGGTTAAAATATTCCAAACAAAATTGGTTTATTTGCATGTATTTAGCCTGAAACACAATTCAGGGACATCAACACATAGAAAACAACTTAATTGCTTATGCAGAAGAGCAAGGAGTAATTTTTAGACACTCCCCGGCTTTTCACACCTTCGGTAAAGCTAAAGTGGCAGCTTCAAGTCTTTTCAGGGCCCTGAACATAATGGCCATGTGCTAGTGGACGGCTGGATGCTTCCGGCCAGCTAACAAGAGGCAGCAGCTGCCTTGTGCTCTCCTATAGTCAAAGACCTGCCTATTGCAGTTTCAGGAAAATTTGATTACCTTGGTCAGACTTTGAAATCTGCATGCACTTGATCTTTAAAGACATCTTTTACTGCTATTATTTATATATTATACCTTTAGCAGATTGTGTGAGACTGTGCAATCTCATTTCCTCTGGTTTTCCGTTACCTACATTCCTCGTCTGTCTACCCTCAAGCTAATCTGGCAGAAGAATGCTTGTTGTTTATGACCATCATATGACTTTTTTCTTCTTTTCTATATATATATATAACATGTCTATAGCAGAGCTTCTTATATGGCAGTATACAACAGCTGAATTAATATGAGAAAAGTTGTTTAACTTGATTTTCTTGTGTTCTTGATTTTGCAGCTAAAGCTTTGTGAACTGACAGTTCCCGTACAAGTCTGTTCAGACACGAGACGTATCTGCAGGAAACCTGTTTGAACTAATAGATCATTTGTCATATGATTGAAATTTTACTAGCCTAGGGTATGTTTCCTCCTCAGTTTGCTCTGATTGGCACAAATGAGAGGAAATGTAGACAATACAGGGGCAAGTAGAGGCATACAGACTGAGACAGGATTTTCACATGCTAGAAAAAAAACACCGTTCACATTCACTCCTTTCCCCACACACAGTTTAATATCCACAAACTTCAACCAGAATGGAAGAGGTTGCAAATAATTTCAGCTGCATCACACAAAGGAGGAATTACACTGGAGAATATTTTTTTTAAAAGTTTATAGAATAAAAACATTTTTATGCAGAGAAACTGATTAAGAGGAAGACAATATCATCATCATCGTTGTGTTTTTTTTAAAATCATACAAACTTATTATGATAGTAAAGGCAACTTAGGATGAGGTTAGATTTTGGCAACTTCTATTTTGAGCTTTAATTAAAGTTTCTGGTAAGAGGGCCAGTGTGCAAGTTGAGACAGAAGATAAAGTCAACGTGGCCTGAAGGCAACTATGACTCACGGATGTTATTTTGGCTCTGGTATTAGGATTTTTTTTCTTTACTGAGAGGGGGCTCAAGTCTCCTCCTGTTTCACTATTTTTTTTTCAGGAAAGCCGCGTTGTGTGTGAGGTGTTGCCACAAAGAATCATCAGTGAAATGTTAACAAGCTCCATCATCATTCCGCTCCTGAACCAACACCTGACCAAATATTACGTGACACCTCCTCGTCATTGCAAGAGTATGCAGCTGCAACTTACTTTCCATTAATATCATTCCACAATCAAGCACAATCCAAGGCATCATGCTTCTTTTTTTTTCTTTTCAAATTCAATTAACCTGCTTCAGCTGCAACAGCAGAAAGAGAAATTGAGTATCATTTTACATTGTACATGCACAATCAATAACAACATCATTTAGCCTGGAGGTGAGGTCCACTGTCTCAGAGGGATGATATTTATCGCTGAGTCTTTTTCCTGTAATTAGACGTCCACAAACTCTTCAATTACTCAGAACCCAAAGCGCTGACATTTCCACATCTCATTAAAGGAACCACATCACATTTTACAAAGATGAAGTGGACAAGGCTGCGCAGGGATGTGAAAATAGGCGAGAAAGGATGGTGTCTTGGAGGCTTTTCTGGAGAAGCTAATAGGAAATAGCTCCTCTGGCCTGCTGAGGGGATGCCATACATCTTAATGACCTTCAAATTAATCCGTTCTTTCAAACACTGCTGAATTCCACTCTTGGACAGTTATAAGGAGACTATAAATATTTCAGTATGGAAATTATCTTTTTCTGGGCCCAGAATTGCAAATTCATTTCCCTCTACCACTTACGGATAAAATTATGCTCCTAGGTGGATTGTACTAAATTTTTACCGACCCATAATAATTATTTAGAGCTCTGATTAGAATTTATGTTAAAATCTATTTCGTGTCACAGATAGTGAAATAAAAACATAACTCTATTTTACTTACAGCATACAGCATGTTGGAGGTAATAGCTCATAACTTTTACTTTTAATGATAGACATATTTTCTTTAATAATAAAAAAAAGAAACTGGGGTATTAAAACGTGAAATAGAGTGAGATGTGGGATTAGTGGTGTTGCTATTTCAGCAGGAGGACTGTAAAGTCAGTGTGTGTGGTCAGAGTAATAATGAGAGGAAGCTAAATAGCAGCTGCGACTAAAGGTGATCAGTGGAAAAACTGGCAAGCTCACCGTGCCATAGTGAAGATTTTCTGGATGAACTGGCACGAAATTAACTGTTGTAACCTTTCCTGTGGTAAACATTCAGGTGTTTGCTTGTGCCAGGAAAAAAGGGGGAAAAAATCTCTTGGAACTCTGCTAATTAAAACTATTCCCCATGCATCTTCTGTCTAAGTATGCAAAGTCATTTCGGGCTGCCAATAAACTGCTTCCACCTGCACAGGCTTTTTTCTGCAGCTATTGTAACAAGACAGGACAAAAGCGAGGGCAGCATGAAGCCCCTGCAGCTGTGCACACATGACAACACTGCAGGACACTAGTAAAGTTCAACAACCAGGCAGAAGAGGGCAAGACATAAAAGAGATGTGAGGAATTCAAGGCAGCGTGCTTATTTTCCAAAAGCTGAATCCCTAGACAGAGTTAGTAGCATTCATTTATGACTCCCTGTGAGGACAGCATGTAGGACTCACACTGGGAATCAGCTTGTAGCGATAAAGTCTTCATTCTCTCTGTGCACGTTTCTCTGTTAGTGTTATCATCAGTCTGCATTTACACCCGTCAAGGATGGCTAAGCCGGGTTTAGATGGGGGAAATGTTGGTAACAAGAAGCTATTGAAAACCGCAGAGTTGTATCTCTGAAACACAGATACAATATGTCTGCTAGAAGCATAGAAACCGAGTGCTGCTAAAACAGCTGAAGAGATAATGGAAGTATTGGATTTGACAATTAATTCATGTAGTCTGATGAATGGTTCCAGTACACACACTTTCAGTCCTTTCAATTGTATCTTATCGATGGTAAAAATTTTGCACCTATTGTCTGTGTAAAATGCAATAGAAAACAAGGCTACAGTTGTATTGACAGTAGACAGATGTAGGCGTAATCCCAATATGTTCATTATTTCCACAGTGAGGAGTTAAACCTCATTTAATTCTACATTCATAAACTGAATATATAGATGAAGCTCCACTTATTGTCCATAATCTCAGAAGCAGGAAATTAAAAAGGCAGCTGTTTTATTGAGATAAGGCATCGTTTTCGTGCATGCGCTTATGGAATCTTGCATGCAAATGGAGTCATGGCTGCTCACCAACATGCTTTTTTTGTTTAAAAAAAAAAATCAGGTGCTAAATTGCCATGATCACTCACAGTCTCAAGCAGTTATCCATTCACTAATCTTTCTCCCTAAAATTTGGTTTGATGTGCATCTTTCATGGAGATCGGTTTTGTCGAGCAGCGGAGCTAATATGCTGTAAAGCGGTCTGTCCAGTTTGGTCCATGTCTAGAGTAAGGCAGAGCGAATAAATCTTTCTGGATTGCAGTCTGGCTTCACAAATAGGCAGGAAAATGAAAAAAAAAAGGAAGCCATCCTCTGCTGAAAAAGGAGGTTGTGTAATGAGTGTTTTCTACGTGCAAGGCTTTTCCTCGGTGTGCACGAACAGGCTCATTTGCAAGCCTCCTGCATTCTTATTGTCACAGACCTTTGGCATTAATTCTGCACACTATCTGAGCCCCACACATCACTCCTTAATAGAATTTTTTGGATTCATGCTCACACCTTATTACCAAAGAGAGTGACTCGGGTTCACCAACCCCTCTTTTTAAATGCCAATCATGCGCATGAAGCATGGATCTAAGTCTATTTGTATATTCACTGCCTTCCAAAGAGACTCTCAGAGGTTTAATGTAATAGCTCTTTAAAGAAAACAAAGCTTTGATGAGTTTATCAATAAAAACTGTCCCTGTTATATTTAATGCTTATTGCTAATCTCCTAACAGTGTTTCGGTTGAGAATGGACCTGTAAGTATTACTGATTCATCTGAACAATGATGAACCACAAGCATACAGATGTATTAACTTTAAAGCTAATAATTTCCTCTCCTTTTCAGGTCATATTTCTTAAGATAAAAAATCCAGGTCTGCCGATTTGTTCATTTCAAATATAATTACCTACTATTACTCTAGACTGGAGCTGCAAATGATTCTTCCCTGAATTAAATGGGTCATTATTTCCTGTTTTATCTACAATCACTATTTCTCAGACCGCAGTGTGAAGTTTTCGCTCAATTAATGACCTGAACCGTTATCTAATTACCTGGATACCTATTTATATGGACTGATCAACACAATGTTTAACCCCTGTTACAGGTTAAAGTTGTGAGGTGCTACTCAGTTCCACATCGGAGTGCAATAACAATGCTATAACGATCCCAGGAAGATCCATCCTGTCAAATCTCTCAAAGGTATCTGAGCACAAAAGCAGTGTGAGACACCTCTGACAACGGTAGCACAGCACACTGTGATGAGCTAATTGTTATGCAGCAGGAGCCAAAAAGGCAACTGGAAGGTCAGTTGAAGCATATAATGTTTACTAATACATGTCTGACTCAGAAATACTGCATTCGATGACAAGTTTTCCACATCTTTAATCCACATCCAACATGCGTTCGAGTTGTTCAGAACCACATCTTTTGACATGAAAGAAAGACATATAAATAAATGTATAAATAAAATCACCTCAGAGTAAGAAGAAGGAGTTAAACTGAATATTTGCAACTGAAAACAAAGAGGATGTTAAACTCGAGAGAGTGAGGAGGCACAACATATGCAAAACTGAGAGAATTACCAGAAAATGAAGCAAGAATTGAAACCACTCCTATGCTTTTGATGAAATGACAGAATGTGGTTTATGAATCATCACGTTGCAGAAATTTTGGAAAAATCTTCTAGAGACATTGTGCAACATAGTACGGCTTTGAAAACCTTGTCGAATTTTGTACCATGGTCTCACAGGTACGTTCTGCAATGCAATTTGTTTTTTATTCTAACAGAAGCAAATCACTGGAGACTAAAAGAAATCAAAGAGGGCCCCAGGGGTAAAGGTGTAACTGAATGCTCTTTTTCTTGTTATAATAGTCTAAGCACATGGTTGACTGGCACTTATTCTTCTATAAAATGGAGCAGAAACCAAACTGTAATGCCCATGCATAAAAATTGAAGCATTTACTTATGAAGTGGCATGTAAATCGGGTCTGTCATGCTAACTTGCCGTAATACCTCAGCAAGACAGCATGTTCACCAGCTGTGTTTGAGATGGGGCCCGCATCCGGCACCTCTAAAGCCATTCTTTTCACACTAGGGTGTCACTCTTTCATGTTGCTCTGTTAAATCAATGTTGAATATGCTATCTTTCAGTGGCCATCAACGGAAGGCAGGACTGACAGTCGCTTTCTTGCTGCATGCACAAAAAAGATCATGTAAGGCGACAGCTCTGCTCGGTGGCTGTGTGCAAATAAGAGCTACTGCCTCAGCACTGACAGAATATAAAATCACAGTCTCATTAGGTAATGTCGGGTTTGAAATTGTTCTGAATTTGTGTTACATGGATGTCAGTCATTTCTCTGGCAGGCAGTGAGAATCCCGATCTGCTGCTTCAGTCAGAAACAGGAAGTCAGAGGAAAACTGGAGCATAGAGAGAATCCATTATATTGTGGAGGCTTGAAAAGGTTTAGTGCATGGAGGAGGGGGTTGTGGTGGTATTTTCATGCATGCAGTCTGATCCTAAGACACAGGTGCAGCTTCCTCACCGTCCTCTCTGCCTTTGAGCACAGCCCACCCCCTCCTCCCCAGCTGCAAAGTGTTTGTCCATCTGATCCTCCATTAAATCTCGATTATTATGGATTTGTCTTTTCCAAACCTGTGATTTTGCGAAGACGAGGCACTGATAGAGGTTATCTGGTTATGGATGTGAAAGCTCGGGGGTTTATGTTGATAATCAATGTCATGAAGGAGGAAAGGAATTTTCAAACTCTGTGAAAGGTGCATTAATGTCATCCAAATCCCTGTGAAACAAGAGGCTACTATCCTTACCACACTTCCGCAGAATGACATTTAATTCAAGTGCAAGCAATTACGACAGAGCTTGGATTTAGCTTTAATTGGTTTTGTGTGGGTTAAAAAAAGAAAAAAAAAAGAAAAGAAAAACTTCCACTAATTTCAGGATGGTTTTTTTTTCAGCGCAGCTGCGACCTAATCTGCAAACCCCCTTCTCTCCAAAGCGTCTGAGAGCAGAACTACTTGAACAAGAAAGGGGGGGCTCTGAGATTTGGGGCTTCCATGCGGCGTCATGCGGAGTCGATCATTGTCTCACACTTTCTAACAAGCCATTTCACAACATCCAGACAGCGGATCGGGCTGCACGCAGCAGCAGCGGCAGCTTTGCCCTCGGGGCTCTTTTCTCTCCTCGTCGTTGACCATAACTAACAATTTGGATTCGGCACGCGGATGAGATCAATTACTGGGCTTAATCTATCATAATGTCTCCTCTCTGATCGGTTGATAGGGAAGTGAGTTAAGCAATGGCTGAGGAGATCCGCGTCCACGGGGAGCGAGAAGTGGCAATATAGGAGATAGAAGACTTTGATTTGACTACAGAGCAGACTTAGAGAAGCAGATTGCTGGACATCATGTACAAAGTGGTGGATTTTACACTCAGAAAGCAGCTGAGTGCGTTTGATTTGGGATTACTGTGACAAGCTGATTTCTAGAGATTTTTTTTAGGAGTCTGCTTCCTCTCGCTCCTGTTCGCTGTCCGCCGGGTTCCTGCAGGACTCCAGAGTCGCGGAGAGCCCATGCAGTCGCTAAGGTTGGTTTATATTGTTTGTTCGAGACTTTAGTTTCTTTTACTAACCTGATCTGTCATTTTAGATCACTTCAACCATAAGCCACCCTTTATGTCCTGTTTTCAATCATTTGTAGCCTTCTGTCCCTAAAACTGCGTTTCTGCTGTTTTAACAACCTGATCCGACACTCAACAATCAGCTGCAATAAAAACTGTCTTCATTTGCCTCCTGTTTTAAAGTGAAAGATGCTGTTTTTTTAAATAACTATTATTGATCACAGTGTCAGGATTTATTACTATTACAGTAACTACCAACCCAAAAAAGGCCATTTTAATGCAGTAAAAGGATGATCTTCGGAGCTGCGCAGCAGGACAAATGCAGCTGGATGCAGGTTTTCATCTTTTAAATCCCACCTGCCTGACAGCTCCAATTAGACCAATAATCGAGCTGTCCATAAAGCTCAAATTTAATGACAGGTTTGCTTGTCCTCGTAAAGCCATGTGCGTTTGTGTCATGGTTTGAAGCTCCACATCAGAGTTCTTAACAAGCGCCATCTGTTGGAAAAGAGGGTCTGCCCATGCAGACCTGCAGAATATAGACTTGTGCATGCAATTGAACAGATGTGAAAGCCCATCAGTGTATTACTTAGGTTCTAAAGTAGTAAATAAATCATGTCTAGACTGTGCCTGCTGTGATTATTTTAACGAGTTAACAGGTGATCTGAGATTTAGAGCTTTTTCTCTTTTTTTGTGGATTTTTGCTTGTTTGTGATGCCACATAGCCTATCCAGCATGTAGAGGTCATGGTCTACCACAATGCTAATTTATAAATATGCCATGCGAAGCCCTCTATCTGTTGAAGTTAATCATTCAGGGCTGATTAGTGCCTCGCCCATATGATTGTTTAAAAGTGACATGAAGCTTGATTGCAGCAGACAGCAGGCAAGAGGAGGTCCCAACCTAATGTGAGCTGATGTATCTTTTGTGACAAGAATCAGAGCTGTGGCTACTGATTATTTTTAACAATGACTGCTTAGTTCATTTATCATACCATGAAATTGCAGAAGAGAACTTCAGAGCAGTGTCACAGTCTTGAGATGGCTTGATTTGTCCAACAAACTGCATGCAAGTAAGCACTTTTATAATGAGAAGCTGGAGCCAGACAATGTTTGAATAAAGGATTCACCTGCTTGAACTGATTATCAGAATGGAAAACACTATGTGTGTGCTATCTATCTCTGCAAATTTCTGCAGTTGCATAGTTGTGATGCAGATGGGCCTGCTATAAATAATGAAAAAGAATTTGGATTTCAAATACGCGTCAATAAATGTTCCATAAACAAACCATTACATCTTTAATGATATCATTAGGGTTCAAACTGTACAGCATGATATGTGGGGAATAAATGATGAACGCAGGTGAAGAGGTGCATCATCTTCCTCTCAGATCATGTACTCCTCAGGTTTTTCCGCCCAGCAGTCCAGCAACACTTTAATGAAAATACATACATCAAAGCTTTGAAGGTGTTGAAGGACATTTTCATTTCGGAGTTTGCTGCAGCCACAGTATCTCTGCCACAGTCCAAAAATACTCCACAATTCATCAAAACGTTTCAGCGAGCAGCTCAGACCTTTCTGCTGCGCTCATTCATTTCAGATGTGAAAGCTTGGCATATTGCTGTTGGAAGTAAGTCTGCACAGGGCCACCCTTGTTGAAAACATGTGTAGGCTCAGACCTCATTGTACATGAACATATCCATCAACCACGAGAGGGACAGCAACCACAAAGACATTCACCACTCTGTGGAAAAATTCTGTACTGCCAGCCACAACCTGAGTACTCAGCCATCCGTCAGGTAATGTTTAGGGTTAAATGGCAATGAAAGGCATCAGTAATATGGCAATTGTGAAACGGAACGATAATCAAAAGGAGGGAGTGTTGTGTCTTTTAGAAGAGGGGAACAACAGCTGCAATATGAAGAAAATTTGGTCGATAGAAAGCCACTGCGAGAAAAGGCTCTCCCAAGGAGAAGGGATATATAAATGAAATAATTCTAATGCTGATTTTCAATAGCATCATGATTGTGTTAACCTATTAATATGTTTCCTGGGCTTATTAAATATCATAAGGCTGGCTTTAAATGCAGGGGGTCAATAAAGGGGACTAGGTGTCTTCTCCTACTACTTCCTTACATCTCATTGACAAAACATTTAAACCAGAAGGAAATCAGACAATTAATAAAACTTAAGTGGGTTGCTCCCATACATGTTTATTATCTTGTTCCAGCAGTTCATTGAAATGAGCCATTTTTGGTGTGGGAAACCTTCAAGCCCAATATGTTTTATAGCTGCATTTAACCAAATGGAAATACTCTTTATGCCTTGTGCATGTTCAGATAGTCCACAACATTGGTCTACCTGCAGCTTTTGTGGCTGAAGAGCTTAACTTAGGTTGCAGCCATCATGCATGTGACATAGTCCCTATTAGGTTTGTGTGATACAGAGATGGCCCACGGCATGGGCAAACTAAGTGGCTGCTTGGGGCCTGCCAAGGGTGCTTGAAGTGTTAAGATATCTTGATTTTATTTTATTATTTAAAGAAGAATAATTAAGAAAAAAATACAAATATATCATTGAATAATTTGAATAAAAATGGTCATGCACAAAAACTATTTTATACTATTCTAATTGTGGTTGGCATGCAAATAATACTGATTTTATCAGTTCCTGCTGCCTTTTTTTGTATGATGCATGCACAGATTTTTGTGCAGCAGTGCACTATATAGAATCTTTATGATTCACTAACGTAAGAAGTCAAGAACAAGTTGGCAGCAGTTTTAAGCTGTTTTGTAGTGAAAGACTGCATTTTTACATAGCCTACTTTTGTACCTCTGTTCCAAATTTTTGAAAATGAAATAATTAAACTGGCAAGCTTATTTACTCTAAATGTGTCTTGTCTGCCAATGTTTTCTCATACTGTCAAATACAAGTTTAGTATGCTACACACATACTTTGTGTTAAAAAAGTGCTAATTGATATGGAATAATCTTTTTTTGAATTTGCTACCCCATTAAGGCTAAACACCACAGCCAGAGTGACACCAATATGATGTAGGCCAACAACAAATAATGCAAATGAATGGGTGTTACATTTACAGTGTATGAAATCAAGCATCAGTAAAACTTGAGCATCAGTGGTGCTGACGTGGTATAGGGGGGCCCCCAAATCAGATTCTGGGCCTGATAAAAGCTCAGGCCGGCCCTGATGTGAAGCAAAATAAACTTGATGTGAGTTTTATATTATTGGTTTACTTCCTCCTTCGTCTTCTCACACGTGTTCAGTTGTGTTTTGAGTATCAAAACAAACCTTTCTTATATATGGCGTTGTGGACGACTAGTTTGTGGGTCGTTAAAAGTCGAACAATTCTTCACATTGAGGTGTAATATGAGACTCGCGGAAGGGGGGGGTTAAGGGTAAAACGGGCGGACGTGATTGGTTCACCGCTCGTCCGCCGGCCCGCAGGGCTGCACCTCCTCAACACTCCCTCCGCTGCCTGCCGCGCTTCAAGCCGTCTGTTTCCCTCACTGCTGGCTGGATAACGTTGCTTTCACCACTCTGTTAACTTTCATGCTAAAGAGGGCAACAAAAACAGACTTACCAGGCAGGGATGAGAGGACGGGGTCCGGCTTCAGAGCTCCTTGGTGGATTGTTTTGTGATCTTTTAAAGGGGGCTCGGCGGCTGTAGCTAACTCTTCTCCGCTGTTTTTCCTTCATCCAATGTGAGCAGGGAGAGGAGTGAAGTGCGACCCCGAGCTGGATGGATGGTTATGGGGAAAAGAGGGAGACCCTCGGCGCTTGAACTGTGCAGAGTCCTCGCCGTGTTTTTCTCACTCTTCCCCTCCGGTAAGCCACTTAATGCAACTCTAAAATCACTGCTAAACCACAACATATACACGACTCACGTTCATAGCTACAGGTGAAATTGCAGTCATTACGTAGCATTAGCTAACTTCCCGAAGTTTACGCTTGAATTTCTTTTGGACTAAAGTTGTCAGGTCCAACCAGAACTCAATCACCCAAGTGTTTCAGTGACATAAAAAGCAAACTACAAATGCTTAATTTCTCCAAAGTATTTCTGTTGAAGACCGCACATGAGCTCAAATGGGGGTTAACTTGTGCAACACGACGCAGCAGTCGGTGATAAAAATCTACCATGATAACAGAGATTATGGAGATTTAGAGGAGAGAGTTTATGTTCAGGTGTTTAGACGAAGTAAGAGGATTAATACAGTTGTAATTGACTGACAATAAGTGCTGTTGCCATTATATAACGTAAATTGCCCAGTTTTATTAATTTAGTTCGTATTTTTTTACAATTATAAATGGTCTTTTAAGTTGCTGCAGCTCTCTAATCTTGTTTTGTTTGGGGGATGGGACATGCTTCAGTGTTTCATTAGTTCCTTTTAAAGTATGTTTCCAACTTGTAGGTAATTATGCACGGCTGTAGAAATTAAATCATTGATTTTAGTTTCCTTCTTTTTTGTTATTTTACTGGCCTAGTATGTTTGTTGTTGTCCCAATAGGAAGACTACAAATATTATTTTTCTTGGGGGGCAGGGGTGGATCACATTTTACTGATTACTAATTATATGGTAGTGTTTTGTAATTAGTAATGTAATCCACTGGATTACTTTCTAAAATTTCACAAAAAATAAATGCTTTTGCATGCTGTATCTTTTAAGGGGAAAAGATACAGCCACATTTTTTAATCCTTTTTTTAATGATAATTGTATTTTTAATCATTTGAAAATATTTTGAATAATAATACATTTTATTTAGCATAGTCAGACATTTGTGAAAGTCTTGGTGCTGCTGGCTTTATAATCAGAAGCCACATTTGTACAAAGCAAGAGAAGCCCCTTTTTCAGATCTTAATCTCCCAGATTCAGTTTAGATAAAACAGAATTACGTCATATCATCAGTAAAAACAAGCAAAATACTGGTTGAGTCACATTTAAACAAAGAGAGATGTAAAATGTACATTATAATAGAACATATTTTTTCTTTAAAAATTCCTAAAATGAAACTTCACTGAGATAAACTCTAATCTGAGTTTATTAAAGTTACCTTTTGGTGATCAGATTCCATTATCTCATTTGAATATAATCTCTCTCTCCCCTTGGTGGGATAGCCTCAGTTAGTTCACTTTACACATTTGCCAACCTCTTATCAGTTTCCCTTTTAAGTTACTTATCGCCAAACAACAAAGTGATAATCTGCAGGTAGTTTAAATCAAGATTAGTTTATTGCCATCTGTTAAATAGTTGATAAGTGTCAAGTGGTATGTTGAGGTTGGAGAGAGCTGTGGCTTTCAAAAGAAATATTGTTTAAAGTGTAACTTCAAAGTGATATGGTTGCAGCAGCCTTTTCAGATAAATGCTTTATTAGTTAAAGGTGATACTAGTCAAACATGGTGTCACAACGCGGCATTCTGAGAAGTGTTTGAAGGATATTATTTAGTCGGATGTGGTGTAAAGTGCTGGAGAAAATCAACAGACCAACAGTGTTGCTTATCAGTAAAGGTGTAGATTAGAATCCCTGATTGCATTTTTACTTTAAATAGCAACCTTTGGGTGTGAAAGGGAAATACAGTCCTCTAAAATTAACAGCATGCCTCATATCTAGGTTGACTCGGAGGCTTGGATCCGCTTTTTGCAGTTGTGTGATGTGAAATGATGTTTTTGATCATTTCAAATGTACAGTTTTACTTTTTATATAAATTTATTTAATGAGAATTGATGGATTTTCTGATTAAAGGCCAGCCAGATGATGGACAAAATAAACTTGGTCTAAATGAAATGACCAGTGTTTGATTATGGTAGTGATTTGTATATTTTATTGCATGCTAGAAGATGTAAAGATATTTCTGGCAATGTAGGCTTTCATATGAAACAGTAATGGCTGTCTGAGCATTATTAAGTGATTGATTCTTCTCAAAGCACATCTGCGGCTTTATTTGTGTTATATTGTGAGTCATGTAGATGACATGGTTACCTGTTTTATAATCTTTGTTCGAATTTATTAGAATAATATATTATAATAATTTGTCTTGTTTGTCTGACAGTGAGTCTGCAGTGCAAGATCCTCAAGTGTAACTCTGAATTTTGGGCCTCTACGTCAAACTCTGGACCGGAGGAGGAGTTTTGCACGGCACTACGAGCGTATAACAGCTGCGTGCGCCGGACTGCACGTACCTGCAGGGGTGACCTGACGTATCACTCCGCCCAGCATGGCATAGAAGACCTAATGAGCCAGCACAACTGCTCCAAGGAGGGACCGACGTCCCAACCTCGTGCAAGGACCCCGCTTCCTCCACCACCGCCTCCGGTCCTGACCGACAGCCAGGAACGCTCCGATGGCCCGGAGGTGTGCCACTATGAGCGCAGTCTACAGCGCAACATGGCGCCTAACTTCACCCACTGTGGCTTTTTCGGAGACCCGCACCTTCGAACCTTTAGTGACGACTTTCAGACGTGCAAAGTGGAAGGAGCCTGGCCGCTCATTCATAATAAATACCTGTCTGTCCAGGTGACCAACTCTCCTGTGGTACCAGGCTCTTTAGCTACGGCTACAAGCAAGGTGAGGATCTCTTTGGTCATCCTGTATGTATTCTGGTATGCTCTGAACAAATCAGATGGCAACGATTACGTAATACATCTGCAGTTTAATTTCTTCATTGATCATGAAATGCATCCCTCACTGAACCGTAATGTTTATATGGTACATTCTATGTTATGATAATGATGAATCAATGCATTGTGCAGCTATAATGTGTGGATTTGGACTATAGTTCAGTCAGAATAGCAGTGAAAAGCCTGGAAACGACCTTGTGGCTTACTTTTTTTCCTGACATATTATGTAAACAACTGAGTATATTTGCTTTATCTGAATCCATCCATGTTTTTGCCTGTGTGACTCGCCCCTTTAATTTGGTCGGACTGTGAGAGCTGCAGTGAGGCTTCTTTTCTGTCAAACGGTGGATTCTGGTTAGTGTTTGGATGAGTTCCATAATAACACATGAAAAAGTCCAACCCAGCACAATCGCAAAGAGATCTTGATAAGCTTTATAAATGATATGGTACAGCAGAGCTGCATCAAATGCGAACATAAGGCTCTATTTTCACTTCAGCTCAGCGTTCGTGCTTCTTGGAGTTCAGTCCATACTGCGCTCAGGGAAGAATTATGTAGATATTTTCTCCACATAATGAGATATTTTCTTTTATATCTTTATCAGTGGAACACGCATGATTATAGTTGTTTTGATTAATGGTACAGTGGTTCGTTTGGATGGCTGCCCCTGACATGTCTTTCAGTAAAAATTTAAGGTCATGAGATAGAGTTGTTTGAGATTTGGCAAAGCTTCAGCAGCGATGGTTGCTGAGGATCACAACTAAAGTACTTAGACAGCGCTTTGAGAGGACTTTGTCCTTAATCACATTTGTAGAAACTGTAATTTTCTATAATCAAGGTTTCTTAATGGCACTCTTATTAGGCATTTGTGGGCTTTTTTTCCCCCCTTTAGCTTTTAAAGTAATTACTTTTTATGTTGCTATTCTTGGAAGCAAATGAGACAGCTTTTTAGAGCGCATGATTCTGGACAAAGAGAAGACAAAGCAGCAGCCTGTGCCACCTGTGCAAACAAGGCACTTCTGGTAAAGCGATTTGCATTAAGCGGAGCACTGTGTTGGTCCACGTCTCAAACTGCAGCAAATAAAACTGTCTTTTTTTCCTCATAGAGCGATAACAGAGGCCTCTGCCTTCTGTTCAGTTTTAATCAAACGTTTCAGAAATAAGCCAGGGAGAAACAGATGCTGATATAGATGGGTTAAGGGAATTCGATTGTTAGGCTAAATAGAGTATTTTGTAGACCCCCCTACTTCCTGTCCTCTGTCTCACACAATCAGACATCAGAGTCCTCGGCTGTCTTCGTATCCCTGCTGTGACAATGGCTCATTGGTGTCCCAGAGAGTCCTGACCAGTCTCACTTAATTAGCTACAGAGTATATCGCTGTGTCCTGGCCTGATGCCACTCCCTGGAGCATAGTTCTGGGGGTTCACAGGCAGGTTTTTCAGCGCTATGAATGGATCGTCTTTGTGTCTGCAAACTGAGGCCTGATTTTACATGGCTGGGACTCGTGTTTTTTGAGGGCGTTTACCCCCCCCCATGTTGAGCCAGCCCTGAAATGTGACACTTAAGTGAGGTAGTGGGGGTAGATGGCACATATCAGCACAAACTTGTCCTCAATGCAAAAGTATAAACCCTTCCCTTTTTAAAAAAAATAAAAAATTCTCATATTTACATTTAATGCAGTTTACTGAGACTCAGAGTGGGAGCTGAAAAACGTGGCCACTAATGAATGCATGCATTATGTTCCTGTTAGAAAGTCCTAAAGGCAAGTTCATCTGATGTTTCATTCTGATAAGATTTATTTTTCTCTCCTCCTGCAGCTGACAATCATCTTTAAGAATTTCCAGGAATGCGTCGACCAGAAGATGTACCACGCCGAAACGGACGAGCTTCCGGCTGCGTTTGCGGACGGCTCCAAGAACGGAGGCGACCGGTACGGAGCGAACACGCTGCGAGTGGTGGAAAAGGTTCCTGGGCAGCATGTGGAGATACAGGCCAGGTACATCGGGACGACCATCGTAGTCCGGCAGGTCGGCCGCTACCTAACTTTCGCCGTGCGGATGCCTGAGGAAGTAGTGAACTCGGTGGAGGAAGGTGACGACCAGGACTTATACTTGTGTCTTCACGGCTGTCCCGCCAACCAACGTATAGACTTTAGGAACTTCAGGGCTCGCGCCGCAGAGGCTCACAGCTTAGGCAGGACCAGTCAGGCAGGACCGGGCTTCACCTACCAGTCTGCAAAGGCCAAGTGCAAAGAACGGCTCCCGGTGGAGGATCTGTACTTTCAGTCTTGCGTGTTTGATCTCCTCTCCTCTGGAGACATAAACTTCACCATGGCAGCCTACTATGCCTTTGAGGATGTAAAGATGCTGCACTCAAATAGCAACAGATATCACATCTTTGAAAAGGATGCCCTGAGCAGCGTGGCACAGCGGGGCAAAGACTCACTTCCGATCTTCCTCCTCAACCTTCTCGCTGTGTTATTGTGGATTGAGTGTTGCGCACTACATCTATAGTCTACTTTAACGTTGTGTTTGTCAGTGAGTGTTCGAGTATCATCACCGCGTCGTAAACCGGCTCCTCACTTCTGCTCTGGCTCTGTGTTGACAAGTGGCTTGCCTGTTGGCCATCCCAGCTCTAAGTCTCGTTTCAGTGGTGTAGTCATGTCCTGATGTCAGCCTAATGGGAAGACCAGTTCACCACTCTCCCACCTATCATCACATGTATTTAGCTGCTTTATAGGAGTGGTCTTTGAAGAGAGCAGCAGTGAGAGAGCCTAGCTTCCCCAGAGCTTTGGATATCCACCTGGGATTAAATCCCACATTCTCATCAGGGCTGTATGCCTATGGGAAGCCGGACAAGATGATCTTTTGCAGAAAGAGGGGTTTGCTGATCCTCCCACCCCTCATCCGCATATTGGTGGCAAGCCAATGAAGCTCTCTGTGGCTCATGTGGCAAAGCAGGAGGACCTGACAGGGGCTTTTGTTAACCTTAGGCCAGAAGCAGCTCTATGTTTGATTAGTTTCCAGCTTTGGAAAAGCCTGAGCCTTTTGGAAGAAGCACCCAGCCAAAAGGATGTCAGAGTAGCGTCTCCAGTTGTCTGCTGTGGAGATTAATGGGTCATATTGTTAGGTTGTGTGTGCGTATGTGTGTGTGCATGTGAATTAGTACAATATGTGTGCAGAATCCAGCATCTGTGGTTAATTTTGTGTGTTTATGGGTGCAGGAGTTTCCAGAAATGAGATTTTAAAAAGAAAGGAGGAAAAAAAAAAAGAGAAGAACCTCCAGTGGGAGAAATGTCTGCCATGTGTTTGTGTTGCGCTCAAAATTTCAGAAATAGAAAAGACGGCGCGCTCAAGTCTGTTCAAATGGGATCCATCAGCCTGATAGTAAATTCCAGCGGGAGCTCATAAAGAATGACTGTTTTTGGATGCACATCATTTTCAGTGACAGATCCTTTCCCTCCGTTTTTTTGAGCTGACACGTTGATCAGTTTGTATTTCAATATTTCAAATCTATTATGTGAATGTAATAAACAAGAAAGCAAAAGGAAAAAAAAAACTTCAGAGGCACTCAGAGCGTTTACAGAATGTAGATCAACCAGTCATAGGACGAAAACTCTAAATTTGTCTGAATTTCAAGTCTCAGTTGAACGGCGGTGTAGATGCCGTCACCTCTGTAGTCGGTGTAGCATTTATAGACTAGCAATGCGCTGACCTGACTACAGCTCAGCGAGTAAACGATAAGCATATGTCTGTAAACGTGACTTCATGGCTTAACTTGTTGCCAAAGAACACGCTCTTGTGCCAACATTTGCCTAGCAACTGAATTTTCATCTTTTCAACTCAGACAGTTCAGATTAAAGGGATATTTCATTGTATATAACTTGTTTTTTGTGGGTGATTTTTTTTTTTAATGAAATACAGTAAGACTTACTGTGAAAGCAACATTTGTTTGTCTTTGCAGCCTCACCTTTGCTTTTCTTGTGTTTCATGTTAAAACATGCTCCTCGCTGCAAGAGCTTTGAACCTTGGCTGAGTGTCTGTTAGTGTGCAAGTCCTCCCCGTAGATGCCGTTTTATTAACGGGATACACTTTTCTGATCGTTTATCCTTTACACTGAAGTGTATGGCAGGCCTTACTACTGCTATTTGCAATATGTGTACGTGCAGTTTGACAACAACAACAAAAAGTCCTACAAACAGCTGATTGTGACGTTGAATCTTGTGTTAATAGATGTAATTTGTATTGTGTGTTTTGCAGTATATTGTACATGTATTATGTGAGATTGTACATATGTTTTGTGCATTGTTGAGTTTGAATTTGTACATCACCAGTTGTGTTTTGAATTTATCACTCCAGTTTTTGTACATGAGATGATTTTGGTGAATGTGAACCTTTTATTTTTCTTTCGAAAGGGATTTTAAAAAAAATCTTTCTTTCAAAAACATGGACGACACAGAACAGAAAGGTCTTCAGCACAGTACACACTTTGTAGGAGTAATGAAACGTTCTTTATATATAACATACCTTGTGGGGGGGAGAGATACTGTAGGAAAGTGCTGTGTGGCGTTCATGTTTTTGAGTTTAAAGCACTTTATGTTTTGTTTTTTGTTTTTTCATTTAGCTCCTATTTTGTTTGATTTGTGATGGTTAAAAAGAATATAACATAGCTGAATGGGAAATGCCAGAAAGATCAAACTGTTGTATAAATCTGATGTGGTCCCACACGCCAGCTGTTTATAATGTAAGTTATTTATTGAATAAAAGACAGTGTCTTGTTTATGTGCTGTCCCTCTGTCTCATGCTGTCAAAGTGAAAACGTTTTTTCTAAATCACCATCTTTTTATGACTTGCAGTGTTTTACTGCCCCCTGCTGTACAGACTCAATAATCTAGAGCAGATGTTCATATTTCTTACTTAAAAATGGCCGCTAATCTTGGCACAGTAGTTTTAAATTCCCAGTAAGAAGTAGGACTTCAGAAATGAAAGAATAAGCTGAGAGACTTTTGAAGTTTCTATCAACACTTTATACAAATATGCACTGGGGGTAGTTATTTTTACAGTTGTTTTTAAATGCTTAAGAATAACTTTGGGCGGGGGGGGTACAAAAGTTTGATTTGTGTGTCTTCTGCAGATTAAAAACATCTAATGGGGCAAAAATACATACAAAACAACTAATCGCATGCCCCAGAGAAATTTTCAACTTTTCAGCTATTTCTGGCAGTCATCCGAAAGCCTGTGGCAGAATTTGTGTGGATCTGTGACATGAAATGAGGCAATTAAACCATGGCATTTAGGTTATCTATATTTGAAAATACCATTATCCAGTTAGGGCACTCAGCTGTATCCAAGATTCAGCTTTCAAGCTGATGCTTTGATAAAGCACAGAAGAGGCAAATCTGCAGACTCTAATGAACACACTGAGGGGGCTACTTGCAAAAACCACATGCTATTTGAAAAATGCAACTCTGTTAAATTAAACGCAGATTTGTCCACTTGTTTACAGCTAATAAATCAGGGATGTCCAGGTCCTCTGTCCTGCCGGTTACAGATTTCTCTTTGCTAAAATACATGACTCAGACGAATGGATCTTTAACAGGGTTGTACAGAATTTGACAACAAGCTGTTGGGGAGATCCATTTCTCTGTTGGGTGTCGGAACAGTAAAACATCTCAATCTGCAGGACAGTAGCCGCGAAGGATCGGGGTTTGGGCTCCCAGGTCTACAGAGTCCATCAGACTCTAGATTTCAGGAGAAGGCGTTACACCCAGCAGGGTTATTCAGTTAACACAATTTGTGATCTTGTTGACCTTTGATTACCTAGCTATTCAATATTTAATACGGTCAAGATTTTAAAGAAACTATAGGCAGTATTTCCCTTAGGCCAACATTTATATTTAGTGTAAGTAATTATCTATAAAAATAAAAAAAAAACATTTGTATCACAAAACCAGTATGAAGGACATCAAACTGCCATCAAACCTCTGCAAAATGCAGGTAAAATACTTCATTCGATGAATTTCTAAACAACCCCAGAGGATGAAACTTCCACCATCATGCTTGACAGTTGGCATAGTACCACACCTTTTCCCTTTCAATCGCACACTCTGGCCATGAGGTACAGTGCATCACAAGTGTGACTAACTGGACTAACTGAAACATTACGAGAGAGCTCACAGATGACTACATAAACTAAATATTGTAGAATTATACTGAGGAAAATCAATAAAAATGGAAAAAAAAAACTCAGTGCAAATGTAGCACAACACATTTTCCCTCACTTGTAATATATAACAGCCAAGTAAATGAGCATTTTAGTAGCAATGATCCTTGCTGCTACAATGAGGCGATGATAATAAATCCTATCAGGCGTGATTTCATGGAGTCAAAAATAAGAAATTTCATTGTGTAACAAAGTTTATTACATATGTCCAAACATATGTACAGCACATTTTTCATGAAGAGTGGTTTTGTCACAAATATAAATTATTTAGACTTACAGAACATATGATACAGGAACTGTAGTTTGCTTTAAATGGAGGGGGGGCTGACTGTTTCACTGTAACAGGTTGACTAAGTGCCCATGACAAAACACGCACCATTTCTTCATATTAATGTTTATATAATCCCCTTAAATCATCAGCTCTTCTGGAAAAAAATCACAGAAGCCCATGAATTACCAGAATACATGGTCCCCTCTGGTTTTGAGTTGAATTATGATTGAGAGAGATGGAGCACTTTCCTCAGACTGTGACCATACTCTGCCCTCAGTAAAGTCCATGAACTAAAACGCGGTATGGCAATACACATAAATAAGAAACAAATGAAGGAGGGCGGAGGAGAAAAAAAGGCCATGGACAGGAGCAAATTTGGCACAAGACTGACCAAAATTATTTCACATGAAATGTCAACAGTAACATCTAATCCAACAGCACAAGCATCTGCAAAGGGAATAGAAAATTTTAACCCAACGATTAAGAAACCGTTTCCATCACCTTATTTCTGAGAGCTTACATGATGTGGAAAGACGAGCGAATTAATGAAGCGACAGAATTACCAATCTTAACCTTCGTAATACTGAAAGGTAAAATAAGGGCTTGTTCTAATTCAGTGTTTGGAGCATTTGCACAAGTTGCAATAAATACTGCTTAGCTAGCTTCCATCTCATGGGGCCTACGATGAGGGAAAATGATTAAAGTGAACAGAGCAGGAGGATTGCAGTGATTTATACAGCTACACAGTTACAGAAATCATAATTAGTTGTTCACATGACAAATGTGAAGTTGTTAGCTTTTGAAACGTGCCTTTGAGTGTTTAGAAGAAACATACTAGCTTGTTTGATCACATTTTTTTTAACCAATTCATCCCCCTTTTGACCCACATGATTAAACTCCATGATTCGATTCAGCTACATGATCAAAAATGTTTTAAAAGTGCAAATGTTAACACATTACACATTCTATTGTACCCAAGTCTTCAAATGACATAATCTGCAATACTTAAAGCTAAACACAAAAAAGTAATGTCCATGTTATGGTTCCTTTGGAAAAAAATCCCATACATTTACCATTCAAAAGGCCAAAACCTTGAGGCACTTTTAGGATTGAGATCACTCAACAGTTTGTGCATCCTACATTTTGCTGATAATAGTCCATGGGACTAAGCATCCATAAACGTTCCAGTCTTACCATGTGATTAAGTGATGAGCCAGTTTATTGAAATAAAGATGCATGTTGTCGTTTGTCTGCGTGTCTTTCAGACAGACAGAAATACTTCTTTCTTCAGGGTGCAAATCATTCGCAGCCACAATCACTGGGAGAGACAAATAGTTTGGTTTTGCTGGTAAAGAGAGAGTACATTGATTCCCTTTTCAACTGTGGCGATTCCATTCTCGTCCATCAGCAGCAGCATGTGGCTTTGACCCTGACCAAAACACTGAGATCAGTTTCTGAGCCAGCGCTGGCAGACTTTATGTTTTCCTACTGATCCAGTTTGGGTCTGCCATGGCATTGGACTCTATGGGACGCTCCAGTGGAGAGCGGGAGTCCTGGGGGGACTTCTGAGCTTGTGGGGAACGAGGGTCCAACAGCTGAGGAGGTTTGTCGGGATGGAAAGGCCGGCTGTAGTGTTCTGGTCCAGGTGGACCTGTTGGTCTGTGGTCCGGCATCCTCCTGAAGTCCTGAAGAGGGCCTTCCCCTCCTTGGTGGTAGTTGGGATGGAAGTCATCAGGACGTCTTCTTTTGGGGTCCGGATGCCTAAAGAAATAGCAGATTTTTGCTTTATTATCTATTTAAGATTCAGAGAAAAAATCTTTTTCACCAACATCACATTTGAATACAGTCATTCTTCAACTTTTAGCTATTTCTCCTTTTTTTTTTTTTTTTTTTAAATCTGCATTTACACACATTCTGTCACTACTTTGCTTCTTCATCCTCTGCTGAGCTCAAACTCAGCAACTGAAGCTACAGGAAAAGATTCAGGAGAACAGTAAGAACTGGTTTAGTGCTGAGCGGTCAGCTGTTACATGAGCACATGCACCACCTGGATGCAGCCAGTCACTTTTTCTTAACCTTATAAAATGTATTGTTGGTGACTTTCCCTTCTTTTACTTGGAGCATCTTTAAACATGCTGGTCGGGGGACTATGTAAACTCTATCATTACTTTTATTCAAACTAGAATAATGAAGGGAGATACCTGCAGAAATCACAGATGCAAAAGAGGAACAAAAGGACAAAGGATTAATAAAAATAAATTTTATTTTAGCTTCAGGACTTGTTCTAATCCGCCTACATGTGCATGTAAGCCTCGAGTGACTCACCTGTCATAATAGGGTCTGTGACCCCTGTGGTCTCTGTCATTGTTGTACTGATCATACGGTCTTTTCCGAGGGGAGTTATTGTTGCGGTAACCGCCAGAGCTGCGATACGAGTCCCCATGCGGACGCCGGTCACCGTAGTGATCCTTATAGCGATGAGAGTCGTACTGATGATGCCGGTCTCCCTGCCACGGCTGGCTGCTGTTTCCTGGGTAGTTGTATTTACGCTCCCTCTGCCAGTCTCCCCGATCTGCAATCGAATATTTCATAAGATGGTTTAAAAGTGCTGCTGATGTTTAACTGCATGAACGTCTCTTAGCCAGTTCACACGCACCATCACTGCCAAAGTGTCGCTTGTGAGTTGTATTGTACGGTTCTCTGTGGTGTCCGTGGGGTCCTGACTGAGCTGGATGTGAACCCGATTTAGAGGATGGCTGAGTGCCTGTGGAGTCTCGACTGGAGCCAGAGGCCTCATGTCTGAATGATTTCACTCTTCCTGAGAAATCCTCCTTCTTTTTCTGCTCTTTCTGGAAGTGTCAGAATAATTTCCGTGTCGGTGGACATATCAGCTCAAATTCACTCCATGATGCACTTCCTGGTAACTTACCTCTTCCTCATGCGACCGCTTCTTTTGTGCCATTTTGTAAAGCTTGTGAAGCTTCCTTGCACCAAACTCTGTAAACTTGGATACAAAAATCCAGAGGTTCCTGCCAAAAACAAAAAAATAAGAGCCCCAAAGTAAATGATGATGATGGCAGAAGAGACGAATGTCAAGTTGTACTTAAATCCACCGCTGACTCATCTCACCTCCGCCATATTTTGACATGTTCAGGATCACTGTAAGCTTTAAGGCACTCTGTGATTCGATCTCCGATCTTCAGCAAGCATGAGCGAGTGTGCTGGAGCTGCTCCTGGTCAGACAGACCCTCATCTGGTTTGTCCAGCTGCTTCAGGGCCTTTTTCACCGGCCTCATGCGCTCCTTACACTGCACACACAAACAAACCAGTTCATGACAAGGCTTAGCTTTCTGGATGAAGGTAAGCAACTTAATCATTGCATAAGAGCTGGAGAGGAAACTCACAATGCTGAAAGTCTCCTGATCGAGTTCATCATCCTCCTTTCCTTCGATGGGAATGGGCTCAGACCCAGCTGTAATGTGAACCGGACCTTGAGTTTTCTTCCCTTTGGCTCCTTTAGCCTAAAAGGACAGAAATACAAGATGATAAGCCAATTAACCCAAACCTGCTATTCACACCTTTAGTGGATTATTCACATGATGCACTTTGTCTGCTTAAACATCTCATGTTACCATTATGCGAAGTATACATTCAGTATTTTGGGGTCAGGACTTGTGAAATACCTTCTCTGCTCTGGGCTTTGAAGCCTTCTTTTCTTTGTCCCCGTCCTTTTCCTTTTTAGGTGTTCCCTGTTTTTCTTTGTTTTCTTTGTTATCCTTTTTCTTTTGTCTCTTCTTGACGCTGGGCTTTTCTGTTCCATCATCCTGTTTAAAATAAAAATTAAACAGCAGGTACTAAGATTAATGAGTTCAGTGGTATTTTGCAGCTTAATAACAAACATTACTTGTCTTGCTTTACCATTCAAAGATTATCTTTGATATTGCAATTATAGTTATTTGGTTATTACTGAAAAATCCACATTGAGAATACATTGAGACCCTGCATGCTCCTACAGAGTCATCCCATGTAGTGTATGCACTGAAAAGACAACAGCTTACACCGACTTTTACCAAGCAGACTGCTGGATGACTGACCTTAACCTCACCCTCCTCTGAGGGGTTATCAGATAGCCGCGGGGAGGAGATGTCATTGCCCTGCTCATCTTTCAGAATCTTGTTCTCCTTTTTCACCCGAGGCTTCCTCTTCCTCACTTTTACCTTGGAGCAAAAGACCAGATGAGGTCACTATGTGGACATTCAATCGTAACGTTGACTCTGGACGATGTGCCTGATGATTAACAGCACCGTACCTCCTCTCCTGTTTTCCCCTGATCAGCATTGTCTTGTTCCTTTTTCAGCAGCTTCAGTAGATACTCGGCTCTCGCCTGTAACTGCTTGCCTTGAGGCTTCTTGTTTGGTTCATCTGGAAGAATCTGTGCGGATGATTGTGAGAGTCAATACTCTTCCATTCATCTTCTCACATACCAGATTTATGGTTGACCACACTTCAGAGTAGACAACAATGAATAAATATACAAAATTTTCTTTTCTTTTTCGGAATTTCTTCGATCTTAAAAAGTCACAACTACAAGTTTCCTTAAATATTCTTCCTCATTGAGGCACCATGATTGACACAGTGATAAAAATACTCACCTTTTCAGCGAGCTTGAGGTCAGGGTCCGTCTTGATGAGATCCCAGTTACCAAAGCCGTGCTCATAGATGCCGAGTAAGAGCTGAATGTCATCCTGCAGATCCCAGTCTACATCAAAGTGGGCAACTTTCACCCTGCATGTTAGTGTGAACCTGAACGAAGCAGATTGATGTAAGATTTCATCCATAAGACAGATTAACCTTTTTAATGCACTCTCTCTCTTCATCATGATACAAAGGTCTACTTCCTTATATTCACAGTGGTATCTTACTTATTTCTCTCAGCAGGGTTGGAGGGCACAACTTTGTGCAGTGGCTCAAACTCTTCTTCATGCTGGATGATGGACTTGGCATTGACCTGGACTCCTGAAATCTTGATATTAATTCCACGTCGTTTCCCAGGACCTTTGGCTGGAACAGCAAAATTTGTTATTTTGGGCCAAAAAAAAAAAAAATAATAAAGTCCTTTTTTTCTTTTAAGTCACCTGGAAAAGTAAAAGCAACAAACCTTCAACTGGGTTCTCTTTGAGGTGCTCCTCATGCTCCTGGACTGCAGTCACACAGCTGGTGTGAATCAGTTCGCCAAGTCTCTTCAGGTCTGCTATGGATTTGTCCACCAGCTCAGAGTCTCGGGCAATGGCCTCCAACCTGGACACAACATGAACGTTTTCTCAGAAGTCCTTTTAAAAGAAAAGACCAAAACAACTGCACAGGGAATACTAATAAAAATCATAATTATAGGTCTATATATAGATCATTGTCAAGATTTAACAGTAAGCCTACCTTTCAAGTGGAGATCCAAACTTCTTGTATGCCTTGATGAACCTATTAAGTTGTGGAATAGTGAGAAAAAAAAAACATAAAAAATTTAACTAAATCTCACCTTTATTCTCAGTATAATCTTAACAAAACAAAAAGACACATAAGACGGGACACCGTACCTGCGGATCTCTGCATCATTGAAACCCTCCACGTTGTTCTTGCGAGCTCTAGGCCTGCCTCTCTTCTTCGGCTTCTTATCATCATCGCTGTCATCGGTCTCACTTTCTGAGCCCGAGGAACGATGCTTCAGCTTGGAGCCCACATCACTGTCGCTGTCATTTGCCTGAGCCTGAAATACAATGGAAAACAAAGTGGTTCTGAAAAGCTGAGTGGTTCTGAGAAATGTGTTTTGTTTAGAGGTGATTGACTTCTGTTGTGTGTATACAGCAGAGGTCGCGTTAACCGTATATTTTCCGTCATTGACCGTTTTTTTCAAACAATGAGGGAAAAATCTGAAGGCTGTCGGTCATTTTGACAGATTGCAATTCACTCCGCCAATCACCTGGTAGCAAGTGAGCATA
>JAOXYM010000010.1:23333135-23354599 GCA_028567055.1 Leptatherina wallacei | reverse complement strand
GACTCTGTGGTTCTTGCACTTGTTTGGGCAACAGGATTTTATTATACCTATCATTTCTGCCTGAGAAATGACACCCTAATATAGTTCGGTGGTCTGTGATACTGTTCTGGTTCTGTGAATCACTGATGTGTTTGTGTGTTCTTTGTCCTCAGAATTTTATGATTAATAGTGATGTTGTGTTTATCCTTTTTGGACAGTATAAAAACAAAGAAAATAATCTGAAGCTGTTGTTTTTAAGTTATATACCATGATTTTACCAGTCCGGCCCGCTTGGGAATAGATTTTCCTCCATGCGGCCCCTGAGCTGAAATGAGTTTGACACCCCTGACCTAGATCAAAGATCAAGTGGGTAATCAAACAGCTCTCAAGCTTAAGAAGTGTTGGATTTGGAAGAGAATTTAATAACAAAGCTGGAAAATTATTTATCCTAAAAAAAAGTAATCTAACCCGCTTTTTAGAGCTCCGGCTTCGAGGCAGCATGAAGATGTCCTCCATCTCCCGTTGTTTCTCCTCCTCCTCAATTTTACGCCGCTGGTCTTCAGGAATGATATCGTCCCACTCCCGTATGGGCCTCTCCTCAAACTCTGGAGTGGTTTCCTCCATACTGGAGAAGTTGGCAACCTGCAGCGACAAGTGGAAAGAAGAAAGCATTGAGATACACAACTCTGTACGGAGCAAAACGAAGCAGCAACAGCCTGCAGGTACCTTAAACTGTGATAGAAGTTCATCTGTAGCACTTGAGCCTTGATCACTTTCTCTTGTTTCTGCTAATCTCAAGATCTCATCAATGTCCATCTCCTGCAAAAGCAAAGACATTCTGCTTTAATTTCCCAAATATGCAACGCAACAATTTCCAGTGCAAACCAGATTATTCGCACATTGCGATACCTGCGGTTCTGATTCCTCTCCTTCAGCCTCTTTGAAAAGTTCTTCTGCACCAAATTTAAGAATTGCCGTCAGCTCTTCTTTGTTGAAAGGGTTTGAACTGTTAAAATAAAGAAACAATGTTAAGAACAACAAATACTTCAAACAAGAGCAGAGAACATGAAATGTTTTAAGTCTTACTTTGTATTTCCAGAGTTGCTGTCTAGAACAGTTCGACCAGTGGTGTCCATTCTCTGAATGACAAGATGGTCCAAAACCATCTTCTTCTTCGCCCTCTCGATGATGTCTTCCTCCACCGTTCCTTTTGTGACGAGTCGATATATATTTACCTGCAAGGGAGCACAATGGATATATTCGTTATACAACAACCCTCTCAGTTACGTAGATCAGCCATAAATTTGGGCCATAACTGACCTGTTTCTTTTGTCCAATCCTGTGAGCTCTTGCTTGCGCCTGCAGGTCGTTTTGAGGATTCCAGTCCGAGTCAAAGATGACTACAGTGTCTGCTGAGGCCAAGTTAATACCCAAGCCTCCAGCTCTGGTGGATAACAGGAAGCAGAAGTCCTAAAAAACAGGAAACACAAACACTAACATTAGGGAATATGCCTCTTGGATAGTGAAAACAACTAATGTGGGTTTAACCTTCAAATATTATGCGTGACCCTCGTTGCATCATTTAAGATCATTCAGAGGCCTTTTGCAACATAAAAATGTGTACTTAATAATATTAATACATTGATCAATAATACAATAATAGTACATAATAAATATATATTACTGCAGCTTGATCAAAAAGAGTAGCATAAACATCAAAAGCATACATACCTCTGAGCCCTCTGCATTAAAG
The DNA here is from genome assembly GCA_028567055.1 of Leptatherina wallacei. Classification (NCBI taxonomy): domain Eukaryota; kingdom Metazoa; phylum Chordata; class Actinopteri; order Atheriniformes; family Atherinidae; genus Leptatherina; species Leptatherina wallacei. The sequence goes on along the minus strand of JAOXYM010000010.1, from coordinate 23,352,867 downwards.
TGGTCAAGTGCTTGCTTTCGGATTTCTCCCTTTATGGAACCGTCCAGCCGCTAAAGAACAGAAGAGACACATGACGGACTCGATCTCTGAACATTTCCTCGACACCTACACCTCTAGTATCACCTAGCTTTACATGCCACTGTGCTCCGACTGTATGCTCAGATAGTCTAATACATCTCCATCAGAAAATAACTTGATATAAATAAACACATGAACTCTGAAGCTGTGGGCAACAACACTGACATCTGAGACTAATCCGCCCAGTGCAACCTCCTAAAGGCCTTCACTGCACACACCAATAAAAACCAAAGTCAGAAACTGAAGCAATACTTGTTTCCTGGTCATAGATTTCAAACATATGACAAGGTTTGGTTGACAAATTTTTATATTATGATAAATAATTTAATTCCTCTTGTAGTATCATGCATTTTTATGTGCATCATGTGCCTTTTTGAACTATCTCCAGGACGTAAATCAATGCACAAAGCTGTAGACCACAACAGAGACGTCCTTACAACACATGAATTTAAGTTGAAGTGAAATCTGAATTCAACTTCCAGCTGTGTGAATCTCACCTGAAACGGGCAACGTTTCTTAGCGAGATATTCTGCCAGAATGTCTAACATCCTGACCATCTGGGAGAAGATCAGGACTCTGTTGCCTCTTTCACGGAACCTCGTCAGCAGCTTGTCCAGCAGAACCAGCTTCCCACTGCCCCTCACTAGATTCTGAAAGATGTTTAAAAGAAGTGTTGAACTGGAATTACACAAAAAGAATCGAGTGATCTGAAACACCACATTGAAGAATATTTTCTTGTAAGGCGAGAACTTGTTTCGGGGTTATCCTGAGGAGATGCTGGAAGCTGAAGGGGGGGGGGGGGGGGGGGGGGTGGGGGGGGTGGGGGGGGGGATCGTAATGAGATTTACCTGCAGGTGTTCCTGTGTGTCACATTCTACCTCCTCGGGCTGTTTAATGAGGAAGCTATGGTTGCAGCACTTTTTAAGCTCCATTACGATGTTCAGGAAGCCACTGGAGCTGCCGCGGGTGCCTTTGGAGAGAGCTTTATAATTTCTTGTTAAAATCCACCTGGAAAACAGAGAGGAGAAATGTGGCTACTGCAGTTATACAAAAAGATGGATGCCATAAAAAAAAAATATGACTGAAAGACAGAGATGGCCATACTTGTAAAACTGTTTCTGCTGTGCGGTCATGTCAACACGAAGGATCTGCTCCACCTTGGCAGGGAGAGACTTCTCCACATCTTTTTTGACACGTCGGAGCAGGAAAGGCTCGAGGACTTTGTGAAGACTCTGATAACCATTATCCCTTCCTTTCCCATGTTCATCCTCAAAATCTTCCCAGGAATCAAACCTGTGGTGCAGAGGAAGGGGAAAAAAAAAATGTCAAACGAGAACGCAAAGTCGGCACAATTCTAAATGTGTAAAGCAGGACGTACTTGTCAGGCATGAGGAAGTGTAACAGTGACCAGAGCTCTTTCAGGGAGTTCTGCAGCGGAGTGCCGGTAATGAGGAGTCTATGATTAGACCTGAACTCCATTAAGGTTTTGTAGAGCAACGAGTCGTCATTCTTCAGCCGGTGAGCTTCATCCACACCCAGAAATGCCCAGTTAATATTCCCAAGGACCCCCTAGAGGCAAACATTAACCCACTGTGAGTGACTGCTCCACCTTGTACAAACACACACAATGAAACTGAGACGTAAGCACGAGAAGGATCCTACCTTGTCTTTAAGTAGAATCTCATAAGTGGTAAGTAGTGCATTGAAACGGATTCTTTTGGTTTGATGGTTCACCCATTCATAGTCGCGGATCTACACAAAAAATTTAAATAAAAATCATGTTTATGTTACAGACTTTAAAAGCCATCAAAGGTTATATAAAGTCCAATTCAACCTACTATTTTCCTGCTCATGACGTCGCCAATATAGACCACCACATTCATGTCTGGCGCCCAGGTGTCAAACTCCCTCTGCCAGGAAGTGAGCGTGGACAGAGGTACCACCACTAAAAAGGGCCCGTAGAGCTGATGTTGATGGAACAGGTAAGACAGGAAGGAGATAGTCTGGATGGTCTTTCCCAGTCCCATCTCATCGGCAAGGATAACACTGTTGCACCTGAGAGGAAGGAAGTAAAGTAGATCCTTTACAAGTCATTATAATTACATCTTTTTTTTTTTACAATGTGCTGTCAAAAAAATACAGAAATAAATCTAATTATTATATACATGGACACAGTACCGGCACCAGGAGTGAGCCAGCCAGTTCAAGCCATCCAGCTGATAATCTCTCAGTTCAAGGTTCTCGTCACCAATATAAGAAGGTTGCTTCTTAAGAGCAACAAACCTCGGCCTCTGCTTTAACACCTTAAATAAAAAGAGCACAGTTCCTCGGTTGTAAGGAGATATTTGGAACTTAGACACACTAAACTTAAATTTATTGATTCCAACACTCACCTTACAGTCCTTTGAGGGGACGGTTTTGCTGGAGTTTCGGTTTGTGAAGCTGTCAACGCAGAGCGGAAACTTCTTCTTAACCAAAGCTCCATCTTCCCAGCTGCACTCCGCATACGGCAAACCCATCCACTTGCACAGGTACTCTGGTTCATTGGATGACGAGGTCTTATGACTGTGAGCTGTTAATAAAGAGGATAAACATAAGGATTGTGACGAAGAGTAAAAGCATTACTTGACAGAAATGTGCAGTGCAAGAAATGGAAAACTGCTAAGGCTGTGGACAGACCGAGTGTTGGAGAGGGCACTTACAAGGGAAGTCCGACGATCCTGGCGTCTTTCCTGTTTTTGTAGCTGTTCATAAAGTTTATGTTAGTAAAAATTTCATGTGTCTCGCTTTAATAAACAAGCAAAAAAAAAAATAAAAAAATCATCTGCATTGTACAAAAAGACTTCTTACCAATGATTCTCTCCACAAACTGAAACTGCTTGTTCAGGTCAGCTGTGAGCTCCTGCTGGCAGTTATGAAACTCTACATCCTCAGGAGACGCCTTCCTCAACCTGCAAACACAATTACAGTTACAGAGAGACCATTCACTAAATATGACATCAATGCAAACGCAGCGATCCTCACCATGAGTTCAGCTCATCATTCTTCTTCTTGAAGTTGTCCAGTTTCTTCAGTCCCTTGACCTTCTGCTGCGTCAGAGAATCCATGCTCTCCCACGTGTTGTGGATGTAAGACCAGCCCTTCCACTTGATCAGAAACTGAACCTCTCCCTCTTCATTCTCAGGATCAAAGCCTTCACATGGGTCCCCATTTTCCTCCACAGAATACATGGTGGTGGAAGCCCCAATGGCTAGAAGAGCCAAAACAACAACAACAAAATAACCTTACAAACTGTTTGAAAGGTATTTTAATGAAAAGGGGTTGCAAAACAACCTAAAAAAAAAAAAAGGATCACCTCCTTTTTTCCCGGTCCTCGTGTCTACAACTTTCTCAATCGTTTCGCTGTCGTCGTCCTGCTGCTCCTCACCAGCATCTCCCGTCATTTCGATTAGGTCATCAGAGTCCGTTTCAAAGTCATGTTGGTCCTCTTTATAGCTGGAGCACAACAGAAACGCAGGATAAACATATTTGATCTGTTAACATGCCGAGTAGCAGCTGGGATAGGCGTTCCATTTTTTAGTACCATGAACAATATTTCTGTCTGCAAGTTGCTTTTTTGTCTTTGTTGACTTTATTTGCAAAGCACTTTATGACACATTTGTGTTTGAAAGGTGTTATATAAAAATCACCTTTTGACTTTTGTGGCACCCCTTCTTCGAGTCTGTCTCTTTGGAGTATCATCCTCATCCTCATCCTCATCGTCGTCATCGTCGTCATCCTCTTCGGCCGATGACTCTTGTTTCCTTGACTTCCTTCCTTTTTGAGCATGCTGCTTTTTGGCTGTTGAAGACTTGCTCTGAGGTCTGGAAAAATGAAGCGCACACACACAAAAGCCGTTTATAGCTCTGCTGCCCGAGTTGAAAGAGAAAGAAATGTTATTCAAAACAAATACAAATGAACACACAGATATCAAATATCAGGTTGCAACTCAAAACCAAAAAGAAAAAAAAGGGGGCAAATATGTAATTAAAGAACTGCTCACACAACATGGAATGATTTGGAGATGATCAGTGGGTAGCTGTCTGATGGCCAGGCTTCGCTACTCTCTTACCTTCTAGCAGGAAGTCGTCTGGATCTAACTTTTTTCTCTTCCTGCTCACTGTCTGAAGCCTCCTCCTCCCCATCTTCCTCCTCTTCATCATTTGAGTCATCGTCTTTCCAGATATTTCTTTTAACAAAGAAATGCCACAAGTTCACCCTCAAGGCCCATCACCGCTACTTTTTCTCAATCAGTAGGGTGCGTAGCGCGACCTGATTCGATCAGGGATAAGCCACTGATCTGACCAATCAAATTTGATTTTAATGTAAAAACATCACCTGACTAGCTTAAGACTTATGGAGCCCATTCTGAGACAAACAGATACCCATTTACAAGGAAGACTTACATGGTAATATTCACGATATGAACAAAGATTGGCTAAACAATAACACAGACATGAACTGCACAAAGGCTACTGTATGGATCCAGTGTATGTGTCATATGGCAGAATTAAAAAATACTGGAAATAATATGGTGTGGTCACATCAAATAAATAATAAATAAATGGACGAATGATCAAATAATAAATCACCAAACATGTTCACAATCTCCATACTTACTCCTTTTTCTTAGCCCGTGAAGATTTTCTCTTCGGGCTCTCACTCTCCGAACCGCTGCTACCCTGCAAGCACAGCAGACACTTGCGGTTCACACTGCACCACCAAACAAAGCAGCGCTACAAAATGTCCGCTAGATGGCACAAGCCGCCCACTCAGAAGAGCTCATGTCAGCGCAGATGGCTGTGACATCATTACTCTTCATCCTCGAGCTGCATTCACACCTGCTTACCTCGGCTCCGATGTTGAGACGAGCCGGCTCCTGTCTGCTTCGGTTTGACCTCCTGACACCGTAAACATCTGGATGCTCTTCCCACATCTGTAAACGGATATCAGGTGTTCCATGTGAGCTAATGTTGCACATCCTAAAGCCTGCCTTCCACTGGCCAGCTTCTAATGAATGTGATCATGGGTGTCAGTACTAAGTTTTCAAAAGACTAATCTTAAAATGTGTTGTTCTAACAGATCAAAACCTAAGACAAAACATTGGAGTTAAATTAAGACAAAGAAAACCCAACAATTTCCAGAACTAAGTTAGTTTAGCTGGGACAGCGGTGTTACATGTATCCGACATGAATAAAACAGGTTGTTTTTTTGTGAGTTTAGACACTTATCAATGTGCCATGAACTAAAACCAAATCCTCCCTTGGTGCTACCCTTCCATTCGGCAAGAGTAAAGTCCCTCTTTTTCTAGCTGTAGCAATCAACCACCCCTTCAATCACAACTTGATCCCCCCCCAAAACAAAAGGGACACAGACTCCACCTGCATGAAAGCAAAATAGAAGGGTTGGGCCAAGTTATAGGACACTGAAATGTTAACATGCCTTGCAAGCAGAGGCATTGTGTAACCTTCAGTCAGGGATTAACTTACATCCAGCTTTAATGGGCTAAAGGGTCTACTTTCTTAAAAGGTATACTTTTTTAAACAATTTAATGGCTTTTCTAACTATGCAAGCACATGGCATTTTCAAAACCGCTGTGGATCAGAGGTGTTGTATGAACGCCAGACTTAGAATCAGGCATGTACAAAAAGACAGTATGGATGAAGAAAACCTTGCACAGAATGGAGTTTAACTATAGGCGTCTTGAATGTCACACCTTCTTAATTAAATAAAAAGCCCAATTACACAAACCAAGTTAAAGTCAAAAGGCATTATGAGGCAGCAAGACGTTTAATCTGGTTTAAAAACAGTAAGCCTGCAGGGAAGTCTTAGTCCAGTGACATTTACCTTCTTCACATCTGCCAGGCGCTCCTTCTTCCTAACTGGCTTGTCTTTGACTTCTGCTGTGGTTTGCTGTGATTTGGACTCTGCTGACTCGCTCTCTGACTCGGAATGACTCTCAGACTCTGAGGAGCTGTTGGACTCTGAGTTGTGCGATTGCCTCCTCTCGCTGCCATGTTCGCTTTCTGACTGACTTCCTGACTCTGATGCAGAGCGATTGGATTCCTCTGAAGCAGAGTTGCTAAAAGAAAAAGAACATACTTTTTTTTTTCTCCTTACCCATTTGGAATTTTGCAATCAATACATTGAGATTTTGCTGTGGAGTAAAAAAATAGATCCGACAGCATCATGGTGAGGCTTTAGAGTTAAATGTGGAAACAACTTAAATGTACCTCAAAATTAAAAAACAAGTGCACATGCTCTCAATGGGTCACAAAGAAACTGCAACAGCTTGATGGCTTAAGTAATTAATGACTCTCAGCCAAAAGGAAAGAGGAACCTTATTACATCATGAGTCATGTTCCTTACTCAGTTAATAAGCTTATAACGCCCTCATTCTCTCTAAAGCGCATAAATCCTCTTACACACATTTTAAAAAGATGTGGAGTTCCAATTCACCTGCTTTCAAAACTAAAATACGGTAAAACTGGGCAAAATGTTAATATTACGAGCCCTTGATTCTTACATATAGTACTGATCAACGTTACAGTCTCTTTTCTGCTAGACTTAAAATACTTGGAACATAATTAGGGCTACACATGTACAAAATATTATCAAAGCATAAAAAATATGGGTGGAATTGAAAAGTATTCCACTCCCAGTGCAAGATGCTCAACCCATACTCTAATATGGTTAGGAACTTATTTTGGGGGAAACTGATAGATAAAGATAGATCAATGAATTTAGAACAATGACACCAGTGCCAGAGTCATTCTTTTCTAACTCCATTGACACCGCATCACATGGCCTTAGGTGGGAGTTAACAGAAAACTTTAATTTGGGCTACTGTAACCTCAAGGGGTTCCAATTTGGTAAATGCAGGAGTATCATGTATTTCATTCAGAACAAAAAGCCACAAAAGAAGCTTCACATGTTCTGGGGACACCTTTAGCTAATATGGTACAACTCAACTTTGTTTTTTTAAATTTAAAAAAACTTTACTGTAAGTGAAAAAGTGTTGTAAACACAAATATATTTAAGCTTAGTTGTCAATTAGAGCAACAGGTATCACCACCAAATAAACGTGGTTTTAGCTTTTAATGGGTGCAGTACTTCTGTTTGTACACATGGGGTCGCTAGTACCTTTTCCTAACCTAACAGATTCAATTTGCAGGAATCATTGCCTAAACACGTAAAGATTGATTCTTACATTAAAACCAGCATATAAACTTATCCATAATATCATGTATTGACAGCAATTAGTCTTACTTTTGACACCCGAGAACAATTTTCCTGACGATATATTAAATACAATAACCGTGTCTGTATTTACCATGTTTTCATGTGAATAATTACATCTGTAATATAAACAAAATGGTTTAAACAGGATTATTGTATTACTAGTAATTGTGTTAAACATGAACGTTATCCTAGTATGTACATGTAACAATAAATTAACTAAAACTATTCAGTTAACCAATTTCACCTAAAATTCTAACAGATCTCTAAGTGTTGTTTATTTTATGTTGTTCTTGTGTCGTTGGTAAGATTTGAGATGTACATTCGTCATTGGATATTGTCATAATTGTTATTTTTGTATTGTTCCTCTGAACATTGTCAATAAAAATTTTATTTAAAAAACAAAACATAACCGCTCCTTTAACCAAACCCGGAAGTACATGGCTTCTTCCGCTTTAAGTGAGGTCAAAAGTGGGCGGGACCAAGACAGGATCTCAAATTTTCATTGGCTAGCAGGTTGCTAGGTAGACCTATAGCCTATCACAAAGCTATACGTAAGCTTTTTTTTTTTTATCAAATGGCCTGAGCTCTTCCTGTTCCTCCTCTGTGTAGTTCAGAGCCGAGTTATAATACAGATAAGTGAGCAAGCTGGGCACACAAAGCAAGGGCCATTTTGTGACTCAGGAGTGTATGTAAATGGTGGTTTGCAGGCATTTGGTGTCATATAAAGCCAGATTTCTCAGTTAGCCTTTCCTCTGATCTAGGTGCTTGCAGAGCTAATCTATGAAAGTCAAAGAAGTTAAGCTGTCATCACTGCTGAAGACATATTTCACTTTCAGTTCAAAATAGTAAAATGGCTGCCATAAGATCCCACACACAAAAAGGAAAATCCTACAAGTGTGATGTAATCTGCTGCAGTGTATAGTCAGTAAAATGCTGAGAGTCATTACCTGCATCTAGTATCCAAACTTTGTCTTTTAAAGTGTAACAGCCTACTGAATTGCTCATATTTGCTTTAACATGGAAGTGTGTCTTAGTGTGCTTAATTAAAGAGACAGCATCCATACAGCAAATACAGACGTTTCTTAAAGATAGCTAATCACTTGTGATCATTCCTGCACTGTCCTGACACCATGCACATCACAAGATGCAGTGGTATTTTTATTGATAGACATGTTTCCACTGAGGATGAATTAACACTTTACAGTAAGACTGAAGACAAATTTGTTAATGTCAACATGTTGAAGCTTCCAGGTGTGTACCTTAAAAATATACCTGACAATTTGAATATAGTAAAAAAAATTAAGAGAAAATCAATATTCCTTCTGACAACATTTACAAGCATTACACATGTGAGGAAAAAACCTTAAGACACATTTGTTCATAAATTCAGTATATTTATATACATTTAATGTGCCACACACTCGCACGATACAGTACATTTTTGTAATAAGGGACATTCTTGGAAAGATCTTTGACAGGTGAAAGAAATCATTAAATATAATAATATCCAGACAAAACCACTATCTGCAGAAAGTTGTTTAACATTAAACTCTCCATTCATAAAAGCCTCTGAAACCTGAAGTGAAGAATAAAAACCTTTCAGGATACAAAAGTAATAATGAAGGTTCTTGCATAATGGGAGAATGGGAACACAATATAATTGTATAACATGTGAGTTTAGTTAAGTTTTACTAGTCCTGTAAAGCAAGACAGTATAAATATTTACAATCACTTATAAAAAGGTTTTTTAGACTGACTGAGCTTTAAAAAGCACAAAAAACCCTGCATAAACCAACCTGACAATCTGACACTTGTAACTTGGTTAGATGTTAAAATAGAAAGTAGAGATTTATGTTAAAATATCTGTATATATTAGTCACTTGAAACACATTTTTAAATAAACAACCCATAAAGTAAAATGTAATACTCCCATAAACCCTGGATATATCAGTATCCACATGTAACAACAATGCAATGCAATGCTTTGACAAATAAATGAAATCGAAACAACAATATTGTTAAAATGGTGCAATGCAGTCCCAATTTGTAAGGCAAGGTCATATAACAATATAGCGGCAGGACATGTAGCACTTGTGTCAAATCATACGAAATATAAACACAGGACAACTGAGTTTTCCCAGTAGTCTAACGTTTACATCTCGTGGGCAGTGATGTCTGAACTGAGGCCTGAAACCTCAGTATTGAGTGTCAGAAATGCTAGGAAAATCAGGGTGTGGCTATTAAACAATAGCAAGGTCATTCATGACACTAGTGAACTTCTTCAAAACGACGTTGCGAGTGTAACACAGGTGATCAACCATGCTTGACAAGGTAAACAATGAAACCAGTTAAGAGGAAGGTAAAATAAAGTAAAATGGTCATACCTTGATGCATTGCTTTGAGTCGATCCATCGTCCTCCTGTTTTTTATTTTTATTCTTCATCATCGTAGTATCCTGATAAATGATAAAGGTGATGTTTTGTCCTGGTATTTGCTGTCAAAAAGTTAAAGAGGAAGCCCGAACTATCATACAGGTCCCATAAGACTGTTTTTGTTCAGGTGGCAGATAAAACCAAGGCGGTGCGACACGAGTAGAGAAAATAACATCAAATCGATGGACTTGAGGATCATTATTTACATCTCAAATTTAAACAGGGCTCAGAAAAAAATGGCAGGTGCCTTTATAATATGTTAAATATCCACAGTGCCTTTCAATATAGCCCACGGATCAAGCTGCATGCCGTTAATTTTAACTGCGTCATCGCATGAAGCTTTAGAAAAATAACATTTACAGATAAGAAAATCGGTAAATTATGGACTGCACAATGTAAACATATCAATGCAATGTGAAGAAAGGTGCTAGCCTGTAAGTGAACTATTATTCTCGTTCACTCTGTCGCAGTTTAAATATCTATCCGACTCGAATAAAAAATAAGCCGTAAAAATAAATAACTTCGAAATTACAAAAAAGGGGCTTAATCCAAAAAGGTTATAGGCCTTTAAAGTCTACATAGACTGACAGGGTAAGAGCGACAGAGGCGAGCAGCAGCAGCACACTAAAAATGGAGGAGCGCCATGGCTGCCAGAGCCCAGTATGGAAAACAACGACAAGCACTCCGCCAGCACAGACGTCTCCTTCAGCTCAAAAATTCTGCACAAAAACCAAACGAAACGCATCTAATTCCGCTAAAAAAATGATCGTATTTTAATAGCTATAAGAATTACAAGACAATCAAGCCGTATCGACCGAAAAACAAGCAAGAGAAACGGTCTGACGAAAGTCTATGGCACTCTTCCCAAGGATCAGCCGCCATCTAGGGCTCCTTCCCTGCTCTGAAAGCTTTGCCTTTGATTGACGTTATTTCCATTTACCCCACACTCAGGTGATGCCTAAGTCCCACCCCTTTTATTATGTTTAAAATTACTTTTATATAAACTTACATATATTCTCAGCTGTAAGATGCAAGCCTCAACGACAAATTTTTCATCTCACTAATAAAAAAGTATGAATAGAGACAGGCTGTAGAAGTATATATTTTGCACCAATTGCATCACTTCCTGTTCATACAGGAAAAAGACCAAGCAGCAGCCATTTTATAAAGCCTTCTGGGTTATGCTTTGGAAACCATTCCAGTTCAGAAAGAAAACCTTCAATGACTATATTACTCAGCTGTTAATGCATTAGTTAAGGATTTGCCAAAAACAATTTAAGCACAAGAGCATTTCAACCACCATTTTCACCTTTTTTTGATCAAGTAAAATGATTAATTTCTTGTTTCGGAGCAACACAAAAAAAAGAAATGTACTCTATTTAATTTGCAATCCAGCAGTTAAACTGGCTAAACTAATTAAATGAATCCTGATCATTATTGATGGTAAGTTAATGTCAACCAATTTCATTTATTGTATAAATCAACTTAAAAATGATAACCAGCTAGTACCAGCAGCTAGTATAACTAAAACGCTATTAAAATCTTGCACCAAATGTACTCGTGATTTTCCAGATAGTAAGCTAATGAAACAAAGCCAGGGATAAAATACAAGGACATACACTTTATTTAAAACAACATTTGAATATCAAATGTACAAAGGCTGATTTTGTGTCCCCCCCCCCAAAAAAAACAACAACTTTTCAACGAGTCCAATATAAAGCCAGCATTGGTGCTCCAGAGTCCATGTTGTGAAGACAAAAAAAATTAAGTCCAAACGCCAAAGTCCAGAGAAAAAGCTTTCATCTTGTCAAAATTTGGCTAACTGCCGAATCGCTTGCCATCTTCACGTTAAATAAAGCTGTGTCCGCTTCAGCAATATCCAGTTGAATGGGGTCTTGATAGGATGAAAAAAAAGAAGGAAGAATTGTAAGCCCATAGTGCAACTGACTAGCAGTTAAAGAAGGCATGCTAAATTACACTAAAATAACAGCTTTGTTGCATACTTGGCTAGCTTTCAGTTGCATTAGTGAGCACTGCGCAAGAGCATGTGTAATTTTGAAAATATGAGCATTTGTATGAATAATTTGTAAAATAAATAAAAGGATTTGGCTATATGCATGTAGACTACTTGTAAAAAGTCGTAATACAATCTATTGAATGAAACTATACATTTCGTAGCATTTGCGATCCAGTTTGGTAGCGGTGATCAAGTTTAGCATCATAGTTGAATAAATGTCTCGGCACAACTACTGGAATACTCCAGATGATATACTTTACTGCATAAAATGCTTGCACGAAGGTTGTGTTAGCATTAAAGTTCTACGGTGGGAAACATGAGTTGCAGTCTCACTGTTAAGTTTAGTCAATTTTCTTCTGTTTGTTTTTGCTTAGGAAAAGGTATTTGAGGTCAGTTGAAATGATTAGCCAAATAAACCAGTGGCTGAGAAAATCAACCAGAAGTTGGTGGTAATAAAACTATCAAATGGCCAGCAGGGGTATATGGCAAGTAAGTGGCCTTGTCAAAACACATACAAAAAAAAAAAAAAAAACTTGATTAGGTAATAGCACTGATGTTCAAACCAAACACACTCAAAACACAAACTGCCACGAGAATGAACAAAGGCGTAAACAAAATGAGATTACTTGACAAATTGCATACTTGAATAATCAAATACTTGATTGTATAACGGACAACACAGTACTATCTTCTAACTATTATACAAGTTGACACAGTGGTCCTTCCTATACATGTACTGAAAAAATAGCTGTTAATGAGATGAAATAGGAAAATATTTAATCGTTACATGAATTAAGCGCAACAGGAAAAAAAAATATCAGACTTGGGCAAAACTGCGAAGGCATCAACTTGTGGGGAATTTTGGTTTTTTCTATCAAGTGCCACCAGGTGGACACAGTCAACGTCGACATTTTGTCTGTAAAAAAAAACCCACATTACATTGCTGTCCATGTACCTTGAGTTAGTTACAGGAATGGACTTGTCTTTTCTAATACCCTCCACCTGCTACATCTTACTTTGCTAGCTTCTGCAACTAAAACTGAATGTCAAGAGAAAAATATTTCATATGATGGGGTGAGGTTTGGGAAAAATTAATGTGGCTTTTCCTCAATCTATCCAAATTGGAAAAAAATTATCTTGAATTCTAATCATTCCATTCAATGAACATGCAAATATAGACTTACAGAGCTGTTTTCTTTTTCTTCAATTTGAAAATCTTGGCCTCAGTCTCTCGTGTCTCCACTGTGGAAAAGATAAGGAACAATGAGTGACATCCAATTAACACATAAAAGAAAAATCACTTTTTTAAGAGTGGCTGGCTTCAACTATATTTTTAAGATTTCAGTCCTGCTTTTAACTATTGTTAACAAAACAGCTACAAAATTGCTTTTGGCCGAAGAGTGAAAGTTGTTCAATACAAGGTGTAGTAGATAAAATAAAACCAAGGCCAAGTCAATGTAAAAGAAAAATCTAAACATGGCTTTAGATGTAGTTCCTCCAAATGATTTATCACTACCATATAATTAAATGTTATACTTTCAAGCACACAATTTTAACAGTTTTCTAAAGCAAATAACCTTCTGATATTCATAAATTTTAATTGAATATTTTCAACATAACTGTTTTACATGAGTTTTGTACGCATGCAGGACCTAATACAGCAAATGAGGAAACCATGAGGACTTTTGCAACAAACTAGTGTGGATTCAGTTTGGTTTGTTCATAGCAAGATAACAAAATCAAAACAAAACCTATTTGCATGTCTAAAATTGTGTTTCATGCAACTTTCAGGAAACTACTGAATTCATGCCATTAATTTAAACAGTTTGTATTAACTGGGTAATGATACCTTAATGTATTTTAATGTGGAGAAGAGGTTTCTAATCTCAACACTTCTAAAAGGGCTGCTGCTTGTTTCTAAAGCTACTTCTTACACTAGAGGAGCAAGAAAGGGTAAAAATAATTAAAAATCCCAAAGACTTTCTTAATTTAATTTTAAAAAGTTATACAATATCTGTAAAAACATCAAATGATCAATCTTACAGCAATCTATTGTGTCAAGTACTTATTAGATGTAGACTGTCATTAACTACCAAGATTTGTAATGAAGCCAAAGGGGCTTATTGTTCACAATATGCAAATGTACTGCACTAGGTATTTCAGATTGGTGTAATCCCAAAGTCCAGGTGATATAATGTCATTAAGACTCTAAAATATGAATTAAGTTACAGTAAACCACTCATTAATTTAATAGACTAACAATTCTAATCTTTTGCCTTTTATCTTTTTTATAGCGGGATGTTAGAAGCAGAAGGTTGTTCTGACAGAGTGCAAACACAAACAGGGCCAGCTTGTCAGCATGATAGACTTTAGTATCTTTACTGCAAATGTGACATAAAATGAACATTGTGCTGAACTGAAAGCGCGAAATTAGCTTAGTGGTTAAGTTTCAGGAGGAAGAACGTAACCAAAATAATGAATCATGCGAGATGTATTTCCAGCAATTTTTTCATGGAACAGCATCAAAAGCTTAAGTGATAAACTACATAAATAAAATTGGTATGACGAATTAAAGTTCACTCAAGTATGATGCGACAACGCTTCAGCAGGTGCTGAGGTAATATGCTGCGATTGATTTGCTTTTATTTAAATTCTGCGAGGGCCTCCATGCCACTCTACTGCGAATTATAATTTTTGTGCGTCAAACATTGTTTAGTAAATCATAATTATAACCAAGTGCTGCCATCCAGAGGGAAGTAGAGACAAGCGAGTTGAATGGCGTTAGTCGGGGAAACAACAGGTCAACATGTTATTTTTAGTGTGATAAAAGACTTCACGCAAGTTTTCAAGTGTAGAAAACATCAGGAAAACAAATTTGTTACAGAATGGAACAGACTCAGCAAAAGGTTTTCAATAGGCAGTTGTAACACTACCCGTCAAAAGTGGGACTAATGCACTCACTTCTACGCCGTTGTCGTACATTTTAACTAGCAGTGGCGGGTGTTAAAGAGCTGAAATCAACATGTAGAATACAGTATTCTAGCAACTTAGCTTGTAACTGCTTAACTAGGCTATTTTAGTGGGCAAAGGAAATATGAGGGAAAGATCAAACATAGTGTCTGCTTTCCACCCGCTGCAGTTAGCTTGCTTTGTTTACGCAACACACTAAATATTCAAATGTGACTGTCTTAGTATTGACTGACGGGTGTCGCGTCAGTTTAGTTGAAAGATTCGATTTTGACTGAAAAAATTAGACTAACTAAACTCTAAAAAATAGAAATGAGTTGTATGTTAGCTAACTAGAAGAAAGATTGTCATGTTGACATATGTTAACATATACCTGTCTTTCACAATATAATCATATATTAGGTCTAACGAAATACAATTAAGTTTAATTTCTAACATACCTGAAAATTCTGTTGCAAGAAATAAACACTGGTAACTATTTCCTTTTGCTTTAGTCAAGTTTTAACTTTATGTTTGATATCACGTTCAATTTTAAAATGTCACAACCACCGAATATTAATCGCACTTTAAGCTTATGATTTGCTAAGAAAATTTATGTATAACAGTAGTATGTACACAAGTTATTTGAAGTTAGTTTTAAACTAGCCAAGCAATGGCTATCTCGCCTAAACTATCCAAGCAATGGCTATCCCGTCTAGTACTGGATCAAGCTACTCATTTGTAATTAGTAAGTATTGCCTTACAACATCGTACACTAGGGGGCAATGCTGTCCATCCATCGCATAGACAGTAAAGCCACAAGATTTGATTTGACACATTTCAATATTTCACTGCACAGGTAACATTCAATGAATCGTCTTAAGACTTATTTGTCTTTAAATGATACTTACAAATCTCCACTGCAGCATGAATCACCCGAGTTCTTCAAATCAGAATTTAAATGTCAACCCTTTAAAATAGAAAAAAAATATAATGATTTAGTGGCAGTGAGACAATAGCACACCCTACTGGCTACAAGTAAATAGCAGTAAAGATAAAGGAGCTTTAATAGCGGCAAAAATATTATTTGGTGGAGTTAAATAAAACATACCATTCAGAGTTGGCAAAAAATCTGCTTTCTTCATTGACGTCATTTGTGAAATGGCAAAGGGAGTACCTGCAGAACACAAAAACATAATTATTATAATTTATGGGGTCGCAATTAAAAATGTAACTTATGCTGACATAGCTAGTCATTAACAGGCAGTTAGTTTTTAATAACTTTAAAAGATAATTCTGAACAATCTTAAGGCTCATTTACATATTAAGAAAATAATAAATAAACATTTGCGTAATTAATCACGCAAATGTTTCAGCTTTTTGTGCATGAGTGGCTCAATATGCAACTAAATTTGTCTTAAACTGTGACATCCATTTGAAAATAGCTAACAGAGGACATTTTGTTTTGTGCAGGGTGGTACTAATCCTTGGGATTTAAACATATAGTCTGGGATTCAAATATCTAATGTAAAAATACTGCATAGCATCTATTTTTATTAAGTGTACCATTTTGTCTTTAAATGTGAATGTCTTTAAACTTTGTCCACAAGACAAAGAAATTAAGATTATTTCTTTATTTTTTTAATGTAGCATTAAGATTATCTTCAAATTCACATATGTAGTTGGATTCTAATCTTAACATTTTTCTTCACGTCATATAGAAGTAATATAACATGAAAAGATGGATTTTAGGCAAATATTAATATCACTTCTCCATTCAGTACCTCAAAGGGTTAAAAGCCAACACCCTATTTTGTATTTCGAAGTATATGTAACCCTTTTAAAACATACACATTCTATACATTTACATTCAAGTTTAATCTAGTTTGTGTGTAGTGTCTGCATTTAAAGAATTATTGTAATATGGAATATTTTGTGCTTTCTGACAACTTCTCACAATTTATGACTTTTATTTATAAATGTTACATATCAAGTATGTAATACTTCCATAAATCTTGTTACAGACTGTATTTGTCTGCTCTGTGAGAAGATAATGCATAAAATTGCCATTTTTTATTATTATTTTATCCTACAATTCCATGGAAAATGTTTAAAAAATGTATAAACTGAAAATTAACAAAATTGTCTTTAAGGTTGTTGTGTTGATGTGAAATAGTCTCGATACAAGGTTTAAAAAGCGAAACATTTGCTCAAATTTGTTGTTTTTATCGAGTAAATTCAGACAAGGGCATTTGCCCTTTCAAGGACAAAGCAAATTTTAAATGCGTAGGTTGATATAACTCCAAACTCTTCTGTAATAAATATGCCTGGCCACACACGGACTAAGTTAACTCAGACAAGAGGTACAAAATATGCTAAATATATCAAGAAAAACACAAATCTAAGCCATTTAAACTCGATTTAACGTTTTCTCTATTCTTAGCTTACAACACAACATGGCCATTTTTACAACACTGCGCCTAACAGTCGTTCTTTCCACCATATTGCCTCGCGCGCCAGATTCATATTTTTTAATCGACAACGTACGATTACGAGTAGATTCTTACCCCTCTCTCCGGACGTATCTAGCCCCCGTCGTCTGCAGCTGTCAGCGTGGCATTTTTTGACAATTTTCGTCGTTTTGGTGGGTCTTTCGGCGACATCGTATCGCTCTTCATCTTCTCCGTCCTTCCTGCCTCGCTCCTCTGTTGCGTGTGTCCTCCTCTCCGCCTCTGCCTGAGCTGATATCCTTCAGCGGCTCTGCCCACCTTCCTCTCAACTCCACTTCCTCTACAGCCCCATCTAGCTAGCACCCAGGCATTGAACGAACCTCAAATATACACAAAACTTTTCTTGAAAGATCTCAGTCCTTTCAGACTATTTTGAAAAAAGTTATTTTAAAGGGGGAAAAGTTGTTTTTTTCCACTCTAAGAATATCTAACCATGTTCCTAGTACAAATAAATCAAGCTTAATTTGTGCACGTGCATGACTTGCTGATATATGAAAAGAAATATCTGTGTTTAGAAACGAGTTGTCTGTGTCCTAAGTGACAATATTTAATTTTGTGCTTAATAATAAGCAGGAAAACACAATCAATATTGTTGTAGTTATTCTAGCCAACACCCTTGAGTACTGTATATGTCTGTTAATATTTTCAGTGTTGTAACTTGTGTTTATCCAGAAACAATGTCTCATTTAAACTTTTTATTTCAAGATGGCTTTGAAAGGTAGTGCATACCGTTAACATACTTTTTTTGTCTTTTGATGGAGCTGCTAATACATGGTCTATGCCCCAATAATAAATACAAAATTGTGCTTGGGTTAAATTTGATGTCCACTACTGAGTGCATTTACATTGCCATAATTGGATTAATGTTTATTCATCCAAGTTTGTTTTTTTGCAAGTTTGTTTGGGGCATAATTGATTCAATCCCTGTAGCTACTGGGTCATCAATTACCCAGGATACTGATCATATGTGCACACAGTTGTATCTGATGTCTTACTGTCTTGGGCTTTCTGCTCTCTACCAGATGAGAATGTGAAGAAAACTGGATGAGGACCTCACCTCACGGTCACTTCTTGAGTGTCCCAAATTGCATTTAAGCATCTCAAAACCTGCATAGTTCAGGTTTATTCAGGTTTCCAAATGCTAAATTAAGACACTTTCATGTGGAACATGAAACCTGGATAATCCAAAGGTTCCCTTATCACTAAAACATTACAGTCCATGAAAACCTATTGAGGCAATGCACAACTCCTTTTTGGAGGGAGACATGACAATAACAGATTAATCTTAGTGTGCTTTTTAATGCCCAAGTTAAACTACAAGCTCATGTTTATATATGTGGCTTCTGAAAGTTGAATCACAGCTATTTCAGTGTTAACATTTATTCACCAAACAAAGCCACAAATGCCTTATGCTTGTCAGAAGTCTAATCTGCCCGTATTTCTGCCCATGTCTATACAACAAAAAGTAATCGACATGGACCTATAACCACCTCAAAAAAGAGTTTTAACAGTTAGTGGTCCAATAAAGAAAAACCAAAGTTGGTTAACTTTGACTGATCAGTCAATACAGCCTTTGTTGGATAATCTGTGAGCCTGTGGTATGCACTCCACCCCCAACCCTGGCCAATGAGAGCCTGACACATTCCAGCGCATGCGCATAGCAGTGGAAGATTTCTTTAAAAAGCTCCTCAGCCTAGCAACAGCAGTTCCCTACAGAATCATTACAAATCCAGACACCACAAGTGAAGTGAGCCTGCCTTATATTGACTCTGACTGCTTGGACGGGTGGTGGAGTGTCTTATGTCTTCATCAGTTTGTCTACTAAGATGTTGAAATCTAAACTCTGTTCAATTAGAAGATAAGAGTTGAAGCAAAGCCTCCAAAAGGGAACCTCTGTGGTTTAAATTCATGCTGATTATTGATTGTGTGAATCATACTTTTGCTATTTTGCTACCTGAAAGAGAAAGTAAATTAGCAATGAATGCACCTTGATAGTTTAAGTTATCTTATAGTATTTTCTATATAATATTATAGTCGTCATTTGGTTGCACCTGCTGTAAATAAGTGTCAATTACGTATACAGGCTACTCACACTGTCATGAAAAATGTATTTGTTAGATAAGAATGAATGAAATGTGGTTTTTCTTTTCTAAAGCACTGCTCACAGTTGGAGAAGGACGCAAACGCAGCACAGACAACAAGTGTTTGCATTAATGGCGGTTGGGTTCTCACAGAGGTGCTTCCACCAAAAATGATCCTCTTCCACAAGTACTTTATGAGATCACGTGAGAACAGGTTGGCCATGTTCTCATTTTGGATTTTCACTTAGTAAGAACAATGGCTGTGTATACTGGTGTGGTCGCACTGTTCAACAAAGGCAAGGCAAGACAATTAAGGCAAGGCAAGTTTATTTGTATAGCACATTTTCAGGTTCAAGACAATTCAAAGTGCTTTACATAAAACATTAA
>JAOXYM010000010.1:23315804-23326924 GCA_028567055.1 Leptatherina wallacei | reverse complement strand
CATAACTGCACAATTCAAGTATCTATGACTCATTTGAAATATTTTCAAATAAAGATTTAAATGTGTGTATAAGTCATATTCATTAAGACGAGACAGCCATGCAAAAGCTAATATTTGGCTGGAACTCCAGCATTTTACAGACCATGACACACACTGTACGTGAGAAAATAAGAAGAAACACAGTCCCTGCAGCTTCACAGCAGAAGATACATGTCAGAAAGCTTTGTAAACTGTGGCTAACTCCAGATTCTGGGTTAATTAACCTAATAGTATTGGTCACAGAACGTTTCTATTTTTGCCAAGTTCAGACAAGCATTCACAATTAAACCTTTCTTTGCCTCAGACTGCTGACGTCTCTAGCACAACTTTCATGTCTATTCTAAACTTAATAGGCAGGGTAATAGGGCTGACATGCAAGTCAACAGGGGCATCTTGTCAAAACAACACTTTTATGGACAAATCACATGGCTGGGAGCGCATGAGAGGCAACCTATTTAACGGTGGAGCTCTTAGAATACTTTAAATGCTTCTAGTAATTCTCGTAAACAAGGGCATTTTGTTGCAGAAAAATACCCAAAGTGATTGGTCTAAGATTTCTAGGAGTTGTTTTGAAACTTGGCTTTTTGCCAATCTGCAGCTGAGAAGCACAAATAGAATTATTCGAGAAATCTGAGATGTTTTGGCTTTAAAAAAATCAACCTGAAAATGAATACAAATTGACTTCAAAACATTTCTGCAGCCTTACAATTAAGCTGTTTTTTTGCATGTCCTGTTTGTGTGTGCGTGTATTATTTGATAACTACATTTCAAGACAAATATGTAAGAAATGTTCTCTCTTTTTTATTCTATTAAGAATAAATTAGATAAAACCTAAACATTTTTAGTTTAGAGCATGTGAGCAGTAATAGGCACAAAATAACGGCAGCTTTAATTAAATCTACAAACATTTCTATCGACCTACTATATTGGTCTAAAACTAATTCAAACACAGTGTACAAGTATACGTCATACATTATTTTAAGTGAATAAAGGCAAAGGAGTTTCCAGCTCTTCTTCCAGCTCTCTCAGTGTTATTGCACTGAAACTGTTGCTTCTAAGAATGAATTGAGAGCACATTATACGGCTCATTTGCTAACACATTCATAAGAAAATCAGTAAAACATTCATTTAAAAATGCAAAATGGTTCTTATTACCATCATACGACAACAGCTTAACCTCACTTCTCACATTTGGAGTGCAGAACCAGAACAAATGTAACGTGAGTTTACTGTTGGTTAAGCAAACATTCATATGTGAACAGCTGCTACTCTTCTTATCCCAAGTCAACACGCTGCCGTTCTTTCATTTGGTTCTCAAGTTGATCATAGTTCCAGTTCATTGGACTTTTCTTCTTCTTTTTTTTTTTTTTTTAAAGAAATTGTTATTAAGTTGTATTCACATTATCTAAGGTACTTTATAAGAAGCTACAAAAGCACAAAAAGTAAATGTTATCACAAGTTGAATCAAAGCTTTCAGAAGATCTTAAGAAAAAAGCATTCATTGTTTTATGAAAACATTTTTTTCCTTAATACATCTTTTCTCCCTGATTATTCAGTGCTTCCACCTTGTGGCCCAAACAGCGATTCACAGGACCCATTAGCGACAATTCATCATGCTGCACAGCTTACATTACAGCCTCAGTGGAGACCTATTATATCGTAACCTGCAAGCTGCTGTCTCAGTGCTAATCATAAGAAAGAGGTCTTATTATTCTAAGCCTCTGGGGTCTCAGCCACTGTTCTCTTTACTGGCACTTCAGATCTTTTGCTTTATTAAATTTTTTTTTTATAAATTTAACCTTGCAAAATTTCTCTGAACAGCCTCTTAAATATGATTTCTGCTGTTGTGCTGCTTGATATTTAGTCAACTGTAAAACAGAATAAAAACATTTTAAAATTTTTCCACACAGAGAACATGAGCTTGTGTTCCCCCCCCCCCAAACTTGTAGCTTCTGTAAAACTCAGCCATCTGTTTCTATTCCAGTTGCTCATGAATGAACCTCAGAGGGTTAACGGTTGCCATAGAAATCTCATTAAAGTTAAAAAAGAGCAGTGTAATGCGTCAACACAGGAGTCAGTAACAGAAATGGCTCATTCCTATTACTGGACATATAGTTATTCAAGGTTAATCAGACAAAACATTACAAGGAAACAGTTTCTTCTGAATCCATTCAGTGAAGAATGTGGTTTCCATGGAGATCTTCCAGCCACCTATTTGCTCTGGAGATCCCTGTGTAGTCTCTGCTCCACATCACAGGTCCCCGTGTGGAGTCGGAGCGCCCCCTGTCTGTGCAAGGTGCTCAAGGTCCTGAACTCCAGAGGCATGGTGTGAGGACTGGAGCTGGAGGTATACTCGTACTTTAGAGTGTCATAGTAATGGTATCTAACCGGTTTGCCTTGAGGACCCAGTGGGAATGGCCAGAAGCCATACAGATGGATCTCCTCACAGAAGCGGGTGGCCATTGTGTACATGAGGAGGCCAGTGGTCGGTCGCTTTATGTGGACATTGTTGGTTAGCCAGTATCTGTGGACAAAGTAATACAGCCACAAAAGCATGAATTCATTTAAGGTCCCAACAACTTAAGTCACTAGTAACAGGTGTATCTGCTTCAGTGTCATATTTCTCTCACGGGGTTTAGGCATCAAGTCAGATATGTAGTTTGCTGAGGAATACAGATGAGCTGAAGGCCAAGTTACACTAGCAAAGACTTGATCATACCAAAAAGTTGTCATTTTAAAAACTTGATTTATTCATAAATCTTTTGAATTTTCATTGCTGGTGATGACTTCATAGTTAATATCATCCAAAATGAATTAATTGATCTGTCAGTGAACATCTTTTGGCTTCCCACTAGTGCTATTTTACTTTGCATAATGACAATAAAGCTTATTCTATTCTATTCATAATTAGCTTCAAAACATAACACAAATAACATCATTCATAACACACTGAAAGTGTTCTGCACAGCTGCACTCTCATACTTTAGGTGAGCAAGAAGCTCCTGTGACAGTGACAAGTGCCACTTGTTTCCCCTCAGGATCAGCTCCAGGAACAGATGGACATTAATTTGCCTTAACTTTCCTTTTTCAGTGAAAAGCCCATTAGTCCAGCCTTGACGCAATAGCTGCCTCCTCCATCACCTTCAACACTCCTTGTGGTTAGTGAGGAAGGATGATGTTGTATTATTCACAGCAGTTTGTGTGCTGTGCAGGGCAAACACTGCAGCAGGTAAGATTAACCCAAACAAGAAAGGAGGATCAAATCATGTTGGATGTTTTGTCCTATATTCAATCTTACATTGATTTTACATAATGCTTTCCAGAGAAATGGTTGTTGGTTAAATTTAGCACATAGCAACCCAACCCCCCCCAATCATTTATTTTAATCTTTAAAACATTTCAAGGCTAATTATTTTGTAAAAGATCTACCCCTTTATAAAAACAAGTTAGCTGGAGCATAGAAAAACGGCTTTAATATGGTCACTGCCCAGCTGTAAGGCTTTTAATGAGGCAGGAAAGATACAGACGGGTTTGGTTGTGATGAAAGAGGCAAGACCAGCACAAAAATCACAGAGAGGATTTTCTTTTCAAGCCTGAAGGCAGTGGAAGAAGCATCAAACAAATTTGCAAAAAGCATTTCTAAAAAAAGATGAGCTCTGAAACACATCAGTACAAAATAGTCTGTTAATAGAGGTAAAGCTAAATTGGTTTTGACATGTCGTCTGTGCTGTTCCAGAGACCCAGAAAAGGTATTTTGTACACAATTTACAATTTACACTTAATAAAAGCAGATCTATTTACAAGTCAAATATCCGCTGAGGAAAAACACCTTGTGGAAGTTTTAATCAGACTGCAACTCAATTAAACTGTGGAATATGCTCTTCACTTCCTTGCAGAGAATTAGAGGGACAACATGAGGTCTATCTGCCCAGCACTACTATCCAGCATCTCTGCTGGTTGCCTGGCAATCTTACCATGACGACAAGACAGACTGAATCCTGCTGTTATGCACCTAGATTAGGTGAAAGCATCAAAGTGTTGTGTCACTGGCTGTCCATCGCTTGAGGTTTGATTTGTTCTAGCTGGATGAAATTGACTCAGGACACATTTTCTATTTGGCCCGTGTGGTGGGTTATGGCTGAATATGTGCAGTAAATAAAAAAAACATTTCCATGAGACTCAAATGTAATTTATGTGTCACGCTAATTGGCGGAAGTATGTGAGCATTCTGTTTCCCTCCCTGTTTGTTCTGTGGACAAACCAAACAATGGCTGAACTAGAGGCCTTTTAAGGTTTTTGCAATCAGCAAGGCTGGAAAAAGGAGGCTGATGAGAGGGACATTTTTGTTATTTGCAATCTGCAAGTTTGCCACCAGGTGTCACTAAATCCCACATCACACATTTTCAAGCAGAAAAGAAATCTGTCTTGTTAACAGCATCAGAAAAACACTTTTAATGAATAATCATAGATTATAAATGTCTATGAATGTGATGGGAGGCTTATTTCTTTTTACAGAAAAGAAAAGCAAAATAATTTCCTCTTAAAGCAAATTGGATCACTGGAGGTACACACTGACTAAAGAGAGAGGCAGAGTAGCTTCCTCACCCTGACCGCCCCTGGTGATCATCTCTAATGCTCTGTGAAAAAATAGCCACCTGGGCAGCAGATTACAGTTTGCCGACCCTTTGATTACACCGCTGGCAGGTGTTCTTCTGAGACGCAGCGCACCAAGAGAAGCAGCAATGCCTGAGTTGCATCTTACCCTCGTACAGCGTGGAGAAGGCGCAGTGATGGGAAGGCGGTACGTATGTTCACAGTGTGCAGCAGGATGAGGCGAAGGGCCCACTCCACGCGCTCCTCTCCCCCCTTCGCCATGAAGGCCGGGATCCACAGCACGCTGCCGCTCAAGCTTCGAAGGCGCTGCAAGAAACTCTCCTTCAACTCCTCATTGACCAGGTCCTGGAAGGCCCGCTGCACCACAGAGGGGTTCATGGTCACCAAGTCGGTCTGCCGTCCCACATCCTGATAGTACTCCTCCACTGGTGCCAGATTGCACCTACAAGTAAAGTTGTCCAAATTTAGCGTCAGTACTGGTTACAGAAATAACTCCATCTCTGTGTTTTCAACTGAACTCGTCTTCCACATATGTACCCTCAGCTGCAGGGTAAGACCATGAGGAGCATTAACAAGTACAAGAATAGTCATGGGAAGGAACAGGTGTGTCTGGTAAGCACTTCTTATTGATAAAGCTACAGTATAAAATTCCAAAGAAGACAAGCAAGCCTGCATTGCTCATCAACTCTCACTGAGCTGACATTAATGATTTCATTATTGCTTGAAAGCAAAGCCTGAATAGAGTAGTTGAGATACATTCAGATAGTACACTGAAGACAGTTCATATCATCTAAGAATGATAAATAAAGTAGGTGCCTAGGGAAATAATCTGCACTGGTATTTAAAGTAGCATTACATAACTTTCTGATTTTAAAAGCCCTTACTTCTGACCCATTTTGAAATTAAAGTGGTATTTATCATTAATTCTTGGAGCCCTCTTTGCCTAGCAGTGCCCACTTCACCGCTTTTTTTTTGTCCCAGCGCATCACTTTACAGCACTATTTCACCTAATGGCACTGTGTCACATGCTAGCAACTGGGTATCAACACACTGGGTCCGATTCAGCAAAGAAACGCCAGAGGAAGTGAGGAAAAGAAAGAGAGAAATGGACGGGGTTAGAGATAAGACAAAAGTCAACATCTGACTAGCGTTTAATTGCTGGAGAGAGAGCTCAGAGAAGAGTCAGTATGTAAGACGGATGCCGAATTATCCATCAATAGGAGGTGCCTCAGTGAGAAAATCCTGAAAGGATTTTAAAAAAACATTTACACAACTTTTGGTTGAACTGATGAGTGACAGTTTTGGAGCTTCAGATGCCCTGGAGCTGTCCAGGTGGCTGAAGGTGGACATTTTTATTTTGTTTTCTTTCCTTCATCACACATCTTTTAGTCACTGAGGCTAGTCAAACTGCCTTGCCCCAGTGAACAGAGAAATAGAGCAGAAATAAAAGTAAAATCCAGCTGGGTGGTATTTTGTTTTGTTTATGTTCTAACTTTAAGTAAAAGCTTGAGAAGTCACACCTGGTGATTACCATCACAGCGAAGTGTGGTGAGGAAATAACTCAGGGGTGCTATTTGCCGTCCATGACACCGTGGCTGTTTTTTTAACCTGTGTGCCTTTTCTTTTAAGGATCAAACAGTAAAAGACATCAACCCTTAAACATGGGCTTTAGGGACCATATTAATGACTACTCTTTGACTTCTAAAAGAAAAAGGAGTACTTACCTGTGCATAACAAGGGAGGGAGGGCAAATATTATATTTGATGGTTTTCGTGATGACAATGGTTTGCGAGGTCAATGACAATAAACCTTGTTTACTTCACAGAAGGATCTCATAAGTTTGTCCGACAATTTACACATACATGAAATTATAATTGTTCAAGATGCAGTCACAAAGAATTCCACGAGTTCAGCTGAAATCCAATCAAAAGTTCAAATAAGCAATTGTCTGACCTGTGAGTGTTACAATGGAGCTGCATGAAATACAGTTCAACACTTCCTGTGCAATCAATTGTCTAATGTCGAATGAGACCAAATTCAAAGTTTTTTTTAAGCTATGTGTGGCTTAAAAACATCATAGTGAATATTCAAAAGTGGCATTTGTGAGGAGATCGAAATATCAGCCAGTAGTAGCCCAAAACCTTCAGCTGTCTCATATAAAGCTGAGGATTAAGATGAATTCACCTTTCAAGACAACAACAACTCAAAGCATAAGTCAACATCAAAAGAGGAGAGGCTTTACCAAAACAAGATCAGTGTTCTGGTCCATCCAGAACCCACAGCCTCAATCTGACCTGACCTTTAAAGGATTTGTCAAAAAATGAAGACATGGCAAGCTGATAGAGCCTAAAAGACTCAAAAAGTGCTTGAGTGAAGTGTTTGTGTGACCACTTGTTACAGTTTTTTGTAAGTTCTTGTTTTTATTTTATTGCCATGTACTATTTTTGATTATTTTTCGGTGACACATTAATACGCTGATATTTGCAATCCCACCATATGTTAAACATTACTCTAAATTGAGCCTTTGGATGTGATGACACTGTAAAATGTAAACAAAAATCTTTAAATTTAAGAGACTCTGCCTCTTTGAAATGCTCCTTTTATACCCATTCATGTTACTGGGTATAAAAGTATTGGTATTAGTATTAAACGCTCCTTCAGTTGGTTTTCATTTATGCCATGTATTTTCTAGACCTTTATTATCCCCTGTTTGAATTTTTTTTTAGATGTATTGCTGCCATCAATTTCAAAATAAGCTAATATTTTCAAAGAAATGTTCAAATGTCTCAGTTTCAAAATCTGATCTATTATTCATGTTCCACTAGGAATAAAATATGAGTTTGTGAGATTTGCAAATCATTGCATCCTGTTTTTATTTACATTTTACACAGTGCAACAACCTCTCTAAAATTGGAGTGTACGTAAAAATCCCAGGATTTCTTTCACAAGAATTGATTTTTGTTATGTTCTGCATTAGAATGTTCCTTTTCATAGTCCATGTCAATTCAATGAACGAGAGATTCTGTTGAAGAAGCAGCTGTTACGCAAACACTGAGCTGAAATAATCTATACCTGTTACCTCAAACACTGCTAGCCTACTTAGGAACTGGTGGGAAAGCAGAGAACTATATTTAGCTGAGACATTATCTTCCCATCTGAGTGCCAAAGCAAATTCCTCAGCTCCTCAAAATGACACATTTCCCCTGTTCCCTGCCTTCAGCCAACCATTACTGCAGTGGCCTTGCATTATTGTCATGCTTTCTTCCTTCCTCATCAGCATTGATGCACAGCACTTGGAAAAGAAAAGGTAGGCCTATGCAAATAGCACAATCGTTTTCAAAGATTTTCATGCATTTTCAACTGTCGATCAGGGAGTTTAATGACACGCTACAGCCCACTGCTGTCTCTTTCTCCATTTATACCTCAACATTAAAGTCCCTGATTTATGAGCGGGTATTTTCCACCGCCTCTCTGGATGGTGCATGTTATGTATGATTGTGCCTTCCTCTGCGTAGACTCAGCACACTTCTTTTGGCATCTACCCATATAGCACAACTCTAGATTGACAAAAATGTTCCTCCAAAGGTAGGTATGAATAGTAACACATAAATCACAGGCAAAGCAATTCTTCTGCTTGTTCCCCTAACCCAAACAGAGCCGGCTGATGGCTTCACAAACAGTGTCCTGTTTGTAAATGAGGGCAGGACTCAGGAGAGAGCTGCCGTTTCCCAGAGAAACAGTGTGTAACTGCTGGATGCAAAAAACCTTTCAAAATGTCAATTTCATGTATGAGGATTTAATTGTTCTCAGCCTGACTGTGGGGTTTCCAACTTTAAGTCATCAAAAAAGCTCTGACTGCTTATTCAATTAAATGTACTTGTGTGGGCACCAATTCTGAAACCTGAATTAAACTAATGCCAGAAAGATGATCACCATATCAATAAGAATTAGTAAAAGCCTAAAAGTAAGATGAATGGACAAAAAATGTCCAGTTACTGCGCTCTTCAAGCATCTTTTATGATTTATTTAAAGGAGAAGACATTAAATCATTTGCTCTGATTTAGTGGAAAGAATCGAAATACCTGATTACAAAGTCATGGGAGTCAATCTCGGGTCCGCAGCTGCTGTTGAGCAGGACCCCAGAGTTGCCTACGATGGCACAGCGCCTGTGATATTGGTTTTTCATCGGGGACACAGTTGGCAAGAGACGGTAGAGATTTTCTGAGATGTTGGTGGTGCTGTGGCGATCAAACACATAGTGGATGATATCTCCCGGCTTCAGCGTGCCCTTTAGTATTGAGATATCTCTCTCTGGGTCGAGGAATCTCAGAATATTCTTCCTGTAAATGAGATCAAATATGCTCTTGTTATAAAAGACTCTTCTGTGAGGTCTTGTAGAGGTAATTTGGATGAGTGGTAACAGTACCTGATGAGGTTGGAGAGGGTCTTATTGAAGGTCCAGTTGTCTGACGTGTGTTTGGCAGTGGTATTGTGTGTTTGGGGAGGATGATTCATATGTGTGCGCATTCTTGCTGTAGCAGTCGGATCAACATGTACTGCAGCTTTTCTAAACAATGATAAGAAATTATGATTATTTGTGTAAAATGTTGACCTTTTAAGTTTTTCATCAATAAGAGACAAAAGTCTTGTAATTCTACAAGTATGGTGTTGACCCCCCCTTTCCCCCCTTTTCTTTCTCAGGCCAAGGGATTTCACATCTAAAAATATAGCAAGTACTGGTATGTTGTGCTAAACAAAGTCCTGAGATAAATATATTGATTTATGGGTTACATTAACAGCAAAGGAATGTCTCAAAATGAATTTTTAGAACAAATTGTGTGCCTTTCCATTCCATTTCATGGATTACTTTATACTGCACTCAGTAGTTTCAGTGCTTTGTTTAAAAATTGCATCTTCAGCTGTAAAGATGCAAATAACCTAAAATCATTTGGTAAAGTTCCTTCTTCACCAAATGGTCTATAATGACTAGATCTTAACTATATTTTCGTTGAAGCTCTTTTTTTTTTTACTTTTAATTAAGTATACATATGATTGATGAATTTTTAATAGTGTGTATGTAAAAAAGGATTGCATAATCTTTCCGGCATCAACATTGTGGGTGATATTGTAATTGAAAGAGGAAAGCAATCCAGCAACTTTGAACCGTTTGCTGCAAAAAGAAAACTTGAATGGTTCGAATCCTCCAAGATTTATCAATCAGAGAACAATGTCTGATGTAAAATAAAGGATACTTTGATTTAAGGCTTCTTGAATACAAGTACAAGTATATATATACTTTGTTGTGTTTTTACTTTAGTTTCAAACCTTTTCTTTTTATCTCCATGAGCTTTATGTTCTTTGTTTCCGGGCTAACCATCTCCTATATTTTTGTCCATTTCTATTTCTGTTTTATTCATTGTATTTTCCATTTGCACCTTAGTTACTTCTACTTGATTTGATGTTTCTTCTTGACCTTCTCTACCTCCATCACTACACTGTATATGTACCACCAGATTTCCTCCCATCCAGTGCCATATTTTTTTTGCTGTTTTTACTTTGTTTCCTACTCTGGTCTCCACATGATTTGTATTTTGGGGCTTTGTTGGATCTGCTGCTTAACATGAATGAAGCTTAGTTGCTTCTGCCAACACACTCCTATTCACTCCGATGGCAGATTGTGGAATATCTTGTCCACAGCACATTTCAGATAAATAATAAATTCTAATGAAGTGTACAATTGATTTGTTTCTCTTTCTCAGTTCTATCCTGTCATACAGTTTCTGTTACGCTACTGATCACGTTTCCACTCCCATTGTGACGTGATGATGTTGACTCTCACAATGTAATGAAATCGTAGCCAATACTCTTGGCGTGGACAAAAATGTGTTATAAGGATGCAGGATGAATTTAGTCGATAGTGTTAAACCCCAGCTTATCAATCAAGATGCTCTATACTTTCCAAAGTCCTTCGATTTTCTAAGTTGCTCCCACCCAGAAATAGTTAGGTAATAAGTTGAAAGTGTCCAGGTAGCTTTACATATTAGAACACTATACACTGTTATTGACCATTTGCAGTTGACAATGATGCCATAATCTCATTGGACATGTGGACAAACCAGTGTTTTCCAGTGAGAAAACTTGTTACAAAACAGTTTGTTTCTTGTAAGTAATATGCGGTCTCTGCACACACACACCAGAATGAGTGAAGAACAATGGAGAACACACGTTCATAAAAGCTCTCTTTGTTGACGGTGCATTGCAACTTTTCCCACAGCATGCGTGCAATCCATTAACATAGCTGCATAGAGGTGTGTGACAGGTGCCACAACATCTGTATGGCAACATGACATTTTAAAGCAATGACTTCAGCCAAGATTAATAGATGATCATAAAACTACCAAAAACATGTTTAAAATTGTTTAAGTAAAGTCACCTTACCCCCCGGCCCCCCCCCCCCCCCCCCCCCC
>JAOXYM010000010.1:23295762-23310128 GCA_028567055.1 Leptatherina wallacei | reverse complement strand
AGCATGAAGACCAATGAGTCAAACATCTGAATGTTTTAAAGGGACATGGATTGGAAAAAGTTGGAGTTGTAAAATAGTAAGAGTGCTGATCTCAGGGGAAAGGAAAATGTATTTGACCATATATCTTAATGCGATTGCAGCCACCACCGTCACCAATAAACCTCTAAAGCTTGTGTTTCGGCTGTGAAAGCTAACAGAAATGTGGTGTTTCTTGTGGTTTTTGTAGCAGGTATGTTGGAGAAAAGACATTTTACTTTAAGGTTTAACAATTGTATCTCAGCTAACATTAATATTATTCATGAGCTGTAAATATTTATACATCAGTGGCTCTGATATGCAAAACAATAAACAGGAAAACAAAGGAAAAGGCAGGATAAAAAAGAACACAGAATATCTAATGTATTTAAATGTTCTTGTGTTTTTTGGGGATGTTCTGTCACACTGTTTGTGTTTTGTCAAATGTTCATTTCAATTTGTTTTCAGATTTGTTGCTGAAAATGTTGCTTTTTGTTAAATGTTTCCGTTTCGTTTCAGACTTTTCTGAAATGCACATGTGTTTCCTAAAAGGTTGTGTGTCACGAAATATTGTGAAGTGTTAAAAGTTTCAGCTTTTAACATTTATTGCTTTGAGAAGGATTGTTTTGTTGCTGTCTAAAGCAATTGAAAGATTCAGTAGTCAGAGCAAACCTACGGTGACAGCACTGCCTGTTTTCAAATTTCATGCATTCATTATCCAGCGAGTTGTATTTCATAGATGTGGAAAAAGGTCTGATTTACATAAACTGAAAAGTGCAGCTGGAGCCTTGAGAGTGTGCATAACGACAAGTCTCATAATATTTACCCAGGTAATAAAACCCAACACAGTGTGGCACTAATTCGCTGCTAACTCTTGAGCATTTTATGTCAACGTGGGAGATTTGGCATTTAACATAGTGTCTAAATATAATCTTACATTTACAGTCATCCTCTACACAGTTTGTGGTGTTTTTTGTTTGTTTGTTGGAAAGCATATTTCCAAGCATTAAAAGCAAAATGTCAGCAGCTTGAACTGATTAACAGTCAGTGAAACACTTACGGTAAACAAACAGTATAGAAAGACATAAACCAGCCCAGTGAGGATTTACTGCTCAGTTTTTCTCTGCTCGACTTGTTGTGTTTGTCTCACTAAAACACTCATTAGGCTAATTGACAGCTCTCCATTAAAAGAGAAAACTCCTGCCTGCCTGAAGCTGCCTCTGTGTTGACTGGTGGATTTCACTTTGCGGGATTGGACTGTAGACCTGTAGCAGCTCTTTGTGTCTTTGTTGAGACGTGCTTCAGTCTTAGACGGTATTACTATAGGGGCACGATACTGGAAATAGTTTTTTCATGCACAAGCATTTATTTGTCTTTTTGAAGAGTGTCATTGAGCTCTCATAACACTTTACAAACACACGAGGACTACAAAGAAAAGAAAAAGAGAAAAGCTTGACATATTCACTTTTCAAAAGAGCCATATTTGAATTCACAAGTGTTCAGACATCATAGTAATTAAAACATGTTGCTATAACAGCTGCTTTGGAAAATGAGCCGAACAAATTTGGAATTTATCATTTACATTATGTAAATGATCGATTCTCACCTAGAGAGTTCTGTGATTTTGTTGGATTTTTATAATGCTAAGAGACAAAGAAGCAGGATCGGCTGTTTTGTGCTGCAAAAGGGCTTCACTTGTGCATGTTATTCATCTCAAAATGAAAGCTGAAAGCTTTGTGAACATTGTTCAGATTCACTGCATGTAAACTGTACAAATGCTGCATAGCACCAGCACAGTGACAAATATCAAAAGCGTCCTTTGGCACTCTCTGTTTGGGTCAGACTCTGATGGGCTGCATGCAGGCGTGACAGTCTCTGTTGACTCATATAAATGCTCACAAACAGTATTCCCAAACTTTGTTAAACACTGTTAAATCATGCACCTTTTTTAAGGTGGGAAAGAAGTCAGACGCTCATCTCTCGCGTGTCTCCGTGTGATTAGGTCGATGTTTCACAGCTGGGTGATAATAAAGGTGCCAAAACATTTTGATGATACGAGGTAAGATGACGAATTTTCCATTAAGATGAAGTCAGTCAGTTATCTCAAGATCAATAGCTGCAGTTGATCATTAATGTTGCTGCTCGAGTCCTCAGAGACTGACCTCGCACCTCTGTCTCCTCTCTGATTGTCCAAACTAAATATGGCTGCACCTTTTACTGCTTCTCACATAAAAAACTGTTTCTGCTTTAACTCAAAACTCGTTAGGATTTAGTCCAGAAAAATGTCTGTTCTGGTATTCTTCAACGCTGTATCCTCTTAAACAGGTTTTCTTGTAATTTCTTTAAATAATCTTCAAAAATAGTTCTCTAAGCTTAGATGGATTGAATGAAGAATCAGATGCGTTTTTCAAATCCCGTGCAAAGTCTTTGTTGAATTTATTCCTATTTTATAAGGATAACTTCTCAGATACTGTTTATTGGCCATAATAGTTTAGTTGCTATAATATAACATGTTCCTTCTTTTCTCCTTCACTTAGTTTTCTCAAATATTTTAAGGATAAACTGCGCACCATGCTGAGATAAACTATTTTTTCAGCTGGAAACCGTTTGCTCCTTTTTTTGTTGGTGCAAAAACACAATTTCATTCCCATCAAACTGTATTTTTGTAGGAGCAGCAAAAGAAATGGTAAGAAATTGTGTCTTAACAACATTAAAGATGTGCCTAAGGATACTATTTCAAATTGGTTCTTTGCTAAGTCATTTGTTATGTGTAGACACAGCAGTAGTTCAACCCTTTAGCTGGGGATGAGCAAGCATGCTTGAATGATTCATAGTTTAATGTTAAGTGGCTTCAACCTTTACACAAAAAAAACACATTCCTCTGATAACAGTCAGGAACAAGGACTGGAAATGAGTGAAAAATGTGCCAATGCTCAAATAAAAACCAAAATCACTTTAAAAGATTATATGAAAGCTTCATGAAAAAGATATGAAGCGAGGTTTAAGACTGCCTTAGTCTGTTATCCTATTTTATGTTTTTCTCAGTTATTGCTTGTTAAGTTTAATTAAAACAAACAAATGCACTTTTTTATTGTTTACATTCTTTAACATGGTCCGTGTAGCCCCCTTTTACTTATTGAATGGTCATACAACTGAATAATTTAATACATCTTTCCTCAGCAGCATTTGCCAGAACAAACCAACACTGAACCCCGATATCTAACACGGATAACCATCCTGACCTACTTGAAATTCTGCAGCTTTTTCAAATTCAATAAAACGCCACAGCTCTGTAACTAAACTCCTCCGCAGAAACATACATATTTACATTTTTATGTATCATTTTTTAAATCATATTCTCCACTTCTCATGGGCTAGTTAGTAATAGTCTTTTAGTCTTGAATCCACCAACTTAATAAGAAGCTCTTAATTTCCTGTTGATCAAATTATGGGAAATCTCAGAACTAATGTGCACTATTAATTTCTCACACCTGTACAAATCATCAGCTGTGGAGTTAACACAATATTGAGTGCGTGGGCTGAGCTGTGAACATTAACTGGCAATTGAGAAGTTTAAATGGTGCATATGAGAGCCTCAGTTTGAGGAGTTCTGATTAAATGTTTTATACACTTAGTCAGGCACTACTTATACTGTCAGTCCTTCAGTTTGTTTTCAGTATCAGGCCCGACTTTTTTGGATTCCATCCTCCCCCTGAATCCATCACATATCTCAACTTATCTATAGTTGAGATATGAACTGGAAGTGTGCACCCATAGCAGTACTTCTCATCTTCTCTGTGCACCGGTCACTGCCTTATTCAGTTCAAAGTGGTCCATTGGGCCCATATGTCAAAAATGTCATCTTTTGTTTACATCCTGAGGTTAGTCCTTATTGTAAAACATACAGAACTACCGGAACCTCATTGGTTCACATGTACTGGTCCAGCTGCAGTCTGTTTCCCTCACTACTCTTTCTCAGATTTTTAAGGTTAAATTAGATCCAGACCCTCTGTTTGCTATGTTTGGCCTCTTGGACAGAACAGACAGTTGTCCCCAGGACACGGCTGACGCTCTCTGTCCCTTGCCACCCTTCTGGCCAGATGTGCTTGTCCTCCCTAAGAGGAAGGACGCCGCTTCCTCCTTCTCACTCACTGTGGCTAATGGACATCTTGGCCTTGTTTAAAGCTTGATAAAATTAGATATTCACTCCTACACTCCATGGGGAAGTTTCAGAAGATTTTGGGGGGCCTTTGTTGCAAACATTCCAGTGCATGTAATAAATTTCCCGAGGTGCGGCCAATTAGACTGATTCAGTGTCCTGCTGGTCCGGGCTGTTGGTAAATCCCTGCTATAGGGTGCAGTCCACTGGCTGTGACAAAGGAGGGATTATTTTTAGTTTATTATCACCATCTTCCCACATATGTACATCATTTTACTTTTAAAATGATTCATCGTGCTGTCTGTTTTCTTTTAGGTGTGCCTGTTTTTCCCTTATTTGTTTACTTAGATTTAAATGTTAATAAAGATTTTGATTAAGAAAATGTTTTATACACTTATGACAGGAATCTACTGTTGACAGTGGATTCTTTTAAAGCTCTACTAGCAGTGTATTGATCATTAAACGCAGGTTTATTTTGGCTTTGTGACAGGTTACAGTATTATTCCATGTTCTCATTTTCTTTCCTGCGCAATATTCAATATTATTTGATCTTATGTATAGGTTGTTTATAAAGGAACAAACCCCAAAACATGGTAAACAATGGACACAGCAACTCTTCTAATACAATAAACACAAATTGGAAAGATTTTTTCTGAAAAATAATTTATTTCCAGAGTAAAATAAATGATATGTTGCCATACAAAAAGTGTAAGAAAAGGGACATTGTCAAAACGGTAACTGCAGAGAAATCGGTAGAGTAGCGTGACGTGTGCAGTCATGTTCTAATAAGGGGATATATCCAGTACTGTTTGCTTTGCACACACAGTCTCTCTTGGTTTGTTTCTTTAACCTTTATATCAAATATTACAGGATAGGCCTAAATTGAAGACACAGATTGTGTTTCTTTTCCTTTTGCCCACAATAATGCAACATACCATTTTTATCGCTATGTATATTCCAAAATCTTCTGTGACATCAGAGACACACATAAACCCAGACAGTTACATTATAGATGATTTGTAATGTCCTTTCAAACACAGTCTAGTTAACCAAACATCCTGGGCCTAATGAACCAAACATATTACTTCTATTCTCATTAACGTCAATGTTGACACATAAAAAGAATTACTTTAGATTTTCTTCTTTTCTCCTCCACTTAGTGCAGAATCCAAAAGAAAAGATAGTTAAAATGACTATTGAATTAATCCCTTATTAAGACATATTAGGCTGAGTACACTCTGCAGATGTAAAAACAAACGTGGAAAAGAAACAAACTGCTACAGTGAAACATAAACCCGCCATCTGACACACGTCTAGTCATAAACACAGACATTTCTGGTATGAATTGCACATTTGCACCTATGAGACAAGACTTCACAGTCTAGTCTAAGCAAGTATCAAAAACAGTGTCTACGATCCAGCAAGAGAACAAGAAAGTGAAACATCTAATAGGCCACTATAATAACCCGGTCCGGGGGCTTCTTGGTCTCACTTTTATACGAAACCTTCCTGCATTGAAGTAAAATGCAGTGACTGATCAACTATTAGGTTGTAAACACTTGGCAACTTTTAAACAACCAAAGAACCACCAAAACATGTTTGTTTCATACCATAAAAGTTTCAGTATTATGCGAGTGACAGACAGAACACACAGTGTTGACTGAGAGGATCCTGTCGTTGTTCACACAGCGTCATGGCAGACCTAAAACAATATGGCAACTATAGCTGTTATAGCATCATGTCCACTCACAAATGAACAACTAGGACTGACTTTCCCTCTACCAACAAGTCAACACAGGAATTCACTGGCAACACTGGACAACATCTCGCAGATAAACGACTACAATGGACCCTTTGGAAAAGCATATGGAGCGCAGCGGGGAGCACCGCTCCTTTGACCTGAACGGGCCTTTAATCCTTTCAGGAAAATAAAATATTCCTTTGAGGGAACGTGAATATCCATCTTCACCATCCTCATAAAACGGATTCCATGTTTTCACAAAACTCATGGTTCTCTAGGTTATATATAAACTTTGTCCTGTCCACGAGTTTGGGGCCGTCGCTGAGAGACGGGTAAAACTCAGTCGGCGTCATGTAGCCCTCGTGACTTTTGATGTATTTCTTGTAGTTCCTGCGCAAGCAGTACCATGTGGTGGTGTAGAGGAGGAAGGCCAAGCCCTTGAGAATGATGGCGAGGCTAATGTAAAGATGCCTGTAGGCCACGTTGTCGTACAGCAGGCAGGCGCCCTTTTCGCCGCAGTCTGAGCTCCAGAAAAGGCAAGTAGAGTCGATCCCAGCACCGAAGATCAGAGGAGGGGGGATAAATCCTGGAAAACGGAAATTAAAAATGAATAAACACCTCTGAAAAACACATGTTAGGCAAATTAGAATAAATATTACAGTATGTGTTTATGCCTCCAGTTAACCTGAATCAGAATTTTAAATTGTATGACTTTGTTCACTTCCTCAATTTACACGGTCACCAGTGTTAATGGTGTAAGGCTGATCTGACTTATGTGTTAGACATGAGGAAATATACACCAACGCAACACGTGAGCACGTGCAGTTTACTGGATGACCTTTTTAACCCAGAGTCACAGTGAGCTCCAGTAAACCTCTACACGTTTGCAGTCATAACAAGAACTCTGT
The DNA here is from genome assembly GCA_028567055.1 of Leptatherina wallacei. NCBI lineage: Eukaryota > Metazoa > Chordata > Actinopteri > Atheriniformes > Atherinidae > Leptatherina > Leptatherina wallacei. The sequence goes on along the minus strand of JAOXYM010000010.1, from coordinate 23,303,305 downwards.
GTGTGTGTGTGTGTGTGTGTGTGAGTGTGTGTGAGAGCATTGTATTATCTGATAAAAATTATTACCGATGAGCCGTAGCAAAAGAAACAGGACTCCAAGCGCGTATGACTTCAGTTCAGGGCTCACAGTCCTTTAAGAGGAAAAAAAAGAAGAAAAAAACAAAACATGCTTTAGTTATCGGATGAACTGTGTGACTGACCAGACTTAATCCAATAAAGTTAAGTCAATACCTGATGAGGACGATGACAGAGGGAGTCTGGGCCATGGCTCCCACCAGGCTGCAGACACAGATCACACACAGGAAGACGAGGAAAGCCTCCGGGCAGCCCGACACGGGACATTTCCCTGGAACCACGGAGCCAGGCCCACTTTCGGTCGATATACAAGCACATCCAGTCAGGTTCTGTAGGCAGAAAAAGATGAGCTGAAATAGTGTTCCGTACTTCACTGTATATGTACACTTAGAAAATATGGCAAATGCTACTGTGAGTTAATAGGGAAAAAAACCCCAAACTCTAAATTTCACGAGTATGGAAGACATAAATCTAAGGAGGTATCAGAACTTTAAATATGGTAACACTTAATTATCTGATATCCTTCCTGAGGACACAACTGTGATACACTGTAGAGAAGTATCCCTGCTCCACTTTCACAGTTGGGATTTCTTTTACTGAACACCATCACAAAACGATGGCGAGGTTTCAGACCTGAGAGATGTTTGATGTGATGGGAGGGATTCCTCTCTGGGTGCAGCCGGCGAAGCAGGCGGACAGGTAGGTGACACCGTTGGAGCCACACACGGGGCTGATGGAGGAGGTGAAGCAGTTGCAGTGACTGTTGCACTGAGCCTCTGGTTTACTTCCCACCTGTAGCGTCCTGAACAGAAACACAGCAAAAAAAACCTTGACTCGGTGGAACAGCTACACAAAACCAAAGACCTGTTCTTGGTCCATTTAGAAAAAGCTTCCTTTTTAACATCTCCATAGAAACAGCACAGCATGGCCAACCTGCTCTGAAGAAGGTTGAGTTTAAGTCATCAAGAAGAAGAATTTGTCTTCTGGGTTTTTTGATTTTTCTCAGGTTTCTGATCATTTTTTTTAATATAATGTCATTATCATGAAAATAGTTGTGATTTAAGCTGCAGCTAGTGGTCACATTCATTATGGATGAGCCCACTGATTAACTTTCCTGATTGATTGATATAATCACTGCCTGTTCTACAAGGATTACAGAAGCTGGGAGGCATGAATGTTATTTCCCATATCACATGAATGATTCAATTATTAACAAAACTGTGGCAATTAATTTTTTGGTGACCTGACTGAGTAATCAACAGTTTGAATTGTGACACAACAAAATATTTAATTATGAACAAAAAATAAGTGTCCCAAATTGAATGCTGATCTTATTTATTTTCTCATTAGTATAAGCAGGAAACAAGCAATTAAGAAATTAAAACTATGATTAAATAAAAGGTATACTGTGTAAAAGTCATATGAAAGAAGTCAATATGAAAGTCAGCGACGTGTTCTGTTTTGTAACAGTTTTGTTCTTTTATGGGATTGTGTCTGACCCAATAAAGCCTTCACATTCACCCTTTAGGAATACAAGACCACTCTGAATGGAAAATCTTTTTATAGACTCAATGAGAAGACACAAAGTCATTTGTGAAAAAAGAAAGTCGACCGTGCCCCAGTGAACAGAGGTGATCTGAATATTTATTTTTTTACATTTGGACTGTATGCAGGTCACCTCCGATAAAGTCTTCTGGCCACAGCAGCTGCATTACGTTTGACTGCTCTAATTTTGTTAAATGCATGAAATGCATTCATTCATTGGATTTATTTGGCCCTTATGACCAAACCTGAATCTCAAAATGGCAACACACCAAGTTCAGAATGGGATAAACACATATTTATCAATCAACTGCGGTTCATATAGTTTATCTTGTGCTGCACATGTAGTTTTTTGGTTTGCGGAGACAACAGATGATTGGTTGTCAACACAGTTTTTGTGATTAAAGTGATCTCTTTGCCAAACTGGAAAATCATGTCACACTGGGATGTTCGCAAAGTTAAAAAGGACAAGATAACATCATGAGAGCAGCATAAAGTCACCTACAGCTCAATGATCAGACGATATCCTGAGTAGCCACATTCTGAAACCTCACAAAGTCAAAGTGATTGTTTATCTGGTCTCATTACAAGAATGAAGGTAGTCTTCGCTGGAGATGACAGCCCTAACCTGTACTCAGTGTTAAACACAGGTGCTGAGTTGCTTTCTTACTCGTTGCCGTATTTAACCGTCACTCCAGCAACAGGACCCGTGTCACATCCCAGGAACAGGAAAGAGACGTAACAGGCGGTGGAGACCACGTTGACCAGCATGGCCATGCGGATGGCTCCCAGCGCAGACAGGTTCAGCTTCTTCACCAGCAGGCCGCCCATGAAGATTCCCAGACACGCACATGGAATGGCTGTCATACCTGAACCGCAAAGATGCCCAAAACATGTTTATTACACAGGAATGCACATGTGAGCAGGCATGTGTCACATTTGCTCTGATTACAGACCTAACAGCTGGTTTGCTGAGGAGGTGGTGAGGTTGAACTGCTGCTCCAGGTATTTCCCTAAGAAGGCCGCAAAGCCGGCCACGACGGCGATCTCCATGCAGGCTGCCAGGATGATGCAGGTGAATACTGGGTTCGACAGCAGGTGCTTGGTCACCTTGGGGATAACTGATGATGCAAACAACTAACTCAGTCAAAAACCTGGGACATCCCAAATATTAGCTCATGCCTTTATGCAGAACAGAGACCTCTGAGCTAATTCTAATGTCTAATTTAGGAAGATTATGTTTTTTTAAGTGCACCAACTGCTAAAGTCTTGCACACAAATAAAAGTTTCTTCAAATTTGAGAAAATGCAAATAGAAAAATAAAAAAAAAGAGAAGTTTTCATGTGAATGTTCCCTTCTATAAAACACTGCATCCCTACAGAGGATCTTGCACGCTCACCTCTCAGCTGCTGACAGCAGGTGGGGCTGTTAGCAGGCTCATGGCTGAGCACAACTCCATTGCTGGGCTTTGGAGTCTCACAGTCTGGGCTGAGAGAAGGCGGGAGCATAACCTGCTCACTGTCGGCGCCCTCGTCTCTCTCCTTCGACGGGAGTGACTGAGGGAAGCCGAACATCAGGATAGCTGAGCAAAAGAGTAAGGCACCACACAGGAGGAAGCCTGCCCACCAGGCCCCAATCCACCGCGGGTCGTCTGGGGTGATGCCCAGATTATCTATGGAGAGGCGCAGAATGAGTCAATAAACCATATTCAGAAATTAAAACAAAAATGAAAACTCTACAGGATATTGAACTCACTGGTGTCAATGAAGATGGCGTCCACATAGAATTTAGTGCAGACAGAGCCGAGGATGAAGCCACAGGCAGGTCCGAACACCAGGGTAGAGAAGAGGATTCCTGCAGCAGAGACAAGCATCAGCTTTAATGTTTGCTTTCTGATATGTGCTCCCTGAGAAAAAAAAAATCACCAAATTCAGCGTTGATAGTATAGTTACAAAATCAGCCGAGAAACATTTGGCTCCTGACAGTTATATGGATGCAACTTTGACTGATACAACCAACCAACAGACCACCTGCAGCAATGACTCTCCCCTGGCAATAGTGGTCTCCCCCAGCAGGACAAACAGCCCCAATAGATTGCAAAACCTGCTCAGAAATGATTTAAGAACCAAAACAAAGAGCCCAATGTGATGGCTTAGAAAGGTATAAAGAGTGAGCATCATGTGGATGCACCAAAACAAGCCTGATTCACTGAGGCCCCATCCAGAAACCACAGGACCCGGAGGATCCGACACGCTGGAGCCAAACAGCACGGAACCCCCAAAGCGATCCTGCGTCCACGCGATGAAAGCGAACCTTGTTGATACATCAGCTAACATTAAACATTTAACCCAAGTTTAATGTGTTCCAAAACCACACTGAAAAGTGGAAACAATGCCTGTGAAATCATGAATTAAACATTTTGTCTTGTTCTGAGAGCCTGAAATGATATCTCAAAATGTCCTGCTTTGTCTGTCCAACAATCCAAAACACAAAAAGTTAAATTATAGAGTGACAAAATGGGCTGCAAGAGCGGCTTTCATTTCAACTCAGCTTTGGGTGGCCTATCCCAGGAGGTTCAGTGTGAAAAATGGCAAAAACAGGGAAGCGTTTCGGCTGACCTAGAAGATCAGATCAACCAGTCTAAACCACGAGATGAGTGCAGCAGACGCAGCAACATAGTGACCCTGCTGGTTAAGCTCATGTAGTTTATTCCTCTCAAATTGGCACAGACTAAATAGATAAACGCACTGTGAGGAACGAACAACAGAAGCAGTTCTTTTGTCACCGTCTGTGGGCTGCTGGAGATAAAATGTGTAGCTAGATCAAAAATTGTAATTAAGCGCTGTCATCGAGGCTTCAGTTCAACCCTGTGACTCAGACTGCAGGCAGATGATGGAGACTCAAAGCTTGATTTGAGAGGCAAATTTCTCTGTGAAGTGCTTTATTGTTGGGCTATCTGTGAAGCGATAAACCACATCAGAAACGAAGCACGGCCGCTCCTATACGGAAGAAAAACAACGCCAGCATCAAATTACCAGCAAAATACAATGAAATAATATGCTTCCTCTTCCTGTGGCATCAGAGATGCCTCGCGACTGGCTTCAGGCCGGTCTGAACATCACGGCTATCAGCATCTCCTGTAAGATGTCCAGATGCCGGGAGCGGCCACTTAATGAAGCACGGAAACTGTGACTAAGCTTTGTGTCTCTCTGCTGGTGCCGAGAGTAAATTCATGGCCTGTTTCCTGCCCTGACCACCCACATAGGAAGGGAGTCAACGCAGTCATATAAACGCAGCCTCGTTCACATTGTAGTTTATTCTTCGCATAAAGGAAATGACTCACAGATCTGTGAGGTGGGGCTCAGTACCTATAATGTGCGTAAACGGGCTTTTTTAAAAACATAATCGAGAAACAAAAGAAAGCAGCCCACATGTCAGGGTGAGAAAACATTCTGATATTTCTCAGAAGCCTACAACTGAAACAAGTTTGCGGTTAACAGTCCGACCGACGCAGAAATGAATGAATAAGACACAAATGCTTCCACAAGGCACCGGAGCTTGACAGGTTTTTTTTTCTCCTCTTCCGTCTTGTAGCTTCAGTGATTTTCTAATATGAAAAGATGGCAGATAGCAGGCAAAACCTGATTTCCTCTGTTGCGTGTAAAAATGTCAAATATGAAAATAAAGTAAAGAAAAAAAAAAGTGCTCCACTTCCTCAGACGTGCATACGCAGAGGTATTCGGCAACACTTTTAGGCAGAGAGACGGGGTTGCTGTGGTATATGAGGGAGAGTATCGTGGATACCACAGAAACTCTGCAGTTTAACAGCACTTTCAGAAAAAGGAAAAAGTCTGCAGTCGCTATCTAACTACCCCATTTGCCTGTGGTGTTGCAAATGAGGCCTGTGCACTCTGTTTCCTTAGAAACCGAGTGTTGTCTGCTCATGGCAACATCACAATTGCTTTCACCACAGGAAACCTCAAGGGGGAAATTCAGTTAGTGAAATCACCATCCAGGAGGTGATGGCCCAGCAAGCTCACAAGCCCACCACCACACTGAGAGGATAAATGTTTCCACTGAGATCCGTTCTTACCCCTGGTTGCTTCTGGAAACTCTGCCTCCTGGATAACACTGTGTAACAACACGAGCCTCGCATGTGAAAAAGATCAATGAGCTCTGAGGGAGCATGTCCCCATTATCAATCTGCTCCTTCTGAGCAAGAAACAAAGAGAAAGCAGTTTTGAAGTTGGTGCCAATCTTCACAAGAAGGCTTAATAAAACACCTTTGATAGTTTTGTTTTTCTGTTTTGTCTTGAGGTCAATATCAGTAGAAGAAAAGCATGAAGACAGATGAGACTTCTAGGAGGATTATGTGTATTCCAACAGGATCTTGTGGTCTAAACATAAGTAACAATTTCTGAACTCAAACAGCCAGAGTGTATATTATGTTTAAGATAGAAAACCCCCCCAGAAAAACAACTTAAGTTTGTGTTCATAAAAGATAAAACTGTATTTATAATGTAATTATACAGTAAACATTATGGGGAAAACTGGGTCATTTTGTGAGAGAAGGGTAGATGTGAAGAACATTACCACCAGACTTGGTTTATATAAAAACTAGAAGCAAGAGAGATCAGAAAAGCAGGCCCAGTCCAAAGTTAAAACTTAAACTGCAGTAGAAATCCAGCTTTTTGAGCTTCGGGAATGGTAAAACATTTCTATTTAAATAAAAGCTGCATTTTTCTTCCCCTCTTTGTACTAAGACGGCAAACATGTGGTTTCTTTTCCTGTGTATGCCCTTTCAGAGTCACAGTAGAAATGTTATACCACACAGTGTGAGATGACTTTTATAAAACTTTGGCTCTTTGTCAGACTGCACAATTTCAGTTTGAGCCAGACTGTGACACAAATGATGAGCAAATTAAACGATTCTCCTAAGTTTATCCATAACACACATTAGCAAAGGACAGGAAAACGTTACTGTTGATCATAAATGAGAGCTGATTTGTCATGCTTCACCTCAACAATGCTCCACTGCACATGCTCTTCTGTGACCACTTACTGTTTCTCCTCATCATATTTCTTAAAATATCCACTGTGGCCTTTACCCTTGGGTCAAAGATAAGACGACGTGTGTCTGTACAGGCTGTGAAAGGGACACATTTCATGGTTTTCATGACTGGATTAGACAGGGAAAAAAAGGAAACCTAAGTTAAGCACATTAAAGCTGGGTGTAATCTTTGTAATACACTACTTTTCCAAACAGCCTCTAAATCGCGTTTCCCTTCCAGCGGTCCCGTTACAAGATAAGTACAAAACAAACTAATTTGTTGAGGCTGTACTTCACTCAAGCCTTTTAGAACGCTGTGAATTATGCTCTCAGGGGAGGATACCAGATGTAATTCAATAACAAAGCTTGGATCTAGTGTTTTTGTCTCACTCTAATTTACTTAGAAACCAATAGAAAGGGCTGAAAAGCCACAACTTATAAAGCTTTTCCTCTCTGAGATATCAATTAACCACCAGCTGCTTTGATTAACCCATGCACTGCACTTGAAAAGATAATTTACAGTAAATATTAAACATAAAAATCCCCACAGGGTCATTTAAAAAGCACATTGTGCAAAGGCTATGTGATTAATCAACCTAAAAATTACATAGGGATTAAATTTAAGTTGATCTCTGTGATAAGCATGAGACATTTTCAATCGTTCCATCTACAGAGGCAGCTGTGTAGCCCTCATTACACTCCAGTCCACTAGTTGGCGGTAATGCACCTCTACAATAACCTGCCAGTGGAGTGAGGGAGGAAACTGAGCAGAAACATGGGAGAGAATGAGCGTAGGTGTGAACCAAGGGGCAACCTCCCGTTCGAAAAAAGGAAGCCTATGCGGAAGTGCCAAAAATTGCAGTTCCCCCCTCCTCCG
>JAOXYM010000010.1:23274566-23295662 GCA_028567055.1 Leptatherina wallacei | reverse complement strand
AACCTCCCAATGAGCTTCTTTTCAGCTCTTCACAAACCTCCCGGATGGTCTGTCCATTCATTTACAGTCATTGGTGTGAACGTGGGGGGGAAACTGAAACTGGACTCGTGTTATCTCCCAGACTTGTTGAAGCAGTTGACGAAAAAGGCCCTGCTGTGTTGGTAATACAGAAATGGCTTGGAGTCAAAATAGTAAATACTCAGTCAAAATAAGGAAGAGCAGATTTATACAAAGTGTAAACTTTGTCATTGGTTAGCTAATGGCAAAACGGGCAAAACGACAAGTTAATTTAATCACCTGAAGAGTCGTAACCCAAGCGACGATGCAGAAAGCAGGATGATGTTGGCCGATACAGGCAATAAACTGTTATAAAGTCGAATTATATTTGCTGTATGTTGCAGTCCTCATTATTACACTTTTGAAATGGACAATATCAACAAACTATATAATGATCAAGATCAAGATTGATCAATATAGAAAATAATACCGTCATAATTCATTTTGCTGTATAAAGTGGACTCTAGTGATTTGGCAAGGTCTGTTGCTATCATGCCATCTGTCTGCACACATGAACAATAGTTCCATATAAGTACCTCCATCTTATGAACGGTCATAATGGTGAAGCTACAACACCATGAAAAGACTGGATTGCAAGATGAGATAGCTGTGACAGGCTATGCTCTTTCATGAAACCACTTCTGAGATTAACATGGTAAAAAACCCAGACAGGCTAATCTAATTCTGTTCAACACAAACAAAGAACTCCATAAAACTAAGCAGCATTTAAACATCCTTTGGTCACAAAGTTTTTCCTTTTCTTTTCTTTTTTCTACGCTACAGGGATTCAAATGATAAGCCGACGCGGTGTGAGGTTAAACAGAAACGGTACCCAATCCTCAGTCCATTTCCTGCTGTCACTGGACAAAGGGAATTCCTCCATCTCCTCCTTTAATCCAGCTCAAATTGGCTCAGTAATCCTCTGTGCTAAATAAGAGCAGAGGGACAGTGCAGCATGGAAATCCAGACAACAGCTTGAGCCACTTTCACATGGGGCACAGTCTGAAACTGAGAGTGAGCTAAATGATCACGATAGACAGAGCTAAGCGCCAGTGTGCCAGCATCTCATCTCTGGAGCCTGAACCTGAGTTTATGTCACACAATCGATACTGAGCAGGGGAAAGGGATTGTTTTGGGTCAAAAGGACTGCATAAAGCAGGCACATGTCACATAAAATCTGACTATAAAGTTTAAAGAGTGAGATTTAAGGAGCTTTTAAACAAAGCCCTCTCCTCCTCCTTGGCCATACATCAGTTCATGAAATCCACTGTGTAGAAGTGAAAAGACATTTTTAAGATTGAAGAGCCTCAAGATAAACTCACAAAAAGGCCAGAGGTGCCAGACAGAACATTTCCCAAATACACTGTGGTAAGCTGATATTACTCACATAGACAATAATAAGAGTCAAAACGATGCCAAGAGCAAAAGAAGAAAGAGAAATCGCAAACCACACCCATCAAAGGTCATCTCATCTGCTTCCCCTGCTGCACAGGAACAACATGCTGATGCTCACAGTTACAAACATTTGTTTTATAGACTGTCAGAGAAATTTGCTCCCAGAGCTCCTAACACTGTCCCTATAAACGTCATCCCAGCCATTCTTTGGAGGAAACTAATTTCCATCACTTATGATCACAACCTCATTCTTTTGGTCAATACTCACAGCTCATGACCACAGGTGAGGGGCTGGTATGTAGATTGACTGGTAAATTGGTAGCTCGGACTTCCTACTCAGCACTCTCTTCACCACAATAAAACCAATAAAACATCTGCATCATTGCTGAGCCCTCAACGTGAGAATTTAACCCTAAGATACCTTAACTCTTATATTTGATGCTTTGACTCACTCCAGGTAGGGAGTGAGCTTATCCACCCATTTCCAACAGAAGACCTTGAACTCAAACATGGAAGTACTGATTTCCATTACGGCTGCTATACAATAAGCAACACGATTCAAGATGTTTACTTGTCACATGCTCTTGTATACACATAAAGTATACAGTGAGTCACTTCCGAGAATATGCAAGTCGGAGTAAGAATAGAACAAGAATAGCTAAGTAACAAACCCGAGCGCCTGCTGGAGATCTCCACTTGATGAAGCCACCAGGACCACATCACCTGCAAAAGATGCAACTCTAAACTGACTGAATTAGAAACTTTCTGGCCCATGGCTACACCTAGAAATTCTGTCCATAACACTTTCAAACAGAATGGATCTGACTAGCTGGTAAAAATGATCCAAGCTTTCACCTCTGTTGTACAGGGACCGAATATATAACACAGGGCCCAGTACCCTATACTTCTGAAGCACCTCCCACAATATAGATATCACCTTTCATGGTTGTAAGCTTTTTCCAAGTCCACAAAACACAAGAAGACTGGTTGGACCACCTCCCATGCATTTTCTAATATCCTAATGTGGGTAAAAAGCAGGTCCAGTGTTCAACAACCAAGACAAGAAACACACTGGTCCTCCTGAATCTGGTTTGACTATCTGCTGGTATTTTCACTCCAAAACCCCAGAAAAGACTTCCTCAGGGAGGCAGAGAAGAGTTTTCCCAAACCCTCAAGTCCCCCCTTTTTTTTTTTTTAAAAAAAAAGAGAGACTACTGCACTGGTCTGTTCGTCCAGAGACACTACAAGTCCATGCTATCGGAGCTTGGAGGGATTTCTTGTATCTTGTTGATCTATGGCTTTAACTTGTTAATACTTATCACTTCATGAACATGGATTTTATAAAGTACCCACATCATCACTGTAAAAAAGACCCAGAGTCCTATTTTCCACAGTTTACAACCGGTTAGTATTTGATAAGAAAGTGCATTAAAATATCCGGTTTTCATGAGTAAAAAGCTACTCAAACCACTCTTGCTACAATCCTTCCGGTACTTGTTTTACCAATAATAAGACAGGCCATAAAACCTACAGGATGTTACCAGCTGTAATCACAGGAACAAGTAGCAGTACTGAATTTCTGGAGTAAAATAAAAAGAGTAAATTTAGTTAAAATCCAGATTAAACTGAATAAAAGACGATAGGAGTCATATTTTCACTGTTACATCTTTTCTTTATTTTGAAATTCTTTGTCTTCAGACACTCTGAGGGGAAGTGACAAGACTCTTATCTCACATCTCAAAAAGAATATCTGAATCAAACTTCCACTTTTAGCTTTAAACATCACTACTAACATTACGTGCTGCACAATGGCTCTGTGAGATTTGGTTAACATCTGCAATGGAAACCTTTAGTAAAAACAAAACTAGCTGACAGAATATGTGGTAATATCTGGTCCTTCTGCTGGGAACAGATAAGATTTTGACGGTGAATATTTACAGTGACACAGACCAAATGTCAGATGAGGCGAGATGGTGACATACAGCAAGTTGTTATGTAAACTCACTTGTTCTCATGCCAACAGGATGAGAGGAGGCAAAAGTCATGCCGCAGTCTCCTCTGAGGCAAAGTCTATTTTGATGAAGTACATTAGAGATTAAGGCCAGCAAATTTTCAGTGATCCATAAGTACTAACAGCATTAGACATCAGCTTTCACTGCACAAAGCCAAGCCTCGGCCCACCTGAGTGGCTTTTAGAATCAATGTCACTTGTCAAAAAAAACATTCTTCACTGAATATTTCAAAAGATTACTCAGTACTCTGAGGCTTCCCTGTCGTATGAAAAACAATAGACTTTTATCTTTGCATACATTAAAAAAAAAAAAAAAGACTGATCAATGAGTGGGACAGATGGGGGAGGGGGCACAAATTTAAGGTGATTTGTTGGTCATCTATATCCTAATGTAACCCGGTTGAGTACGCAGTCATGACCTAAATAATAAGGAAAAGCTTAAAGTAGGCTCTCAACACACATCCAAATGCCATTACATCAGGATCATCCGACTAACTTCCGCTTACGTCAAATCATCTAAAATTTCAAACCAGCAGATTGCACGTGGAAAGTCGTGATGTAAATGTAAAACCCTCCTTTTCTTCTTCTATGGTTTTTATTTGAACTGAAGCAGACGTGTTTAAACAGTTTCACTGGTGCCATATGGTTGCTATACAAAAACTCCAGCCTGAGGACATGTTTAATGCTATTAACATTTTGACCCTGAGGATGAGCACCAGAGCCAGACTGAAATATTGTCCAGCCGGCTGAACCAAAATGCAGAGGAAATAAAACCCCACCATGTCCCAGTGGGGTTAATACAGATTTTGTCCAGCAGGGTGTGATCCAACAACCGTGTCCACTCTCGGCATTATGAACTGGAGCCTGACACCAGCGTAGCGATTCAGTGATAGCCAAAAAGCTTCCGTAATAACGTTCTCATCACTTTGTGAAACATTATGTTATCCTGTTTTCAATAGCACTCTAATGTAGCACTGTTCCTGACAACAAACTATTAACTCTTATTCCAGCCATTTTTGGTGTGAGCGAGTAACTGTAATCAGTAAGTCGCCTGCATTAGAGACTTCATGTTACATTGGTTAAGACACAATGTTGAAAATATGTCTAGAGGAAACTTGCACCAGTGAAAAACCAGTATGTCTTACCTTTCAGAGATGAAACTGGTTAGGCAACAAACTAAACTGAGTGCTGAATGATTTGGAGAGAATAATGACTGCAGAGCTTGTAGACGAGTAGCCAGATGAAGCAAAGGAAGCAGTACCCCCCGGAAACTGCGGTGGCAGTCTCGCGCAGTATGGCCCACATGCGCCCAGCGAAAGGAACAAAGAAGAAGAAGCCATGTGTTCGATGGTTGTGCAGACCCCAACCGTCTACTGCCTCTTTTCATACCTCTTTCTAAGACTTTACATTATCTTGATCTCCTCCACCGTCACCATGTTTGCCATCATTGTTGGAACCTGGAAGTGAACTCTGAACTCTACACTGCCCTCTATGGCCAATCAACCACGTCATCATAAAGCATGCATTAGATTACGTAGGCAGTGATGTTTGACAGTGTTTGAAATAGACGTACCTATTCACGTGCATAAAGGGAACATAAATAATGCTTTAGTTTTCACACAGAGGAAGAGGCCAGTTCGCTAGTTTCACGACTAATAAGAATGATACAAAAATTGACATGTTAAATGCATTTGTGAAGGTTTTTAATTTGATTCTAACATCATGTCTAACCAGCTAGTTACAGTAGATACCTACGTAGTGTGCAGTCGGCCGAAGGAGCAAATGAATGAAAGCATTGACAATCTGTTGCTGTCTAGCACACTAAACTATTTTAGTAAGTGTTTAATGTTGACAACTTTAAAACTGATGGGGACTTGTGAAAAATAGTGTTATGTTCATTTAGTCAATCTTTTTAACAGTTCCAGATGTGAACTGGCACCAATACCTCTTTTTTTTTTATCATTTAATATTTTTATTCTATTATCCATATCCCCTACATTTCCCCTGCCAGACCCATCGCTCCCACAATATGGTCACATTAATTTATTTTGATCTAGTTTTTTATACATCGCAAAGTCACAACCGAAGTACTTTCAGGTTCTCTTAGCTCTCAAACAGCTTTATACCTTGTTCTTTTGTTAAAAACCAAACGATCTGATGTTATTTATCTGATTTATAGACAGCATGTCATAGCTGATCTCTGTCTCCACGGCAGAGTTCTGCCCTGATGCTTGCACACGTGCACACAAGCACAGGTGATCACACTTCAGTAAGCGGACAGAGCATGTGCGTCGCAAAACATGTCAACCAGCTGAAAATCAGACAAAAATACGAGAGTTTTTAGAATTCTCCAAGAGAGGAGAAGATGGAAACAGTGGCGCTCCACCTAGGAGCAGCCGGAGTATTTTTCCTGTTGCTGAGAACTTCATGTTGTTTGTCACAGGAACGTGCACAACTGAGCAAGCAGATACCGTCATTGTAGTCATTTTTGAGTCGATTACGGCTTAAAATGGATCCAATATTCTTTATAGGTGTAACATCTACATGTTATCTAAGATCTGAACTTTAACAATATTAAGAGCGACACACAGAATGAAACGGTTTCCATCAGGACATATAAAAAGTTTAACTTTTTAAACCATATTGGTTTCTTATCACAGCATGAAAAAGAGTTCTATGCTCAGTGAATTAGAATTTTATTTATAGTCAATAATCTAATTCCTTTCAAAGTTGACTGTTATATTAAATAGATTACTAAAATAAAAAGAATTATAAGAAGGAAGTAAATAAAAACAAATAAATAAACATATTAGATAATTGTAATAACAATTTACTTTGCCACAAATGCTTTATAAAGGACATTTCGAGTGTCTTTTGCATGTCGGCTGATAAGCCAGTATAAGAAAAAAACAAACGAAACAAAAAACATTGGAATCGGTTCCAAAAATCCCATACTGGTGTAGCTCTAATGAGTAGTGGGGTTATTACAGACCACTATCCAACCTGCACTCGTCCGATAAACCAGCTTTTTAAGCTGGTCTTTTTCCTTCAACACCCTCTCATGTTAAGTGGAACTCAGGAAGGTTGTGGCCTCAAACAGGAGGCGGAAGTCGGCATCCATGAAGGTTTTACAGCTTCAAAACAGCAACCCGTTGTATCAGACTGATACAAGTCTACTACTGATAATGTTTGACTACTGACAATGGAACATTTTTAGGTCGCAGTCCAACTTTCACAGAACTAACTGTGATCGCAGTTGTACATCAGCAACTTACCAGTCACTATCTTTGTGATCAACCTAAAACACACCACGTTTATGCAAACACCTGCAGCTCCACTGTTTTACTCCCAAATGTCAGGATCCAAAGGATCCACTGCCAATGTCCTGATGACAAACAGTACGGGACTCTCCTTATGAGCAAATGTTTACACTCCAGCTGGACAGAACTGTTCTGGAGAGATGACACAGTATTAAGCGGATGGTTTTAAAACTTGTGGCTGAACAAACACTGGTCAAACAGATGTAATTCAAAAATAATCCTTACTTACAAACATACTGTTTATAGTATACTCCTATGCTATATTCATTCCAGCTGTTGCATGTCTGAGAGGTAAAAAAAAAAAAGATCCTCTGTGCTCAATAGATCTCTGTCCTATTTTATAATTCAGAGGCTGCAATGGCTGAGCTGCCACAATCCTTTGGATGACAATAAAGAGAAAAATCACTTAAGTAAAATACTGTATGGCGGGGATGGAAAAAGAGAAAGGTTTTATCGTGCGAGATGCAAGACGGAGCAGGAAAAGTAAAGGCCTGTCATATAAATAAATGCTTTTATAATCTAAAAATCCACATCTGGTCTTCATGCATTATACAAGACAGAGTGAAGTCATAATATTCAACTTTCAGGATGAAACGCAATGAGCATTATCAGATCAAGGTTGCATCTTGGTCAAGACGCCTATTAGACCCTAAAGTCAGCCAAGGGATGTGAAGGAAATTAAAATTGTAATTATTGTTAAAATGACTTTATTGATATTTGTGTTAACCAACCCTTGAAACTGTGGAAGGAGACCTGGATACTCAGTTCAAGCTTTTCTGTTATACTTCACAAGGAGTTCAAATCTTTGGATACACAAGTTCATAAAACTCGGATGGAAATGTACAAACATTCAGATGGTCATTTGTACACAAAGGCAAATAAGTAACTTTGTAGTTCCTCCTGAAGGTGATTCGAAGGTAGTAATTTCCTGGAAATGGCAGAAAAATGGTTTGCAACTCACCATTGCTTTCCAGACTGTGAATACAATTTGTGTCTGATGAAATACTCTGCACTCTGCTAGCCATGCCACAAAGGCTTTAACTGAACAGTAATGACCAAAATGCTAGCAGCACTTTTGGACAAATAAAAAGCAGCAGAATACCAATAACACAAAGCATGTGTTAGGATAGATTTGCCAACCACTAACAGTTATCAATTTTTGTAATAATCACCTTATCAATGCACACAAAATGTGGTTTGCAGTATTAAAAACTAAAAGTCATAGTTTGATTTTACAGGCCACTAGCTAGCGCCCATAAAGTCTTTAATAGAAAAAAAGTTGTTTACTTATGAGAGAAACTTCACATTTTATCCTTTTCCAGGCAGTAAGGAAGCAGCTCTTGATGTCCTGTATAGTCTTTTGTTTACACACCTGTTGCCACTTGAAAGTTTAAAGGAATTTCCTTAAGAAAAAAAAAAGGTCATACATAAGCAATGTGTGGTGACTTTATCTGCAGAAACACAGCCTTCTGCTTGTATTTCTTTTTAATTTTGACGGTAATCTGCTGTGGTCAGGACATTTCTTTGTCACCACCAGCTAACAACAACATGCAGGGTGTGAGAACGTGAGGTCGACCAATGTTGGAAGTGATGGAATGTGCATGTTGAAATGGTGAAGAGTGGCAGCTCATTGCACGAAAACAACACAGACATTTGCATCATATCTGTTTTGAAATTACCAAAGCTTTTTGATGAAATACAGAGTAGCTCAGGCCTCTTCTGCAAACTTTTAGTTAGAGCTTATTTTGTGCGGATGGAAATGGATTGTGTTGCACGATTTTTTTGATCAGCCATGTCCTTGCATTACATACAATTACTCAAAAAAGTTAGGGATATTCAACTTTCAGGTCAAATTAATTGATGTACAATGTTCATGCTACACTCATGAATGAAGCGAGTCTGAGTAGTCTCATGCTGTGGTAATTCCTTCAGTTTATTGAAAAAAAAACCCCCAAAAAGTAGTGGGTATACCACAACATAAATGATCAATGTCTCAACACTTTGTCATGTGTTAGGTGTTGTCTTGGGCTGATGACGTCTTAACCCTTTGTTTCATATTTGATACATACAGTTCCTGAGACCTTTTGCATCACTTTATGGTAAAAACTTAGCTTAGAACCCTGTTGTACACAATGTGATACTTGTCCTCTGCCCCCTGGGGGATGCAATAATAATACAATAATGCACAACAATAATGTTGTTATATCACACAGTAATAAATTGTAAATATACAAAAAATATTTTATGTTAATCATTCTCTTAATATTTTGCTAAAAATAGCCAAATTAAGACTTCAGATTAAAAAAATTTGAATTTTTTCCCCATTTTTTCTTGGGTTGGGCTCTAAAAGATTAACGTGAACAGTATGATGAAAGGGACCGTTTAAATTCAAGCCGTCATTGAACCAGTACATTTGGTGGTCGATTTGTTTGAAATACCTTTTTTGGACTTGGATGGTTCATCACCTTTAAATACTTAAAAATTAAACAGTTGTACGTGTGCACTCACAAGTTTAGAGAAGTTCAAATTAAGTTCACCTGCAAAGGTTGTAGTGCATTTTAGATGCATTCTGTCATCATACAAAAAAAAAACAATATCCCTAACTTTTTGTGAGTAGCATCTAATAACCCACGTAAAGATCAAATTTCTGAGAAATATATATTTATGAAATACTGTAAAGCATGCACAGTCTACTTGAAATCACTTTCTTCAACCACCTTGGAGGTCAATGCACTTGGCTACTTTAACCTGACAAGCAGCAACTTAATCTCTGAGTCCAATTAGCCTTGTGTCATTAAAACTGTTCCAGGAAGCACTAAGAACCCTCATTAACCTAAATGGAGCAGTATTAGATAGTGCTGCCATAAGTCCATTAGTTTTTGGTTCATGAATTTAAATCCACAATCGTAATTAATATAAAAACAGTCATTGTTAGTAACCAGAAATTAAACTGCAAACGTCAATATGATTATCATTGATTTCAGTTCACTGCCCCTGCAAATGGCTGCTGCCAGGCCTTTTCTCCGCAATGCTAGTATAATACAGTATAATGCAAGCTTTGACTTCAGTTAAAATCATAATTATGGCCCGTCAGTGCCATAAGATTACACAAACAGGCTGGACATGTTTCCAAACAGGGCATTGGTGTGATGTTGGAAGCTCAGAGGTCTTTGGTCAGACAGCCAGCTTTGTGAATCCCGGGTCAGGAGAGGGGGAGCGACACAAAGAGGCAGAGGGGGAGAACGACAGACAGACGGTATGTGGGAGTTAATGCAACGGCGCAAGGCGCTGCCACACAATAAAGAATTTGTAATTCAGCTTCAGATGAGGGTGCTGAGATGAAGCTGCACACAGCTTCCTTTGTTGGATGGAGGGTCTGGTTAGGATGAAGGCCAAGGGCAAAAGATCAGTACAGATACGCTCTCTACTGGAGAGCTGCAGCTGTTCTATTGAAGACAGGGAGCAGAGGGAGAGAGGTTTGGGACTGTTTGACAGCAGCTGGTAACAGCTTCTTCAACGGGTGGTTTGGCCTAATTAGAGATAGAGATGCCAGCAGCCTGTTTTCCTTTTACTCCAGGAGTACAGGAGAAGTGGGTTCATAATATAAAACTGATTGTACAATATCATGTCTGGCACTGCATAAAATGGAGCTAAATTGTGCGACATCCTGAGGAAGATGTTAAGAGGAAATTATGTTCAAGATGGGATGAGGGAGGTGTTCTGAGTAGGAATCAGAATTGGGTGATGGAGGATTTCAGAATTATCATCAGAAAATGAAGGTAAATATCTAAAATATAAATATCGAATTTTTCCAAACAGATGCTGACTCCTCGACTCAGGTTTCCGTCAATAATAGAGTAACAATTGAATACCAGTTCGCTCTTCTTATCTTTATTAAAATGAGCACAATGCTTTAATTGGAACTCAGGGGCAGTAATAGTGCTGGTTCAGAGTCAAAGTGGGACTTAGAACCAGTTCTTTCTCTTCTGACCCCAAAAGCTCTGGCTGTGGCACTGAAAAGTCTAGTACCAACCCTTTACTGGGTCAAGGCAAAATAACTGCTTACACCGGGGCTGGGGGTGGGGTTTCAGGAACCAACCAAACCAGCTAAAATGTTGTAACCACCATGTTTACGAAACCTGGGATCCACTTTAACTTTTTGCTTAAATGAATAGAAAGCAGTAAATAACTGAACTGCATTAGAAAAACTTGAGCTCCGTGTTTCTCTCATTTTCCTGCTGTTTATTCTTTTAATATTACCAGTCCCATCAGTGCCCTACTATATTCACTATCACCATTAGCAGCTGAATTTTCAAACAACATTTGGAAGTAAATTTATTAACAGTATTGGGTGTCCACTGGCTTCTCTAGATCCTGCTGGAAACACAGCAAAATCTTTCTTGTGTCAGCATTCTTAAAAGCAGAAACACCTGTCAGCATTGCAGAGAGCTGTCTCAAACTATTTTGGGAAACAAGGCAAACGTTGCTATTTTTGTGAAGATAACCTGTCACCCTTCACTGTGGTCGTCTACAGATATGCCAGAAGAAATTAGCAAAGAGGTCAAATGTGCATTGGACCAAAGATGCACAAATTCTCTGATCTGATGGGATCACAAAATAACACGAAGATGAAGGCCTTATCATTATAACACGATTCCAGTGAAAGTGAATAAATTATTTTGATGAATCACTGCCCGGCCTCGCGGTGGCATCATACCAAACCCATCATTCATTTTATAAGACAAAAACAAACCTTATAAAGTTTGGTTTACAACATGATGTTTCTGGATCTGTGTAAATCAAACTAATGAAGCACAGTGTGTCTGACCTGGAGAGAAAATATAACCATATTCACTGTATCATTAGTCCAATGGAGAAATAAAAGGAGCCTTTTTTTTATGTTTGCTGTCCACCTATTGATCAGAGTCCATTTAATTAGGCCCTGTTATCCTTCACACTCTGCCATCACTGATATGGGGATTAAGTGCTGAACATGCTTGGAGTAATCCTTGGGGCCCACAGAGCAACCTCTTACACACCACTCTATCAATGAGACTTGGGATTTGTGGTAAATACACAAGCGCTGCCTCAATCTGCACCTCTGAAGCAAAGTCCCTGTCCAAGGTCAGGACCTGCCACACATTTTTCAAATGAGAAGCTCGGTGCATGGTGCAGAGACTGAGCATCAGATGTGTTTTCATTTGGGCAATTTGTGAATGGAGAGGTATCTGAAGACCTGAAAACTGAAGGGATCGCTGCATCCCCGACAGCAGAAACTGTGGCAGGCCAAACAACAATCCGTTTCTGTGGCAACAGTTTGCTGATGCTGCTGTGATTATGATCTATCTCCTCCCACCTCTTATCCCTTTGCTCCTCCCTCTGTGGATGACAAAAAAAAAATCCCCTTTTTTAATCAGCAGTGACAGAGTCTGACCCAGATTGCTTCAAGAAGGCTTCCTGGCAGCATGGTGAGGTTTATGGCACCTACACGGACTCACGATGAAGAAGAAAAGGTGTCACAAGCACGTTCAGGCTAAAATACCACTTGGGATTAAGGCAGGAGGCCACATGAAGCACCTTTCAGGGTATTGAGCCTCATCTCTACTGTTGCAGATGACAAGCTGATACAAAAAATGAAACGAATTAAAAAATAAAATCAAAATCAAACGTGCTCTTGGCAATAACCACAAGCTTCCGCATAAGGCTTAGTAGGCTGTGATGAAACAACCAGAGAGTCTCATGTGTGTCAGTCAGTGATGATCCATATCATACAGAGGATTGACCTATTTACAACCCAAACACTTTCTCAGTCCCCTCATGGTCCAAATTGAGGAATCAAAGATTCATCAAACTAGAAAAGCTCCCATAAATCAGAGGGGAAAAGACAGCTGGTTGAGCTAACTCCTAAACAACCACTGATCTAGACCATCAGTCAAAAACAGCAGCTTAAACGCTGCATTGTAGAATCTTTTATCTCATTTCTTTATGTGAAAGTTTGATGGTTTTCATGTCACAACTATAATAAACAGGTGCATTGGTCTGACAAAAATGTGATTTAGGGAAAAGAAAGTGATGCGGTTAGTCCAATTTAAGGTGAAATAGACAATGTGCTGGTTTTTTTTAGGGTATGCTCTATGGCTACCTTGTAACTGCCATCTTGCTACTGAACGGGTGTCCATCATCTCTGCAGGTTCTCTGCTGATCTTGACCGTGCTTATCATGGAGGGTTTCAATGAACTAAAATGGCAAAGGCCAAAACACAGAACCAGAAGCCCACAAACCAATTGTTGACCTCATGGTGGCTACATTTAGCATTTAGAGTTCAAGCTTTCCTCTCAAAGTGGAGGTTTTAGGGAGACTTTACATATTCTTAGTTAATCTATGAAGCCAGACAAATAGAACAAGTATGGCTGGAGCAACTGTAGCAAAACAAGCTTTGGTATAATTACAGTGTCAATGGAACACTATGCCACAAAACGGCAGATTGACAGAGAAAGTGATTCACTTCTGATGACGAGAATTTCTAACACTACTACACTGTGACACACCGCAGAATGCCCCAAGCACACACCAATCTTATAACATAAGAACCGAGTTTGCAAAACGATCTAATTATTTTACAAATCTGGCCCGTATGATATCAGATTTGCATAAAAAAAAAACAAAAAAAAACATCCTAGTTTTTCATCAACTCCTGCTGACTGCAAACATCGGCTCCTTGAAAAAAAAGTGAAATTATTCAAGTGGAAAATTTGCTCAGTATGTTTTTGCCTCCTCGCTGCAAAGAACTGAGAAATAGCCTAATTGGATTTGAGGAAGGACAGCTCTCGTGTCAAATAGCTTCTTCTGCTCAAATTTAATGAGCCTCTCACTTGGGGCAAGTTGGGAATCAATCGGGATGACTTCCCCTTCACCCAGTCAGAGGACTGTAAAGTGCACAGTCTCCCACTGCTCAGCATTATGTCAGCCTTTTCCCTCTCTGATTCTTGTACAGGATATGATACTTAGAGTATTTGGGGATAATTACTGATTAGCTCTCAGACACCATGTTGTTGACCAGTCGGATGTAAGAATCTCATATTTACTAGTCCCTCTAATCTGGGCTGAAAGTAACTGAGCATGGGGTGGATGGCTTCTGCAGCCAAGCCTGCAGCTCCATGCAGGAGCCTTTGGGTCACTTGGCTCTCAGAACAGCAAATTGTGGCACACTGTCGCTATGGCAGAAAGACAAGCCCACATAGTTCATAACATTGATGCAGAGGAGCAGTGGATGTTTGATGAGCGTTTACTGCAGTGGTCATTTATCATCTTGAGATAAACCAAACTAGTGTTGCCAGGCAAACTCAGCATGCGGCTTATGGCAGGGACGGAAAACCCCATTTAGAATCTAATCCTTCAAGATGACATTAACATGCTCTGAGTTTAAGTAGCTTATATAAACACCCTACTGCAGCAACTGTTTGGAGTCAGAACATTTTAGCAGGAATGTTGACAAGACTCTCGAGGATGTCTTAGAGACTTTTGTCATTGTAATAAGGGTGATCCATTTTCCCAAGAAACCTAAGTCTATATTTACTAAAAACACAGCTAAAAATGACTAAAACTAATGAAATGTAGTGATGTAGAGAATTGCTACATATATAGGTTTAAAAAAAAAAAAGGTACACAAACACACGCAGGAAAGGTGCTGAAAGACATTGCTTTGGTCTTAAAATGAAGCACAATATATTAATTAGCAAATTAAGGAGATAAGAAGGACAAGTTCCTTTATCCCCATAGGAAGAGTTAGATCTATGACCATGGCGTTAAAAAAGGACATATGTGGTTACAGACGTGAACACAATTTTGAGGTATTTAACATTCTATGAGTGGGTGAACTTATATTCGTTTGACAGTCAAAGTGGGGAGAAAGTGTGTTCGGGGCTTTGCTTGACAAATAAAAAAGTTTTGTCAACAGTGTTGCTGAATTAAATGGAGTGCATGTTTCCGGATCTCAACACAACAATCTTATCAGGAACTGTATTTTTGAAAGTTAGAAGATGCTCCTTTGAAAGCCTTAATAATAATAATAATGATACATTTCAGTTGTCAGTGCCTTTCAGGGCTCTCAAGGACACTTTAAAACATTAAAATAACCATAAAATACAAATATACAAAGGATAGAATGAAGACAATTAAAAATGAATGAATGGCAGAGTAAGTTTGCAGTGAGATGATTACAATGAATATGCAGTTTTGAACAGAAAAGTTTTGAGTCTGGATTTGAAGATGGGGAGACAGAATTGTGACTATCTGGTATAAGAGAGTTCCAGAGTTGGGGAGCAGAGCCTTCAGCCGCTCATGGTGTTGAGACGGGCAGGGGGCACAGAGAGGTGGATGGAGGAGGATCTAAGGGAACGGGAAGGGGTGGCGATGTGGAGAATGTCAGAAAGATAAGGCAGGGTGAGGTTATGGATGGCCTTGAAGGTATAAAGAAGTAATTTAAATTGGATACGGTAGAATATTGGGAGCCAGTGGAGTTTCTGTAGAATGGGTGTAATATGATGATATGAAGAAGTTTTTGTGATGATTCGGCCTGCAGTTCGGGACATGTTGAAGCTTATGGAGGGATTTTTGAGGAAGACCAAAGAGGAAGGAGTTGCAATAGATAATATAGGAAGTAACAAGACTGTGAACAAGGATAGCAGCAGTATGGTGGGTGAGGGAAGGGGGGAGTTGATTAATGTTTTGTAGGTGGAAATATGCAGACCGGTTAGTGTTATTGATATGGGATTGAAATGACAATATACTGTCGAGGATGACACCCAGACTCTTAACCTGAGGGGAAGGGGAGACTGGGGAGCTGTCAATGTCAAGGAGAAACTGCAAGCTTTGGATAGAATGGATTTTGTTCCAATTAGTAGAATTTCTGCTTTATCACTGTCTAGTTTCAAGAAGTTTGAGGTGAACCAAGTCAATATTTCAGATAGACAGGACGTGACGGAGGAAAGTGGGAGTGCAGAGTTGGGTTTGCAGGAGAGGTAGAGTTGGGTGTCATCCGCGAAGCAGTGAAAATGAATGTTAAATTTGCAGAATATATCGCCAAGGGGAAGGAGGTATGTGATGAAGTAAAGGGGCCCCAGGACAGAGCCCTGGGGCACACCTGTTGTGACTGAGGATGGGTCGGATCTGAATGATTTTAACTGTACGTACTGAGTGTGGCCTGTGAGGTAAGAGTAAAACCAGTCAAAGGAAGTGTGAGATACCAATGGATGACAGTCTGCTGAGGAGAATGGGGTGAGAGATAGTGTCAAAGGCTGCACTCAGATCAAAGAAACAAGAATGGATAGTAATCTGGAATCAGCTGCAAGGGGAAGATCATTGGTAATCTTAATGAGGGCAGATTCTGTACTATGACAGGGACGGAAACCAGACTGGAAGGGCTCGTAGAGATTGTTTTGAGACAGATGTGAAACGAGTTGAGTGACAACTACTCTTTCAAGAATTTGGGAGATAAATGGAAAATTAGAGATGGAGATTAAGTTCCTGATTAAAATCTCTCAAAAACTATTTATTTCTAATGCAATGGGCCCACAGGGGGAAAAAAAGACATACAAAAGAAAAAAAAGTAAAAATATGAAAACTGAATATTGGCGCATAATGCAATGAGACCTTTAAATAAGATCTGTTGCTACCAATTACTTTCAGAAATCACATAATCACATAAGGTCCACCTGTGAGCTACCGAAGTGTCACATGATCTCAGCATACACCTGCTCTGAATGGCTGCAGTCTGCAACACCACCAACCAAGCAAGACCATAAAGACCAAGGATCTCTATGAACAGGTCACAGACAAAGTAGTTCAGGTGGTTGAGCAATGGCCCCATGCACAGAGGCTATGGCTACTCGACGCAGCCAGCCGGAGAGGGTCACCTAAAACTTACAAACCAGGCAAGGACAGTATCAATAGGAGAGGCAACAAAGAGGCCAAAACTGAAGCAGCTCTACTGTAGAGACTGGTTTATCTGTCCATGGGATCACCATAAGCTCTACACTGCACAGAGCTGGGCTTTAGAGCAGCTCTAAGAAGGCCAGTGCTCTGGTCACATGTGACTAAAAATGAACCTGTTGCACGTGAAATCTTATTGAAAATCAACAAGTTTATCCCCCTTCAACTGACAGCTTTGCTCTTCAAAAATTCCCAACACATTCATCTGACAACCACCTGAACATGCAGAGCATGTTTTTCTCCAGCTCGGAAGAAGGTTTGTTTTGATGCAAATCGGGTTGTGGCTCACCGTCCATTTTATGACAGATGGAAAAAAACAACAACATTGTTTTGTTTGCATCTCTACTTTGAAGCAGGTGCAATGCACTTCGTACTCTATCAGGGACTTCACATACTGTACAGAGAAACTTGGAAGCATTTCTGCAACCATCTCATATCTTATCTCATTCTGCTGTATGACAAAAACAGAGAAATGTGTAAATAAGGAGTAGCTTCATTGGAAATTCAGCAGAATACAGATACAGTATGTGAGAATCCTGCAGCAGGAGAGAAGCAAAAAGATGCTCAAACTAAAGAGAATGCAATTAATTCATATTCAATTACACAACATAGAAGGCAGATGTTCTCTTTGATGGCAGGGTACCTTAAAAAATGGTCTCACACCCCTGCTGGTGTGGTTGTAACTTGTCCTGCACTATTAAATTTGAGCACAAGGCATGTGACTAAAATCATGAGATTTTTGCAAAAGAGCAAAACAAACCAAATAAAAACATTTTAAAGGGGCAATATATATATATAAAAAGACACCTAGTTTACACAAGAGCTTATATCTGGGTGTTTGGTGACATCACAAATTCAAAAACTTCAAAATACAAAGCCCTGTCACCTGTTTGGGACTGTGAAGCTCCGAAAAAAAGAAAAAGACAACCCTAATTCTTTCAAAATCTGAGCAGCTCAGATGTGAACAACTCTCAAGCCCAGGTTTATCCAGCCTATTATGCTACTGAGAAAATTAGATGTGATTTTGACACATCTGCTACCAGCCAGATGGCCATAAGTTACTTCAGCATCCCTTTTTTTTTGCAGTATTTTAAATCTCTGTGTCAATTTAGCACATTACACATGAGAAGAGTGTGCCTAAAAGAGGGATCAGTATCAACTGTTTGTTGCTGAATTGCAGGCAAGGGAAATAGAAATCTGAGACTTACAAAGAATAGTTGAGAGACAGTTTATCAGCTTGGTATGTGATAATCTGAGTCCAGTTTGCTGCGTGTGCTAATGTAAGCTGTCAGGCGAGGGACTGTATACCCTGCTTATAAGGTAATGAGAACTTAAATAGTGGTGCAAAGTTGTAGGACTGATCTAAAAAGAGGCCCACAACACCAAAAGAGATATTGAATCAGATGGCTCACCCACTTAAAGCCAATGCAACCAACATAGCTGTGAAAGAAGGGCAGAGAAAAGAACTGATGTAACATATTTCTTTGGTATTTTTGACCAAAGCATGTCACAAACATTCCTTTAGATTCCAGGAAATTGTGTCTACTTGTGAAAAAAGTGGTTTTAATTTCCTTAGAATAACATTAGCAATACTTCGTAACAGAGCACCAAGTTCAGAAAACTTCCAATTCCTCCACCAGTACTTTTAAATCCATGCAGCTTTATCCTATATGTGCATGCAAAAACAAACATGCATGTGCAAAAGAAATTGTGGAATGTTACATAATTGTTGTTACAAATATTACAAAAAGTCATCGCCATGATTAATAAATTCATGTCATACTTTCAGTGTACCTCTGCATGTCCTGTACTGCAGGAACTGCATACTTCACATTAAAGTTTAATGAGGAAATCCCAGGCTGCTCCTCAAACCTAAAGAGACAGCTGGTTGAGGTTTGTGTGCTATGATACACAACACAAGCTCCAGCCCCTTATGTGTGGCCTGCACTGTATATTTATGCAGTGGGGGTCCTGTGGGAAGCGCCAAAATTAGCAGTAGATAGTAAAGGTCATAGTGGAGAGGGAATGGAGATCCTGTTGACGCAATCTGTCCAATCAAATTTATTTCCTTTGGCCAGCATGAGTGCCAACATCTAGATTTGGGAAATAAACCAAAACAACGCCATCCCATGAAATCCAGGCCGATGTTTAAATCTGTTTTTCAAAGTATGACAGTGCAGTGGTGATTGCCACTGAAGTACTTCCTTTAAAGAAGAACATGTACCACCTAACAGCCTCGACAAAAAGATCTAAACAGTGACAGTGAACATATCTCAACCTGAGAGTTCTTCGAAGAGTTAGAGCGAGGTTCGCTCGAGTGTGTTTTACACTTGTTCAAACAGCAATAAGACATGCCTGCTGCAGCGCGCAGTGGAAAAGCAGGCAGTCCAAGTCTCTGGAGGAGTTGTTTTTCATAGGCCTGTGTGGTATGTGTGTGTGTCCCGGCCCACTCCGATCCACCTCATGGGTGGCTGGTTGGCATTCCTGCCTTAGTCTGTAATTATGGCTCTTCTCCAGGACTCTCTGCTCTCCCTGGCGCCGCCGACATGTTCTTTCAGAGAATGGCCTCCACTTTTCACCTGGCCATTCAGCACAGACTCTAATTTTAAGAATAAGTCATCACTGGGTGAAAATGTGTTTTGACTGTAGAGGTAGGGAACAGCTGAGCTGAAGAGACAAAAAAGCATCAGTTATACTTTTTGTCATGTGGTATTCGTTAGGGTTACTCGTGATGTTTTTAATTTTACCCTGAACTTACAATTATGTTATAATGAGTAAACTGAATAGATGAAGACTTCAAATTATGTTTTCAGTACTGTTTTCCAGTGTGAATACTCAGACACTTGATAGTGAGGAAGAGCCTACGTGCATCACAAAACGTTTCACACTTGCAGAGGCGGCAGAGGAAGTATTATTCAAAGCATTTATACATGTTACAATTGTTGCTGATACTGTCTGCAACTGTAGAGGGAGATGGGTCAGAGTCCAAATTTTTTTTTCTTTTAACAGTTTCTCTAAATCACTAGAAAGCATTGGATTTCTCAATCAGCACCTCTGCAGACATATGATGGAAGTATCTTTACGAGTTAAAAAGCAAAAAATAAAGTTGATTTTATCCAATTGTTTTCTTTAAAAAAAACAAGACAATTAATAGGTGCTGCCTTTAATAATATCACAGGACCAAGCCCCACGTGTCTTTATGGAAAAGTTTCACATGAAATATAAGACTAAAGACAAAGCTGACGGAACCTGTTCAAAACCAGCAGGAAATAAACAAATATTTGGAAATGACAACAAAGTGTTTTAAAACTCAAACTCAGGTCAACGCTGCAACAATGTGAATGCAGTGGGCCAATGAATCATCAAAATACATCAGCTGTATGCGAGAGAAAATCTCTCAGAATTTTCAGACAATCTGCTCCATTCATGCAGACGAGGGCACATGACATGCCTGCAGCAGAAGGATTAGGACGATCAGCTGAGCACGTCTCAATACCACATTGTTCCTCGCTGCTCACCGCTTGTTTTCCTCCAACTCTGCTAGCAGCTTATCAGAGTAGCACAGAACCAAATCTCTCCCCACTTATGCCTGCCAAACTTCAATCACTCACAGCCCACTTCCCACCATAAACCAGTGCACGGTGGTGCGAAAATGTCAAAGCCTCCTGTTGTACTTTGTTAGGATCTTTTTTGTTTCAAACATAACATGGGCTGCTCTCTGTAAAAACAGCTGTGTGCAGGACAAATAAACACAATGACTGGCAATTAAGGAAATCAGCTTTGGGCTCGAGATTACAGAGCACACTGCGGCCTTTGTTCACAGGCCACATCTGTATGCGAGTGACAAAAGGCAACCACACAACATGGTGCTGTGTGAATGCATCAGGAAGGGTGTGTGCCAGCCTGAACTCATCCTACACCCGGGCTCTCATTGTCTCTACACCACACTGATAACAAACATCACAAACTATGTAGACACATCTCTTTCACTCCATCAAAGGTTGATGTGGCAGTCTGGATGGCAAATTGCAGGCAGAGTCAAAACAAAGAAGTGTAATATCATATGGATTTGCTGCTATGATTTCTGCATAGAGAGGAGGTCGACCTAGTAGAATGAGCAGGGTGCAACGCAACCGGTCGAGGCAGATGGCCGCCCTCCCTGAGCCAGGTTCTGCTGGAGGTTCATTCCTGATCAAAGGGCAGTTTTCCTTTCCACCGTCATCCCTAGCATGCTCAGGATGCGGATTGGATCGAAGACTAGATTTGATGCAGTCTGCTGGTTTCCTTAGCTAGGCTATTTGTTATGAATTGGCTTGTATGAAT
>JAOXYM010000010.1:23253991-23269076 GCA_028567055.1 Leptatherina wallacei | reverse complement strand
GTCAAGAACGTTTTCTTGCTAAATGTTCAAGCATCTGATTTACGAGCGTCAAGCGTCCAACTTTGAGCGTCAAGAGCGTTTTTGACGCTGACAACGCGTTTGGTCTGAACGCACCATTATAGTGAAAAAACTTTGTAACGGCAAATAGCCTGCCAAAATGATCAAAGGCAAATCCTTCAGACTGGTTTTCAAACTTGTAAAAAGTATTTTAACATGGCAAAAGTATATTTAAAAAGTATTTTTGAAAATATTTTTGTCATGTAAAAACAAAGGCTTCTAGCAAGTTTGAAAACCACTCTGTTGAGTGCCTTTGATCTTTCTCTGTAGGCTATTACAATTTTTTTTTCACTTTAAAGAAGAAGTCCTACATTAAAAGGGATAATGTGTAACCTTTGGCCACACGGCCACATGGCACTGTCGCAAAGTTAAACAGTTTCCATCTGTGTTTTGGAATCGTTTTTGCAGACCACTTTGACCAGCTGATAGCAAAGTAATTCAGATTCAGGAATTTTTCAAAGGATTCTTCACCATTGAAGGATAGGTCCCTGGTGGACGTATGTGACTGGGTTCTTCTAGTTATATATGTAACCATTTTATGTCCCGGTGGTTATGAAAACGTCAGCATTAGCCCTTAGCTTATGGGAAATTACAGCATGAAAACCATAAAACTAAACCAAGCCAGTTGCTAATCGTTCTGTTACTACTTTGACATTTTCATGAACTATAGGAAATGCACTTATTGCATGAAAACTCACAAAACTTGTGCGTAATGTTTAGGGAGTCACGTTAGCTTTGGTCTGTAGCCGATTAGCTTCAACTAGCCGCATTAGACACAGACATAACGTTCTGCAGCTAATCAGGCACTTACTGCCGTTTTGAATAAACGCTGGCTGAAAGATGTGAAAAAGTACATCACAATTTGGCACGTTTGCACAACAGGCAACAAGCTGTGTTTATAGAGGCGGAGAGTAAAGCAAACCGCTGCAGGTCACATGATCCCATGAGTGCCGGATCCACTCCTGCAAAGTTACAATGTCTGGTTTTTGAAGAGGCAGCCGCCTCGGAGCGCAGACTCTCATCCAACACTGTACATTGACCCCAGAAATCATCCATTATTACTCACATTAGGCTAATATTTTGGTCAAAAGTTACACAGTATCCCTTTAAGTAAAAAAAAAGCGATATGTGAACATATTTCATATTTACTATCACTTTTCAGATGCAAGTATAGCCTATATTATAAAACTATTTGTGAGCGTTTGTATCTTTTCCTTTAAGTTTTGTGAGCATTTGTCATGGAATCATTTCTGTGCCGATACTTAAGAAATAATTACTGATTCAATTTGTTATTAAAATGCTATTTGCATTTTTTTTAATTCAGTGAAATAAGACAGCTGAATGAATGCACTATAGATCATTTACTGTGTAATATAACCTAGAGATTGTTCGATGCGATCGCATGTGATTTATTTAACCATAAAGCTTAAGCCTGCTTGTGAACAGGGGATTTTATAACCTCTCATGCTATATTTTCAGTTAATATGATGAAAAATCTATGTACAGTTAGGCTGAAATGATAATTCTATCAACCTATGGACAGAAAATAATCTGCAGCCATTTCTGGAATAAATTAAACATGTTTGTAAAAAAGTTAAAGAGAAACGATTGATCAGGTTGTAGTCTCTCAAATAAAAGATTTGCTTCTTTTCTTTGTGATATTTCACTTCAAATTGAATATTATTGGACTTGAAGTCTGCCGTCGTCCCTCCTCCCTAAACTTTACATGAGAATTGAGGAACTTTGGCATTGTTGATCGAGTCGAGTCCATCTGATACTACTGGTTGGCCAATAAAGTTGTTTTTTTGCTTACAGAAAATGGATGTGGGGAAGCTTGAGAGTAATTTGGAAATCATGATCACAGTTTGTCAAGCAGAACTGCTCAGACTCAGCTCTGCCTGCAGCTCATTTAGCAGAGTGCATCATAGCCAAGCAGACGGCAACGCAGAATCAAGCTGTGTCTTCTAACAGGCTGAGAACTAGTTTATGAAAAACATTGCTGGAGAGTTAAAAAATAAACACCCTCATTTCCCGTTTTGAAAATGCCAAATTCTAAAACTATCATAATTATAAGAATAAATCAAAAAATATTAGTCAATGTCATTTGAATGTTCTACTGCCAAAGAATTGTATTGTCACAACACTAAAAGTCCACTCCCAGTCAGGCTGTAGCTACAAACTACCAAATTTCTGCTAATAAGGACATCCTCAATCATGAAAAAGAAGTTGCGACTCAAACGTTGATTAAATCAACTGATTCAACTGCTGAAGAGTTTTTTTTCTGCATTGCATCGGATGTAAATCACAAAAAGAAACTAATTCAATTCAATCAGTTACACAAAACAGTTAAATCATGTCAAATAATTCTTCATAGCTGGCAAAACCCAAATAGCAGTCATATACGTCGGCGCTCTGTTGTGTGTATTTCACTGTTCAGTTGCAACCAAGCAACTAAATCTGGACACGCAGCACGTTGCTAATTGTCTTGTACAGTAAGCAGCTCACAGGAGGCACTTGGGGGCCATGACAGTTGGATTTTTCCCCTTGCCTGCCAGCAAGCCCTTTGAATATAAGGACATTCATCCAATCAGAGATATACCTGCTTGTTCAAGTCGAGACCAGTTTATAAGACTGACACTGAGCCAGGTACCTGATGATCTGGCTGTATGAAGGTAACTCCATGGATTTGAGCTGTGCTGGCCAGACAAATGAGTACGGCAAAAAGCTGTGTGTGTTTATCTGATTAAAATTACACCAAACTTCCCTTTCCACTCCTGGTTTACAATCCAATCACTGTTTGAACAGGTGTTTAAAACGGTTGTGACATAAAAGAAAAAGGAAAACAGGCTTCTCACTGTTCAACCTGTTTTATATGACACAAACGATAAAGAGTATGATCCCCCCCCCCCTTTAAATTTTTTTTTTTATCAATACTGACTCAGAGTGGCACCACCATGCTCCACATCTGCTCTGAACTGCAGGATGCTCAGCATGAACATTTACAAGGAAGATAAGATGTTCCACTCCAAATATGGCAAAGGCATTTAGGCTTTGGCCTTTTAATTGGAAGCAAGCTGATGATTCACTC
Source organism: Leptatherina wallacei (assembly GCA_028567055.1). Lineage (NCBI taxonomy): Eukaryota > Metazoa > Chordata > Actinopteri > Atheriniformes > Atherinidae > Leptatherina > Leptatherina wallacei. The sequence goes on along the minus strand of JAOXYM010000010.1, from coordinate 23,265,931 downwards.
TCATTTCAGGATGGAAAAACATTGCAAATGTTGAAAATCACGAACTAAAAGTCCAAAAAGGGTAATCCAGAATGCTTTTAGGAGCGTTATGGGCACTCAAAGAGAGTTTGGTGCCATAAAAAATCAATAATAAAAGTTTCTGAATGCTTTCACATACTTCTTTTTGGTCATTTTCATGGCAGAGGCATAATGAAAACATTTTACAAGACCATACAATTATGTGTTATCAATGTTACAGGATTGAAAATAAGCAACTGGGAGAATTAGAGGGGGATTCTTGACCTTGAATGACATGTTGGGTCAAATCAGCCAATTACTGCCTCTCTAAATCTGATAAGATTATTACCATTACTGAGAACCAAAGCTTCACAACCACTTTCTAAAGAAAGGGCACGGTTTGAGTATAAGTAGCCCACAACAAAGATACATCTGATATATTATCAAAAGAAAAAACTTGTAGTTATTTCCCCACACTAACAACAAACAGCAGCTAAAAATCTGTCCTGGTGATTGTACTTTACTGCGGAGGAAGGTTTCCGTCTCTGCTGAAATCTCGTATGCAAAGCCTGGAACCAAAGCGTGAATGCAGCAGCGTCTGAATGTACAGTGACAGCATGTCCTGCACGAGCTGAGGTTGGCTTTTACTCACCAGGTATGCTCCGACGGTGCCCTGTGCCAACATGAGGGCACATTCCGATATCAAGAATATCTTGATATTTGAGAAACATGAGGAGTTTTTGCGGAGACTGTCTCTTTCTAGCATGTCCCCGCCGCTCCGGTCCGAGTCCCGGTGCTTCTTCACCTGCATCCTCGCTGCTAGTCCCACAGCTCTGCGAGAAACCGAAACACACGGGAGGAGGATGACCGCAGGAAGACACTGGCACGTAAAGTGTTTCGCTTTCTCCCGAAGGCTACATTCGCGGTGTTCCTCGGCGCTGTTTCCACTGTTTCAACAAACTGTTTGTCTTTCATCTGACAAGCTACGAAACACACAACCAAACTCCGCGGTTCCCAGCGGCTTGTCTGCGTTTAAACATTGCCCCCTCGTCGACGACGCGCAGAAACATGTGAACTCCCTGAAGAGGTTAGCGAAGGCACAAGTGAACCACCGGCGCGCACATTTCTGTCAAATGGCATGTTTCCGCCCGGGGTTCTTTTCTTTTTTTTTTTTTAGCAGCAGGTGAAGGTTGTGTTCCGCACCTTCCTCTAACTCCGGCAGCTCTGGACTGTCCTGATCCTCACACACAACGACTCCTCTGAGTCTGCGCTCCCACCTCCCTGCGCCACTCTCCTCCACTGTAGCACATGCACGGCTCTAGAGGCGCTGTGCATCAGCCCCTCAACTTGGAAATAGCAACACTACAGTTGTCCTCTGGGGCCCCGTGTGTGTCTCTGTTACTGTTTGAGGTTTATTTTGCTGAGGACACTATACTTCATTTGTCCAGTGTTAGTTTATGGAAAACTTTTACATTAATGTTGATTGAGGTGTGTGCAGACTTTGGTGCAAAGTAGCATATCTTCAGTTACCAGGGGTATCGAATACAGAATTGTCTTGATAGATGGTATTAGCATTATGAATTTTACAAGAAACAAATATGTGATACTTTTCTACAAAGGTAGTAATTTTACCCCTAGAATTAAGGTTTTCTTGGAACATTGTTTATTGGCAGAGAAGATATTAATTATGCTACTTGGGAATGTCTCAATGACTGGTTCCAACTGATGAAACAACATCCATCTTTTATGGTTCATTGTACACATTTTAATGTATACTAAAACTGTGTTGTAGGGAAACCAGCATTTGAGCATATTAAGAAAGAAAATGCACACTAGATTAAGAATCTCTTGGTCTCATTAATGGACAGAGAAGTCCATCTGCAAACCGACTGAAATAAGTTGGCAAATAACAAAATTACCTGGTAAACAAAAACAAAAGAAGGATAAAAAAAACTCAAACAAAAAAACCTGAATGCATGTCTGTTACTGGAACATAAAGAAAAAACAACAGTGTAAAGCTGGAGCCAAACATATCTATAAGCACATTGGGGGCCTTTGCTGTATGGATGTGCTATATGAATAAAAATAAAGTTGACACCAACATCTATTTTTCTTATTTTTTGGGTATTAAACACACCAAGGATGTTTTTTTTTTAATCTAGATTTTCCCTGATGATTTTCCAGTCAGGAGGTTTCTAATGCAGGCACAACTGTCCCTAAACAACAAACCTGACTCAAGTTTGCCAGTGAAGAACCTCCATGCTGGAAATATCATTCATTTATTGAGCCTTGTGTATTTAATTGTTCAATAATTTTTATTAGTTCCTTTGTTTATACACTAAAAACACCCACAGTCTATAGCTTGACGAAGTTTGCTGCAGTTAGACAAAGGCAGTTTCCAGTTAAGTTATGGCTTCACCTTAATCTTTAGAGATGTGACTGGTATCAGCCTTTTCATTACAACATAGTAAGGAAGCTAAATATATTACTCTCTTAATGATTTATATGCTACGAAAGCCTAGTTTTGGTTTAATGTTGCCATAACAGGGCAACAACTGGAAAGTTCTTGCCACTCTGTCTTTAGCAGTACTTTACTGAAGCTGCAGCAGGAGTTATGATGTTTGTGAGTCAAGTTTCAAACATTTATTAATGGATTATCATGTCAGCATGTCTGGGATGAGGTATTGTAGTGGTTATGACGTAATGCAACCACAAAATGTGATGATTATGGGGCGGAACTAAGGAGGATGATAAACAAATGTGTTAAGGCTGCAATGGTTTTATGTTTGGGTTTGTATACAGCAGCAGAGCCAGCTAGAGGCCATGTAAAGGTTCAGGACATTTTTTTTCCGGATAAGAATCTGCATCTAAGTTGGTCCCTGTCATAAAACATGATCTACTGGGTGAAAAGATTTAGTAGATATTTTTACTCTTCAGGTTTGCTCCTGCTATTTTGTATTCTTTTAGACAGACTATATTACTTATGATGAAACGTGACTCTGATAGATAACTTTAGCTGTTTTTCCAGAAACAGACGTTAAATCTACTGTTGTCTCTATAATAACAATAAAAAACAAACAAAAAAACAACAACATTAAGCTATGGCTTTATATGAAAAAACAATTAAATAAAATGGTGCATTTTAATGGTGACATTTTCCCCCAGTAAAAAGAAACCACTCATTTCAGCATGAGCAAACATATAGCTTTAAACCCAGAGGCAGGTAATTGTGCATATGTTCATGTAAGCTATCAAAATCATGGATGCTGTAATAATTTTCACAATATTATTTTAAATACCCACAATTCTTCTCATGTAGTAGCCTAAACCCAGAGGACCTGAAAGTAACTTGCTTCCTAAGAACAACTGTAGAGCCAAAGCAAAAGGAGAACTATAAATGACTACTGCAAGATTTAATAGTTGACTGTGATTCATTGCAGCCTCCTCATTCTCAGACTGAGTTTTGGCAGATGTCCAAAACAAAGTGATCATGCATCGTAGACACTGCCTCGTTCTTGACCAGCACACTCCCACACAGAAATCCTCCCCGCAGTTCTGCACGTTCTTTACTTAAAGCATGAAGAAACTCAGTCAGCCTTTGATGATGTTAACTTCCAGCTGAGCAGCGGTATGCCAAAACTGAGAACTACATGCAAATATCTAAAGCTAGATGAGCAGTTATGTGAAATGTAAATCTAATGTGAAGTATTAGTTTCTGAAACAAAAACTAATGAGTGAAACCATACAACACAGGTGCAACAGCAAGGTTCTGTGTATGTGTGCATGTCTGTGGTTTTGAATGTTGATTAAATTACTGCCTTACAGCTTTTGAAACAAAGTTATACTTCATCAATTGGGCTTTAAAAGCACCCTTAGAAAACTGCTGCTTGGCTAAAGAAAGGCGTTTCTGTTGTGATTCATTAAAGATCAATTAGACTTAATGGCAGGCAAACAACGCACGAAAACCATATGAAGCACAGCAGCATGAAATCTGTCCTCCAGGCTGTACTTTACAGAGGAAGAGGCAAGTTTCTGTCCTTTTTCTCATAAAAAATCCAAATTCAAATCCCAGGCTAAGTTCAAACAAATATGCACAAGCACAGCAAAAACATCACACTCCCCTGTGAGGCAGAGGGAGTCCTGCTCTAGGTTTGTAGCGCTCACCAGGCAGACATGCAAGGTTCTCTGTATCAACATTAAGATAAAAAAAAAAGCCAGATATAGTACCTTGATAAATACAATTACTTACAGTAAGTTAATGACATTCTAAACAGCTGGTAATTATTACTTAGTACTCTTCAGAGAGGCAGTTAGTGCAAAAAACTATTACGAGGTAGAGAAAAGCTTCTGTAGGTAATGATGCAATGACTTGATTGACACTTTCTGCCATATAATCACCAGGAAACAGTACTTGGGTTGCATCAAGAGTACAAGTTATCTGATTATGGTTGATTACAAATTGAAGAAAAAAATTACACATCAACTTGGGAGAAGAGAAGACTAGAAATACCTGTGAGGTCAGCTGAACACTAGACTGAACTGGAAAAGCAACCCAGAGCCTGTCAACAAGAAGGGACAAAGCAGACTCTACTTTAGTTGTTTTAGTCATAAGATAATAATAAATTTTTAAAAAATCATGTGGTTGTTGCTACATCTCAAAATTAAATAAAAACAATGTCAGATGAACGACACTTGAAAATGGCAATATTTAAGAAAAAGATGAACCAAGATGCAGAAGCAGCTTGTGGAAAAACTAAGTACACCCTGAGAAGCAATTGATGCCGCACATTGTTGTCATTCACCAATCTGGGAAAGATTATGTAGCCATTTCCAAACAATTTGAAGTCCTCATTCATACTAAAACTGATTAATCACAAGTGGAAAACATTGAAGTTGCTCTTCTCTGGGCACTGTTCCAGCAAGTTCACCTCAAGGCCAGACTTTGCTATGCTTAGAGAAACTGCAAAAACCCTAAGGGTTTCATCTCAGACTCTACAGGCCTCAGTTAGCATGTCAAATGTTAAAATACGGCTTGTTTGGAAGGGTTGTCAGTAGAAAACTGCTAACCACTTAGGCAGCAAAGTTAAGGTTTACAAAGTGTCAAACAAGACAAAGTTTAGATATTTAACCAAAATTAGGATTATACTTGTTTCGAGGCCACATGACCTGAGCACCTTGCAGTGACTGAGTCAACCATGAACTCTGCATACTCTGTGTACTTAAGTATGGTCACGACCTGTCCAGATAATTTTTAGTTTTAAGCTGTGGTTTATTTTGGAATACCTGTCATCCCTTTGTCCTGTTTAGATTCCCTTCTGTGTGATTCCCCAACCTTCCTGATTGTCTTCACCCATGTCCTATTGTCAGCCTCCCCTTCCCTCCGAGCTTTAAGCTGTGTTCTCCTTCCCTTCTGTGCCAGATCGTCTTTTCTGTTTGTCAACGTTTCTCTTCCAGTTTTTCTGCCATGACTTTTAAAGCCTGACATCAGAATCTTGTCATAAATAAAAACACCAGTTTTTTTTTTTTTTAACCAATTTAGTATTTGGCTCTGCACTCCCTGAGTCTGACCTGTCTGACCCTGTAAAGCTGAGTAATGCAACAAGACAATGATCTCAAGCATATAAGAAAATCCAGTGGCTGAAAAAGAAAACAATCAAGGTGTTGCAATGGCCCGACCCCATCCTGAAGGAAATACTGTGGTGGAACTTGAGGAAAGCAAACTGTTGCCTCAAGGTAATGAGCTGATTATTGACTGTAATACAGGGTTGTGTTTGTGTTTGTGTGTGTGTGTGTGTGTGTGTCTGTGTGTGTGTGTGTGTGTGTGTGTGTGTGTGTGTGTGTGTGTGTGCAGTCTTTTGCTGCTCTGTGAGTGTATTTATACAGTACATGTGCAGGAGCATGAGTCAGGTATGGGTGGAGACGGATCGGAATGGTGCCAGAATGTATGAATGGTAAAGCCTGTGTAGTATTGTTTGCCATCTAAAACAGCTGCTATTTATAGGATTTGGAAAAGGGTGGATGGTGGAAAAGAGGCCCAACCCGTCTGCTGGGAGACACTGGGAAATTTGGAGAAGTTTGAGGAATGAGTGGAAGTACAAACAATTCTGTACTGTGAGGTTTCCTGTTTAAACTTTTGAGGAAAGAATAGCAACACTACCTGCTATTCTATATTTTCCCAAAGAAAATCTAGACTTTTCTAACAATACATGACTTTTTTTTCTTGTATGATAAACTTGAAAACATGAAAGAATGTTAATTGTCTTTCAGTTTTATCATAATCATTGCACATAGAAACCTCAGTCCAAAGTTATGAATTGGTATTGTGCAGTATATGCTTAATTTATCCAAGAGAGAAATTATAATGATATTATAATTTAATATTACAATTATGGTATTTATGTTTCGAATGACATTCAGCAGAAGCCAAGATAGTTTGAAACAAAGTGAGTACAGTAATACTGGAGCATGACTGGTTATGCACAGACGTGCAATTGAATTGCCAAGGACAAACACACAATGGGGCTAAAAATGGCCCAGAAAAACAGCAACACTTAAGATGATGTAAGCTTATATAACATAAATAAACAGTGTATTTAAAACATTTAGTAATAAATGTACTTTATCAGGCTACACATGCACAGACTTGGACTGGCAGCCAAATCCGCTTAATAGAATACTAATTATGCATTAAAAATGTTTTTATGTCTGATCATTTTATTAATTGTACTTATCTTGTGTGTTTAAATATCAAGGCCCTGAATTAATGTTTTGTTTGCATTTTTCACATTTCCAGAGTGCGGCACTCAAATGTTCAGTAGAAGCGTGGAGACTGAGACAGGACGCGGGCTCTGATCTAATTTTCTCTGTTGAATTATTTCCTGTTTGAACAGCATTTTCACAGAAGAAAGTGGAGAAAGACTCAAAAACCATTACTTTCCAAATCCAAAAGGAGCTCTGATTTTTCATGGTTCACTGCAGTTGTGTCCTGCGCAGGGTTGTACCTCCAGTAAAAAAGCTTAGGACAGACTCTCTTTGTCTGTGTGTGACTGCTGCTGTCAAGAGTAGCTCATGCCACTGTGTTATCACTGAAACCTCAAACACAAATTCAGATATACTTATCTAAACTCCAGTCGGACATCATTGAGTTGTTTGTTGTTTTGCCAAAACTGATAAGTTATCATTTCTCATGCTGGTTGACCCTAGCATCCCTCTGTACAGCTTAAGCCTTTTTTTTATATGCCACAGCAGTTGCTATGGAGACAGTTTCTGGATATGGGCAGCACCCACAGTGCAGAAGGACTTTCTGATGACTGAATGTTGTGAACTTATCAGCAGATTAAATAGAAATGAAATGTGACTTTCTGGAAAGAAAAAGTGGCCATTATGAAGATCTGCTTTATGAACTTGTAGAATCTTGTCTAGTGTTTTTCCTATTGTGAGTAAAATCGAACATTTAGCGATGTAGCACACTTTTTGAAGCAGTTTTCTTGATGACTGATGATAAGTATTTTATAGCATCTTTGAATAAAGAATCTGTCAAATCTAAAAACCTTGTCAGTGTCTTATTCTTGATAGCTCCATAAGGAGGCTACGCTTTATACTTTGTTAGTGGTGTTGTGCGCTTACTAAAATAATGCCACAACATGCTACTGTGATTGCTCATCTAAGTGTTGCCTTTTGCAACTATTTCCAGCTTGTTGAGCCATTGAACATATTAAATGCTGCATTCCTACAGTGAAGACAACACACGTCAAGGCCAAAAATTCAAAGCAATAGCCTACACATAACACCTTCATAGATATTCTCCTCTTAGCTAGCATCCAAGCTAGCATTAAAATTGCCACTATTGCTAAAAATGTAGTATATTTCTGTCTGAAAATCAGAAGGTGAACCCTCCCCTTAACTTTATGATTGAGACAGCAACCAAGGGATTAAAAGCAAGTCACAGCATCCACTCATGCAGAAAGCCTGAGTGACATAAATGCAGTTATCTGCACCAGTCTGCAAGGTTCCACAGGTCTGTTTGTAGCCAACTGTGTGCACTGAGAGTGATGACTGAACATGCACTGAAACCAATCTCCATTCAGAAGAAAAGAAAAGGAGGAAAATAGTAGCACAAGAACTATGCAGGAATTGTTTTGACGAGAGACTTTACAGAAGGATCACCATCATCCACATATCAACAATCTACCGTAGACAGATTATGTGCCCACATGGGATGTGTTGCCACAGATAACCCAAAAAGTAGCATGAATGCACACACCTTCACAGTTCCAATTGGTTTGTGGAAACCATATACCAGACAATGATATTTACTTGCTGTTGTCAAGTCCCTCATGTACACAAACTAGCAAGTTTAAGGAAAGATTTCAGTTCAAGTCACAACACGTCTTTATTTCACTTAAAGCAACAAAAGACAGTAATCTACTTAATCAGGTCAGATTAAGATAAGACTTGGTGGTGGACCTGGTGTTGTTCAAAGCACAAAATACAGACAAAGCACCTAAGAAATTAAGATTTCGTGAGTTTTTCAGTTACATGCTGCTGATATTTATGTATGAGCAGCAACCCAGTTCAGTGATGCTCCAATTTCTTGAATAATATTTCATGATTTATTGTGTCAAATACTTTTTTAAGATCAATGAACACCCCAACTCCTAATTTCTTTTTAATCAATGGAGCTGGTGATTCCTTCTTATTATTCCAGGATTGCCAATGATGTGGAGCTGTGTCATCTGAATCCATACTGGCTTTCAGAGAGCAGTTCGTATTTATCTATAAATTTGTCCAATCTATAAATGAATAATTCTTCTAGGATTTTAGCAAATTGTGGGAGTAGTAAAACAGGCCTGTAGTTTGTAAATTGGTGTCTGTCTCCAGTTTTGAATAGTGGGATGACTTTTGCAGTTTTCATTCCCTTTGGAAATTTACCAGTTTGGAATGACAGATTACAAATTTATGTTAGTAGCTGAACAATTGGATTTATACTTATACTGTATGGCATGAAAGCAACAGAAAAAGATAAACAGTTAAGGCATATATAACAGCTCCTTATAACATGATAACTGTCAACAAAAAATGTCAATACGGTGACAGCCTCATCGTTACATTTCCTTATTCTAAAATCCTTGGACTAGAATCAGGTGTCCACTGCCTGTTTTCACTGCCTGTTTAGCAAGTAAAAGCCTCCTCCTTCAGTCTGAACCAGAGCTGCCACCTTCAGACCGATGTCCTGTCAATCTAGCTTCAGGCACTGCATCATCCAGCCAATCAGTCCTGCTGAGCTGGGATGGAATTTCACCTAGAGGGGAGTTGCCTCAGTACAGGATAGCACTCACCGAATTGAAGGAATATTTTCAGTGGAAAATCCCCAACATGTTTCCTACAGTGTCAGAACTTCAAAAATCATGCTTGCATTTATCAACCTGTTTGTAGGGTAATGAGTGGTTTTCATCACAAGCCGAGAAAAAACAGTTTTGGTATCCAGTTTCAGCGTCTTTAGTGGAGCCAAGTAGGAATCAAATTCTGGCACTCTACTAGGACTGTCCTCCATTTCTTATGTTTCATTTCATATTAAGCAAACATGAGGGAAGGTAACGAAGAGAGCAACTGAAACAGTGAAGATTTACCCACCAATATTTTGTGATGTAGTCTTTTTGTTTTAGCAGAAACACCTTAAACTCAATTTCAGACGAGATCCTCAGGGTACCTAAATACTGTGTGGCTGTCGGGACAGTAAAACTGCATTCATTTGGGAGTTGGGAAAGTGTCACAAGGCACTTTTTATGATTATATCTAATCTAAATATAGACCGCTGCTGTCTGTTCTAGATTTTGAACCATTTCATGCTGCTGCACTGCTGTCTATTTTGACATCAGTATCAATAGAGAGGGCAGCATGTGCTTTTAAAATAGAGTAATATTATCTCCACCACAGGAGAAAAGGTTTCAAACATGCCACGTGTAGCTCAACATGTTCCAGTTTCCTCTGTGGTAAATAAAGCTGGTGGGTATATGTCCAGATGTAAACTTATTTCAGAGACCTAAATAGCCTGCTGTCCACTAAGATAGCCTCCAAAAGATCTTTTAGAGAACAAGTGATGTTAAAAACACATTATACTCATAGAAAAAAGTTATTTCAACTGTTATTCTCAAAAGCCAAAGTACAATTATGTATGTGTCGACATTTCTGTGAGGAGACTTGAAACACCAGCCAAAATTGCGTCATGGGAATGCATTGGTAGGAAAACAGAATGTAAAATAAAAACAAGAAATACCAGTTTAGGGGCAAACAAAGAATCAGCTGAGCCAACTGAGCATGGGAAAAATTTACTCGAAAAGTTTTGAGTTACAAAGGAGGGTGTGAGGGGAACACAATGGCAGGACTGAGGAAAATCGCCCGGGGAGCTTTCTGAAGGACGTTTCAGTCAGACTTTGACTAGTCACAGTTTGTTTTTCACCTTCCACCTCCTTATGTGTCAGAACAATATTTGTAAACATGATCAACTCATTTGCCCCAAAGCGAGAAATGACAGGAGTTGTTATGTCATCAACTTCAAAAACCTAGAGCAACTGCACATGGATTTTATTGACTCATGTTTGATGTTTTATTAGATTCATTTTTTTATTGCTTGACAAGGACGGGAAACAGAAGTATACAAATATCTCCTGAAATAGCCTTAAAGCACAGTTTTATAGCTGCACTATATAGTGTACAAACTGTCCAAAGAGTGAAGGCAAACAGTTTGTGGAAAAGCTAATCACAAGTATTGTTGTACAATGAGTAGCTTATGTGAAGAAATGCACGAAAATACCTTGCATAACCAGTAATCACATGTCTCTGGATTTCTTTCTTAACAGTGTACCCAGTTAACTTATTTTGTCGCCTTGGGCAGACCCCTTACTAGAATCCACCAGTAATATACTGTATTATGCTTATAAAGATAAGATTATCTTTTTCATTTTAAGCTTGCTGACCCTGATTGGCTATATTATCCGCTTACTGAGTTGTTCAATAAATTGAAAGTCCTTTAGGTGTTTTTTGTAATATTTTTGATCTCTTGAGGCGCTTATATTAAGATACCATGTAGATTTTAAACAAAATGATCTCTTGACTGAAAGAAAAAAACTAAACTTTAAACATCCTTTTTATTTACTAGATTTATGTTTGTTAAATTTCTTTGTCGTTCCAATGCTTCTGGGTAACAACTCTTTATTTCCGTTTAAAATGGTGCCACATTTGTAAGAAAAAAATGCATTTGTGGGATGAGCAGTAGATTTTCTCAGCCAAATTTTCTCTGGCAATGCCAAACAGCTAATTCTCCTATTGGCTGCAATTATTGGATGAGATAATTGAATTCTAAAGCAACAAGACATATTGGCAATTCAATATTTTTTTTATTTTACAAACAAGGGCCTCAGCAACATGTGAAAGATCCACACACAGCCATAACAACCTGACACCTCCCCCTCATACTGGTATCCAACTTGGTCACACTGCTGTGGGATGGCATCCCAATCCAGGGGGGAAATTGTCCTCTTGGAGGTAATGTTTGGTCCCAGACTGTTCAGATATAGGATTGCCACTGGATGCAGAATCTCATTTTTATATCTGCCTTCAATGATGAGAAACCCCACACCATCATACTTCCTCCACCAAAAGCTGTTACCCCATTAGTGCAGCAATCTGCATAGTGTTCTCTGCATCTTCTCCACACTTTGACCCTACAATCCAACTGCCATTAGGACTCATTGCTAAAAATAATGCTCCTCCACATGCTCCTCCAATGCACATGCTGCTGACACCAGAGGAAGTGAGTTTGTCAGTGAATGGCAGTCAGTAGCAGAATAAGCTGCATATCATTGACAGAGAAGGCAAGGCAAGGCAAGTTTATTTGTATAGCACATTTTCAGGTTCAAGACAATTCAAAGTGCTTTACATAAA
>JAOXYM010000010.1:23110937-23147845 GCA_028567055.1 Leptatherina wallacei | reverse complement strand
CTATCAAAATAAAACAGGAAATAACACAACACACTACAAAAATAAAAACCCTGGCTCGGAACTGAAATCCTGACAGTTACTGCTAGAGATTAAAATTAAAACCTTTTAAAATGTTGTCATGACTGGCCATATTGATTTTCTTTTATGTATTTTTGCCAAATGGTATTGTTTTATGTAGGGCTGACTAAAAATATACTGTCCCTGTGGTGTGGTATTTGTGCATTCAGCAAAGCTCTATTTGTTCTTGTTGAACAGCTACCGAGGGTCATCGATCAGATTTAGAGTTTATTGTTGGATTTAACCAATAAAAACAGTATATCTGCAAAAAAAAAAAACTGCCTTAGTACTATCACAATGGGATTAAAATGAAATTGTCTGTTTACTGGAATGGAATCTGATCCATGTTCTGTTATTTTACAACACAATAGGATTTTTTCCCTGTATCATTGAGAAACATGTAATTGAGCAATGAACTGTGTGTTCTATATATTATATTTCTTCTTCAGCTGGCCCTCAGTGAATTAGTGGTTTAGTGGTTTTCTTTTTCTATCCAGCCTTTCAGGGTTTTACATCATCTAAAAGAGAATACAAGTTGTACTATTAAGATTAAGCTCTGATTGCAAAGACATGTTGTAATCCAGTCCAACTCAACTAACACAACTGCAAACACTCATTCATCTTATATTTACAAATAAGGAACAAACAAAAACACATATCTAAAAAAAAATATCTTTCTCATATATTCCTGCTTATGCAATAAGAAAAAAATGTGTTTTCACGTACAATACATTTCCCCTGAACTCCCTGGGTTGAAGTAAGTGGCAAATCAGAGAAGTTAAGCGCTCAAGGACCTGATTTCAAGCCAAGTTTGATAAGTGTGGGTATTTACTTGCAGTTCTTATTTTCCTGATGCTGCCAGCATGTATTGGTCTTCAGTAGCTATGTCAAGGCTTTTAAAGCGCTTTAACCTGCACTAAAACAATGTCAGGAATTTGAAATAGAACACACTTGTAATGTCAAATTTCCTAATCTTCTTTCTGCAAAAATGAGAGGCAACTGCTTTATTTGACGTGTCCTTGATGAATTTTAGCAATTTGGGTAGTTTTATGAATAGATTTTTTGGTGATTAGAAATATTAGAATATATACATTTAATCTCTCTCTCATTTAAATTCACATCACTATTGTGACAGAAAACTATATACTTTTAATCAAAAGAGCAAATGCTTTAGCATAGCAATATTTTAGACAACAATAGAATTAAATGACTACTTCACAAAAACAGACAATATTTTGTGCCCTTCTGTAGATGAAGCTAATGATGCATAATTCTTATTGACAGATCTTAGTAGCCTGTCCTGTGTATCTCCATGGTCATCTGCTCTATGAGCTTCTGCAGCTATGTTGTTTACCATGAATGTTGCCACACAGAGGCTGTTTCTAGCTTGACTACCATTATCATTTTTTCAAGAATGACTACACACCTGGTTCCATCAAAATTCCATCTGTATCTGTTTACTCTAATTGGTCCTCTTTTCCTCCTGGACTCAGCTTTCATAGTATTTTGGCTTTTTTTTTTTTTTTTTGTAACTCAATTTGTATTGGTTATACATGTAAGACAACAAAGAACAGCCGTGACATTGGGGTATAAATCTCTTGTAAACAATGCAGTGGTGTTGACTTTAGTCAGTCTCTAGCGGCGACTCTGACGTGAGAAAGGTGTATCGCTAGATATACCTCCATTTCTCACATTTGGTGTTAAACTCTATTTGTTTTGGTCTCAATTTATATATGAGTCCTTCCATGTTAATAATCTCCTCTACTATGTTCATCCATTTCTTGGGGTAAGAGGGTCTTCTCTGCACCAATTCCTCATGATTGCTTTCTTGGCTGCTGCTAGCAGGATTTTAACCAGCCATCCGTCCTCACATTGAACATTTTCACTTGACAGGTTACATAGGTATAATACCTCACAAGACATCGACAGTTTATAACCCAGTATATTTTCCAATTTAATCCACACATCTTTCAAGTATTTATGCAATTTAGAACATTCCCAAAAAAGCATTTGTATGGTGAGATTGGTATTTTTAAGAAAAAAAAGTAGCTAAACAAGTGCATTGGGAGTGAGAGTGGACCCTGGACACTGACCCCTTAACATCTCCAATTCTAGTAAACTAATATTCATACAGTATCATCTTGTCTCTTATATAAGTCAGCAACTTTAAATCAGTACAATAATTACATATATGTTGACCCTAAAGGATTCTTGTCCAGTCATGTTTCAAGGGTCACTATACAACTCCACCCTATAGTCAAAATCTTAACTTCTAGTTAAAAAGAAGAAGAAGAAGAAAAAAGAAACCTGCTGCACAAGGCTTTAAAAGAAAAAAGGTTGAGACTATTGATACTATCTTATAAATGACAAGTTAAAGCTTTTTGATCTCATGGGGGCACAAAAGGTATTGGAGATTAATGTAATATACCCACTTCCTCTGTGGACTTTTACCTAGTTGAAAGTCTTTTCCAGTATTTTACTGTACTTGAGAACAAGAATTAAAATGTGCTGTATACCTTTAAAGAACTTATTGAATTCTATCTAAGGCCATCTGAGGGCATCAATAGTTTGTAGCTAATTAAGGCTTTTGTGAGCAGGATAATTGACACAGATCTGCTGTTTTACTCCCATAGGGGTCAGTTGCTAACTATACTGACTCAAGAGCGAAAATCTAAGGTGGGATACCAATATTTTAATCTTAAGTAATGTCAATTAATTATTTATTTCTCTATAACATTTCAGATGAAAATTGTACTTTTCCATTTCACTAAATTTGTTTGACAGCCTCAGTTGTAACTTAACTTACAGTTCAAGGTAATTAAACCCCCAAAATATGTAGAGCTTATCAAATATGAACCTGCTCAACACTGTCCGAATAAAGCTAAATTGATTTGATTCATTTATATGTGCAAATACATAGATATAGGTATTGATTGTGCTTCTCCCACTTTTGAAAACTTCTAAAAACCATTAACCACTAATTGCAAAACATTGTCAAGCAAGTTGTTCATCAATGAAAAAAATAAATGAATCTAGGGGAAAAAAGCTCCAGCTCAAACAATAAAAAAAACGTTGTTCGTCCACTGATATAACCCTAGCCATCACGGTAGAGATTTTACTCATAATACATTTACCTAATGATAAGACACTCTGAGCCATGTTAAATGTAGGGTGTTTAGTTGTTACAGAGTACTTTTATCCTGTGATATTAGTTATAAGTAACGAATTGTTCGTCATTTCAAATCCGAAAAAAACAGTTGCTATAGTAACCAATGATAGCGCAGTTGTACGTCCTGAAAATGTGTTCGGCTTTTGTTCCGTCTCCAAAGCTGTCCGTAGTGAAACAAGGACATGTCACGAATTATCTAAGCTTCCTGTAAACGACACGCGTGGAAGTAGTTCAAAATTCTGATCATTTACGACTTTTTACTTTTCTCTGATCACCGACGTTTTGTCAGCAACAACGCTGGCATTGCCCTAACGAAAAACAAAAGACCTACGTTTCATAACACCGGAAAAAAATAAACTTCAGCGGCTTCGTCTTTTAAAGAGGGTGAAACTTGGCAGCACAGAGGCTAACTAGAACAGCTTGTTCTCACTGCTTTAATCATGGACGCGATGGTAAAATTCACAAGCCAAAGTCAAGGAAAGGACCGCTTATTCAGGTGGGTTGTTTGGCGTAATTCTTGGCGTCCTACTGTTGGAATCTATTGTTGTAAATTATAAGTTAAGTTAGGAGATAATCGTAAACGGAATCTCGTGAGTCGTAACTTTCCTTGCACCCTCTCTGTCGTATTTTTCTGACTTTAGAGCAACCCAGTATGCATGTGCACTGTCCATATATTTACTCCGAAACAACACGGAGAAGAAGGACCTTGTTGCCAAATTGAAAAGCCTCGAGATTAACATGAGTGCTGGACGTAAATGTGAGTATTTATGTGAAGTGACGAAGGAGTTATTCAAGTTCTGTTGATGGAATGCAATTGTAAAGATAAACACTTTATTAATTAGATTGAGCCTGATGAATTCTCTTCCTATTATTTTGATTTTGATTTGGGTTTTTTTCGCTGGAAGTTATATCTGGTAAGGTCTTGCAGAACCCAATGTCTTGTTTGGCCGGCAGAAAACTCAGTTTGAAATCATTAAAACCAAATAATCACTTTGAGTCCCTTTTTCCAAACAATTAAAACTGACAGCTGAACATCATCCTATTTGTTTGACTTGGCCCTAATAAACAATGTGATGTTTTCCTGTGAGCAGAATATCTTGTCTGGAACAAATTAAAGACGCTGACTGTTTACCTTGTATCTCTTCAATGAGAAAACAAATATAAATCCTGTAAATAGCTACTCTTTCTTAATATATTCAGGATAAACTGACATATCGGCCTGACTTTCTTCTCAAGCGGAGGATCATTATATTCAAATTTATGATCTTATCACTATATCACAGATATAGTGCATTTTTTGGATGCACACTAATTCATTCATCAATAAGACAGATTTAAGAGTAAACAGTACTCGGTACTAGTTCAGAATTTCACAGCTTTCATTGTTTGCAGATTAAAACCCTCACAATATGCATATTTTTGTGAGGTATTGTTCCTGTTTTATACCCTCAAGGACAATTTCAAAGGGATTATGAGTAACTATGGGTGTTGGACTAGGATAACACTTACAAAATGTTTTGAATTGTCAAAGTTTCTGTTGAAGCCCGACTGGATATGACTTAGTTCTAGGTTAATTTCCCATTCAGCACTACCTTAGACGGACCTCTGCACCATTAATAATGGGAAAAAAACCTTTACACTTGAAAGATCACACCTGACATCTCATCACTGGCAAGAGGTGTGCAGGCTCGAGGGAGGCGTTCATCTTTCAAGATGGTAAAAACATAAATTTTTGTATCATTTAAAAAGGCGAACTTTTGGTGTGCCCTCACACAGGGTGGGGACGGCTTCCAGGAAAGGTTGGGTACCACTGCTCTAGGATACATCAAAGTTTTCAAATGAAATTTATAAAATTTTCACAAGAATATGTAAAATTTTTCCTAACCTTAAATCAGGGAGCCTCAATCCTGGTCCTCGAGGGCCGGTGTCCTACAAGTTTCCCTGCTGTAACGCCCCTGACTTAAATCTGGGGGTAATTAGCCTGCCAGTGTTTAGCTTCATGTCTGAGTCTGCCTCAGGTGTGTTAGAGCAGGGAAGCTTCAAAAACCTGCAGGACACCAGCCCTCAAGGAAGAGGATGGAGGATCCCTGCGTGGTACATGAAATATATACATTCCTGACAGTCAGTGTTGACGAGAATAAAAGGCTCCCATGAAATTCCATAGAAAATAAATGGGGGTCATTTTTGACCCGCTTATGGAAGCGTAGTAATCTAAAAACTACAATTTTGTAAAATGTAAAAAATTTGAATGGCATCATGTCAATAACATGTTTTTTGAGGAATAGTTGGAATATGAAATTAAAACAACTTTTCATTGCAAAGATATTGCAAGAAAAACAACCTCTCCAGGCCATTTTTACCCACTTATGCATCTTAGGGTGAAGAATGTGTTTTCTGAGACAAATCTCCTGCTGTGGCCAACATCTGTGATTATTTAGTTATTTCAATAAGAGTGATAAATATTTTCAATGCCCGTATGAATCTCATGATCTGTGCCCATGTTTTTGTTTTGACTTTCTCCACCTTCAATTAACTCTTATCTTTTGTCAATTATCCAATAATTAAATGTTGTTTTTTTTCACAACTTAAAATAGGCACAATTTGTCCTGGAAACAACTTTTATTTTTATCTTTATTACACAAAAACAAAAAAGACCAAAATGAAGCTTGTGCTGTAAAATACATCAAACGTTCTGCTACTTAAAGATGTACATCCACACTATATATTCATGACTTGTGATGGTCATAAATATAAAGGGAAATCTGAATAGCCTAAAGGTTTATTTCTCATTCTACATGTTGGTTTGTGCTCACTTTATTTTAGAGCAGGTTTATTATTCAGTTTTATTTACCTGCTAAAAGACACTATCTGTATTTAAAACAAAACATATTGATCCATGCGACTGTTTGCTAACTCATTTATACCGGAGTAAATATTTGCTTTTGCCTTTCAAGTCTGATGTGATGTAAAGTGTATCTTTTCTTAACTTTCTGATCTTAAGGGCAAAATCAATCATTTACTATGAAACTTGAAACTGGTTTCTAGTTGATGTTTCAGAGACTGATGTAACAATGTTACTTTGCCTTTCTTTTCCCAACACATGCAGGCTGAGGAGTAGCCACATGTAGCATTGTGGATGGTTCATGTCGTGTATCATCACATTTGTTCCGGCTCTGTTACAGTTTACTGAACCTTTTGCATGTTTTGCAATCTTATTTGGCATTCCATGTCTTCTCCGTCTCTGGACTTAGACACGGCTGTCTGTAGTTATATTAAAGCTTGTAGCATGTACATCACTGTTACTGCAACTCCAGAGTGTGAGGATATGTGTGACCTGCATAAGTAAACTGGCATTGGCAAAACATGCCTTCCCTCTAGGATGAATTTTTAAATGATCTGAGCTTTGACACTTTGCAGCTTGTGAATGAATTCAAATATGACTTGGAAATAAAGGTTAGGGTAATGCCTTAAAGCGCGGTCAGGCAATAAAGATCTTGTCCTTTTTAATGCTGTTGCAGCGAAGCCTTATAAAGGCTAAGGCAGGGCCACAGAGGATGCACCACCTAAATATCTCCTCTGTTTTAGAACTGCAGATGTAGGACTCTGCTGTCTTTATGCTCAGTCTGCTGGCCTGATATCTGTCAGGGACAATTTATAAGTAAAACATATTCAGAATAAGATTTTACTTATTTATCAAAGGCTTCAAGAAGCAAAGTCTGAAAAGCTGAGCTATAAATAAGTAAAGACCTCGACCTCTGTCCTTCAGATTAGCAAGCGTGATAAGGTTGTAGTTTAGTGTAAATGTAGCTTTACTGTGTTCTGCAACTATGAAATGTTGAGCTGGCATTACATTTTAAATTGATTCCCGCTCTAATTCTCTTTTCTTCCTTCTTTGTCAGTGCTCAGGCTGGGAAACGCAGCAAATTCCATTGAGGCTGCTAAGCGAACCATGCAACTCTCCGACCGAGTGCTGTGTCTGTTTCTCACCGTGGCCAACATCAACCGCGCCCTCTACTTTATCTGTGATAATGTGCTCTGGGCCAAAAGTGTCGGCCTTATCCGCGACATCGACAAGGAACGCTGGAGCTACAACGCCTCTCGCTACTACTTCTACTCGTTAGTGATGAGTTTGACCAGAGATGTTTATGAAGTTCTCCAGTTGATGCTAAAGAGAGGGAGAGAGGAACACTTCAAGGAAAAAATGGACCAGAATCTCAATCAGTCTCCTGAAGTCGCTGAAGTTGTCATTCCTCAGATGGATGCTTTTGTTTTCCTGCTTATAGAAACCCTGAAATCCCATCCAGCTGTTGCCTTGGACACCGTGAAGAACATTTTTGATCTCTTCATTCCCCTAGACAAGCTAGGCATTTACAAGTCAAATGCAGGAGTGGTGGGGTTTTGTGGGCTGATGTCCTCTCTGATTGGCATTGTAACCCTTGCACAGCCCACTTTAAGGATCAAACCATAATTAACAAGCTCGGAGCTACACTGAAGCGAAGTGATTCATGTTTTACACCAATCCTAAAGCAGACACAACTTAACAAGATTAAAAGGATTTTAGAATAAATTAATTCAGTTTAAAATGCGTGTTTGAAAGGGAAAAAATTTATATAACTTTTTAGTAATTGACTAGACGAACAGGAAGAGTTTTTTTTCTACATACAACTCAACATTCCTGTCTTCTACAACACCAACAGTTTTTTAACTAATACTTTTGCAAGTACTTCACATGATACGGGCTCTATCCTGAAGCAGACTTGTGAAAAAGCTAGGTGTGTACATCTGTGTGGTGGTTTTTACTTTAGAGTCTTTTGCTACGCTCACTGATTACTGATAAAATGCTGCTAAAAGTTATGTTGATTCAAGTGATGAGTTCAATGCTTCTCAGCCAAAGAGAAGCACAGAAAAAGTGTGCAGATTTCTTTGTCTTTTGATGCGAGGTGTCAACTTTGGCTGGGAATAAATTGGACTTTAACTTGGAGAAAAATAGAGAGATGAGTGAAATATATCTTCTGCATACTACTGTTGTCAGGGTTGTAGACACTTATGTGTTAGACTTGATATTTTTAAGTTGTTTAAGAGGTGATATATATTTCTTTGTGCTTTTGAACAAGATAAGTGTAAAACCCCAAACTTTTTCTTTCAAACAAGACAAGAGTTTGAATCCTCAGAGCTGACAGTGTGTGTGTGTGTGATGATCATGTACTAATGATGGCATCCAGTTCTTGGGTTGAGCTGGTTTGGACTACCTGGAAGAACAGGTGCTAAATGAATATATCTCCACAGCTGCAGTTGTCTGGAAAAAGTTAAATAATCAGGCGTGTGAGTGATGTGTGAATAGGTTTTAGCATTAGAGTAACGCCACCCTCTTGAGGATACGCACACCTTGTAGAATCGAAGAGCTTTATTTTCTATTTCACTGAGACAACAATACACTTTGTTTTAAAAGCTTTTCTCAAGAGGATGACATGATAAAGCATCCACCATCAAAAAAAAAATTGCAAAAATATATTCAATTTCCCTTTCACGACACTTTGAGTTTCACTGTGAAAAGAATGAACAAACTATGCAAAGATGAGTCCCGTAAAAGAACCAACATACAAAGCAATAAATAAGGAAATTTGTTCTCCTAAGTAGATACATTGCAGTAATCTGTAGCAAAAAAAAAAAGAAAGCCTGATTTCACATTTCCACTGGTGTGTTTTTTTTTTTTTTCCCCCAGTACCAACAAACCGTCAAAGCACACCCATATGAAAAATGTGAAAACCATTTGCTGGGCTGGAAGTTTAGATCTTTAACAAAATCCTTACTACTGTTTCTAAAGCTCATGTAAGCAAATAAGTAGCAATAAATCTCATAAGGTCAGACTTTTATAACTGGAGAAAAGGTTCTAATTAAATATGCCAGTGCCAAAACAGTTCATGCATTTTACAAGGCATCTGAGATTAATTTGATACCCTCCCATAAACCAAAAGATAAACAAAGCACTTTTTAAAAGTGTCAACAGTGTTGAACTACAGTTTGCAAATACAGCTGGCCCAATTTAATTTTTTTTCCTTTTCTTTTCCCAGGAACCAATAATAGTAACATGAATCACTGCTTTGTGAATGAAAAGGCACCTTCAGTAGTTTTTCTCCTTGTACTTTTAGGAAAGAAGAAAAAAAAAGACAGTTAGTACTTTAAAAAAAAGATACTTTGAAAAAAAGATGCTTTCATTCGGGGGGGGTGATTTTCCAAAAAAATGCATTTACCCAAATGCTACATTTATCATCATTATACTGTGATAAGTCTGACATTTTCCCCAGGAAGTGTCAGCCCTGACGTCTGATTTGTGTTACATGGGAGTCCCTTTAAAATGAAAACTGTTCTTTAAATGAATATCAAAATTGTCATGTAAATGTTGTCCCACTCTGACGTTGTTGATCTAAATATGAACTGTTTTAGTACCTTTCTGTTTTGAATGCACATAGAATATGCAAGAATACTAATAAATTATTTTGGATAACCTTGTGCTGTTGTCTTTTAATCCAACTGAACAAAGCACCATTTAACATAAAGTACCAAAACAAAACACAGGCATTTCCAGGCACTCTTAAGTGATCACATTTGAAGTTGGGTATATGCATGCTGCTTATCTTTGTTCAAATGCATATACAAACAAATCAGATCCTGAGAAGATATCCAAAAAACAAAATGATGGCTTACCAGAGCTTTAAGAAACTCTGTTCTAGCCTTGGTAATACTTAAAGCTCAGAACTGGTTAACACTTCCTGGGCTCACAGTTATCATTTCTCCAGTAGTCAGTGCTGATAAATATTCCCGTCTTGGACATGTTCATATGTGCTAAGACAGAGCAACTCTGCAAGGTCTCAATTCCTTCAAACATACCAGAAGTACTGAGCATTAAAGTCCATTTGATTGCAAAAGGGCTGCTTAATATGCGACGATAATTTGAACTGAGATATCATGAGAAACAAAGCACCTAGCTTTGTATTGATTCCTGCAAGGATTCTGCCTTTTGATAGTGGTGCTTGGTAGAATTGAACAGTGAAATAAATTCCTGTACAGTTCATGATTATCTGAAAGGCAATACGACAACAAATGAAGCTAAAACAGTAAAATATTAAGACATACATGGCAAAAACGAAAGCAACACAGAACTGCTGCACGACTACACGATAACTTAACTTTCCTTCCAACTAAAAGACATTTACAGAAATGATCTGAGAGCACTTTGAACTGTGCAGGTTCAACCAGGAACATTTGGGATAAGGGGCACCAGGATCATGGAAATGTCTGGCATACAGTACACAGCAAGGCAAACATAGTGTGATTCTCTCATTTTAAGCCATCATTAAGACAACAGTAGTAAGTACTGCTACACTGATGCAAATATTCAGAGAACACCTACATCAGGCCCACAGCCAGTTAAGGTGAAATAAAGTTAAATATGGTTGATCAGATGTTGCTCTTCTGATACAAGCCTGTTTGCTAAAAGCCCCTCCAGCTGCTCCTCACACCCTTCTTCATCAAAGTGAGTCACCCACAGTGCCATCATCCTCTTCACTTACCCTGTAGGGCTTAAATGACACACTCCAATTTGTTAAAGGCGTCTCTTGTACATTCGGGCCAAATGACATCAAATGTAACACTCACTGAAATGAATTACTGTTTCTCAACCAAACTCGACATTAAACATCAAGAACTCAACCACAGTAAAATCAGTGGAAGAAGAAAAAAAAAACGGTTGATTACCAAGATTAATACCCTGTAAGCTTTTAAAACTACATGTAAATTAAAGAACTGCTCCACAGAGTTCATAATCATTCATCTACAGCGTAAACACAGCATGATTATTATATGTAGTAAACCTAGAAACCAAAAGACATGAGAGATGAGCGAGCTGATAATGGTCTTTCATTACATAATAAAAAGGCAGTTCTTGGTACTGTAGGCTACAAAGTGTGCACAAGCTCTTGAAACCAGCTTTAAAGAACTGTGAGGAGTTATTTTGTGGCATTCCAGCATTTCTTAGAAATGAAACAGGACGTAGGCAGACAGCTACATAAAATTCCTTATGATATAAGCCCAAAAGACGCTGCCTCTAACCATCGTTTCTGTAGCATGTAACTTCACGTTTAGGCTTCCTTACCAGTTCAGGTCTAAGCTTTCCAGAAATATGGGTGTGAATGGATCTGTCTCACCAAGCTAAAAAAATTAAATTTGAATCAGTTTGTGTCTAGTTTGAGAAGACTTGCACTGCT
This sequence comes from Leptatherina wallacei, assembly GCA_028567055.1. Taxonomy (NCBI): domain Eukaryota; kingdom Metazoa; phylum Chordata; class Actinopteri; order Atheriniformes; family Atherinidae; genus Leptatherina; species Leptatherina wallacei. Next base: position 23,136,355 of record JAOXYM010000010.1, on the reverse strand, counting down.
AAATGACATGATCTCATTAATGATCTTATAGTAAGAAACTAAGAACTGATGCCGCTGAACGTGCTCCGTCATTATTTGAGTTTCTATCAGCAAAAAGCGAACATAGAAAATCCTTTGTATTTAAATTTAAAGACTTTAGTAGCATTTTTCTACCCTTAAGGTTGATTGTACCAACACTTCAATACTTAGAATTTAATACTTTTCTGTTCTGACTTGATAAAGGATATAATTAAAAGTTAAGCTATTAGGCAGGAAGGATCGCATCTTCAGCTTTCTCTGTGTCATCTGACCATTTCACAGCAGGACAGAATCCAGCTTTTACAGCCATAATCAGAGCTGAAAACCAGTTTTAAAGGGTAACATTTGATCACGAGTAGGTGGTCTCAGCCCACTTGAAAAAGAGCCTCGCTCCTCGATTAACACTCTGAGGAGTAAAGTGAATAGTGTCTCAGCGACTTTTGGACCCAGCTGTGCAGTCTTTGGGTCCATTTGGAGTCTTTTGGTCCAGTTGTGTTGCACCCTACTGAGGGCAGAGGCCAGTTACTAGGAAAGTCCCTGTGCTCGGTCGTATTCTGCAATCAGGCCTTTTATATGGGACAGTTTCTTATGGAGGTACTCGCATCTCTTCTTCTCTTCCCGATATCCAGGAAACTTCTGAAGAAAAGACAAGAAAAAAATAGGCCGTTGTGAGCTTTAAATAATACAAATCGCTATAGATAGAGGGTACTGCTGTATTTCTTTTCTTTTTCTCTGGGAGTCTTCATTGATCCAGTGCATGATGTGCACATTATATCTGTACAACTGGGAACAGTCTGTGAATTAAACTGCTTTTCTTGAATCCCTTTTATCTAAGAGGTTGAAAGGTTTTTGCATGAGTTCCAGTGGATAGATGCTAGAAGTGATGCACGTGATGTAAAGCTAAATTAGAATCTTACTTTTTTATACTTTCGATACTTCTGCAGTATTTGGTCCTCCATGAGCTGAAAAAAATGACAAAAGAAAGGGTGTTAGTGCACCGTCTATCTGATCCCTTTTATGTGGTTGGTGTTTTACTAGATTAGTCTCCCACAACAGACAGTACCTTGTACTCCTGTGTTCCCGGGGAGAGAGTGTTGATCTTTGAGCCCAACTGAACAAACATCTCTGTGATAGCCCCAATCCGGTCATGAAGAGCTCTGTATTCGTCGTACTCAGCACAGAAGTCATCATTATACTGTTGACGCTGCTCCAGTGCCGTTATGGTGCTGTATTTTCTGAAACGGAAAACATTAGTTTGTTAAAAGCTGACTTGTCCCCAGTTCGTCCAGTAGATGGCACTGCATATCAGTCAATTGAAAGTTTTGGCATATCACTGAATTAAGAGGGCGATGTGTTGACCAGATGTATAAATGTGAGGCACAGGATCATTTGTTTTCATTGTAACCCTCTGTGAAGCTTTGTGACGGCTTATTTAGACAGGTCTTTACTTCCCTCTGTTTATCTGAATGTTTGGAAACTGAACCCTATTCTTAAAAGGGACACGCTTGTTTTCTTTTCTCAACAACTGAGTGGCAATTATTTGCATTTCATTCCTAAATCTTGGAATATTACATGAATATGTATTTAATCTTACATTAAATAGTCAGGCAGCTCCTCTGCTGATGTTCGATTAATAGGTGTTTTCTCTCCCTCATGATCTGTAGATAGAAAAAAAAAATGCATATATTGAACAAAAAGTTACAGCAGTCTGCCAATGCAAATGTGATAGCGTGCCTATCATATCAAGGCCAACTGAATCATTTAGCACCATCTATGATAAGAGAGCTGATCCAAGGCAGGCGGTGACGTCAGCAGCACAGAGTAGGAGGTAATGCTGCCTGCTGACTCGCTTGACCGTGGGTCAGCCAGCTGTTCCCCAGTCAATCATCAACAGACTAGAGGGCTATAGTGTTAGGTCTAACTGTTCTCAATGAAATTACATCAACCCTTTTTCCTTGGGCTTCCAGAAACAGTAATAACCGAAACTTGGAGAGATTATAAAAGCCTTGACAAATAATCTTTCCTTATTATTAACACAATAGGTTTGAAATAAAAGGTGCGGCAAAACTTTCAAGATGAGAGCATTTTACCTTTGAAGTTTTCTTGGTTCTTCTTCAGGTCTGGACTGGTCTCTATCCAGTCTGGTTTTAAGCGTTCTCGTTCCTTGTCTTTGTGTTTTTTGGACCTTTTCTTTTTGTGTTGGCCATTGGTGAGCTGCTGGTCTGTGCAAATTGAGGTGTCATTCTGTGGTGGTTTGGGACTGGGTGCAGTGGGAGCTGGTTCCGTTCTCTCCAGTTTGGAAATAGCAGATGATGTGGTAAGTTTGTGTGGCGAGTACAGACAATTAGGGCTCGCCTGAAGATGATTGTTGGTTTTATTGAATTCGCTTTTACTAGAATGACTAGAGGAACAATGAGCCCCGTTGGTGCCAAAGTCTGTGTGGGAGGGGGACTGCAGGGGCAGACACTGGTCTGAGAGCTTTTGCTTTTTGGGGGTTTGAATGTTGGATGGGTCCAAGGCCAGCGGGCGTTTCTAAAGAAAAGAAGAGAACACGCTTAATAAAAGTAGCATGCAATGTTATGGATGTTCATGTAGCATATGCATAATTGTGAAATCATTCATTATATTATTCAACTAGCCATATCCAGCTGCATATTTACTGTAAATGACAAAGGATTAACAGTTGATCGCGTTATCAAATGTGACAATTAATTAATCGTAAAGATGGTTCAATATCCTAACTTTCCATTAAGCAATATGTCCGAACCATATCGCCAAGCTGCAGATCAGAACAATTCGCACACAAAACAAAGTTACACAACAAACTTGTGTTACCACTTTTGTTTTCGTTCTGTGGAAGTTACAGAAGAGATGTAGTGGGAAAGTATGACGAGGAAGAGTTATTCTCTCAAACGGATTAAGTCATCCTTGTCGGATTTCTTTGGTTATAGAGGTTATTCTTGTTGGAATGGGTGTTTTCGTTGACTTTGCAGCTACATTATTTTTCTATGATGGCATCAAAAGTTAGAAATAAATGCAACTTCTAGACCCATAAAAAGTGTTCATGTGATTTTTACACCTTTATAGTGTGAAATTAACGCATAATAATCATAATATTGTAATTATTTCCCTTCAAAACAGTTGTCAGTCTATGCAGCTCCCTCTAGGCATTATCAACAATGTGGAACTACTCATTTAAATTCAGAAAGGGCTATATTTAGTCTCAAGCTACTTATGTAATTTGCTTAAATATAACAGAGCTATATAACAGAGGAAATGCCCCATCCTCACTCTTAAAGAAGAAATAGGAAGAAATACAAATCCTGCAATGTTGTATAATTACCACTGAGAGATTCTTGGCAGGACTGAGTCGTGAGGGAGAGTCCCCAGGAGTTTTGTGGAATGAATGGTTGGATTGGGGACTCTTCAGATGGCTACTGTGGAGTGGCTGAAGTTTCCTGAGGAGAGATTAAGAACACAGCACCTTCAGTTGGACAGTGACTGCAAGGTAAATGGCCCGTAAAAGCAAACAGGAAGAAGCAAAATGTTCGTCACGAAGCCTGTTCTGGCAGACTTACGAGCAAGTGAATGAGCAATTACTATTGAGGAAAGATTGAGTTGGAAGCTTTTCCGCAGAAGAAATAAGTCATTGAAATGATGCAACTGTCAGTCACAGTGAAACAATCTGCATACGAGAGTTATGCAGACAACATAGCCCAGGGAAAGAACAATAGCAGCAGACCTAACCTCTGTAAGGACAAACCCACTTTTCTGGTAATCTGCTTCCTACAGCTCCTTCCTCAAATAGATGCCATCAAAAAAAAAAAAAGTCACTCCCCACAGTGAACTCATGCAACTCTTTTAATCATAGTGAAGCTCATAACTATTAAACAATAACATTAGACAGTATTTTAAAACAAAACCTAATAAGATGAGACTCACATTAAATGAATTAAATGGAAGAAAGAAATCTCACATGTACAGCATTTCCTGGCTGTTACAGCTTGGTGCACCTGGTGAGTATTTGAATGAGTAATACTGTGAGCTTTTTACACTTAACATGAGTGGTGCAATTAGCCAGCAGGACTTGCACTCGCGAAACACAAGGCCTGCATGTTTTCTGGCTGGCAGAGGAAACATACAAGTGGAGGAAGGTCACCCTGAAAAGCTCAAGCCTTGCAACTCTTGCCATTTGGCAGCACGGTGCAGTGAATATTTTGCTCTGCTTTGATGTGTCCATTAAGAGATTCATCAGTGCAGAGAAGTAGTCATTTAGAAAGTCCCCTTTCAAAATGATCAGATCACAGCAGACTTCCACGTGAATTTGTTAGTCTTTTGTATGAACATCTGTACCATCTCATTGCCTCCATCCTTTAGTCTTCTCTGCATTATCAACCCAAAGAGGGTTCTGGAAGTCTCAAAGAACTCTCAAGGTAAGTTTTTTTTTTTTTTTTTACAGTTTTGGAAATAGGATCATTGCTTTCTTGCTATGAGTTTTATGAAAAAATGGACACCCCTCTCTCATCTGTGCAAATAATACAAGGCAGCCAGGAGATAAACACAGTGAAGTCTCCTACAGGTATTTCTGAAGTTCAGATGTTTGTGGATAAAATAAATAAGATATAATGTGAATTTGTGAGATTTTGGGGTACAGATGTGTGCCCCTATATCTCTAAACAGAGCTCAGGCTTGCTGTTTAAACCTGTTTTTTTACAAAGCTAACATAGTATCAATCTTCTCTCTCACAGCAAGATGAGTAAACACATTTTCCAAAACACTGCTTATAACTTATCATTTCTATGACAGTTCCACTGGAAGAGTAACTAAATCTTTAATCAGAACAAAAGACAAGATATTTGGTATGTTTTGGCTTTATGAATTCTCACCTGATCAGGAGTCTGTGGATGAGTTGCTTCTCCTCTTCCAGATATCCAGGCCAGTCTCTCTGGACGTGTCTGTAGAGCTCATCCTTTAAAGAATAGCTGTTGTCTTTAGGATTCAGTTTACCAACCTGAAAAGTCCAACGACAAATGTTACAACTTCTACATAAAGTTATCAGAATATACTGTTCACGGGAGAAGAAGCAAACTGTTCCAAAGAGCTACAATTGAGTCTGTTTTGTTTCCGTCATGAACAGCTTCATCTTTTGTCTGTACAATTTAATCCTACTGATGCAAATCTACCCCGACCAACCACCCAACTTTCCGTTGTGTGAGTAGTCAGATCCCAGCTGGAGTCACTCCACCCTTCTACTGTCAAAACATAATCTTCTCATCCAGAGATAATTAAAGCACAGCCCTAATTACAGCTACCAGCAGTCTCCACTTGATGATTGCAGTGGGACGCTCAAACATTGTGAACACAGGAAATATGCCTGAAATAAGCTCAACTGACATCACCTTTTCAGAGCAGGGTATTTAGCTGCAGAGCACTACCGACTACTGGATATATAATAGTATGCTCATCATATGCAAGTTAGGGATTAGTTTATATTTGTAGCTTTGGGCTCTGAGCTAGTGTATTTTTCTTTTTGTTTTTAACAGTTTGATCAGAAAATGTGTGTATCATTAGTTGGCCATGCATTTTCATAGGAGTGTACGAGGGACTCACCTCATCCAGTACTGAGGTCAGATCAGCCTTGTCCTTTGGACCGGCCCGTTCCCTCTCCAGCCACAGTAGCACCTCAGGTTTCCTGTAGGGCTTTAAGGCCAGAAGATGAATAATGCGATCCCTCAAGGGCCGATGAGCCACAGGGCTCGGGAGCAGGCTTCGCTTGTTGCTGGGGAAGGGTTTGTTGCAGCTATCTGAGCCTGTTACCAGACCCGGCTTCCTCTGGACCTTCACAGCCTTGCCTAGGATCAAAGAAAAAGGTAGACATGACAGAGTTCAGAAGTTACTTTGAGAGATAGTGAATCAAGACATAATCATCACAGTAGTCTCAAGCTGTTTTTGAGAGGCCATGCAGTGACTTTCTAGCACAAAACTAAAGAGCACAGAGCTTCCCAGCTGATCTGATAACAGGATTCACATACACCGACAATATCCCACAACAGCACAGTTAACATTTCATTCCTAATCCAGTCCTCAGGGCAGATACACCCTCATTTTGAAAGACAGGCCCGCACATGAGAGTGAGACAATACATATTATTTTCATTCTCTTTACTGGCTTTTTTAGCTTCAGGCAGGAGTAGTTGATAAGAAAGTGCTTTCATAGTTTACATACATAAACATTGAGATGGGCATTAAACTTGTGCACCTCTAACAGTGCATGTTTCTGCACGTGTATGGGAATGTTAGCAGGTTATCCTGTTGCTAAATAAACTGACAGGTGAAGAAACTAAAGCTACTAACACGGCCCTTTCTTCCTGTTGCAGAACTAATTCGGCTGCTTACAGATAACTGCACTGTAATCTCATTACAACTGTGAGCCAAACTTTGGATGCTGTTGTGAAAGACTAACACTGCTTTAACAGAGACGACCTGGTTGATACTTGACTGGGTTGATATTTACACTTTCTGAAGGTAATTATGGATTACTGTTTAAACATATTCAGAATGAGCATGTTTTAACATTTCCCACCAACAAGGTTTTGAAGATTTTAAGCGAATATGCTTCTTGCACTGAAACAACCTGCACTGCAACTTTTCAAACAAGCAGCAACTAGAGTGATTATTTCACAGTAATAAACTAAAACAGCTTGAGGGAGTTTCGAGGAAGCTTTTGTGATACTTTCCAGTATGAATTACAGTTACTGTCATGCTTTTTACAGCGTTGTGAGCGTATTTACGAGCAATGGCCAAACATTTAAAGCAGCATCTGCTAGCAGATGTGTATTAATATTATAGAAGACTGATTTTTTTTTTTTTAAATCTCCAAGACATTCCAGCACCAGGTGTTCACATATTCTCCTCCTTTGCTGTCAGTCATTCTTTTCCACTGAATGTAAATGAACTCTAAATCACACAGTATTATCTAAATTGTAGACATTTTTCTTGTCCAACCTATAATTGTGAGTTGGTATATATACATTTTTTTCTGATGAGTGTAGCATTACTGCACCATAAAAAGGCAGAAAGTTACCGCAAAAACACTGTGCATTCTCCACTGCATATGGCTTGTATAGTGAGCCATAGCTTATTCTTTTTTTCCTACAAAGAAGATCATGTGCATGAGAAGGCATGTTTGAGAGTCCCCAACCAGTATGTATGTCTCATGTCTTTTCCAACATTTATTAGGTGAATACATGTGTAACAGCCTCAGAGGGACTATTTATGTAACAAAGCATGGCATGCAATGGGAAGAAACTGGCTTCGACAACACTTCTAAATGTTATGTTGAGCAATTTGCCAATGCAGCATATTCTCTGTTATAAATACATTTTCTCACAAGACCTCTAAATGCCATTAGACCACACAGACGGATCATTTTGTAAAGCTGCAGCAGTCTATTTAATCTGCAACGCAGCTATAACCCTGGCTCAGGCAAAGGGAAAAGAGTGAAGAAATTGAGTTGTGAAACAGAGATTCTGCACATAAAATGCAGAACACTTGAGGTTATGTGCCTCTTAGTTCTCTGATTATACTTTCCTAATATATTATCAAGTGGAAATTAATCAAATTAGAGTCAATGTAATTACATTTTAGCCAAATTTTCATCAGCATAAGATCTGTTTGGGCATAAGTCTGGCAAATGCAATTGCATTAATGATGCTGGCAGGCGAGCTGGTGCAAGTGGCTCAGCAGTCTGGTCCAAATGAAAGCAAAATTGCAAAAACAAAACAAAGGCATCACTCTCACATGAATAATTGCAGCATATCTCTTTGATCAATTATGTGATAACTTCCACTCCGTATGGTGGAAGTGGTAGTTATCAGCAGGATGGAATGGTTTAGAAGCGCTCTGGGAATATAACAATGTCCCACTTTTTTGTGCTTAATCCTAATGTGCTTGATGGCTGGAAGATGTAACAGAACAAGGAAGCACCAACTGGCAAAAGCTTACTTGGTCCTGGCTTGATCTCAATTGCTGTGTGGCTCCAGATGTCCTTCTCCACCTGAGACATGCGCTCCCGTGTCGCCTGGTAGGAGTCGTCAGTGGCACAAATTGTAATCTTGTCCTGAATGCTGACCTGGCCCTCCAGGTGATCCCTGCCCTCCCTGCGTAAAAAAAGAAAGGCTTATGAATGACTCAGCTCTGAAACAGCATTAGAAGTTCTTGATATCATCGAACATGTTGCATTACAGCCAAACCTCTGCGACTACGTGCACGACTATTTAGCGAGGAATGCAGAAGCTAAACAGTCTTCAATGCACATAAAGCTGCTCTAATGTAACCTCTTAACCAGCCCTTTGACCCTCCACAGCCACAAACACTAACTCTGTTCTCAATTATTAGTGGTCACACCTTTGAGGTCAGCTGTGGCATGCCTTTGGGCATTATTGTAGCTGAATATAGCCCGACAGCACTACTGCCTGTTGTTGTAATATTGAAGAGAGGGGCCAGTGTTTGGCGAGGCCCTGTGGTTTCACCGTGAGACCAAATTTACAACAAATTCCATGTGTGGTCGACGGTAGAGAGAGTTATATGTGCCGCTTACCCTGAGACATACTGGTGAATGCAGTCGAAGCTGGACTGAGGCTTGTCTTTGCTGTCACTGGATAGGTAAAATGAGAAGACTCTGAATCCATCTGGAGACTCGGGGGTTGGCACAGGGATCTTTATGTACTACATAACACAAATACAGAATCAGAAAAATTAGTATCAAAACGTTTGAAGGTATATTTATATACTGTATAAAAAAAAAAGACCCAAAGAAAGAAAAAACTTAAGTTCTAAGCCAGTACAAGATGTGCGTACAGTACAAGCCATCCCGTGGTAATCTTTAACCTTTAACAGCTTTTATGGTGTTCTTTGAGATGCTTGAGTGTATTTGCTAGCTTTGCTATTTTGAGGGATGAGTTATGTAATAAGTGTGCTTTATCTCTCCTAGAAGCAGACCAAACTGATTCAGTGTAATCTCCAAACAATGCTGCAAAAAGTAAATCAACAAAGCAAATCCTCCATATCCAAACTTATGAGCACACTCATTGGGTTTTCATGTGTTTCTGTGCAATAGATGTGATCTAAATCTCCAATGCGGGTTATTCACTGAGGCTACATGGCACCACCCAGGTCAAGGAAGATGACCTGCAGCCAGTCATGGGAGGTTCCTGTCTGAAAGGCAAAACATAACAAAAGCAAAGCGAAGAGCTTTTTCACTTGGGTGATAACCTTTTCTGTCACAGACTGTCCACTGCTCTCTCACCACAAACAAGCCAGCAGGGTGAAGTCTATCTCAGTTAGAAAGCTGTTACGTAAAATGACCTAAAAACCCACTTCCACTAAAAGGAAAATTCAACATAGAAAGTCATTAACCTACAGGTAGTTTGTCCTTTAAAACACATTGGGTAGTGGCTCTCCTCTACACCGCCTGCAGCTGTGTCTCAGTCTGAAAATTGACAGTTTAGTACTTTTGTCAATAAAGTGTCCTAGATTCAGTTGAAGCTGATGGTTTTCCTTTTTTCTTTTTTTCTTTTTTTTTAAATCTTCTGCTTTATTTGTGGGAGATTTGTAAGGTTCATCATTCAAGCATGCAGTGATTGCAATGAACATATATTTAATTTTTAAAAAAAAACAGACGTCAGTCAGATGGACTTTAAGCTGCCTTGTTAGCTAACGCTTGTAACTGATTGTTTATGAGCTGAGCCGCTGAGAGCACAGTGCCACTGGCAGATGTGGCAGGCAGGACTTTAGCTGTCACAAATGCCCAGTCATGCAGCAAAGCCATAAGCATTTTTTTTCAGCACACAGCCAATGAACAACTTCTTTTCTCTACACCCCTCCTCCTATTCTAAAATCTAATGCATGCCATTCGCCCTACCCCCATCCACCAGTTTTCCCTCATGTGCACTAGTCCGCCCATGTCAATACAAAACGTAAAGCCATGGACACTTGAGACACAGCTGACCGTTAATTTTGACCTATTTATGTCTATCTGTTAACATGATGTGGTAAAGCCGAGTCCTTCATATGTCTGCCGTGGTTTTTGCGCTAATTAAGAACAATCAACCAAACAAGCGTCAAAGTGAGCAGGGACAACACGCAACAGCCACGTCCTTAGGACCAATTACCTTAAGAGTAAAGTAGAAGCTCCCATTAAAAATATAAGATTGGCTTGAAAGCCATGTGCAGGAACAGCCTTCAATCTTTTTTTTTTTAAAATGAGGGTAAGGTTAGATAAAAGCTCTGTGACGAGATGAGAGCATTCATTTGCACATTTAGCATTGCAATAGTACCACCACGTCCCCTTTCCGTTAAGGGCAACAGTACGAACCCCCTCCAGCCATGCATTAGATCTGCCTGTCACCCCTATCCATGCCACCGTGCACACTTCACATTCTAATTCTAATCGATGTCACTCAGGTCAGACTGTTCAGAGGTCGCCTCCACTTTATTCACAGCTTCCCTCTCAAGCTTCATAACCATATGTCATTTAACCCATTAGTTCCCAGCTCCTGACTCCTCAAGTAAGAGCCTCTGTGGCTGATCTCAGGATCACAAGTGCAGCCTTGGAAGTGCCATATAACTGTAGAAGAATAATTTGCTCTCTTGGAGAGCAGCCAGTCAGCTTACCTGGGCACAAAGCCTGGAATTGGAAGAAAAAAAAAAAGAGCAAAGCAGAAATCCTCTAATGCTCGGCACTTAACTCATTATATTTCATCGATTTTATCATCATGAAAACCAGAATCTCTACCTGTCTTTTAGTTAAAAGTTGGTGTACTGGAACAAATGGCCATTATAATACAGAGAAAATATAAAGAAGCTAATAAATTTGGACTCTTGTGACCTGCCCTGTCTCATTATTGCAAGAAAAGATGTCAAACTTCTTCTTATTATGAGAAAAGGTTAGGAGAGGTCATCACTTATCATTACTTTAAAAAGGAAAAGGGATTACAGAGCTTATTCATTTAATTTGCTTCTTGTTTCGAGACAACAGGAGAAATGAATGAGATTACTGATATCACTGTCACCCCACTGAAAAAGAAGGTAATCAGTCAGAGAAGGCTGGCTCCTTGGTGCTTTATAGGAGACTTATACTGTAGAAAGCTGAAAAGAAACTGGTATTTCATTCATTTAGAAGGATTTCACTTATAAGAAAGGCTGTTACAAGAGCAGAACTGCCTATTATTCACCATTGTTTGAGGAGAATAACAATCTCGGGTTTCTTTTCAGAACTGTAGGCTGACAAGCGTCATAGCCCTGCTGAGCCATAATGTCTGGTTCTAGTGAAGGTTCTTCCTTTTTAAGGGGAGTTCTCCTCGTCTTTGTCACCTGCTGCCACGTGCACTCTCAGGATGCACATAGCAGTAGGTGAATCAAATTACACATTTGATGCAACCTGTTGGCTTCTTTAGATAAGCTGCATTTGATGAATTTCCACCATACAGTATGAAAACTGTCATATTAAACTAGATTATAATCAGATTAGATGAGACTGTATTTAGTCAGAGTCAAATAGAACTTCTTTTCTTTCTCTCTAAGCCCCTTATACACCAAAACTGATGGCGAGAACATCAGCGACAGAAGCCCCTGCTGTGTCTCCTCACTTCACCGGTGTCTGGCACTCAAACGCACTGACATCCAACCGCCAACTAGGACGTACAATCTACGTCTGTTACAGTAATGAAACAAAAGAAGCAGCAGTTTATATAATATCCAATAAGTTGTTACCCAATCAGGTGAGGAGAAAAGCAGTAGAAAAATCAGGTCATAGCTCAGTAGGGCAGACGACTCAAATAACGGTTTAAATTTGAAGAAAAAGTTCATACAAATTGTCGTGGATATTTATATTAAGCATGTACTCTATGAAAAAAAAGTTCATGTCAGATTAGCACAAAGAGTTTATTCACTGTACTGAACGGCCAATGAAAATTATATTTCTCCCTGACCGACCCGACGCTGAAAAAACGTTGAAAGAGACGGTGCCTACTGTGGTGTACAATCCAAAAACTTACGTCCCCAAACGGCTGATTGTCAACTGGGTGTAAAAGGGTCCTAAAGTGCCGCGGGGTGACTTGTGGTAAAGTGGCATATGATGATTATAAGTGATCACAATTGTGAAAGCTATAAACAAGGAACTTTTACCTTTCCACAAACGCAGTTAAACTACATGTTACTGTAGAACTTGGGCTGTTTTTATATTAATTGAATCATTTATTTTAAAGCTTTTGGAAAATAACAGAATAAGGCAATAGAGCGCTCCTCTTTTCCACTCTTTCCACTAATCCTCAATTTAATATTTGAATTGCTATAATTGCATGAAGTTTACAAAACAACCTGACCATCTTTTTTTTTTATCATTATTAAATGTCCCTTTTCTTTATCATGAAAATCTTTATCTTGTTATTTGCCATTAAGTGCTATAACATTCTTGATCATGTCACTTAGTCAGTCCGTTTTAAATTTACGGCCTACCAGCAGCATGTAAAACCAACCCAGCAACTGTACTGGGATGCTAACAGCCAGAGATTCACCCTTACAACTGTCAGCACAGCAAAACACATTAATCATCACAGCCAACATTCATCTTCTCACCACCCACCCTGATGGGATCAACAGCGACTTTTGTATTTAATCGATGACACATCCTGTTGAAACTGGTCTGTTATCTGGATGCTGCTGTCAGTCAATTAGTAGGTGTAGATTTACATAGTAGCTGAGTCACGGGCATCGCCATGTGGAGCTTTGGCTTGAGGGTGTGTGTGTTGCCGTTTTGTCTTTTTAAGGCAGAGGAAGCCTCACGCTCTCAAAGGTCACATGCAGGGCCGAGGTCAAATATCTTGCTAACAGCTGAAGGTGAATGTCAGAGAGGCTATTATGAGTCAGACTTTGTGGAATCTTCACATATGATCATCAATAAGCAAACAAACAAACAAAAGGAAAACATTATAAAAGACACAGTCCTGTGCATGTGGCATTTTATAAAGTAAATAAAGTAATAATTCAGAGACAGTGTCTAATAGCTTGCTGAAAAATGGAGCCCCAGCACTCCCAGGTCAAGTCCTAGTGAGTCATGTATATACATGTCACAGACAGGAGCTCTGGTTACAGAGCTCCACCAAACTGTGTGCATTTCTTTCAGAGCTATCATAGCACACTGGTTGTAGTTGTATATCTAAAACTGAAGGAAATCATGAATCATGCATACAACTAATATTTAAAGCTAAAAAGAAAGAAATGAATAATTTAAAAAAACATGCTATGATGGCATGATTTGAGTTTTCAATTGTATTCAAACATTTTCCCATGTATAATTTAGATTTTCTAGTTCTGCTTAAGTTAACAATGATTATGGCAACAACTATTAAATCAGATTCATTTGTCCAATTCAAAACCAAAGAGAGAATTAATCAAATGACTTATGCATTACTGTATTCTAATTATGATTGTTAAACCATTTAATCTGTTGATTAATTAATCAGAGTGAAGCTTAATCCGGTATTATTCCGATCAGAGAGTATCATCATAAGTGTGTACTGGTTTAATGAAATTCATCAGCTTAATATTAAGCACGTGGTGTGCAATAATGCTCCTCATTATCATGGCACGTTAAGTGTAGCTGCTGGGACAGTTAACAGTCGGACCTACCGAAGTGCAATCCTAAGCGCCCTGTCAGTCGCCCCCAACCCCCCCACCCCACCCCACCCCACCCCACCCCTTCCCGAGGTGCACTCAGACTAATACAATAACTGCCTCTGTGGCTTCAGCACAGCCACATCTGCTAATCCAGGCCCCGTGTGTTTGGAGATGTCAAATACTTTCAGGCTGTTTACAGGTGTGAACTGGACTGGAAGAGAAAATCCTGGCAGGGGGCTCAGCGTTTGAGCATGGACAAAGTGCACCATCGTCAGTGTCACGTAAAGCCTTGTGTCACTCTTCCAACACATTTTAACTGTTCATCTTTGATGAGGTTAAACAGAGTTCTTAACCCTGCCATTTGGTGAGAACGGGAACAAGAAGGTTTATTAGTGAGAGCTACTTTTGGCCAGTTCTGTGCTTTGCAGGATGCAAGCCAAACATCTGCAGGGGAAGATGAGAGGATCGTTTCTCTCTCTCTCTCTTTGCTCTTTGCAGATGAAGGCAAAAAGGAAAGCTCTGGTATTTGGCATGGCAGCACTGAGATGGGAGCAGGCGCCTGGATATGTGATTTACTCCGAAATCTTTGCCTTCTGCCCCTGTCTGTACTGACACTAGTTACCATTGTCTTCTCATCTGAGCCTACTCAGCCATAGCTGCTCTGTGAGCTGCCTGTCTTTTGTTCTAGCTTCTTCCCCCACAAAGCTGAGCGCAATGGCCTGTCGGGCTGCCTGGATTATTCATGAACAGCAGGGACGTGTGGCTGTGTGTCGCTGGGTGGTGAAGGGAGGGATTGGGGGTTTGGGTGTGTGCACTAGAGGGGAAGGGGTGGCAGTGACTCCCAGTAGGACCAGAGGATGAAGGATGGCCCCCAAATAGTCTTCCTCTAGGAATGTGCAGCTCAGTCGAGGGAGGGGGATGGATCCAGACTAGAGCAAGTGTTTGGCTATATGACCCCGTTTTTTTAGTATTTAGGTAAATATCTTGCTACAATCTAATGGTTCCCTTTTATCTTTTTCTCAAATAAAACCAAATATTAAATCAATTATTAATCAGTGATACAATCACTCAAGCAAGTGTTGTGATCTTGACAGTTTGCTTTTAGCCTGGATGGATGTTTTGGTGATGCTTGAAGATCTGTTCATTGAGGGGGGTTGGTAGATACAGGAAAAGCACAAGGAAGGGGGTTGGGACTGATGGGAGTTAGTGTAGGGATATGGGGATGGGCAACTGTCGAGCAACCCCCAAGGTACTGGCTGTTATGCCAAGCAGAATCAGTCTTTTCCCAAGAAGCAGGGCTAATCTGTCAACCTCAACAAACGCCCGCTGTCGTCCTATATGACACCCCCACCCCTCTACATAGGTGCCTTCCTTTTCATACACAGATGGATGGAGACGACATATAAAAGCCAGAAATTATGTTAAGTTACTGTCTCCTTTTATTGCAGTATGTAAACTAAAATATCCTCCTTTTTTTCTACAAAGAATCAAATCAGACAGTCTGATTTTCTGCAAACATATTTATCCCCTTGTCCTAAACTAATTTGCATTTGATGGTGAGTGTTTGCAAGTCAGGAAATTCCCTTTCCCTGCTGGTTATTAGACCTCAGGTGCATTAACACCAGTGATGTGTTTCCCCTTCCCTCACTGTTTCCCTGAAGCAGTCCCACGAATCACTTGGAACGGCGCACTATGCTTCCATTACTGGACTTTTCTCTCCATACAAGTAGCCAGAGAGTAATCATTTACCTATTCAAAGACTGTGCATCGGAAAATATGTCCAAACTAGCAGGGCAAAATTTGAAACTTGGGACTAAAATGTGAAATTTGAAAATTAGGTTGCACGGATCAAGCATACGTGTGAAAGAAAAGACAATGATAACTGTTTTCATTTGCATGTGTGCAAATGTCAAACCTTTTAAATTTCCAAAACTCAGAGCTAACCTGTTGGTCATCATGTTGGACACACAGTTATTTCTAGTATACAAAGTCAAACTTCAGGTTCTAGTCAATTTGAAAAACTCAATCCTGAAGGCCCTCTTGCTTATTTATTATCTTTCCCTTATCTAACAGCATCTCTTTTTTTTATGGTATATTAGTTTTCAGTTTATGCACATGCCAGTAATTTTGCTTTTTATCATTCGGCTTGCTTACAAGGGTCCAGAGCCCTAGTCTACATTGTGACATTAAACAGCTTTTTGGAATAAAAAAAAAAACCTTTAAGATAAGGAGTGAGTAGCCATTCAAGGTAACACTAATGCTGTTGAGGAGTCCATATCAATGTTGTCAAGCTGTGGTACAGGAATACTTCATACAGGCAGTGCTGGTTTTCTCCCCAGCACTCCCATCAGCCAGATTTACTGCACAAAAAAAACTATTATTATCATTATTATTATTGTCATTATCATTATTATATTTATTATAATAATTATTAGCATTATTATTAGCATGATTATCATTATCAATTCTTATCATCATTATGGTGAATAAGAAGGCAGCAATGTTAAACCACTGTATTAACTTGACCCCTCGACACTTTTCCAGTGATTTCAGCTTCTATAAAAGTACTTTTGCATCTGCGGAATACTTTAAAAACAATGACACAGTCACAATGGTGCACATCAAAAGAACAAAGGAGTCAAGTCCTCTTTAACTATGGTTTCTCATGAGACTTGTTCCTAAAATATACTGGATGATCTACAAATCCTTAAGCCAAATGCATAAACACAGCGTGCCTCAGGCGTGCAAAGAACACAGGGACTTTAGCGTCGCTTAGCACATCTGGATGAATAGAACGGCGTGTGCCCTTTCACTAACACGTGGGACAGCTCTCCCTCTCACAGCCATGCCACTGGGAGAAGACAGCTCTCAAACCACATTCCTGTTATTGTTATTCTAATTAGCTTCCAGAAAGAAATGATGTGTGCATGCACACGTACACACTCGCACAGTGCAAGAGCTTATTTTCAGTTGGAGCATGAGGCGAAGCAAGGGTAGAGTCAGAGCAGCCATGTGTGAGATAGAGGCCCTGATGTCTCCCAAGGATTCAGCCAAGGCATGGGGTGAAATGGCACAATAATCAAGAGGGCAGGTGGGAGGGAGCCCAGGGGAAACTCTGCCTTCACACACAGTCGTCATGAGAATATCTTTAAGAGCACCTCTACATTCCCCTCATCCCACCACTACTGCCTTTATGTGACAGCTGTGCACATAAAAACAGACAGGGCCATAAACAAAAACAAGTGCTCTGGCAACTGCAATTCAACATTTATGAACCAAAAAAGGAAATTAAACCAATATAACACCTGACACAGTACAACATGCACAATTCAGATGTAATGTCCATGTTTACTAGGACTATATTACACTCATAAAACATTTATTCGGCTCAACTGTATAAAATTGAACCACTTCATGGCGTGGCACCATTTTTACATGTAATAGGTCAGATTCAGCTCTGCAGGAGATATGGCCAAGTTACTACAGTTTTTCATTTTCACTTGCATTTAGAAGATATGAATTATAATATAAGTTGATGGAAACAGTAGAAATCTAGGGGGAAAAAAACAAGTTTATACACATCCTGAAGTTGTTGTTTTTTTTTGCCTGTTTTTCAAGAAGACTTGTTGTGCAGTGTAGAGGAGGAGGAGGAGGAAGGGGGTGCATGCAACTGTGTGAATCTGACCAGCAAGTGACTCACCAGCTGTTTCCGGTCTGAGCCGGCAAACAATAAACTCATGTGACTGACCGGCATCTTCTCAGATATTATATAAAAACCCAGATATTCTCAGAGAAGAAAGCAGTTCCTGAAGAAGTGCTCTCTCCAGTTTTGTCTTGCTGATGTTGACCACAGTTGTCTTCTTTTTCTCCTGAAGGTATGTTACTAGATAAGCAAAGTTTCTAAACATCACTTGAGGTTTTCTTCACTAGTGAATATGTGAAGCAATCAACCAACATCTGTGAAGTATGTGCATTAAAAAAAAAACAAACAGAGCAAAAAGACAAAGCAGTGTTGCAGTTACGTAGCACATTTTCACCAATAAGCACCCCAACAGCATGGATCTAGTAAATAAGAGCCAGGCACAAGATCCTTTTCCTACTAAATGGATATAGATGATGCCAACAAGCAGGCGGAGTTGCCAGAGCCTCAAAGGAAAATAAGCACTAGGATGTGAAATTCCAGGCCATGGGAACTCAGAGCAGCCCTGAATATATTTCTTAATCCCCAGTGATTTCAAACTAATCCAGACACATTTTTTTCCATCCCTGCACAAGATGCTGGTTATTGATCAGACCATCCAGTTCCCATTCCTCTGATGTCACCCACTTTGAGTGTCTTTAAAGTAGCGGTTTTTCCTAAAAAGCAGCTTTTTTTGTTATTTCTATGTTTCATAATTGGCTTTAACACCAAAATGCAGAGGCTTCGGAGAGCTTGTGTCTTTCATTGTAAGATTACAAGCTTGGCAAGACAATTTACAATAGTGGAGCTAAATGCCACAGGGGCAGAGAGAAAAGAAGCCGAAAAAACCTCAGTGTGCTATTTCTTGATAGGAGCCCTGGCCCCCGACACCGCTGAGTCCTGGAGTGACGCCAGGATGGTGATTTGAAGAATTCCTCTGGTTTTCATGGCCCTGCGAGCGCCCCTTTACAGGAAATGCGACATGAGCCAGCCAGGGCAAAGATCAAAAAGAAGCAGTTGTGGTTTTTGTGATCAAGCTCTACAGTTGGCAGCTGTCAGAGGACACATGACCCATTGAACCTCACGGAGCTTTTTTGGGGAAGACGTAAGCTCTCGCAGAGGCTTATCCGGCTGGTAAACACCAGTGGAATACCTATATGTGTAAAGCAATAACCCTCCAACCCAAACACAGATACTGGATGTCCTCTTATTCTCTTCCATGCCAGACTGCCATGTTCACCAACATCCTCCCCCCACTTACAGCTTAATCTGGCCTCCCCCACCAATGGTTGCAGCTACCTCATTAATGCCCAATCGTCCAGCTCTGGGACTATTGTCGGAGGGGGAGGGAACCCATGCTTGAATTCCGCAAAGTAATTTGAATATGTAATGTGCCAGCCGAGATATAATCTCCAAATCCTATTCGATGATTAAAGCACACTTAAATTGCACTCACTTAACATTGCTTCACAGAGGTACCCTTACAAGCAAGTTATCTTGCTTATGAGAGTTTGTCACACGGATTTCCCATGGCATGGTTACATATGGTGGGGTTTTTGACATTTTATGTATATCCAGGACAAAAAATTCCACCGTTTGTGCCATTTCTGTGTTTTAGATCATTCAAGTCTGCGCTGAGACAACAGGCATAGAAACATTGGGGCTCCCCGAGGTTTGCCAACCCCCCCCCCCGCCTCCTCCTCCCCTACCAGAACAAAGCCTCCCCAGTTGCGAGCTTGACCCAGTAAACTGGCTAGCAGCCGGAGGGGTATAGCGTACTCGGTCTTTGGGCTTCCAGGGCCCAGGCTGAGCACACAGGGCTAGCATTTGTATACAAAGTAAAGTCACTTTCGTCAATGCAATCGGCTCTTGCAGGGATTAGAATAGCTCCTTATAGACAGGGACGATTGTGTGGTTAATATGTAGTCGTCTACCAAGCAGAGCGGGGAGAGCGGAACACTGACCCGGCTAATCTGGCTGGACACAGGCAGCTTTCTTTTCAGGAGCTTCAAAGAAATGCCCTCTTACTTTTTGTACAAAGGGTTTTTTTTTCCTATGTTGTGTACCTGGTGTCTTCATAGACACGTTGTGTACAGGATACTTCACACAACAGTGTTACTGAGAAAATTAATGACACTTTCCCCCACAGGTTGGGAGCTGAGGTGCATTAACTGCAGCTTTATTCTCTTGGTGAATCACTTAAAAAAAAAAAAAAAAAAAAGGCATTCCAAGGTTTTAAAATCTACTGAATACACCAACATGATCTTAATATTTGTAAAATCTCAAACTGACTTCCTTCTAGATGCATTAAAGCCTTTATCGGATGCTAAAGAATGTTCAGAAGAACCGTCATGAGTGCGATCAACAGAAAAATCTGATCTAATTACTGTTCAATTTCTGAGGCATTAGGGAGAGTATGCAAAACATCTTACCCCCTGGCTCCCCTTGAAGCAAATCGCTGGTTGATTTGATAGTGTCGCCTGAGAAGAGAGAGAAAAAGAAGAAACTTTACTCACCAATCATGTCGATCTCAAAGCAATGAACCGCTTATTTGTTAAGTGAAATATATTGCCATCATGCGAGCCTCAGTAGATTTCTTCTTTATATAAAAGTAGTTTGGCTCCAAAAAAACAAGGCTCAGCACAACGTATCCATTATACTGCCATAATTTCCATTCCCCAATTAGTATACGGGCTAGAGTTTCTAGCTCTTATCCTAAGAGGAGTGTGTATAATTAATTGATCTAGGTCCAACAGAAAACTTTGATTTCTGCTGACTCCCTCTGTAAATGAATAAATAAAAATAAACTAAGAATGGATCCCAGGAAAGACAAAGCACCTGAAACCAAATGATACATTGCAGGAAAAGCTGCACAGCTTTCCATGTCCACTGAGCACTTTGATTAACCTCCTGAACATCAAATTGTCCATTCCCACACATATTGAGGACACATGATACATGGTTAATACATGGGGACTATCTTCTGTTATGCATAGCTCTTCCCCTGATTGACAGGGACTCCATATGTATTATTAATGGCTTTGGGAAATGTTTTCTCTATTGAGGAGTCTTGTTGTGATGTTCTTCATCAACCATAGGCTTTTAATATTGAATGGAATAATGAATATTACAGCACATGAGGATTATTACTGTTCATATCACAAACAGCAGTAGGGCTGAATCTAATGGTTGAGAATGGGTAAATCTGAACATTTTTAAGAATTAATCATACATGAAGACAAAAGTTGTCATTCTTAAACCCGATTTAGAAATAAGTGTATACTTGTGTTAAATATCTACTGACAAGTACTACAGGTTTGCTGTGGGAAGCAGAGAAATCTGAGAGTTTGTGTTAGTTCTACTGTGGCAAAATGCCTCTGTTCCAGTTTGTGTTCATACAGAATTACAGCCAGTTTTGGGCAGGTTTGATACAGTAACTCAGCCATGCTGAGGCATTTTTGTAAACAACCAACATAAAATTTGATCATTTGAAACAGGATATTGGATTTCTATTGTGTCATTAGAAGAACTGAATAATTTCATCACAAACATGATGTGCTCTAGTCCGTTTACATTTTCACATGGCTTATCTCTCACAGGTTTCACTGAATTGTCCAAACACATTTCCAATGATCTACAAGCATTTTGCTCTGCACTTGTTGATAACCCCCTTAATTAAGAGAAACCTCAAACATTTTAACATTGTGTATTTGTGTGATCGCTGTAGAATTCTCAAACTCCCTTTTTTATTGTTAAAAACAGATTCTTGTTATCAATTCACAAGAATTTAGTTTCCCTACTCCAGCTGAAGCAGCCGAGCCACGATCCTTTATATCTTCACCTCGAGCAAGCCGAGGACAAGGAATGTGATCGATGCAGTTTGGCTGTTTTCCTGTTTGTTAAAAAAATTATGCTAAAAACTACTAAGCTAAATTTCATAAAGCTTATTGAAGAGCAAAAGCAAAAGAAAGAACATCATTTTTATGTGGATCAGAATCACTTTCAATAAAAGAGTGAAAATGCAGCCTTGGAATATGAGAATATGTTTGCACTCCTTGAGAGTCCCTGAAAACTTAATCTACTGCAGACATACTAGTTTATTAAACAAGTGAATAAGTATGTAAACCTTCATTTACTTCAATATATATGGAAAATAAAAAATATAGGTATGGAAAATAAAAAATATCTAGCAACCCTAGTTATTGTTATATGCCCCCAATTTATCTTTAAAGCTATAGTAAATGATGTAGTAAACTTTAGAAAGGTCACTGTCATTTATTCAGATGTATATTCAGAAACAGTCTTAATTTAATATAAACATATATTCTTTCTGCATAGCAATATCCAACACAAGCACAAATATTAGAGATGAATCCTAACTAATAGCAAAAAACTCTCAGGTTTAGGTTGCTGAAGACAAAATCTTCCACTCCACAGTGGGTGTCCGGCGGTCAGGGGTGGTCTGGTCCTCAACTTGTTGGAAAACTTTTTCACAGTAACCTCTCCTCTGCTTGCCTGCTGTGTCCTGGAGGAAGCTGACAGGCTGTGTGAGCTCTGGAGTTTACTCCGCTTCACAGACCAATGAGCTCCGGAGATGGGCGTGCTTCCAGGCGTGTAAAGGGCAGAAAACAACAATACACAAGTGCCGAGCGACAACTTGCGGAGCCGTGCCACCGAACCCACAGCTTACTATACAGCCCAACCATCGAGCCCCAGTCCAGCTCTAGTTTTGGCCTGGCTCTGAACTATGACGCACGTTTAAACAGACTTAGCTATTTGTTTTGACAGCTCGGAATAAAGAAACTCAACCAAATTCTCCTCTCGCAGCACTAACTGTCTTCTCGAGCATTGCTCAGGGGAAGACCATTTGGATAGACTGAATTATCTTGGTCTAATCTAATGGACCGTACGAACAATAAAAGACTCCATATTCCAAGGAGTTGAATAATTTCCTTGATAGCTTGTTCATTAATAGGCTATATTCCCGGGAGCGGAACAAGCAGATAAAACTGCCTTTTAATTTTAAAAACATTAGGCTAAAAGACCCAAATCATCCGCGTCCGCCTCTCTTCCAAATAAATTACAGCAAATAAAGAACAGCAGGTTTTGAAAGCACAGGACAAAGATCACATGTCATTTAAAAAGAAAACGCTTGAACTCCTGTGTTCTTGTTAAAAACTAATTTTTAATAAGTAGAATTTAATGACTCGCCCTCATTAATCAAAACATGCCAAGCTCATACATTCTGCATTAGCCTACATACGGTTCTTTTGTTAATCCCATAGATACAAAATAAAGCAATTTACAACTTCACTGAAATGTCTATTCATCTTCCTGATCTTGCTTGACAAATGGATTTCTTCCTGGCTGTATGTGTGACAGCATATTTTGGTGCTTCCATGTAGATGAGATCTCTTCTTATGTCAAATGAGAGAGCCATGCCCTTTTTAAACGCTTAGATTTAGTACAACAGTTGACACAAGTTTGAACTTTGGTCAAATATAACACAAAGATTTTACAAAGAAGCACATTGTTTAGGGTTTTTGCTCTGTTTCAGGAAAATCCCAGTGTTCTGCAAACTAAGTGTTAATGTATCTATTTAAGTGTATACTTTATACTGTAGAACACATCAATACTTTAATGAAAACAATATAAAAAAAAATCGATATTTGTGATTCAAAGTAGGCTATATAGAAAAGCAGGGCTTTGCACTTCAAGTTGAAATTTTTACTTTTGATTTGGAAAATATGAAATGAAATCAATATTGATTTAACGTTGGCAAATTCACCTACGTTGAAAAACATGACGTTGCTCATTCAACGTTGATTAGATTTAAAAAATCTAAACAAAAATCAACGTTGGCACCTGACGTTGATTCAACGTTGAAAATCCTGCTGGGAAACCAAGCACAGACTGCCTTTACTGTAATAGAGCCTGAATAAACTAAAGCAACCTATTTTTCTGCTACCAGCGCCTTCTGTCGATGAAACTCAACCAGTTCATAGTCCGACAACAACAACAACAAAACCTTAAACTTTCCTGTTTTTTCTCACAATCTGTGTTTCCAGTACAGCTCACGGAGTTAGACGATCTGGAGAAAATTAACTACATGAAAAGACGCAGAAAGCTTCAAAGTTAAATATGATTTTTTTTTCTTACCTTCAGGTTCTGGTAGGCTTCGAGTGTCCGAATGGCGGTGTCAGTGAGTTTTACGTGAAAAAGAGTTTGATTCGGGGTGTTTTTGTTAATTTTACCACAGGAGAGCCCATACCGATGCTCCTGTCTCAGCGCTGCCATTTCTACAACTGAAGCCTATTGGCGACATTCTGCTGCCTGAAACGTCACGGAGGAGACGACGTGTAGGCGGGGCCACCACACACATACACACACGCACCCACGTAGGGCACGCACAACACACTTGCTTGGAAAATAAAGTAAATAATAAAAGGCAAAACTGTTTTACTTTTGCTTTCCTGGTCACTGTCACTGCCTGAACAGTTTCCAGTCTGTAGCTACTTATTCGGTCTTTAAGGTGTTTTGGTGTTGGTATGATTCTCTCCTACAGGTAAATACACACGATGTACAGTCACTGTTATCACAGCAATCGTATTCATAAGCACTCTCGCATAAGTAAGTATTTAGATTTGGAACCATATTAATAATGATTTTTTTTAAAATGGCATTTAAGCAATATGTTGTTGCTCCCCCCCCCCACCCTCACCCAACTCCTGTTAATGTGCATTAAGAAAATGGAGGATAAAATATTAAAGCAAAACTTCTAAAAGGAAGATGGGCAATTATTATATTTAAAAGAAAAACTTTTATCCTGCCCATTATTTTCTCATTGGTTATCTTGTCTATAAAATAGGCTACTGCAAAGCGTGATTAAAGGGATACTGTGTAACTTTTACCCCAAATATTTGCCTAATATGATTATAATGGATGATTTCTGGGGTCAATATACAGTGCTTGACGCGTGTCGGTGCTCCGAGGGGACTGCCCTCTTCAGAAACCAGACATTGGCACTTTGTAGGAGCAGATCCATCTTTCATCAGATCATGTGACACAGAGCGCATTGCTTTATGACTCCCCCTGTATAAACAGAGGGCTCTGCTTTTTTCCTCCTCTTCAATCGAAAGTTTGTCATGGTTGAACAAAGTAAGAAGGTGAAAACAATGTCTGAGGAGGCCAGAAAGAGAAAGACTGTTCAATTTTGTGACACTGTCATGTGGTGTATGTGAAGTTACAGGTTTAGCGCCTCTAGTGGCCAAAAGGTGCAGGGTATCCCTCTAACATACCCTTTCCGTTACCTTTCTCTTCTATTCTACAGTCATTTAGAAGATGCTTTTACCTTGATTGACTTACCGAGACATTCAGGATCTGGATAAGCAAAATATACTACCATTGGTACTACGAAGCTGGTTATCAACTACATAATTCAACGTTTAGTTGCTTCTATTTTCCAATGACTTCTTGAGAGGCACAGCATCCCCGTATTTGTGTGGGAATATTAATTCAGTGAGTAGTTGTACATTCCATAAATTTATGGTTCGCCACTTGTGCCATGTGTGAGCATTATTATTTACCTCGTTATTTCAGATACAACTCTTGTGGAGCTAAACGGACCTGGGAACAAGTCAAGAACAAACAAAACAGGCCTATTCAAGGCAATGCAATGCAATGCAAGGCAAGTTTATTTATATAGCACATTTCATGTACAGGACAATTCAAGGTGATTTACATACAAACAGAAACATTACAGCGTGGTGCAGAAAGCATTACGAAGAATTAAAAACAAAAGTATAATCACAAAATAAACAACAAAAATGAATAATGAAAGAAAGAAACCCTAAGTGAAAATATGACTTGTTATCATAAAAGGCTGAAAATAGTAAAGTTTTTAACAATGATTTAAAACTGCTGAGAGTTTCAGCAGACCTGCAGCTTTCTGGGAGTTTGTTCCACATATGAGGAGCATAAAAACTGAACGCTGCCTCTCCATGTTTAGTTCTGACTCTGGGAACTGAAAGTAGACCTGACCCTGA